>JAFMSR010000015.1:42542941-43157476 GCA_022818135.1 Saxidomus purpurata
ATATTCTATGACAAACTGCAACTTCCAAAATATCGCTGACATTAGTTGCCAGCAATCACATTGTAACCTTTCCTACATAAGCCTGACATTAACATGCCAAAGCTAGATAAAATTAACCCTTGTCGCTTATAATTGGAACATGTAACAACAAGGAACTTAACATAACTTATCTTTTTCAATCAGCATGCAGCCATCGAAGAGAACAAACATTACAGGAGAAACTAAGGTAAATCTCCATTATAACACGTTCAGATACATCATTTTACCCGTGTGTAATTAGATGGAAGACATTTCGGCAAAATGGAGCCTAATTTGAATATTTTTATGAAACGCTGCATAAATTTTGCATAAATATTTACAATAATTATATGATAAAAAAAGTTCACTAGGTTAATTATTTTGAAAGGAGAAATCAAAACGTCACGTTACATCATAATATATATATCGAAAGACATTTCTTCTGGGTTACAAACAGATTTTTTAAATACCAAAGTAATGTTACATGTACATTTTTGCCACTGTTAAAATTTATGCCAAACTGTTACGACCAATATGTAAAACAGTTTTGTTTTATGCCCGGTGTAGTGCTAAAAATAGCAACCGCACACGCCTTGCAAAGAAATAAATTTCAGTAAATAGGGTTATAGGAAAACGTCATACGTAACGTGATATAACGTGCGAAATTTTGACAGAAAGTGTACAGTTTTTGACAATAAATTTACAAATTATAAGCAAACGCCTTTCGCCACGAACTTTCTTCAGATGCCTATCAGAGATAAACAAAGACCCTCAATGTTATTTTAATTACAGTGTGTAAAAATATAAAAGAAAAACAATTCATTTTTTTATGATTGATTGCGGTATATATGCATAAAACTTAGAAAATAAACAAACAAAAACTATTTACAATAACAGAGGTTTCTTTTAGGTCAGTAAAACGATTTCAAAATTTAACAAAGTTAGATATGAATACAAATGAACAAAGGGACCTCGACCAGAGTTGTACCTTTCACTTTATTATCCCCACATTAAAGTCCAAGGATCACTTTAAATTTACTGATATAGAAAAACGAAAGTACTGATCAGGGTAGGACCATGTTCTTTCTTTCGTATTCAAGTAGATTTTTCATGAAAATGAATTTCAAGAAAGCCTTTCTTAATTGTTTGGAATATCTTTGCAAACTGGGGCAAGGCACGACGATCTTTCCTCATTACTTCCGGTACTGTATTTAAATTAGAGTGCAGTCAACCACGATGGTTAACCACAAGATCGTAGGATTGCACTATCTGTATAAACAATTGTGCCGAATCAGTACATAAGGAAGTCTTAATGTTGATTAAGTCGACATCGGGGACATATTCTCCGGTGCAAACTTTTTCAGCCATTTTGGCATTGGGGTTTTTTATGTAGGTTTCTGCGGAGGAAGCTTTGTTTATATTTTGACATTATTCAGAATTCTGTACAATACTTAATTGAACCATTGTTCCTAAATATAAAATGAAGACAAATATGAAAGAACCAAAGAAAAAGTCCAGCAATATCAAACTGAAAACCAAGCTGTTCATTAACGCTTTGTGAACAATGTAAGTTCATTGACACAGATTTTACTCTATGGATAAAAGGCAAAACAGTTCAGATAAAAAGAAATGCTCTAAAAAGTTTTGTTAACGACAATACGGACAAAATAGAAATTACAGCTGTACTTAAGAATTAACTGAAGAATGTTGGACAGATACGTGTTTCTGATTGAATATAAGTGGTTTGGACCGAAAACGGAGAAACGTTTTCGAAAAAGACTGGTTTGTGGCACCAAAGACCTTCAAGCTACAGGCTTTTCGTCAATTGCTTTATAAATTGCAAGAAGAATGTTAAACCTTTATATTAATAAATGAGAAAACATTAATTGATTGGTTGAAGTGAAGTTGAGTTATAAAGTTATTTTACTGAAGTCATGTAAGTCAGCCGGGTATGATAACAGATATGAATAAAAGATGTGGCGAAGAAAAGTACACTAAGCTAAGAAAATCACAAGAGATTGTCCTTTAAGTAGGCACTGGCCAAAAAGCCAAAACAAGATTTTTTAAAGACGCACAACTTTTACAAAGTTTGAATGTTTTTAATATAAAAATTGAAAAGAAGAAATTTTCTATAACAATAAAGGTCATGAAAATATGCCATAGTGAGTGATTTTGAATATTCAGTTAACTTTCCAAGCTCACTTAGCTCCTCGTGTGATCACAGGAACTACACAGCCTACTCGAAACACCAGTCAGATCAATCGCCTATTATTAAATTACAATATTTATTTTATATCAGCGTTAAGCTTGGAACTTCCTAAATTTTACTCGACTTACTCAAGAATTCTAGCTTCTTCAATCCCCCCGGACGAAGGAACAGGGCGTATGAGCCTTTTTTAACATACAAAGCAGTTTTAGGTCATGGATGTAGTGATTGAGGAGGTTGGAGGGGGACTAAGGCAAGAGGTTTGAAACTGCACGACGCCCCTTACAGCTTAGTTGTAAGAAAACTGAATATGAGAAACGCACAGAATTTTAACATATCTTTCAGGAAATACCATGTATCTAACTGACGTATGACAGCTTATATCCTATGTGAGATTAACCGGAAATAGAATAAAACAATTTCAAAATAATGATAAACTCGGATAAAAGTATCATTTGAATAACTTCATGCTAATAAAGTGAGTGAAAGCTTTTGGCGAAGGGAAAAGATTTTATGGTTTAATCATCAAAAAGCAGAAAAAGTACTGTATTGAAACCCCTTACACATGTACTAACATGTTACAGACAGTGCACAGATTACTAGATGATATTGCATTTATCGAAGTTTCATGTACATGTAGCTACGAGTCTGTAGCTCATCCCAGAGGTTGCTGGTTCGAACCTCAATGGGGTCACGACCGTTCCTCCTCATATACACCAATACTGTTTTTTTCCGGGAAGTGGACTCAAGAGTGACTCGTAAGCTACAAGCTTTTTTCACAATCGAGCTTAAATAGATTAGTATAAACTAAGGAACGAAAGTTGGTCGGGCTATAACAAATGGATAGTCCGTGAATGTTGCTAATTCAAGTTTCACTGAAATATTTCTAGTTTTAAGGTGAATATAATAAACAGTCTTGTTTATATCGTGACAAACTTTAAAGTTCCTGTTATCATTTAACCTTCGCATTAAGACTAGCCCGTCAAGAGTTTATGATTAAATTGTCATTTCTCACAAATAACATTTTGCTCCTGTATTCCTGTGTTGCGAAATTGTTTCCTGAAATAAGTGCAAAGCTAAACATGAAATAATTAACTATGTAAACTACATGTATCTTTTTTAAATATCTTTTGCAGCACTTCTTCGACATAACAGTATATAATGTGCCGTTTAAGACCAGTTAAAATCAGCAGAATTGTTATTTTGGAGAATGTCTGATACGGCCGAGAATAACCAGATAAAATATACGTCTAATTTGATCGAACATATAAGTTCAGATTTGAAAGGTACCTTTTTAATATTTTATTGAACCAAGGCAACACTTTCAAGCATAATGGACGTCTGATTTTAATGGAGTCACGCAAAATTCCCGTTTTGTCTTTTGTACTTTGTGTGTACAGTTTCGGGATTTCATCATAGCGGAATGAATGACTCAATGGAAAACGTTTAAGTTTCTAGCCGTGTACATTACTTCATACACTTACAATGATAACTCACACTGGCACTAATATAGCGGTAAACAGTCGAAGAGATTCACTCTCGACATACTGTCAAAACATGCACTTTAGACAGTGACCGAATCCGTACACATCAGCGGTTGGGCCTGTGTCTCCAGGTTACAACGATGACAAAACAAGTCAAACCACTGCAATATGGTATATATTGATGTGAGTAATGCGGCAACACAGGGTAATCTCAATTTTATGACTGGAGAAAACAGGACAATAAAAAAACCCAACACTTCCTGATACTTGGACTTTAATATCTGTTCCAGGACTCTTTAAGAATAAGCTAATTACCTTTGAGTGGTGGACAAGGCCTGCCCATATCCTTTGGCCACATACACGTTTGTGCCTCCATACTGTAGTATAAATTTGTTGGACATTCAATCCAGTAGGCGTCACGCTGAGCACCTAAATTTGAACAGTGTACATAACCGGAACAGTCCCACGGTATAGCCACATATACTTCGGGTCCTGTGCAAAATGATTCTAAAAATTCATATTTCCCACGTTTCATTCTAGCGTCTATGGTGACTGTTAACATAACTACACTCAGCACGAAACTCCGCGCACGAAAAAACGGGAACCATGCCATCCTGAAAAATAAAAGAGATACATTAACAGTATACTCAATATATAACCAGATGCAACTGGTATGAACTCGCCAACCGATCTTATACTGGTTCCCATGTTGCACGGAACATATACAAATACACTGTCACGATAAAATTTGTGATCAGTAGGCAAGTTGAATAAGGAATTGAATCTGTAATTGGTTAGCTTATATACATGTGCAGTAAGCAGGGGTGGCAGGGAAAGGGAGGGACGAGTGTCAAGCCGAGTGGGTGACGAGGTCCAGACCCAAACCATCTGGTTTGTATAACGAACTCATCAGGACCACTTAAATTTGTTCTTTATATCCGGAGTATATTATATTCATACTCCATTATCATATTGAATAAAGAATTGAAAAAATGGCCAAGAAAATGTGTTCCTTATATCCGGAATTTAGCGATATCCGGAATTTCGTAATATACGAGGTTTTACAGTACATTGTATAAGACAGTGGAGCAGTGTACATTTGTACATGTATCATTTTGAGATACCACCATGTCTTATTCGAATAAGTTTGGGACGTTTCAAAGCACTGAATTCGTTTTTGTTTATTAAAATAACATAAAATCCCCAATACTTCACATAAACAAAATTCATAAACTCAAAAAAAAATTATGTGTAATTTGCATTAAAAAAAATAGTTTTCATAATTTACATATCTAAATGTCGAATAAGCGAAGAAATGTAATTTATATCTATATTGTACGCGAAATTCAAATGCAATTATAATTCAAAGGTCGTCATAATATGTTCTTCAACGAAGACTCTGGCACGGAAAAACATGTTTAGTTTTCATTATGTATATGTTTCAAGAAGATTTAACGAGGTGTTGGTTACCTTTAATATTACTTCAAGGTACAGTGTGTCAACTGTATGGCTGCTGGAATATTCTATGAGAAAACGGTTTTGAGGTACAATAGATTGTACATTGTTATATTCCGACTGAATAAACTGATATATCAATTTTGATTTCCACATTCAACTCTACGACTATAACCCACGCAAAACTCGTGAAAGGTCTCATTGTATCCGTTACGCCATAAACAAGAAAAAACTTGCGGCTTTTTGTTACGCTTTTTTCTGCTGTTTTTTGTTTGTTTTGTTTTTAATATTTGAATACAATATCTACTATCATAATGACATGATCGTCCTCTGTTTTCCATCTAAACATCATGTAATTAATTAGTTATATATAAAAAAAACCTAAAAATTAGATCATTAATAGGACATTGGTTAGGAAACTGACAAGAAAAAATAAAAGGTTTCTTGTTCATACAAACGTCGATGTCACAAACTTCACAAACATTGTCCAAGTACATGTACTACAAAAACTATGTTAAAGTTTGCACACCATGACATTTTCGTACCTTACAACAGTCGAAATTTCTATTCAGAGTTGTCGGTCGTTTACAATCCGTACACTCATCTATCAAAAAGCTTGGCAATACTTGACTTCGGTTGATAAATATTCATAAATTATTGTAATGTAAGCATTTGTAACCAAAACAAAAACACCTGAAAGTCTCTTACGTGGGTCGTTGTTAAAGTACGGATTATTTTGGGGAGTAATATACTTCTTTCAAACTATATCGAACCTTACAGGGAACTAATACAGACGTTGACGGAGATATGAACATGTTCTTGGTTCAAAAGTTTAATAAAAACGCGAGCGGTCTCTTTATAATATTACACATAATATTATTTAGATTTCCATGAAAATTTATTGAAACATAATTACGTCGTGTTCGTAAAAAGTTAATATTGCATTGAAGAAATCAAAGAAATCTCTGGAGAATAAATCAAGTCTTTGACTGAAAACAAAATCCACCAGATGATCTTTAAACTTTAAGTAAAATGTGTGACGTAACTGTAATAACCTTGTTTATTATTTATGACAATATAATCAAACGTGATATTGTTCGAAATGCCAAAGTGTACTTTAAACATATTTCCTGTAAGGAAGCACATTTTTATTAGCAAAGATAAAAGTTCATATATTACATCTGAGCCAAGAATTCTGAACGTTTAAGATAGTTTTGGCTATTCTACTGTAGGCGACGACTAACATGCACACAATAGATAAAAAAAATTGACGACATTCATTTTCGATAGCAAATAAACAAGTGTTGTAAGATCGTGTTCAGTTGATGAAGCGTGTCTGTCCGTCAGTCTGTCTTATAGAAGAGGACAATATCAATGTTTAATTGTCTGGACTTCTGAATGTCCCGTATCTATAACTGCCCTGTGATTCTGCACTGTCTGATCTGATAGCTTATCTCAGTTGTACACTTTAAGAACAGGAAAGAATATAACAGGACTAAACATTTGAGAATCCCTGATTGCAAACCATACATTTTGTAAAACGTAACGAAAACTTAGGATTTGATTTTGTTAAAGTTTTGTCATTTTCCGAACCTTTTCACGAATACTCGCAAATGCGTGAAATTACCAAGACGTTGGGTTTCACAAAACGTTACTTAATTGTGCAAATGTGCTTGCTATGCAATTCATTTTGTGTCTACATATGCATGTACATCTTTAAATACCTTGATAATTTATAACAGTAATTGTAGAAATAGATACAGTACATTAATCACTAAACGTAAATGTATTTAACATAATATTTCCTTATTTAGTTTTGTCATAATGCATCAGAAATGTTCACGGTCACATAGAGTATAAACAAGCGTAGAGGAGCGTTTTCGGGTTTGTTGATGTAGTGTGTCTGATAGAAAAGGACAATGCTAATATCCGATGACTTGTGAACGTCACAATTTAAAACGCAAGAGCCATTATTCCCAAGTCGAGGCAAGGCTTTTTGTGTGAAAGGTGGTAACCATGATGCACATCTTCTCTTGATAGTGAAGTATATCAAGTTTCATTGATTTCAAGTAAGCGGTTCCTGAGAAGTAGCCCGATCAATGCGCAAAAGTACCATATAAAAAGACCACAATCATCAAACAGGAACGCGCTTGCCATATGCAAACCTCTTGTTAAAAATAACTGTCCATAGAGATTCATGGTTGCTGATAATAACGGGGACATGACGATGTGTGAAAAAGTTATCAAAGTGCAATAACCCCACGAACAATCATTGAACTGGAACACGATGTAATATGATTCAAGTCAGGGACATTCATTCCTGTTTTGCGACTTATGTTGCACCACTGACAGCTGTCGAACACATTACAACTGTACTCGGTGCAAATGCATTAGAAGAAAGTCATGTGCATTATTTGAAACACAGTATAGTTATAAACTGGAGACACTATCAAACTTAATTCAACGACTTCGATATATTTCATAATAATTTAAATATTTATGGTGGGCTTCGCTCATTTCGTTTAAACAGCGCAACTTTTCTTTTTTTAACACCACACTACTTTCACGATATCTAGTACAAAACCTTAATACTTTATGATATATGTACGTCATTTCTTATCATGTTCTTTACATAACTGACTGTCATCTTAATGGCTTGGACTGTAAAGTTATAGTGAAGCTGTCATTCAGAAGACAAACTATGACAGCGGAGGGTGTTGAATGTAGGATGGGGTAAGAAGTTGCTTAAATATTCATCACGATAGCTGTCACCAAATTTTATTGAGATGTGACCACAAAAAACCACCTTAGTTAACCCGTGTGACAAAATTTATATGGTTGAAATACGTAATTTATTTTTCATGTATATTTAAAGTATGCAGTCAGAGAGTAAACCACACGAATTCATCGTAATACAATAAAAACCAAGATTTTGATGCCGATTGCACTTCCGCTGCACCGTGAACACACAGGGTCAAACAGCTCCAATTAGAAATATTTCAACTTTATACAAAAATAAACAAGCATATGGCATATTGTTAACTTTCAGTCATTTGAATTTACATTCGGTCATATATGTATCAGACAGAATTTAAGGGCCGTCTATAAAGCCTTCTGTACAGCAGTATAAGTAAAAGTCTCACTTAGTTATTCCGTATACATATTTACCAAATTCATTTCTAATAAAGTTTTCTGTGCGAAAATTGTCCAGATTTCTCGGCTCCAGTGTATATATCCGTTTATAATTTAATGTCTTTAGTTGGTGTTTTAAATACTATATTCATTAATATTTATTTCCTATAGTGCAAGTCATTAACTACGTGAATGTATTTATGCTAATATATGAATTTTCGTGAAATTGCTAATAAAGTAGTTGACATTTTGGGAGCCCGAAATGTGAATAAAGGCATCCCATCATTTAAGAAACATAGTTAATGATCTGTAAAATATACAATTTGATGGTAATAGTAACATTTACTTGACACCTACTTCTATTTTAAAACCCGGCGCTGCTAACTGGTTTGTAAAACAACAGATACTCAGTTTCACTAGCCAAAATGGTCGAAGGTTTTAAATATAAATAGTTTGCTTAGTAAATTTAGTCAAAATATTTAAATTGAATTCAAAACAGAAAAGTAGTCACTGTATCAAACTATTTTTTATTGCACATAATAAACAAATTGATAAGGAAAAAAGACAATGTTACGTCTTTTTATAATATTGGTGAGTGCATATAATATATTCCTGTGAGCGTTTCCTCTTGCTTACCTGAAACCATCCGCAATTTTTCAAAATAAATTATCCGTTGTGTCCAGTTTTATGCTTAAATGCTTAACAGTTTTATTCGTGCTGTTATTTATTATCATATTGATCTATTTAGTAAAACGTTTAAAAGAAAATTACATTTTGATGTATTTTTCTTTATGTTTTACAGTATTAAACATTAAACATTAAAAAAACATTGCATTTCTTATTAAATACAATCGTTCTTTACACCGTTGATAATCAAGCACAAACTTAAAAAAACTAGTGCGAACCTTTGGCCTGGAATTATTCCAAATTAGAAAGTTCCGTTTCACAATAACTCCCCCTGTTACCGTATCCAGTGCTATCACGCTATTATCCGTATAAGAAGTTTTTGTTATGCCTGAGGCATCACTTAAACATGTCCATGATGTATTTTATTTTTGCTTCGTTTCGCAGCTGTCATACGGTGATTGATGCTCATGTATACATTCATCTATTGATATGACTTCTATAATGTTAGAAAACTTACGTCAAAGTCCTGTAAAGACACGGGTCCTGTGTTTATCGATTCACCGCTTTTATAACAAATGTGCGTTTGACAACCGTCGTTTTCATACATATAAGTAATGTTTTATCTAATAAGTTGTCACTCCTGTGTATATCCATGCATTTTAAAATAAAGCGTAGTGTCCATTTAAAAGTATAATGCATTCTTTATGTGCATTCTTGTTTAGAAAGCATTTCAAGATGTATGCGACGCATTACTGTAATTGTTCTAAGCATGAAATTGTAAATGTTCGGTTCATTATGAATTATCATTAAGTAAATATGAAGTAAAATTACACCTTGTGTTATGCCATAAGAAAAATAAAATGAACACTTTTCTTGCGGTAATTTTTTTTATTACAAAATAACTTATATTTTATGTATAAAATTAGCATTTCGCTTACAAGTACATGCATCTTTATATAAATAAATATCTACGGAATTAATAATTAATTTATTCATTTACTGTAATATTTAAAAACGCCTCCGTCAACTCTGTCAAAAAAACGTGAGATATTGCTTACATTTGTGTATGCATGAAAGTATCATTTATCCCATGCATCAGTGTCACCAAACATAACTTAAGTCTGTAAGATTTTCAAAATATATATCACCAATTGATGCTAAGACAGGTGAACTGGATTCAAAGCATTTCTCTGACGTAAAATTAATATTTACGTCTGAAGCGCGCCAACGAATACTTGCAAACCTATGCCACTTTCACAGAAGATACTTAGGTTCTGCGGCGACGTTATTAACTTATTAATTTGTCAGTATATGAAAAAGCAGTAAACGACATAAGGACAAACTTTTCTGTTTTCAAATTATGTTACAATGAATGATTAGCTTTCCGCTCTTTTAACAGCAAAATAACATAGTCTAGAAAACACGCACGACATGAAGCGACAGGAAATCCTATTTGTGAAAATACAACAACAGCGAAATAATGATAACCGTAGTAAGTTTACGACGAAATAGTAAGCATTAGAGTATATTCATTCATAAGTGATATGACTATTTCTTCTATGATTGAGACTGTGACAAAAACTTTCTTGGTAAGAAATGTGTTTTGTAACGACGTAGATCTGTAACAAAAACCTGTATCAGCAACCTGTTAATATATCTACTGTCTTTTTTATAATCTGACTATTTCCTTTGTAGTAAAGTTTGAATTAAGTGAATATCTGAGACAGGTTTTAAGAAGTACTGGTTTTTGTACCCCTACCCCAAGTTTGGTGTATGGAAAAAATTGTCAGCTTAAGTCACAATATATGAGGTCGAAAATGTTATTCTCAAAAATCTTATTACGCTAAAATATTCCTATTTTGCCTACGTTTGTTACTGCGTTTATTGTTTTTCTAGTTTAAATTATAATTTTTGAAATATAACGAATGTAAATTTCGGAAAATGCAAAACTCAAAAGCTTCACCAGTGGGCCAACTTACTGTAATTGTAAGTGAATTTGTATTTGTCACATACATGACGAGATTCCTAAAATGGACCTCTTGCCATGATCTCGTACGACTACACGTTAAACACATGCATTATTAACATATGATCTATAAAATAAAAAAAATATCTCTTTGGTTTAAAGCATGATCAACGAAGCATATTATAATACATATTTCATGATTTTTTGGGTTTTCTCCACTTAATATTATTTCTATGTATACAACAGGCATTCAACGGTTTTGACTTTTGCCTAACGCCTTGCATTAAATGGAACGTCAATGGTGCCGGACTCAAAATTCTTGCACATCGGATCGGCATTTCCGGTGATAGCGGCCCGCTATATTTAATACGTGGTTGGAAAATGTAACATGTAAGTGAAGTAGTGTATAGTTCTTTGAACAAAATGTTATGAAAATCGCCTAGGAAGTTGCGATAAAAAATGGGTTAAACCACTGTTCATTGTGTAGCTTAAAAGTTGTCAAAAATTGATATTTCTATCTTTTATCCATGTAAAACGTCAAATTAGTTTATTGGCTTATGTAACGTCTAATAAGTAGTGAAAAGTTTTTATTGTTCGGCCAGTGTAAAAACCGATATCGGTCAAACATGCCGGTATCTTCCGGTATCGGGTAAAATAGGTCCATTACGTTACTATGACTCGATTTTTATAGTTTAAAATTTACAATCACACTTCATTTGTTTTTGAATGGAAGTATCATTGTACAGTCACCGACAGTCTATTTAAGTCAGACATGTCATGTGCAATAAAGTGAAAGGTAGCCAAAGTTTACTAACTGGTCGGGATGCACTTTCTATTTTTATCAGACTGGTTTACATTTCGTGTTATTAGACTTCTCTACAGCATTAAACTGACAGGTAGCCAAAGTTAACTAATTGGTCGGGAACGATACTTTAAGTAATCGTAAAAATATGCGTTGTTTTGCTTACAAACATTTTGACTGCAAACGATTTTGTGAGATTAGAGGCAGGAATAGTATTGTATATTTTGAGAATCACCTTAATGGAACACAGCGTAGGACATATTATAATATTGCTGTTGTTTTCATTTATGCTGAATGGAAATAGGGCTCGTATATACAATCTAGTGAAACAAAAAAACGGAAAGAGCGTAAAGATTATTTAAAGCTTTTTCATGAATATGATTTTGTTTCTTTTTAAATCACAAATGATACACTGGAAATGAGAAAGAGTTACTGAATTGTAAATGCACAAACCAGTCAAGTATTTACTTTACACGAACCTAGAATATACAATTATTCTGTCTCTGTTATAAAGTCTGTAAAGTTTATTTGCATCTCCCATTTCAATATATTTACATGAAAGCTTTGTTTCTAGGCCCGCTGTGTAGTATCACAGTTTTTCTTGTATTACCTATGCCTGAGTAATAGTTTCTGTCATGAGCACGCGGTCCAGATCGAAATATTCATCACAAAGGGTAACTTTTATAAGCCATAAAACAGTGACTCAAGGTGTCGGTAATCACAGAACGTGACGTCGTTACGTCACAAATACTTCTCGAGAGTCGTCTGGCATAGGAGGGGTGCAAGATCAATTATTCTGTAAAAAAAAAAAAATAATTCTTATTGCTTGAATACTAAGAACAAACACTTTGACAAATGACTACACATTTTACGTATTTTTTTACAGAAACTAGTTTCAATTGTCTTTATGGTTTATGTCAGTTTCAATACATTTTTAGTTTATACTAATTTATTTTAGTTCGATTGCGAAGTAAGCTTGTAGCTAATTGAGTCACTCTTGAGTCCGCTTCCTGGAAGAACCACTACTAGTGCCATATGAGGAAGTATGGTCGTGACCCCAGTGGGGCTCGAACCCACAACCTCCGGGATGAGCGGCCGACACCTTAACCTCCACACCACCGCTCCCCTCAATACATTTTGAAATCTCAATTCATGTAGTATCGTGAAATAGGATTTGCTTAACATTTTAAATAAAAAACAATGGTGAGTTGCCAAATTTATTAGAGTTTTATTATTGAGAAACATGAAAAAGGGGTCATTTTTATTGCTTTTGGGAGTATACTACAAAAAGTGTCGGATTTTCAAATCCGAACATTTATTGTACCCAGTTTCTGAGAAGAGCAGTTTCTACTTTTAAAACCGAATTACCCCTCAATTCTAAATAATCCTTCAGATTGATCACGAAATTAACATAGGTAATCAACAGCTTTGCTGTTGGTATGATTGCAAAGATTTATATTGTTTCAAAGATAAGAAAAATATGCGACAACTTACCATAAAAAAAAAGAATTTAGTCAAGTTTTCTAAGTTAATGTGCATAGGTTACAAGTACTTCTTAAACATCCGACAGATACAGCATTATGGCACTTAAGTATTCTGTTTCTTACTACGCAGTTTAGACATGTACTACTTTAATAAGCAGCCGATGAAAACGCACCTCATATACCATTTATACTGGCAATACTTTACCTACATTGCATTTATAAACGCCATTTCATCGGTTATTTAATGAAAATGTAGGTTCTGATTACAGGCGGAATGTCGTTCTGGCTAACTACGCGGCTACGATATGTTTTCACTCCAAAATCGAAAGTATGGAAGTCACGCAGATACTACGGAGTAGAGAGTTTAAAGATGGTTGTTATTTAGCTACAGAATATATGTAGAAAAGAGTCAGTTTTTAAGTTGCTGTCGCTATTAGGGACAATTGTGAAATATACCCTTGAACTGCCATATTCAGGAGATATATATACATATATATATAGCCACGGAAGACGTGGTGTGCATTTGTTAATATAGTTGAACATGAGAAATAGACTTTTAAAATGCACCGAAGATTTTGTAAGTAAGCTAGTAGCAAAATAGTTTAGTCTTAAACCACCTTTTCAACAGTGTTTCAATTGACAGGTTGAATGAAATTATTAATTGATTACTATGATTTTTTACAATAATATACTGTGATTCATTCATTTTGAAATACCTACCATTCGTGTGTTTTGCATGGTTCAGTGTAATAAAATAACAAAAATTGAGTCGCGTCATGGGAATACCAACATAATGGACTTTGCAACCATGAAAGCAGGCTGGTCTGGATCGATACTGGTCGCCCATCAATGTGTAAGCAGTTTTTGTTTGATGTTGTGTTTTATGGTATATGTTACATGTACCATACGACTGTTTTATCGTGAACGGGCTAGATAAATGTAGGAATGTTCGGGTTTAACACCCAGCGGGATACAATTTGTTATGAAAGGAACACCAATAGAAAGTTGTTTTTTTATTTCGCGTATATTATGTATTATACCATGAATGCAATCGATCATTAATTTTCATATCGATATAAAGAAATGTGTTGTGTTAATGTTTACAATGGTGAAAAAATGACGTTGTAAGCCATGCTCAAGTGCTCAGCACAATGTATACTATATGTATTAAATATTTCGACTTTTTTCTTTATTCATTACTTAGTCCAGAAAAAAGATCTACGTCACAGGAAATACATTTCAGTGACATGTACGTTTATTTACAGGCGGACAGTTAATCTAACGATAATTCCTGGTAAGGACCAGTACTATAACTATTATCTTCTTAAAAATGTGCAAACTTTCTCACATAAAGAGACGTGGTCAGTAGCGGGGCTCGATCATAAGACTCTCAATAACTGAGAAGTTTCGCCTTCTCTAACCACTTGACCAAGGAGGAATCTCACCGTCCGTAACGTTGCTCAATATCCTGTTACATCAAGTGGTCAGACATATTGCAAAACATGTGTTCAACATTCCTCTACTAAGTACCAATCCTTACGATAACCTATGTTTCAGACCGAACATTTTCAGTGCCTTCAGCGCTTTGATTATTTTATATACTGACTTAGCAGGTATTACCCTAAAAACAATCGAAATTTTATAAATTTGTCATTGCTTGAAAAAAATAATGAAACTGTAGCGATCGTCTTTAATTCATTTCATGATTTCGTTTAGATGAATTACAAGTACACGCACATATATGACGACCTCCTGTCAAATCTTGGGCTGTTAAACTTCTGAGAGATCATACATGTTCATATCGACAAGTAAAACATATACAAAATTAATGTAATAGGGAAAATTATTGCGCGACCTATCCAGCAATTTTTCAACGAATCGGCTACCTAGAGGAAATCATTGGTCGAAGTCCATTTCCGTTGAAATAAGATCGGTTGTGAAGTTTTAGAATAAGTTCATTGGATAAATAATTTCTGTGATACATGTACTTTTATTCTTCATCATTACATGTCACATGCATGTGATGTTGACATTAACAATAAACAATGTAAAACAATATAATTATAAACAAATAGGCTAAATTATAGGGTATTGGGCTTCACATAATATGACCTTTATACATTGTACTAACACACCGCAGTTTCGCGTTGTCGTATTATATCAAATATACCAACGAAGGATAGTGTTACATGTACTATATGTAAATGCAATTCATTTTAGTATTTCAATATTGTTGACACACAAAAGCGGATTAGATATTCATATAAAGGTGCAGGTGGCGTAAAGCCTATATATTTTGCCGTCCTATTTTTTTTTTGAGAAAAAGGATATATACTAAAATATATTTCTAATGTAGATGATAATGCATGCTCGTCTGGGAAGCCGTATGCTACTATTCTTTATCCTTACGATAATTTTGTGACTGAACTAGTCGCATGAAGTTGTATAAAACTTTCCGTGCAGAACTGTGGACTCTATGGCAATAAATAGGCATCTATAAATATTATTTTCCAAAACCACAATGTCAAGAACTACTGCTACTGCTACTGCAAACTTCCCGTATTTGCTACTGCTATTGCCAACTTTTGCTACTGCCAACATCATGTTTTTGCTGCTGCTTCTGCCGACTACTGCTACTGCCAACATCATGTTTTTTGCTACTGCTACTGCCAGCTACTGCTACTGCCAACTTCATGTTTTTGCTACTGCTACTGTCAGCTACTGCTACTGCCAACTTCATGTTTTTGCTACTGCTACTGTCAGCTACTGCTACTGCCAACTTCATGTTTTTGCTACTGCTACTGCCAGCTACTGCTACTGCCAACTTCATATCGATCGATAATATAGATCATATACTTAAACGAATATTATGGAAATTCAGAGGTAATTCGTAATATAACGTCAGTGGTAGCGCTAAAAAGTCCAAATACTAGTACACATAAAATGTTCTTTACTGTGACATAAAACCTATAAATAAACCTTTAAAGCACGCTAACATAAAAGGTTTAAGTTTTGGAAAAAAGAGATGACATCTGTTATGTATTCATGTACGCTACTATATTTTGGTATATAGCTTGTCTTACGTTTCTCAAATTAAAAAAAACATATTCTGTAAACTATCCTGTATGTCTGGAGTAGGAAGGTAGCCCCGCAGCACCTAGTTACCCCAACGACCCGATGAGTTAGCCACGGAGCATCTAGTTACCCCACATCCCCGTGAAATTAGCCTCGTAGTGCTTAATTACCCCGCAGTCCCGAGAAGTTGGCCCCGTAGCACCTAGTTACCTGCTTCCCCGCGAAGTTAGCCCCGTAGCACCTAGTTACCTGCTTCCCCGCGAAGTTAGCCCGTAGCACCTAGTTACCTGCTTCCCCGCGAAGTTAGCCCAGTAGCACCTAGTTACCCTGCAACCCAGTGAAGTAGCCCCGTAGCACCTAGTTACCCCGTAGCACCGTGAAGTTAGCCCCGTGACATCTTGTTTCCCCAAAGCACTGATTATCTTTAACCACAGGACAACATACAAACGCACGCGCCCACTTGAGTACCAATGCAACTCTGGTAACACCGTTTCTATAAATACCATCCCCGCATCACGGACTCAGCTCCTTGTCCCCTGCAATCAATACAGTTTTTGTAATACGGCTCCTAACTTTCAGACCTGCCCTCTGTGTCCCAGCACTCATATATCACCCAGTATAAATGCAGCCCTTGTAACACCGTTTCTATAAGTAACATCCCCGCCTCACAGACTCTGTCCCGTGTCCTTTGATATCCATTCAGTACTTCTAACACTGCTCTCTGTTTTTCAGACCACCCCTTTGTGGTCCTGCATTCACATGAACTCAGTTCCGTGCCAGCTAGTACTTATGCAGCCCGGGTAACACCAAATTTAGGAATGTTTTTGGTACAAAGAATGGTCATTTCTGTCATTTATGGATCTTTCTTGATAAAATAAGAGAATGTGTTCCTAGGACTTTAACTTAAACCAAACTCAATGGCGCTATATAGATGTGTTTTGTCGCATATGATTGATACTTGTGATCAGCCCTTGCCGTTTTCGATTTTTGAAGCCGAGTTTCTGCACTCACCCTTACCTTTTCTTCACAGATTATGTTTATTCATAAGATGTAAACAAGAGTGATATTTATAGGATTGTGTGCCCTATTATGACACAAGTGAATCCGAGTACCAGATCCTAGCTCTTTACGAATACATCCCTTTGCTCTCTAGCGTGCCGGACGGTATAGCACTTATCTGCACGAGACTATGACTCCGGGTTTCTAACCAGTTCATATCTAGATGGGTGGCAAACACTGAAATGTTTTCTAAATGTCCATGGCGCAGGCCGGGATTCGAACCGAGGATCTCTTAATTGGTAACACTCCGACATCGCACAACACTATACTTTATAAATTTTACATTTTCTTTCAAAAACGTCGTTTTGCGGTGTTTTATCCCGCGTTTATTAAAGAACGGTTCAAACATCTTCTGTTACGAGAATATAATCTAAGTTAATGCGCATAAATGCATGAAATATAAAATCTATCATGATATCAACTTTGTTACAGACCTCATGCAAAAATCCCAATTTTCCGAAACATGTGCTACATAATACACGGTCTATATGACCATATTTCCTTTGGTGCAACAGTGTCATATTTTCTTCTTGTAATTAATACACTGATCATGGATAAAACCCACGTGTTCTATATCTGCTAAAGATTGAAAGTAAACAAAGTTTGCCAGTGCTTTTAAATCAAAGGACTGAAAGTGCTGGAGGATCGATTGTCTCTGAACAACACAGTCTGCACACATACATGTGTAAATATCAGGACAACACAGACTGTACACATACATGTGTGAATATCAGAATTTTAAGGGGTCATTTGTGACCCCCTGTAGCAGAATTTAGGGGTCATTTAGAAATTCCGAGGGCCATACTCTTAATGGTAAAAAAATAAAAGGCATGTGATACATCACAAAATGGTGGGTTATCAAAGGGTTGGCAAGACAACAGGTGTTTCTCTTTGGATGCTTTCCATTTCGTCACTGCATCTCAAAAGTCAACTTTGTCCACAAAGCGAATTTTTCATAAGTGCATTCAATCATAGACATTTAACTTTGATATTATTTGGCACACTGAAACCCTTTCAACAGTGACAGTCTGATCGAAATTACTACAAAATGATCATTAAAATCACTCAGAAAGACGTTTTGTTTCTTCTTTTAAGGTTCGTCGACCATTTATTGTTATGCGTCTTTGATACCATGATGACGGTATCATACGAACCAATACACACAAAAACGCAATGGTACAAAATGCGGATCGATCCGAAATCAGACGACAAAAACGACGGAATAGGGTCAAAATTAGACATATCCCATACCAGAAGCGAATTTTGTAAACAACTTATCTTGCATTTCGAAGCGTTTTGAGAGGTTTTGAAATGTTGTTTTTGTAGTAATTTGATCATACACATTTTAATTGCCTCATAGAAGACGCTCTTTGCTATTTCTGTTGCGTCATTGACGAAATTAGTGCGTCAAAAACGCAGAAAACGCGCTCTCGCAGAAACACTAAATGTAGTGTATCCGGTCTGACTAGAAAACTGTTGTGCTCAAAACCGCGTAGGAAAATAGTTCTATACAGAACAGATACCTCGTTGATTTTAGTTACAAATTATAAGAAAAACAACAATATAATATTATGCTATTCTGAAATGTTTTAATATTATTTAGATCTGTTATTATATACTTTTTAAAACAGAAGACAGTATAAATATATGGAACTACTTGTTTGTATGTAAAGCGTTCGGCCGAAAAGAAGCTGCTGTACTCTGTTTACATTGGATAGATTGAAAAAAATCAAATTATCCAAAAACGAAACAAAAACTATGATAGGTAAATAATGTTGTGTACATGATTACACTAAAATTGAAAGTCTTGTATCGAATCGTTTAGACGAACAAACGATATGTTTGAGCTTTGTACGTCAGAAAGAAATATGCTAGATCTCGGCACGTCTATACGAAACGACTTTCGCGATAATTATTTAAATGTTTTAGG
This sequence comes from Saxidomus purpurata, assembly GCA_022818135.1. Taxonomy (NCBI): domain Eukaryota; kingdom Metazoa; phylum Mollusca; class Bivalvia; order Venerida; family Veneridae; genus Saxidomus; species Saxidomus purpurata. Next base: position 42,562,180 of record JAFMSR010000015.1, read on the forward strand.
TTTGGTTTCAGTTAACTTCCGATCTTCAACACTATTTCAGTCATGTTCAAGCGGACAGTTGACCTCACCATTGTTCCTGGTACGGACCAGTATGAGACGTTTATCCTGCATATGGAACTGTAATTTTTCTCACAGAGTCGTGATTAGTAGCGGGGCTTGAACTCATCATGACGTCATTGTGATTACAAGTCAGCGACCTTACTGACTCGACCTTGAAGGCGATCACATATAATTACTTTAATATTGGTCACCCTACATAAAGTACTAAAAGTTCAATGTACATGCATTTGTTTCAATGGCGACGAAGAAAATGCGACTATGTACACTTCATTGTTGACATAAATGTATTATTTTTTCTTATCCACAAAATTGGTGTAGATGTAACTTTCCCGACTGGAGTCATCAGTAACTGAACTATATACATTGTGTACATTTGCATTTTGTACAGACGTCTGATAACATTATGTCAAAAGTGTTATTTACCCGCAGTTGACGTGTATTAGTTGCAATGCCATTTTGGATAGAAAAAGAAGCAAACAAGGGATGCAAAACGGCCGAAACAGGCAATTTTTAGTGGATTTCGCATTTTTCGACATTGCTGTTCGTTAACATAAAAATTGACGGGAGCTGCTTTCATCTATAACCGTTACGAAAAGGAACTGCAAATCCCGTTAGACGGATACGTGTGCCTTGTCAACTTTACACGCCTGTATCTCTTTTAAAACAGATTACTTGGTGACACTTGGTTAGACTTATAGAGAAATGGTTGCTGAAACAATATATACTTACTCACAAAGACAACAGAAGAGGCAACAACATTCACAATTACCTACCCTGCGTAAAAACGCGTATTTGAATTTGGAGCTGCTGTCAACGCCGGAGTTGCTGTCAACGCCGGAGGTTATACACTGTGAAAACGGTTTGCATTGGGGTCTTGAAGTAAACGTTTACGGAAAATATAAAGACTTAGGCTATATATGCAGTAGGTTTTAGTGAATATGCATAATTCTAGATGAAGTAATTGAGGCTGAAACTGGGTCGATGTGTAAACTGTTGGGTTTACCTTCTTATTGATATATAGTAACTAAAATGCAGTGTTTGGGTCCCAGGTACGCTACAATCACCTGCGGTGTAGGCTTATCTCATTGCATTATTTCAAAATGTACTTCAGTAAGTTACCCAAATATGGGTCTTTGGTGTATACGTTTGTGACACAAACGTAGGTTGTTCAATATTACGTTCGACACAAGTTTTAATAAAATAAATTTAAATAATGCAAGTCTGGTTCGACATTAGCCCGCATGCATGTGAAAGGATTCAGGACAGCTGTCGTATCCGCTCACGACCCAAGGTCAGGCTATTGTTTTTGTCAAATTATTCAAATTAACACAAGTCGTATCCACTCATTACCAAAAGATAGGCTATGCTCGCGTCCGCTCAAGACCAAACGTTAGGCTATTCTCATGTCCGCCCACGCCCCAAATATTTGAAATTTCAGTAAATAGACATGTCTCGGGAAGCGCGTGATCAGATTTGTTCGGATTCCTTTCTCATTATCGACTTATGGAATTCAAAATAAATTTCAATCAGCGTGTTAACCGATAATATGTTTAGAAATTGATAAGAACACGGAGGAATTAAGTTTTTCCTTATTAACAACACACCATAATATTAGTTGAAAATAGTAACGTCATAGATAATAGGATGCAACAAAATTAATAAAGCAAGTAATTGACTATTAATAAGTAATCATTCTAATATTCTGAAGGTTTCTAATACTCAAACGATTTCTTTACTGAGATTGACTGAACATCCCTCAGATAAAAACTGTTCAAAGACAAATTGAGTTCGAGCCATTCAATCCATGAGTACTGTAAACAAATAACGTTTCTGTCTTGCATAAGGTTACAGTATGAGCTAAAATCAAGAAGACGAATCTTCACAGTTATTGTTTTGCTTGTAGTAAACGAAAATATAGTAAAAGCTCCAAACTTTGCTGTACCGATTTCCTGACCAGTGATTTTGCTATCATATATAAGACTCCATATATATTATACAGGTCCTGACTTAAACGTAACCTTTATTATATCACCTCTGTGAAAATCACATAGAAGAAACCCGGATTGATATATCAGCTGCTATACAGGTTTGTTGAAATGTGTTGCATAAATGGATGCAATAAAACATGAGATCGTGAATAAGTAACCCCTTTCTGCGTGTTGGTTATATGGTTTATCCGGTACCAACGATAAAACTCTAAAATACGTACATCATTAAGTTTGTTTCAAATAATCAATTTTAAATTAATTTATTATAATTATACATTTTCGTTTTTGAATTGGCTAGTTTTAGAATGATAGATATGGCAAATTTGTAAGAAAACTGTACATTTTGCATCAATTGATTTGGGTATACGCTATACGAGTATTTCAGGGAAAATACATTTTCAGAGGGCACTGTCAGAGTTTTAAAAATATTTGTCAGGCTGCTTACAAACATTTATGACAGGTAAAATGAAACTGTTTTAAATGGTGTATGTTTGCATGACTGTTACGCACGTATTTCGCTACCTTAAAAAGACGTGTAATAAAGTTTGATTTCAAGGGCTCAGCTTACATATTTTCAATGATGTTTTCTGGCTTATGTATAATGTATTTACGAATTTACCGTTATACTTACAGGCTGCTATAAAGTGAGGCGGAAGTAAAGTTTTTTGGACTCTCCATATACGTACTATTAGCATACATACCAACAACATGATTTCAAGATATCTACTGTTGGTTCTTTCTCGCGTACTTTTCCTGAATACAATATACCACTTTAGGTACATCGAAGGGACAGTATCATCTTCGACATCTTCAATTTTAATGTATCTCCCTATGTCGCCAATAAGCCACCAAAAAGTGTTTCAGTCTTTGGCCGATGCACTTGCTAAAAAACATCATAATGTGACAATCGTTCTACCTGCGTTTGGGAATCAGTCGGAACTACAGGGGAGTATTGAGCATGACCAGCCATTGTTTACAAGAAGCGTTAACCAGATTTTTATTGAGTTCGATTTCAATTTTATGAAACAGGTTAGCACCGAAGCTTCCCATATCATGACCGACGGAGTATCTGTTATGAGAATCTTTAAAGGTATAAAACTGATACGTGACGATATGAGAGCGTGCCATACGGCAGCTCTTTTACATCCAGAACTTGTAGATTTCTTGAACAATAAGCAAAAGCCAATCGACCTAGTAATTGTTCCCGCCCTATTAAACGAAGTCGGTTACTACTTGGCCTATAAGTTCAATGCACCCCTTATTCTGCTGATGACAACAAACGTCCCAACTGTCCTTACGCTACCAATGGGCTACTTTGACAACCCTGCTTTCGTGGCCCCATTAGGGTATACCAGCAGTCAACACGAAATTCCAGGATTTTTCACACGCTTAAGTGCATTTGTTTTATACAACAGCTATTGGATATTGAAGCAATACTTTTTAATTAGTATTCATGAAGAAATTTTAAAGGATTTGAACCTATTTGGATACGAATGAGAATGTCGATCTACTTCAACTTGAAGCGAATGCCAGCTTTGGTATGTACGTAACTCATTATGTGTTTGATGCAGTAAGACCCGTACTTCCAAATACCCTTGATATCGGTTTTATACATTGTAAACCACCGACGGCACTACCAAAGGATTTGACGAACTGGTTCGGTACATCGAAAGAAAAAGTGGTATATGTTTCATTTGGCTCCGTAATACGTTTTGAGGACGTTCCTAAACCAATACAGACAGCATTTCTTTGCGCTTTTGCCGATAAAAGATACAGATATGTGTTGAGAACATCGTCGTTTGAACAAAGTCAGTCAAACCTTTGGAAATGCACCTGGTGTCCACAGCAAGACATTCTAGGACACCCAGAAACATCACTCTTCATTTCACGTGGCAGTTTTATGAGTGTTCAAGAGGCTTTATATCACAGTGTTCCAATTTTGTTTTTGCCTTTATTTAGTGACGCTATAGCAAATGCAAGACGAGCAGAAAGGCAAGGATACGGCTTAATTTTGAACGTCTCTTTGGACCAGTCGCCAGATGAAATGTGTAAACACCTTGTTCAATCAATCGACCAGATGTTGGCTGCTGATTCCAATTTCACGAAAAGGGCGTCCTTCCTCAGTCGCCTTATAAGAGACGATATTCAGTCACCAGCTCAAAAGGCTGTCTTTTGGAGCGAATACGTCATGCGAAATGCAGGGGCAGATTACATGAAATCTCCAGCACAAAATGTTCCATTTTTTTACTTCTTTCATGTAGACATTTTGCTTTTCCTCTTAACGATCTCTTTCGTTGCTTTCTACGCTTGGTATATTGCCATTCGCATGACAGTGATCTTTGCTTTCAAAAAGATGAAGAAATATTTCTCAGTGTTAAGGAAGGAAACTTTTTCGAAACATGACTAAATTCTTTCTGTAATTGTCTTTAATACCACACCTTTTATGGCATTGATAAGATATGTAAAGAGCCTACTAAGTATAAGATGTAGCTAATCCTTAATAAACTTTGTGGTCTATGCAAAAATTATCAAATATTTACAACATGCGCTAAACGCGTACTGCAAAATTTTAATCAATGACAACAAATTGTTGGCAAGGAGCATGTTACAGAAGGAGTAATGTTTAGAAGGTGCTGGTATAGTGCTGGAAATATAATCTTGATGTACTGTATGACGTAGCTGGTTTTCAATAAACATTTTTCTACCACTTTACTTCGCATAAATATTTAACTATTTTCTATATACATTAAACGTATACTGTAGATCAACAACTTTAACAAAATAATTGTAGAAAAGAAATGGTGGCAAGGAGTATGTCGATACTATTTTCCCGAAACTTTACTTACTAATAGCAGGAAACAAAATGCTGCCTCGGCGGTAAAATTCTACAATTATATAAGTTTTTTTGATATCAATAAGTAGAGGGCAGAAGCTGTTACATGGTATGTGTTTTAGCATGTAAAGATTGTAAGTAAAATTGACATAAACTGGAAAAGGGTGTTCTCTCAGATCTATAAAGCAACAATTGACAAATAAGATTTCGTAAAAACGTACCAACATTTCGAAAGGAAAAGTATCACATGTCACTCACGGGCACCGTCAAAAAGCTACTATATTTTGACATTGTTTTCAATTACTTAAAAAAGCAAAACAGGATCGATATAGAAAAAAGAATAGCGGAAAGAAATGGCAAAATCCATCATCATAACTTAAAATGGGAAATTATTAATATTTTCTGAGTTAACACAACAAAACCTCGTACGAAACTATTTTTATCAGACTAATATATACATTATATAAGACAGAAAACCAAAAAGAATTAACTGCACTGGAGACGACAAAAAATCAAAAGTGAGTTTAACGTGACTTTATTAACACATATTAGCCAAGGGAGTTTAATATCATACATTGTATTTGTATGCAGATAAGTGTATATTTCATAATTATAATTATATATGTTGAAATAAATGATAAAAAACATGCTTTTCTTAAAAGTACACATGTTGTGGACGTTCACATGGTTTGTTTAAGCATGTACGTGTCGATGTATTATAACGTGTATTCCCATATCAGTCCTCTGTATCTAACAGTCTGATAAAAAAGACTATGAAGAGCAGATTGCAACTTTACTTGCTCTAGTGCAGCCTATCGCCATAAAATAAATACAATGTATAAGGAAAATTTGGTGAAATCATGGACTCATACTCATATTCTGGAATGAATTTGATTAACACTTATACAAAGGACATTAAGACGCAGTGTAGTGTTTAAGAGCCATAACGGTATTTTACTATATTACTACAGTCATAGATGATATTAGGAAGCAGTGCAGTGTCCAAGAATCATAACTTAAACTTACCCTGGTTTTGAGTAATGTCCCTTTTTTATTTTCCCATAAACCATTTGTGCAAATAGCATACAATTTCAGATTTTTAGAGTAAACAAAGAAAGTGTTGGTGAATAATCCTCAACAAGTTACAATTACTAATATCTTATCAAATCAGAACCTATACAAATGTAACAAATCCGTTCCTCTCACTAAGAATGCTTACCCTGCTGGTACCAAACGTACGCTTTTTTGATCGATTGAATTTATTCAATCGTATCCAAAGTTAACAGAGTATTTCAGACCCTTACGGCCGAACTCTTAACACAAATTTGTGTCGAATACGACCGAAAAGTAGTTCTATATTACTGTCCTCTGTTTTAAAAATTATATAGTAACAGATCTAAATAAATATCAAAACATTACAGAATAGCATAATATTATATTGTTGTTTTTCTTATAATTTGTAACTTAAATCAACGAGGTATCTGTTCGGTATAGAACTATTTTCCTACGCTGTTTTTATCGTCAGACCGGTGTGACATTAGAAATGTAAGACCAGTGAAATACGTATCGCTACACCGGATACACTAAATTCAGTGTTTCTGCGAGAGCGCGTTTTCTGCGGTTTTGACGCACTCATTTTGTCAATGACGCAACAGAAATAGCAAAGAGCGTCTTCTATGACGCAATTAAAATGTGTATGATCAAATTACTACAAAAACAACATTTCAAAACCTCTCAAAACGCTTCGAAATGCAAGGTAAATTGTTGATAAAATACGCTCCCGGTATGGGATATGTCTAATTTTGACCCTATTCCGTCGTCGTTGTCGTCAGATTTCGGATCGATCCGCATTTTGTACCATTGCGTTTTTGTGTGTGTTGATTCCTATGATACCGTCTTCATAGATTGTGGACGCACAACAAGAGATGGTCGACGAACCTTAATAGGGGAAACAAAAACGTCTTTCTGAGTGATTTTAATGATCATTTTGTAGTCATTTCGATCAGACTGTACGTCACTATTGAAAGGGGTTTAAGTGTGCCAATTATAATATCTAAGTTTAATGTCTATGGTTGAATGCACTTATGAAAAATTCGCTTTGTGGACAAATTTGACTTTTGAGATGCAGTGACAAAATGGAAAGCATCCAAAGAGAAACACCTGTTGTCTTGCCAACCCTTTGATTACCCACCATTTTGTGATGTATCACATGCAGTTTTACAGAAGTAAACTGAATAAAACTTCTTTAACACATAGTCATGCCTTTTATTTTTTTACAATAAAGGGTATGACCCTCGGAGTTTCTAAATGACCCCCAAATTCTGATACAGGGAATTGGCACCCAGGGTCTTCCTCCTCCATGAAAGCCGGAAGTTGCAATATGACCTTAGCTGTTGGGTGCGACGTTAAATCCGAATTAATTCGCACAATACAATCAACCTTATGGGTAACTTTTGAATGACATTTAAAGTTGTTCAAACCATAAATTTTCAGTTCAGTTTTGTCAAAATCCATTTCTCAGTTACGATTCACAGCTTAATACTTCATAGGGTAGTTGAACATAGTCACTGAATGACATAATGTAAGCACATGGGTTCCTATCTCAAAAGTAAAGTTTACACAAATGGTGAAAGGTCCAAATTTGTTGACAGTTGTGTCTCTAGTTTATAACTCTACTCGTGCAAGAATTGTCCTGATATTCACACATGTATGTGTACAGTGTATGTTGTCCTGATATTTACACATGTATGTGTGCAGACTGTGTTGTTCAGAGACAATCGATCCTCCAGCACTTTCAGTCCTTTGATTAAAATGTGTAGGCTATTTCAGAGTTAACTGTTTGCTCCAATATTCTACCCTTACTTTGTAAATGTTCTAAAATATAGGTTATGGAAGCTATTCAGCAATAGTTTTAAGCTTCAACAGTTTATAAATATAAACATTTTGTCCTGATTAAAAGGACCAATTATTTTTCCCAGGCACTGTTGCATCCCGAATCCAATACAAAAATCCAAGACATGAGGTAAATGTTTTAAACGAGATTAATTAATCTATTCTCAATAACCAGTACTTTGAATAATCAGAAACCAGTTGCAATTCAGATTAATTCTTGCCGAGACTCATTCCAGGTGAAAGCAACTTTGAAGAGAGACAGAGAGAGACAGAGACAGACAGACAGACAGACAGACAGACAGTACAATGTAGAAACTGGACCCCTGATCCTTAGATAGACACCCTTCCAAAGCGTGTGCTGGGCCTGCTGGCTCCATAATAGGCAAAAGGTTACACACATGTTGATACAGAAAAGATTGCAATTATATAGAATTCCATTGTTCGTTTTTACATTTGGTAAGGATACACAGGTCTAAGGAATGCAAATGTTTGTCTAAAGATGAGGACCGCTGTTTCTACATCGGTATGAAAAGTAACGGACATACATAACCTTCTGCAAATAATGCATGCAGAACAAAACCATTTTCAGAGATGCTTGTAATCCATTTTCTGTACATTGTTGGGAATCGATAATGGTATGAGTGCAAAGTTGACGGTCGTTAGTATATATGAAACGCTGTGTGTGTGAAAAAATTGTGCATGAACTAGTTGACTATTTGCTTATCAGTAAATTGGAACAATTTTGGAAGATGCAGTAATTGAACATTAAATTCTAAGGTAAACCAACATCATCTCAAAGTTGTTAAATATATGTACACTAATAGACACACACGGAAATACAATTTTCGAACTAATCAGTACCTTTAATATTCAAATGAATTGAAGTAAATGTACTTATGAGTAGTTAAATACCGGCTACAAGTGAAGTTAATCTGTAGATAAAACACCGGACACACATTGGGCACTAGAAACATCAGTATCCTTGCATTATATAATTATAATGTTTTGTACGTCTTCGTAGTACGGAAAATTTTATCAAGTCTTGTTTGCCATTCTGTAGTCAAGTCACAGAAAAATAACATGACTGACTAACTACTTTCCGGATGTTGTGTCAGTTGAATTTGAAAGCTGTGTGTATTCGTCATTTTTCCGATCTTGCAAACTATAATACCGCACTATTCCGTTTTCATCATTACCAAATGTTATATGGCCAAACTCGTCCTTCTTAGGCCCAACCTCTGAAACTGGATTTAAGTAGTCACTACGTTCGCCATCTTTAATTTCAGCGTAGTATTCGTTCCCATCATTCTCTTTAATAGAGGTGTAACCGTCCGATTCTAAACCTCTCGGCATTTCATATGTGTTCTGTTCTGCATTACCTTGTCTGTAAAATACAATATTGTTATAGCAAGAACTATCACTCAGGTTACATATGTTCCGAACAAACCATAGTTTTAATATTCATTATCAACGCAAAATGTGTTTATTAAAAAAAAACACTTACGAGTCACCGACTGAATCTTCTTTGGTTTCTGAAATAAACGATAAAACGGTGAAACTTAAATACATGTATATAGATAAATTATAGTTTAAGCTTTATATCAGTTCTTCTCCAGTTTTGTGTAGCTTATGACAAAAGTTTTGTATTTTTTCAGTAGTGCTAGATGCGCTTCCGTAAACACATTGGTTGTCAGTGAAAAAAAACTAGGTGAAGGTGTAACGTTATACTAGGGTCCTACAAAATGTTTTGTCATTGGGGTTTCTGAAGGGTACTGTTTTATTAACAATATTTTAAATTGCAAACTTTTAAAGTATCCCTCCTTCACCGAAACACATATTCTTAATCTTTTTTACTCAGTCGTGAAATGCAGCTAGATAGCCTTCTTTTGGTAGATTTTGGAGACCTGTTGGGCAAATATAGCGCTGCCGAAATAATTGCTGGGCTTTTTCCTGAAAGCAATTTCTCAAGGTTAGGAAATAAAAAGGAAAAGGCATGGACTCAGGTCTGATGAGTAAGATGGATGGTTTACAACATGAACGTTTACAGACATCAAGAAAGCCTTCGCGTTCTCGCACCTGTGAGAGGAGGCGTTGTCATGATTCGGATTTTAATTGTTCAAGGTCAAACAGTCACTGGACGCTCTCATAAGAAATATGTGCTAAAGAAAGTTCATTATTTACAATGAGAAGCGTCCATTTACATTGTTTATCAAAAAGTTAATCAAATATCTGCTTTGCATTTATACAGGGCCTAGTGCGGCAGTTTATATGGCCACGAATTTCATTATTTTTGTTCATGTTTCAAAATATGTAGCGAAAAAAACATAGGTAAAGAAAAATACTATAATTATAGAAGTAGTTCAAGTAAAATCTGAAGAATACTTATCACGGGTGTTAATTATATCAAAATAATCCATTTTCTAAACTCACTTGAATTGTTGCGCTTCCTTCTGTGTCTGAACCAGCACAATCCGATCAATGTTACAGAAATGGTTACAACTACAACACATGATGCTGACGCGAGTATTAATATTAAACTGATCTTGCTTTCAGCTTCTGTGAATATAATAGAATAAAAATTTAGTCTAGTTCGAAAGATTACTCAGTAATTAGTCTTAGAATAAAACAGACGGTTCTCTCTAAGATTGTGATCAGAAGTGTTGGGAGGAGGGTAAAATTGTCTGTCAACAGGCATCAGTGTTCATTACCGATGACGTAGTTTTAACCCCAAATTGTACTATTCTCAAAAAGACAGCCCAGTTCTATCTCATTAAAATCCAGTCTGTGGTTAAGGAACTGTATCAAAAATGATCTAGTTACAAGCTCGTTGACCTTGACCTTTGATCCAAAATAAAAATATGCACGATTAAATTCACACTTATTCTTCCAACTAAATTCCAGCTAGGAGTTAAGGAGATGAAGCACGGAAATTTATTCTAGAAATGAACCCCGTGACCTTGATCTTTAGTGCAGCAATATACACAACTAGACTTTTAACGATTTGTTAAAAGCAAGCTAGGGGCACTGATGAGGTAAAGCAGTCACTCTGACAGACGGAAAGTGGAAAGGAAATCTGACATGATACAATGTAAGCATTACATTATGTTATACTATATTTACTGTGCCTTAGTCATCATTATTATGAGTAAAATAGCCTTCATGGTTTGTGTATAAAGTTTTTAGACACACAAACTGATATTCACTTGCGCAGAACAATAACTGGGAGGAAACTGTGTAGCTGTGCTACATGTACAGAGGTATGGATAAGAATTTCTTAACTGGGATACATTGCTCCATAGTCTTCACCTGTCATCGGCAAATTATACTGATGTTGCAAGCAGTATAGTCAGGATCTCTACTATTCGTTTTTCAGGGAGTAAATTTTGACTGAGATAATTAAAGGAACAAGTCCATTCTAACATTTAGCACAGTTCTGTATTTGTCTGCAAGATAAAAGTAGCTGTCTTGCCTAATTGTATCCTACACACTAGAAATGGTGATTATAATTTTACACATAAGAAATCAGTTAACCAATAACATGATAAAAAACTGCCTCACTTTCTATCTATTTTCTTTAAAAGATTAAACCTTGAAGGAAGCATCAGTATAAATCTAGTTGTGTTAAAGAAGCACTATAACTTTTGTACTTGTGTTTTAAATAGTACGCATACAAATAGTATTTACCGATCTGGCACCTGTCTCCTTTATAACTTTGTGTACATTCACATGTATATCCATTCACATCGTCCAAACAGTTACCATTACTCTGACAAGGTTGCGACATGCATTCGTCTATATCTGGTGACATAATCAGTTCTGATCAAGTTAATGTCCGCAAATCGAAAGATTTGCCAATTAATACAATGAAAATGGCAAAGACAAACAACTACATAGTTTATAATATAGCATGAGCGTTAGTGCTACAATTCAGACTCTCACAACATTACTAATAAGTAACAGTCAAATAACTACAAGAAACAAAACCCTCTTTAAAATATTAACATAATTTAGACAATAGGTACTAACTAATCGACAACATCACATTTTTCCAATATTAAGGTTTTGCAAAGGCACCGACCCAAACTGTCTGAAAAGAATAGAAGTAGTTATGTAAATACCTGGGGAAATGGTACTGCGGTTAAGCATAAGTTCGATTCTCACATTTTTATAAATCATTTTCTATATTTATAGCGACCTAGTTCTATTAAAAAAACGTGTCCTTAATAAAAGTGTTAGTTTTAAAAATGTTCAGAAAATAATTAAATTCTATGTTTTACTTAACTGTCGAGATTAATTTTAAAGAGACATTCGAACTATTTATATACTGATCTCATACGGGTACGTATTTTAGACCGGCTAATGTATGATATTTATATTCACATCACAGCTAATAAAAGTTATGTCACAAATATAAATGAAACTTTGTCTAAGAATCTGCGTGGAATTCACTTTTTGACTAGGATAGTAAAAACAGATTGTTATGTGGTTTGACATGATACTAGTATTCAGAAGGGCTGAAAACTTTTAAATACCAATGCTTATCTTTCAGTTATAATATTGTGATATTCATTTTGCTAAGTGTACGCTCATTACTTAATGTTTGTCTTAATATTATGATGGTCAATTTGAAGGGGTTTATCACTGTAGCAGGTCTAAACGTATTGCAACTCGTGTATCTATTACATTTTAGACAAATACTACAATGAAATCCAATAGTAGGTATTTGCGTATTTGTTCATTATATATTCGTTTGTTGCTGTGATTCTAGTTGCATTTTTAAATGTAATAATTTTTGTGTACACCCGAAAGAAGTGTCCGATAGTAATTTCTGTACAGAGTCATATCTACCGCTTTGGTAATGCAATTTCAATCCAATTATGTGGAAATGTTGATTTCTATATAGAGTTGATGCCCATTGAGGTCAGTTGAATTGTTCAGACACATAGGAGATATTGCACTTTGAAACTTGTATGTAATATATTTGACAAGGCAAATTTGCCCAATTTTTGTCAGCTGCCATATCTACGACATAGGTAATGTGATTTAATGCGATTTAAATCAATGTTTATTACTATTTTAAATTTTAGATTTGATGCATCTTGACTGTCAGTAAATTTGCTTCAGAAACAGAGGAGTTACGACAAGTTGAAAAGGGATTGCAATTTTGATTTGGCTTTGGTCGCTGGATGAATCAGTGCATGGGAGAGGTAGAAGGGTCTGTAATTTTGTTCACAATTTATCAAATTTTCCTTTACCAGGTATGTCCCTGGTACAGCAAGGGCCCTCACTACTTAATAACTAACATGTACATGTATCCTGTGGTCGTGTATGGGTGCTGTTCTACAAGCAGCTCTTGTTTAATTAAAAACCAGGGTAGGTATTTTAGTAAGTGCTACCATCTTTAAAATAAAATCTAAACATATGACATTTTCACCACGATGACTTGTGAAAATAGCTGAAAACTTGTCTATAATTAGGACATTTTTATGAGCTTTTAGCAAACGAAGTAGGTATATTGTAAGCTGGGCAATCTTTAGAATTACCATATATAATGAAATATCTTATATTTATATTATGCACAAGACAAATCTTAATACATTTACTAGGTTAATTTCAATATATCTGTAAACAACTAAACATTGAATTTTAAAGTGAAATTATCCTTCAAAATGACCATCTCAACTACTGTCAAAAATGAAGCGTATAATCACAGTGTGCAATACATGCTTTAAAAAGATTTAAAAATGAGTTACACCGATTTACATTTGAATTTCGATTAGTGACATATATGAATGAAAATATACTGAACAGAAAAGTGGATTTTTATATTCATTAGTTAAGGAGTTGAGATTCTTCACAATGATTTATTTCTTATTCAAAACTACGAAAGAAAGTTAAAACCACTTTAATAAAGCATATGACATACATAATGTACTTGGATAAATAGCCATGAGTCGGAAATGGGTGTACATGCATAACTGTATCTACCTAAACACTTGTTAAAGATTTTCGTTTAAAAACTCTGACAAAAGCATGATCATGAATTACAACTGACCTATTTGGCAATTCTCACCATCGAAGCCGCTTAAACAGTAGCATTTGTATCCGTTTACTCTTTCCTCACAGCTTCCACCATTGACACAAGGCGATGGTTCACAATTGTTGATATCTAGTTCGAAACATTAACATGATACACATGTATTACAATTAACCATGTAACCGTTAGAAGAAGGCAGTCTTTTTTTTTCTTGAATGAAAACTTACAAATTCTCAATATCTTCAAAATGAAAGTAAGTATTTCACTATTTCACTTATTTTTCGAATAAATAAGACAGTGACATCACAGAGATACAATGTAAGCTCAGCCCAAATCCAGGTATATTTCAATGCAAAACACTGTCTGTATAAGCCAGTTATAGGTCCATATTGTAGGAATTAACAAAATATTGCTGAGGTTTGCTAGCTTCCGGCTCCTTGCATAAAATTACTTATTTCTTAATAAATATGACAGGGGGGGAAGGGGGGGGATGTATGACATTCATATTTGTCGAAGAGAAATGTCTTGAACATAGTATGTTTTAGATGATTTTTTTATATTCGATTTTTTTTACTTATTTAATAATTCTAGAATTCGTTCTAAAAATAATTTCCAGTTGAAAGGCGCTGAAATGTTTTTAATTCTTGGCATACCAAACTTATTCCATGGTCACGTCTATGCAAAACTGTATAACATAGGAAACTGTTACTTTTTAACCATGATTTGGGAACGAAACGACTTTTTGAAGCCACAAAGTAATTAGAAACAATTCATAGACAAGTGTAAACAAAGTCTTTACGTCAAAATATAGACTTTTCCTTTTAAAAAATAAGTAATTGCTTTGTATTTCTTATACATAAGGAATTTTAGCATTTCAATTTAATTTCTTTTACACAGTTTTATAGTAAGAATTACTAATTTTGTGACTCATTACGATTTAGCAAATTGAATTAAAACTATTTTTAGAAATATGTTTTAATTCGGTCCCGAAACAAACGGTCATTTAGATTGATAAAAATTCAATTTATTTCTTGATTATCTTTTATTTTGTGTTCTTCCTAATTCTAATACTTATCTCTCAACAATTTGTGTAATGCTTTTAAAAACCAAGATAAACGATGGAAAAACGATGAAACTTCTAGAGAGGGTACAATTTTCCCGAAATGTCGACAAAATAACAATAACATACATCAATTATGTTGTTTTCAAATGATCTTAAATGCCAACTAACTGGAAAATAGATTTCACATACATAATACTTACTAAAGCAAACATTAAAAAATGTATGCAAAAACTAAAACAGCAGTATCATTTTTTAACATTTCACTTGGTAAATTATCAACTCCTAATTGATGAAAAAGTCATTTACTACGAAGGTCTTTATATCAAGTTTACACAAAGAACTGAAATAAATTTAATTTGCGTACAGGAACATTTAACCGACGTTTTTGAGAAATCTCTTAACTAATTAAACTTGAATTTTACTTTTTGTACTTTAAGTAAAAAAGATAATAATTATATGGCCTCTGATATCGTCATCACCATGTACAAATGTATATGATATTTTGATACAACTTGAGGGTAATATACCAAGATACATGAAAATAGAACAGATTTTCAATGGTATTGAAAACACCTGTGAAAATGCATATGTGGATACATTATTGTCATCACTTTAGTTCATAGATCCGTCTCGAGATCCCTTCGGCATTTTTTGCACTTATTTCCCCTTAACAAGGGTAAGCGTATAATGCTATGATTTGTGATATGAATCTGTGTCATTTATATAAAAAAAATCTCATAAAATGTACAATCACAAAAAAAGAAATCATTTTTAATGGCGTTTCAACCCCAGTCAAAAGTTCACCATACTGCGTCAACACTAAACCTTGTCGGAGGTTTTGTAATATGGCGATCACGTGATCGAAAGGCGGAGCGATTAACACTTTTGCGTCATGTTAATTATAAATATAACATATCATGTACGTGGTAATTAAAAGCTATTAAACTTGCAACTTAAAGAACCGTTAACGAATTTTGCTGAAATTAAAAATTAACTAATGCAGTCATGTGCATCACTTCAAAAACTGCGATACAATGTGTAGTAACTGTTTCTTAAAAAAGTGCAGCGTAGTCTACTAATGCAAAAGTTGAGGTCGTAGAAGATGTCGTAGAGGTGGGTACATGAATCGTAGTTGTAGTCGTAGTAGTTATTGTCATCGTAGCACGACTTGATTTGGTAAAGTTTGCTGGTGTTACTTCATTGCAGGTGACTCTCACGCCGTAGTGGACGAAAGGTCGGATCGAAGACAAAATGTCCGGGAGTTGTTTTAGCTTTGCTTATTATTTATTGTTTCGTGTATCATGATTAGTGTTTGATGATGGGTTGTTGTTATGGGTAGTGTGGTTGTTTGAAGTACTGTGGTCATTGTAAAGCGACCTTTCATGTTTTAATTAGATATTGCCATGTAAATTGTACATTTTTGTCGTAATGGCTATGTTTTTAGCTATCTGTCTAATTGATTACCTGGATATTTTGCACATTTTGTGTATGGCTATGTTTTTAGCATTGTCATTGATTACCATATAAATTGTGTATTTAGCGTACTGGCCATTTGAATTGTGTATGTATCTGTTTTGATACTATTTAACTCGTTTATAAACGAAGCAAACGTGTATAAACACTTGTTTATTAAGAGTATCTAACTCTGTAAGTCATAAGAAAAATATTGCGACAGGTACATCGTCCTATAGAGACGTAAAGCTAAACATAGCTGTTCAAACTACAAAGAAATTCTACAACCGGTCTTCATTTAATTTAATATTCTTTTCTTGCAACAGTCGTTAAGTTACCGGGTCAATGCGGGTATAATAATTTTCATAAAGACACCTTGATAAAGTATGTTACATTTTAAATTGTGAAAATTGTAAAAATATTTTAAATGTAAACACATTAATTTCATTCTAATATTACCGTTATCAAAAAGGAAATGTGTAACTTCTTAGGGAGCATAATTATAATCAGCATTCTGTGAAACAATACCAAACAATAATTGCTTACCGCCATCTCCTGGTCTGAAATCGGAGGCTTCTGATGTCGTAGGCCTAAATGTCGTGCTTGAAATTGTAGTGGTAGGCTTTGGTGTCGTAGAAGTTGTGGAAATGGTAGGTTTTGGTGTCGTAGTTTTAGTCGTGGTAGGCTTTGGGGTTGTTGTTGTTGTGGTTGTTGTAGTCGTTGTGGAAGTGGACGTGGAAGATGTCGCAGTGGTTGGCTTAGGAGTCGTAGTGGTAGTAAGTTGATGTTGTCGTAGTAGGAGTTGTTGTCATTGTGGTTGTAAAATCTGCTGATGTTACTTCTTTGCAGGTAACTCTCACGCCGTTATTCACATCAGCTATATAACGATATAATCTACAGCGTTAGCATATTAGCAAATGTATGCGTTATCGTTTTTTATAATGTTCTGATTATTTTAACGTATTGTCATTGCCTTGACCATTGCCATTGTTAACCGTATCGTCATTGATTAGTGAAGTGTTTATTTATTTTCGTATTTTTAGCGCAATATTTTACTGAAGGTATTGTCGGGAAATAAAGCAAGAAAAGATTATATACAGCCGCTATTCATTACATTCAATATTATTGGCTTGTTCTAGATAATTGTCTTACCGGGTCCATGTGCAATATACTATTTAAAGAGGTTGGCTGTTACCTCGGAGTGAAATCCACACCATTGCAGGGGAGTCTTGTATACCATTCGCGTGTATATCCTTCAAGAAAATTTGAACTGTTTGTTGTGATGTCATTAACAACGTCAGGTAACGATTCACATAAAAATTATCTTCATAATGTCTATCGGACTCTTTGCATTGTGCCACAAATATCAGTGATTGAAAGAAGGCAGAGGAGCAACTGGCATGTGTTTGATTTTCACTTTTGTAATAAGTTTGTAATCGAACGTCTAATGCTGTAAAGACAACATTCTGTTGATCACCCAGATTTGTGACGTCACATTGACATTCCTTGCTGGCTTTCAAGGGGTCAAATCTTTCAGCAGATCCGTCAAACATTATTTGTATATCTCTGTTTATATGAGTAACTGTGCCAGTGGGGCCGCCGCAAAATGGTACTTTTTCTGATGCTGAAATTCGAAGAAGAAAAGCTACCATTAATAAGTCGGACAAAACAAGTGAAGACAAAGGTACAGTTGTACACTGGCCACTTGGTACAAAAGTATAAGTATAGGCACATGAGATGATCTATCGTGGTCCAAACCGGTCGCAAAGGGGTTAAATGGATTTGCCGCATACCAGAAGACCGAAAAGATAACATATGAAATTGATGTCTGACATCATAAAAATTAGCAAGAATATTAACAAGCAAATTCAGTGAATTTATATTCCCGCCAGATAAAGCAAGTAGATGAAAAAGAACAACTAGAAAGTGTATTAGTCTGTCTGTTTCGGAACAAAATGTTGTTTTTTTAAATTTCACCACCCCAATCGGGCCTTATGTCCGAGGTGATTTTTTTCTTCAAGTTACAGTAATAAAGAACTTAGCTTTTGTAAGTTAGATTAAATCAGTTATACTACTTTCAGACAACAAGAATTCTTAAGATTCTAAACAAAATTATGTAAGAAAAGCACTATATCCCCTTAAAGGCCTCGTTGCTGTAAAAATCCAGTTTCTAAATGTTTCTTTGTAAGATAATACAAGGCTGACTATTTGTGCCAAACAATATCATTGACAACAAGGAAAAGCCTTTTTATAACAAAGCATTTTTAAAATTGCACAACCCCCTGGGGCATCACCTCAAAGGGGTAATTCTTTTTTTCTGCATCTTACAATGATACAGAACTCAGTTGTTGTAAGTTAAATTAAATCAGTACTACATGTATTTGTTTAAGAAAACAAAAGAATCTTAGTTTATAAACAGGATATTAAGAAAAGCGCTACACCACCTTAAGTAGCCTCATTTCTAAAAATAATCTGAAAGTGTAGGGGTAGATAATTGTACACTTATTTCAAGTTTCATGAAATTCTATCCTTTGGTTCTTGATTTGTGTTATATTTTTTTGAAATGATTTTGACAATACATGTTGTTTCAAACTTCACATCAACATTGTAGTCATGAAGCTGAGTATTAAGTATGTTAGAATAAAGATTGACAGTATGATTTTAATGGGCATTTCTGCCATCTGTACCACGTGCCACTTTCACGTGTCATCCTATCAAATATTTCATGTTAAAGCATAAAGCGACACGTTATTGTACGCTACTGGTATCTTATGCTCGTACAAGTGTCAGATAATTTCTGTAATAATTAGATTACGTAATTAACTACATAAATTGTACCTGTATCACAGCCGTATTCTACTTTCACGTATGACGTGGTAAGCGCTGAATTTGTGGTCATTTGTTGCCAGGGTGCATGGACTTGATCACAATTTGTTTTGCCAGAACAGTTCATGTATGTTCTGTATGTATTCTCCATATTAAAAAGCTCAATCACATCATTCCCACTGATATAATCGCAACATGTAGACGAGCTGTCGCAGTGATTAGCGGTTCCGCATACCTGAAACATAAGCCAGTCATCTTCATCTTTTCATATCTCAACTTTTATTATCATAATGCTTGAAAATGCTCAAATCAGTATCAGTTATTCTTGATCACATTCTTGTTCAGAGTTTGATGAGCTCGAAAGTTACTATTTCAGTCCCTATATAATACATCATGTTAAAAAATGAACAAATTAAGTGCAAAACAATTGTATATGCTCCTAACATTTTAGAGTTAGAAAGTGAAATTATCATAATTATCTAGTGGCCATGACTTTATGACTTATTGTCGTGACGGAACACACACTTGGCGACGACGTAAGTAATGCGTGGCCATAACGTTTCACCTGTCAGTGATTTTTGAATAATATAAGTATGCACTTGTGAAATGATAAAATGGTGTAAGATAGATTCCGCACTGTGTCGTCATGTCGTTCTGCCGTTGAAACCGACAAAATGACACAACGATAACTACGAAAATGTAATCTTATGATCTTTCGTTACAGTAAAAAGAACGCTTCCAGCTTAATTGCAAATTGAAACGACAAAGTTCTAAATCAGATCGAGTAAGTGACACGCAAGTGAATAAAGAATTAAATTAAAACTGTTTTAGTGTATAGAAATCGTTTACAGATACCGAAGAGCATTTTCGAAATAGTAAGTTCTAATCCGAACAGGTCGAGATAAACCAATGCGCATGCGCTTAGTTTCTAATTTACTCGACCGGCGTAACCGTCAGCTGCGCACGAGTTGACCAGGGTTCAAGATGGCGGACTAGATTAGAAATTATAATAATGCAATTTGGAATTATTCATGTGCCCTTGACAAATTTTAGTCAGTTTTTCATGGCAAATCACGAAAAAGTAAGTAAATCGTCATGTTTCAATTACAACATCGGACAAATTTGTGTTATTTTAAGTTAATACATGACGATAGTGATATGGAATACATGTAACTTGTCCCCCGGTAGCGAAGTGTTTGTTTCATTCTTTTCTGGTCCCACTTAAAGTACTCATTATATAGAACTACGAACTAACGGATAAATTATATTTATTCTAAAACAACTTAAACATATACATTAGTTTCATAATACCGTAGCTTTCTCACTCAAAAGCGTTGTCAGAGAGCTTCTTACTTTTTGTGCAATTATCATTGATAAATATATAGACGTAACGTCCAATGTTGCGAGACGTTATGTAACACGACGTCAAACATTGAATAATTGCCATCTTTCTAAATTGCATATAAAATTAATACAATTTGAAAAAGAGGAAAGACTCATTTTGTAAATACAAGCAATTTCATTACCACAGTATTTTTGTGAAACATTTACCGTTTATTACATTAAAATGTTGAATTTAGCTTAAACCGCTACACACAAAGACATATAATTTAATCTGCTGACACAGTGAGTGTTTTAACCTTCGAATCGATAGAACGTTTTAGAATATGAATAAATATGCATTAAAATACTGATATATGAACAACATTTTGAAAAATATAACGTTTGCGTTTCTCCATTTGACAATTACTGGCAACATTACCGTAATTCGGGGGCTGAGCAACGTCGCATCTTAATGAATTTGACGTCGGAGGACATTTTCGCTAGACAAGCCTTATTTTGTATAAAAGTATGATTTTGTTAGACTGAGCAGGCATACGGTATCATTTGAAAGAAGAGAAACAAGAGCTGTCACATGACAGCACGCTCGACTATTCGAAAGCTTGTTGGTAAAATGGGGTTTTTGTCTAAGAACAGGAGTATTGTGTAATTGTCTATAAGAATTAAGGTCAAAGATATGAAACTTGTTCACAGACCTTTGTAAATGTATATTGCATTCAAGGCGTTACTCTGGATTCTGCAAGCCAACTGGAGGGAGGGTGGGGGGGATAATTTCAAAGAAATACATGACCTTGTATATTTGATCATGAATAATTTTGTAACTTTTCAAAATTAATATGTATAGAATTAAAAAAGCATGACCGCTTCATGCTGCATAATTATTCTATGACATTTCAAAAGAAAGCCATTTTGAGCATTTCCATTTTAGTCTGGAAAAACTGTGACAAAATTCTAAGTTAAAAAGGGCATAAATATGTCAAAAATCAAAAACATTGGTGAAGATGTTGACAGTAAATACGTTCGATAGTATTCTATCTTTAACAAAACATTCAAAGTTAAAAAGGGACACAAATCTATCAAAAATCAAAACAGAGTTATGGGGATTGTTTCCTCAGGTGTAGATGTTGATGGTAAACATATATTTTGAGTTTCAAGTCAATACCTTATATAGTATTCAAGATATTTGAATTTACAAAAAAAAATACCAAAACTTCTAAGTTAAAAAGGGGCATAAATCTGTCAAAAATCAAAACAGAGTTATGGGAATTGTTTCCTCAGGTGTATAATGTTGATGGTAGACACATACTTTGAGTTTCAAGTCAATACCTTATATAGTATTCAAGATATTTGAATTTACAAAAAAAAAAACAACCAAAACTTCTAAGTTAAAAAGGGGCATCAATCTGTCAAAAATCAAAACAGAGTTATGGGGATTGTTTCCTCAGGTGTAGATGTTGATGGTAGACACATACTTTGAGTTTCAAGTCAATACCTTTGATAGTATTCAAGATATTTGAATTTATAAAAAACTTTAACCAAAATTTCTAAGTTAAAAAGGGGCATAAATCTGTCAAAAATCAAAACAGAGTTATGGGGATTGTTTCCTCAGGTGAAGATGTTGATGGTAAACATATAGTTTGAGTTTCAAGTCAATACCTTTGATAGTATTCAAGATATTTGACTTTATGAAAAACTTTAACCAACGCAGACGCCGACGCCGACGCCGACACCGACGCCGACGCTGGGGCGAGTGCAATAGTCTCCTTATTCTTCGAATAGTCGAGCTAAAAACGCATTTTTTTATACGATGAAGAAATTTACGATAAATCATCGGCTGAATTATAATAACAGTTTTTTTCGAGTATATTTACACATTTTCTTACATTGTTCTGTATGTGGACATTTTCGCTAGACAATCATAAATGTAATTTTAGCCGTTTTATTCAGATATATTCGAAAAGTAAAATTATTTTATTAATCTACATTAAAAACGCATTTCTATACTTATTTTTTATATAAATATCGTTAATTTTCTTTATTTTGCATTCATTTGAACAAAATGAAAATACATCTGTTCAAAGATGTGACACTTTCTTCCTGACAGAAGTTTTATACATGTTTGCTCGAAGGAGCCGTTTGAAATGTTTTAGATTTTAATGGCAACTTTCGGCGACATTTAACATATCGTATACGCAAAATTAGAAAGTTTGACGTAATTTTCATATTTCGTTTTTAAGCAGAAGTCATGCGGATCAAGTATTTTTGTTACACGTGACGCGCATAAATTAACGTCGTTCTCAGTGTGTTTGATATCGCTTCACTTAAATTGAAGGCTTAAAAGTAATTTCTGTTACATAGTAATGTCCAATAACCTTTTTCCTTTATTTTTATATACAGCCTCACATATTTTTCTTAAAATTTACTACTATGCAGTCAGAATGAATCATGTTTACGCTAGAAATTGCCAAAAACCCGCAACATCGGACGTTTCGTCTTGAACAGCATGTGCTTTGAATTCAAAAAGCAAAGTTAGGAATACTTTTCTTATAAATGACGGCCAGTTTTGCCGGTAAGGCATATACAAGTAACTTTACATCCAAAATGCTCCTAGGACTTAAGACAATGTTTGGTTGAAGGTCATAAATTATACGACACATTCCTGTGAAATTATTTTAAAATCTGACAAATTTTATAATAGATATTAAGATTTCTAGATTTTCATATAGCTGTGTTGGGAATACTAGCCCCGTTGTCTAGTGGTCATATTTTTAACAGATTGACATGGTTTGAACAATCTAGATAGAGGGTAACCACAGGAATAGTTTTGTTTTTCCTCTGTTGGTCTTTTGCTTTGCTTGTTCAAGAAACAATAGTTTATTTATAATTGTATATTTGAACTTATAACAAAATTTAATGATAAATCATTCCTCATCAGCATCTTACAGTAAATAAATTTCAACCGGATAACCTTCTTGTATAGCGACAATATGAGGTATGTGAGAGTAGCGTGCTTACTTTGTTAATATGTGTAGTAACTATGTATTATGTAAAAAATAGAACAATTGGATAGGTTTTGACTTCTTGAAATATCGGTATTTCATAGGAATACTTACAGGGTATAAAGTTGTGTTTTTGTATCCGGCGTATAAGTTGTACAGTCTTATGATCTCGCCTTGCGCACAATTCAAGGAATATGAATCGCAGTCACCTGTACCATAGCATGCTGTGCTTGATATCCCGTCAGTCACCTTGATAACTAGCCAAATATATCAACATAAAATTACTATTAAGAACAATTGCTAAAATATGACAGTACACGTGAAAATACAATATTTACACGTAACAGTCGATATCTATTACAGTTGGGTCAACACGGTAAAAAATTAGAACTAACCGGTTATCAAAGTAGGACCAACTTGGTTGTTACATAAGGACAAATCTGGTTTCGACAGAAGGACAAACCTGGTTATCACATCAGGATCAAAGACTCTGGAACCCGCCATCCCAAGCCGAGTCATATATCAAAATGTTATGTTATCAAAAAGAGTTTTATGATATTGTGATTTGTACTTATTATACATTTGTTTTGTCTTTTGATAGGCATTTCTTATATACTGACACTTTCTATCAAACAATGTTTTTATATGATTGTACATGTATTGGTGTCACATTTTCCGTTGGTGTCAAGAGACTCCAATGAAATGCTTTGAAATAATTTGCTATATCTTATACTACATGTATGTCAGGTATTTCAGATTGTGGAATATAGTCTGTAGTTGCAAGTGTATGTAGTTTAGTTTCATTTTCTGACATATTGAATATATCTCAGTTTTCAGTAAAATATTCTGCTTTCTTAGAGTCCTAACGTCTTGTTTGTTCTTCACAATCTGTGTATGTTTGAGTTTTCTTCAATGGAGATAATGTTGTAGATCAAGATATATGTATAGGACGGACAATGTACATCGGAATACAAACTGCAAAATTCATAAATACACATCATGTTTGTGTGTTCGGGTCAAAGCTTGCGAAAGTAGCCATCGAAGTTAGTAAAAAGTCCAAGTAGCACATTACAGGTAGCTCTTATCTCACGAAAGACGTCTTACCAGCCAGCGGAAATGACCTTTATTTGTACCAAGAACATTCCTCGCTTTGCTTTTTAAATTGCTAAGGACATGTTAGAAACATAGTGCAGTATATTTTCGATGATATTGCACAAAATAAGAAAGGCTTTGAATTCTAGCAACTCTTCTTTATGTGAAGTGGCTTGAAATAGAAAGAAAGGCATATGTCAACATTGTTTTAAATAGAATAGAACATCATTTTTCTGTCAGTAAATAAACTTTACTATAATATTAGTAAATTCAAAGTGATCCTTGGACTAACATACAAGATTAAAAGGCGACACTCATTGTGAAGTAAATATGTTTAAACATGCTTAATTCGGCATCTTACAACGAGCACAACAGCACTTGTATTCGGTAAATCATTTTAGAAATTATAAGTAGTTACTTTGTCATTTAAATCTCATATTCACTCATGCATCCGTAGCATTTGAATAGGAAACTTGAAAATTGTATGTATGTAAGGATTGTGCAATATTAAATTACTTATTTTTATACCTGTAAAATATAGGTACAACAAATATCTAGTATCAAGTGTTTTTACGCATTTTTCTCGACGGCAGTTTAAACAAAATTCAAACAATAATTTAGCATTTATAGTGAACTCCTTAGCTTCAAATTTGATAATAAGTAAATAATAACACATACTGAGTAAGACTGATTTGACTAAATAAATGGACAGGCACTGGTCGAAGACTTTTCGTGATAATGATGGTCATACAATGTAAGTAACGCAATACACCTTAAATACCGTAATAATATTTTATAGTCAAATTGTATGAACAAAGATCACTCACCGGTAATAGGCGATCTTCGTCAAAAAGCATGTCCACAATAGTTTAAAATAATATTACATTGATCACTTCTTGTTAGACTATGTCTGCTGAGTGGTTTCATTAGGAGGTACTCGTAAATACAGGTTTGACTGTAGCTATGTTCGGCCATATTTTTAGGCAACGTCTTTTGTTATACATGTATGTATCCTACAATGTTACAGCATACTAAGCAAAATTAACTTAATCAAGAAATAAAAAAAACACCAGAAAATTGCTTACCTGAAAACAAAAGGGCAAATGTTACCAGTAATCTCAAAATCATCTTCGCGGTCCGTAACCAGACAAACAATCGATTCCAACAGTTGAAACAGTTAATTGCACAAAATATGCAAACAATATTCCTTGATATTCGAATAAAATAGTAGTTTTTTTTAGAAGAACGTTTGTATTTATTATATTCCCTGTAATTTTATTAAATGCTTCGTTTTTTAGTTTAATGTGTCAATTTAAAATATCAACGATCACACTATAATTCCTTTTTCGAAGAAAGATATAGCTCGCGCCACGCCCAGTTTTGAAAAAAAAAAGAATCCTATCTACCCGATTATTTTACACTAGTTGATAACTTTAATTTCTGAACGTTCGCTTATTATTTACTTTAAGTCTGAAATGGCTTGTTTAGAGTTAGAGTTAGTATTTACCTATAAAATAAACCCATCACACGGTAAGGGTACTTCCTGATCTCGTTTAAGATTTGAGTCCAGTAACTGCCATCTGCTACGAATTATATTGCTTTTAACTATACTTTCTATTGAAAAGCTTTTTCAAAACCAAATTTACGTTCAGACATTTCTGTTCTAATAGTGTTCGCACGAAGGGTTTGAACGAAGGGTTATAATTCTTAAGACGTATGTCACATTATATTTTACACAGTGTATTATACAAACACATTTAAAACCTGGTATAAAATAAAAATAAGACAAAATAGAATTTGAAACGCTTGTCACATGACATACCTAAGCAGGAAGTAACATAATCTATAGCAAAATTAAACCACTTGGCAATAAATTGTCTATCGTATTGAAACATTCGTTTAACTATATGGGACGTGCATGTGCGTGTTTGTGAGGTTGAAAATAACTATAATCATTATGGATGAAATAGATATCGGACATGACGATTTTGCACGAATAAACGATAGTGTCGCTAAATGAACTGAACTTAATACTCGCCTATGTTTCACTATTTTCACCGAAGCAGTTATTTCCCATTGCAGTTACAACAAACGTTAAAGTTAACAAAAATCTAAGGACTGCTCAAGAACTTAAATTTCTCTTTTGAAAACGTTATGACTGCAAGTTTCATTGCAATTGGTCACTCCTTACTCCGGTTATTAAGCGAAAACCATTTTTCTATTTTTAGTAACTGTGGCTTTGACCTTGATCATAGTGACCCAAAATGCAATGTCAAGCTTCCTCTTCACGTAAACTACCTACCACACCATGTTTCATTGCAATTGGTAAATACTAACTAATGTTATCGAGATGAACCTAAATGTTTGACGCCCGGCCGCCCGTCCGACTTACGACTTCGCGGTTTTCGTTAAAAAAAGTCCGTATATTACTAATATACGGTATTCAGTATACGTAAAATACGAAAATCTTGATATATTCTACTAAAATTCGAGACTTCTCACGCAAGTCCTAAACAAGAGCACCGCCTGCGGGTGCCGGACGCTCGTCTGATTTTATCCTTTATTGTTTATCTTTTTAGTAACTTTGTCCTTGACCTTGACTCTGAAACACAATCCCACAGAAAGTTATTGTAATTGATGACTAAACACTAAGTTTGGTCACAATAATTCAATTGCAACTAAAGATGTACACTAAGTATACACCTTAATTATGTGTCATATCAAAACCATTTTGAAAGATACGGTCATAAAAATTTGTCAACAAATTTTGGATTCATTCTCTCAATACTCGGTATAAAGTTGATGAGCATGAATTTAGATTTCATTGCCTCAGAGAGTTTACATCACCACACCCCTAAATGTGAAATTCACAAATCTGTAAATTATGGTAATTATAAAATTCTTCTAAATTATCTAAAACAGTAAAGTGTTTGTTAAAAAACGGTTTCTAGTACCAATTTCAAATACCCCACTTTGATAAAAATATCCTCTCAATACAATATATATTGACGGAGTTGATCTGTCTAACCTTATAAGAATTTCTTTTCCTATGCATTTATCCAACAAACCTCGTCAAGTGGATCAATTGGTTCAATACAGTGCTGTATTTTCTCTAAAGTGACGTTTTTACACCATAATCTGACCATTAGAGATTCACAAGAAGTACCAAATACCAATTCTTAATGACGTTAACGTCTAAGCCACAAATAAATTGAAAAAAATCTTTAGGGTGCTCATTTTCCATCAAATCTTTATCCGATCGAAATGAATTGGAGGATAAGAATCAGGCAAAAGTCTCAAAATTCCTTTTTAAACTTTACATCTGCCCAAGAACATCTTCTTAAAGGATTTGTATGATCAAACATTGCCACATGTCTGCTACTTTTATTTTAGTTAATCATAACTGGCCTTCTGTGTTATACGCAGATTGATGACAGTCTGGTAATTTTAACGTTTTTGTGACTTTCGAATATTGGGGTTATTGTGTTTACAGCGCTGCGGACAAATGAGTTTGGTACCTATCTTTATAACTCTGATAGAATGTTAAATATGAATCTTTGATCTTATGCCACTGAAATATTCATCACAATATCTTGAAAATTTAATAAACTACAAGATTTCTTTTAGGTGTATACTTAGAAAAGTGGTTGAGTGTACAGTATATTTCTCATTTTTCTATTTTTTAGAAGAGAAAAAGCTTTGACCTTGACTCCATGAGCCCCAAACACAACCGCAATAAATGTTTTTATTTATATGTATTACACACTTAATAATTAAGTTACATTATGATAATAATAATAATAATAATAATAATAACATCTTTATTTAACGAAGGATGCACATTTAGATACATATAAACAATACACGTACCTAATATTTCAATGTGGCCTTCTACAACAATAAAAATTATATATATATTGAATTATCAATATCATTAACCTAACAGAAAAAATAATAGTGTGATAATTTTCAATTAGACTTTGACAAACACTTCACATTAATCTTATATACATTCATACACATCACATATAAACTTCTTTGTTCAGAAATATTTGAAAATGTACAAAGTACATGATAACATGTAACTAAAGATATTGAATATACAGTATTACAGTTTACCTATTTTTAGTAACAGTGACCTTGACCCAAGGAGCCCCAAAACACAATCCAATTAAAGATGTTCATAAATACTTCCTATACACTAAGTTTGGTTGCATTATGTTAAATGTGACAAAATTATTGTGGGTGTGAAACTTTTTATGTGAAGAATGGGCAATAATCCAGTCATAATACATGACAGGGTTATGTAACTTGTAAAACTCTTTGTTCATTCTATTGTACATTTGATAGTGAACAAATATTCAAAGTTTCAAAGTGATAGCTTTGAAAGTTTGCATGTAAATGACCTAAACGCAAAACTGAATAGCTACAAAATGACAAAGTCCAAATATACTCAAATATTTCCTCCATCCCAATGTATGACTAAAAACCATTTGATTAAGTACATTATCCATAAATTGTTTGTGAAAAATTAAAAATCAATGTACCAAAAAAATAGAAAAAGCTGTTATGTCAAATTCTCAAAATCGACCAAAATCCATCAAAATTCATGTTTTTTTAGCTAAAAAACAGGTCATATTCAGCATCTTATGCATACAATGTGAAGAAGGGTATGAGATGTACACGTTTCCAAAGTTTCAAAGTAAAAGCTTTGATAGAATCTATGTTGTTGACCTAAACGCAAAACTTAACCAACACCGACGACAACGACGACGCGGACAATCAAGTGACGACAATAGCTCGTATTTTTTTTTCAAAAATCAAACTAGCAAAAATGACAAAGTCCAAAAAGACTAAAATACACCCCCCCCGCAAGTATGACTCACATTATCCATTAATTGCTTGTAACAATTTGAAATCAATCTAACAAAAAAATCTAACAAACAATGAAAAAGCTATGTCCAATTCTCAAAATCCAACAAGTTATAGCATTCCAAAAGTTCCTTTTAGGGCACATCTGTCTATATATATTATTGAAGTACAAACTGCGACAGTCTAAGCAAATTCAGGCATTAGTATCTACAATATTTAATACTCCAGGAACCTGTTACTACGTCACGCTAGATCTGCTTTTATATGGTCACATGGTAAATTCGCGCCAATACTTCCAGCAACAATATTAGAATATTATTACGCTATGCAAACATATGTAAATTAACATTCTTTCAGCTATTTGTCAAACTCATAATGCAAAAGCAAACGCATTGTCGGGAGATTTTTGCAAGTCCAACGTGCAATAGCTTATTTTGTATAAGTGTGCAATAGCTTACCTAGAAGGCGGACAGCTATTAAATGTCACCTCTAAAAACGGTTTGCCTTCGAAGTGCAAATAGTGAGACTATAGCTTACCCAGTGAAGTTACCACATAAAGGGAAATAACCACAGTAACGTAAACATGTAGCGTGTACGGAAAAGAACGGCTATTGGTTGTTAGTTGGTTCCATCACATTTTCAATATCACAACGTTTAATTTATAACGGAAACACACCGAAAATTGGCTTACGAGCTGCATTGTTCAGTCAAGTGTGTCTGTACAACTCTAAGTGTCCTTTCCTTGGAAGGAACAACAAAATCCATCAAAATTCATGTTTTTACCCCCAAAAACAGGTCTCACTCCTCAGCATTCTAAGCATACAATGTGAAAAAGGGTATTAGATGAATAAGTTTTCCAAGTTTCAAAGTGATAGCTTTGATAGTTTCAATTCAAGTGACCTAAACGCAAAACTAAACCAATAAAGTGACGACAATAGCACGTCATTTTTTTTTTAAATCAGACGAGCTAAAAACGAAAGTCCGTATACTTGAAATTACGGAAATACTGTAACGCGGTAGTGCTCGGGAGGGTGTACTACCATGGTCACAATAATCCAGTTGTTTAGATTAGGATAGGCGGTGAACGTTTTAGAAACGTCCTATTTATTCGTCACATGCAACCTCGTTACCCCTTGAAGTGAACAGGATACATCCTGTTATATACTAGTGCCTCTGATTAATCGGGCTCTACAATCTCCCGGTGTGTTGCTCCAGATTAATGCCTCCACAATGTGACCAGTTCACCAGTGTGATAATATGGGGCCAGTGGCTACCATCTGCATAATTATCAAGATCGTACTAGTCATATGAAATATTTTTAGAATGGATTTTCAGATTTAAAGGTGCAAAGGGGCAGACCTTTTGATAAGAGAATTGTGGAGAGCTTAACATACAGCTACGAACTACTAGAGCGGGAGCAAAACGTTCGACATTGATCATTTTAATTATTTCAAAGTCACTTAAGGGGGTCACTGCTGAAATTCAAAATAACAACAAATGTTATTGACCCTGTTTTTTATGGAGACTAACATATTGCTAGTTAATTTCTGGAAAAATAATGATGGGTCAATGACTTTTTCGCAATATGTAAATAACTTTGCACAAATAATAAACACATTGAGATCGCCTTACATGCGCTGTCTAGACTGTTAGTCTCTTACACTGATGGATATTAAAACGTTAAACGGGTAAATAAAATGTCATGTGCAAGTCCAGTGTCCCTACAGTGAAGGCCAAGGTCACACTTTGACGATGCATGTGTGTGGGTCATTTCAGTCAGACCACAGATATCAGTTCAAGCGCAGCTATATTTTTCAGCACATCACAATATTACTTATAGCTAACCTTCAAAATAAACCGCACAGTTTGTTATTGTATCTTTTACTTTTCAGGTTCAGGAGACAGGTAAAGATTCTCCTCGAGAAAGAAGCAAATAAATGCATGAGAGAAACAGCGAAAATATCAAGAAAAAAAGTGAACTATGGTGTACGTGAAATAACCTGGCACAAATGTTCCCCCCAAAAAGATTGTATGTCGTGCGCAAGACTAAGGTCCGTAGCCCCAAGGTACACAATGAACAGTGATGTTAACCCATTCTTAATCTTAGTCTAATACGATTTTCAATTCATAGTATGTGTTCAAAGAACTATTTCCTACTTCACTTACATGCCACACTTTCCAAACCCGTATTGAATATAGCGGACAACATGACAGCTTATGGTACTGAAGTGAAATAATTTTGTGTAACGAAAGCTGGAAAGGATGTTAAATAAGAGTATTAATGGATAAGTCAACAACATACAAAAGGTTAGCGATAGTATTTATAAATGTTTAGCCCCAGTATCTTTTAGCTAAGTTAAGTGCCCATGGTAAGCTATTGTGGGCGTGTCTTATTAACATTAATCTACTTGGAATTGGCAAAAGAAATCTAGTTTGGTGTGTAGTAGGAGATGAGGGAGGGGGGGGGGGGGGGGTAGGGCTTTTTGAGTCAGTCAGTAGATATCCGTGTAATAGCTTGCAGACAACACAACAAGTAGCCAACCAAATATGACAATGCCACCAACGAAGACTATGACCAAGCCAGCTTTAAAATGAAAAGCACATGAGGAAGATGGTAACAAGAACATCAAGACAAGAGCTGTCAGCAGGACAGCGCGCTCGACCTTTTAGTGCTTGCCTATAAAACAAAACTTTGACAGTTACGGGCACACAAGACTTAAACTGGGAATTGCTAATTACAAATCAAGAAACATTTTCACTGAGTTATCTTCTCTTGCTTACAGATAGGTCTCATGATGGTAAATAAGTACTCCAACTTTCAAAGTAATATCTGAAATGGTTAAGTGGACAAGAATGAAAAATTAAACAGAGTTTCTAAGTCAAAAAGGGCCATAATTCAAATAAAATCCTTGACAGAATTACCTTCTCCTGCCCATGTTCTTGGATCATGATGGTTAACAAGTATTCCAACTTTCAAACTGATATCTCAAACAGTTTAGTCAAGAAGTGGATTGGTATGAAAAACTTAACCAAGATTCTAAGTCGATAAAGGGCCTTAATTTTTAAAACAAATCCCTGACAGAATTACCTACAGATGGGAGTAATGATGTTAACAAGCAATCAAAGTTTCAAAGCAATATCTCAAAGGGTTAAGGCAGTAAGTTGGATTTTACCCATATTCCATGTATTTTCTAAGTAAAAAAAGGGCATAATTATGTCAAACACCTTGACAGAGTTATGTGCTTTTGTCTGTTGATGTAGGGCATAATGGTTAACAAATTTGGTTAGTTTGAAAGCAATACCTCAAATGGTTTTGAAATAAATTGAGGTGGTACGAAAATCTTAACCAAGCTAAATACACTTTCTAAGTCACAAAAGGGCCATAATTCTAGAGTTATGTACTCTTGTCTGTAGATGGAGGTAATGATGGTAAAGAAGTATGGTAAGTGTCAAAGCCATACATTTTGTACCTCTAATACTTTCGAAATAAAGTGGGGTGATACGAAAAACTTAACCAAGGTGTGACACCAACGCCGACGCCGACACCGACGCCGGGGCGAGTAGGATAGCTTCCCTTTTCTTCGAAAAGTCGAGCTAAAAATGTGAAGACAAAATTTAAGAAAAAATGTTAGTGGACAAGTACTTTGTCACTGTCAGATCAAACTGTCTCCATTTTCGACATATCTAACTTAAAAGTTAGGGAAACTAAACAAAAGTAATATACAAATACATGCAAGTCAAAATGTATCATTTCACTGAGATTTATCTACAATTGAGCACATGATACTATCTATAATATACTCACCCAAAATGAAAACTTTACACTTTAATTATACAAATATTTAACACAATATTAAATCAATGTATTTCACTCTGACTCTATAAAATAAGACAAATAACAAAGGCGATAATAGGCCTAAAAGTTAAAGTATTTTATCATGCATGAATGGGAGATAACTCATATAGTGAAAACAGACAGTTTATCAAAAACGAAATTGGTTGTCAAGACAAATTATTCTTTTTGCTGTCAGTTGAGAGAAACTAATGTCAAGACTAGAAAACAATAATGTTTTATTAAAGCACAATGCAAAAGCAAGAGTTGAGACTCCAAAGATTCAAATTTTTAAATTACCTCCCTTTGAATTGAATATATAGGTGAATTAATGACCATATATCTCAAAGCTCCTTTGATGATTTTTTTTTCATAAACTTACTCTCCAACTGATAAAGTTTAACATTCTTACAAATGATTGAATTCCACCTCATGCATTGTGAGATGTTGGTGTTTCTTTCTCTTGCATAGTAAATCCAATTATAAATCTGTAAAGTTTTCATTTTTACTCAGTATAGTTTACTTTAGCGCCTCAGAGCAAATGTGCCATTATATGCCTCCAAGAAACGGCGTGATTTCTTTAGCTTTTAGCAAACAATATGCTATCTATTACTTGTATTACTTGTATTATCCAGTTATCCTATT
Source organism: Saxidomus purpurata (assembly GCA_022818135.1). Classification (NCBI taxonomy): domain Eukaryota; kingdom Metazoa; phylum Mollusca; class Bivalvia; order Venerida; family Veneridae; genus Saxidomus; species Saxidomus purpurata. The sequence continues at coordinate 42,596,112 of JAFMSR010000015.1, forward strand.
CAGTAGGGATACCAATTGATTAAATTGCTTGTTGTGTAATCATACAGTCAAGAATATTTTAAATTGTAGGGTACAAATTGAAGATGTGTGCCGATAGATTTGAAGCAGATAAAGACATCAAGGACTTTGAAAGGAACAGGAAATGTTGTGAGGTGCTAATCATTATAAAAAACTTTCACACAGCAATAATGTGCATGTACAATGGAGCCAGTGGACCTCCGAATAAACCTTCCAGTGCTAAAAGATATAGTTATTGCCGTAGATTATGCTCGGAGACTGTTTTTAACAAATAACCTAACTTCTTGCACAGTTGGCCCAGTACACTGTGCAAGGTTAAAATTGCCAACATTCACAGTGGGAACAGAAAATCATGTGCCCGTATCCACATGTTTACCTACTATAAACAGTATAGAAAAAAAGAGTAGGAAACTGTGATAGTTATATATCTCTAGCGACAGTAACTACAACACCTGAGACAGCAAACACACAGGAAATATGTGGTAACTACATTCAGATACCGATTTTAAAACCTAAATTCACAGTAGTGAGAAACGAAGGCGAAAAGGGTACTTTTTGATATTGATTTTTTCAGAGACACGCCAGATGAAATTCTACTCGCCATCCCTATTATCATGACATACCAGCAACCACTCTATTTTAGAACGCCATTATTACCAAGATCACATCATAATCCCTGTTGAGATAAAAACGTTTCGGGATACGATAGGCCTCTATCGAACTACTCAAGTCAATCTGGCCCGTGATGTTAAGCATAAACTTCTGATGAACTATTGGCATTGGGTATCGTATTTCTCTTGGAAACTAGCAGAAACTGTGTTTACAGACGGTGATCTGGACAAAGACATCCTTTGGGAGAGGAAGGCCAGGTTTGTCACCAAGGAGAAGAATGATTATTCAAGACACGGTGCAAGAATGTTTTTCATTCGGACCGTTACTGCACCAGAATAGCTGTTGATGGAATAAATAGGGGAATTAGAGCATTTAGACGAAATTGTTTTGCAGAAACTGACTTCATCATAATTAATTGTCAAGTATTCTTAAACAGACGTTTAAAATCAGTATCTTCGTCAGAAAGAGTGAGAACCTTCCTACTTCAACATTTCAAGTTTACATTAATGTCATTTTTGTTTACAGTGACATCCTTGTTCAGAACGAAAATGTACACGTGCTACTTTTAAATATAGCTTAATAAACAGCTTGATATATACATCATTGATATTTGGAGGACAGCTTCAAATGAAAAAGAAAAAAGATCTGTTAAAACCTGGGTTGTTTTTAAATTGTTAAGAATTTCAGTATACTGGAATACTAAATATGAAGTAAATGAGATCATGGATCTTGTGTCAACATCACCGGTAGAGATTCTCGTTATATCGACATGTAAAGTGTGCGAAGTAAAAGGAGAGGGACAATGGACTGTGTTAGGGATGAGTGTATCTTTATTTATTACAAAAATGTATGTAAGCTATACCTGAGAACGACGAAGTACCAGAATACGTGGTAAGGGGTCATGTTTATAGTGTTGATGCTGCGTCATTGTTCTGATGCATGGTAATCATTCTAAAATTTAGATTTGAATTTACAGTTGCATACAGTTTGCCTATTTTGTGTTTGACTATGTACTTATTGTGGTTTCTAAAGTGCTCACTAGGTTTTGTACTTGATTAGATCTGTGATCTAGCACTTGGTCCCACTTATCCGAGTTCCTTATGTGACATTGGGACCATCAGGACAAATATTTTGACGAAGTCCCACAGTGATAGAGTACAAATTTGGTTAGCTAAAACACCATGGTTTCCAGTCTATAGAGAATATTACTGGTTTTACTAGAAAGGCTTCCAGGATCAGGCTATAGTACAGTATCGAAAGTTTCTAAGCTACAACAGAAAACACTCATAAATTTAATTCCAAAGATTTCATGTTTTAGCCTGTATGTTGTGGGAATGACTAGAATTTTATATCCTGCAAAACTTATCTCCTATTCTGTGTTTCCCTTTTTTCCTATGAATCTTCATTTTCTTAATATTAAAAATGACAGACATAAAGTTATGTTTAATAAAATGTATAAATATAAACAAAGTTATGTTTAATAAAATGTATAAATATAAACACAGTTGTTCAAAATGTTCCCGGCTCATACACGAGTCCAGTGTGGAGTCTTTTAATGTGTTGTATATTGACATATCATATTCTCAAGTCTTTTCCGGAACACGAGATATGCCGCACTTTCCGTCCTATCTGCTCTTGCAGAAGATAGCAAGCATTTCACCATTATTCGTTAAGTAGTGCAATATATGTCAATAACAATCATTCAAACATCTAGAAATGTTTCCACTTCCAGTGTTGTCACCTGCTGAGGGTGGCTATATGCTACGTGCATGACCAACTGATTTAGGACAAGAACAGCTTGTACATTTGTATTCGACATTTTGAATTCATTTTAATTTCCAATTTCAACGGCATTATATTATTTTACTATTAAGTATTTCTTGGATTTTTAGGTGCTAGCTTAACACATTTGTGGATACGCCATCCATATATTTCCATATGTAGCAAGCAAACCCGATTACAAATCTGCACTTTGTACAACTTTGAACGATACACGAATTTAGCATAAACCAGAATATTTTGCATCACGAATTACAAAAATAAATTATCTGTATGGATAGCATGGAAACAATTCAATCATAGTCTGTAGTATTTCAAGAAACTGGAAACCATGGAAGTTGTTATTTTTATCACACAGACAAATGATGATCAAAATGAAACGGATCCCTTGAAAACAATTGTGAAGATAACATACGGCAGAAGACAACTTACTATTTCTTACTGCCCGGCAGCAAGCAAAATTGAACTACGTATGTGCAAGCATCAAAACAACGCGTGTAATTTATAATAGAGCAGAAAAGATTCCAAAAGTGGCTTTGTTAAGAAGTAACTAGGCCACAAAAATAAACTAAATGAGTTGTATATCGAAATGTTCGGGAGACTTTGAAGTTGATCGGACATAAAATGCAAATCAACTTATTAATAATCAGAGACAGAAACAAAACAGACTCTGTTCGTCAGGTAAAGTACTTAAAATGGTAAAAAAACAACAACAACATAACGGAGTGATTTTTGTGAAATGGCACTTAAGCCAGCTAAAATGTAAATAATCATTTCGAATAACCCAAAGAGGTGTTAGGTAGTATGTAAATGAACCAAGTGGAAAAACAGTGGGGGAATCACGGGTGACAAAAGTGAAGCAAATTTATCTGGACTACATAAACTTCAGTTGCCACAAGAATAGAAGTACAACAGTGTCTGAACTACAGGCAAGGATTTTGGACATTTTTGACGTTTTTCGTACACTATCAACAATCAAGGTAATCTATAAGAAGCTTGGCTGGATTTGAGCAAAGGCAAAAAATTGTCAACTAATCAGCGATAAGAACACACTTTTCACGTAGAAATGGTGTTTGTCAATGCTTTATACAAAAGTTGACTTTAAGGATGCCGTATTCACTGATGAAATGTAGAGTTGTCATCAACAGGAAACTTGGTGTGTTATTGTCTCAGCTAAGGCATTGATAATAAGCCATCAAAGGAGGCCAAACCAAAACATTCACTGAAGGTACATGTACATTGTATAATAAGTCAGTTCAATTTTACGGGATTTTACTTTCGTTGTTGTAACGAAAAGTACAAATGTAATTTGCTCACGTTTTATTCAGTGCAATCATTGATGAATATATTCAGGAAATAGATTTCACATTTGAATGATACACCGGTTAGTATACGAAGGCCTGAGTGATTAATTACGAAGCATTTAAACGACATACAGTGATATACTAACCGGTATATCACTCAAAAGTATAATCTATTTCCATTCTTAAACGTTAATTTAAACACAAAAAATGTTGGAAAGGGTACTATTTGATGCGCTTAGACGAAGTCGTTGCCTTGAACTTGTAGTATTTCGTGCATTCCCTGAATTTCATGACATTTTCGCTGTTCTTTTTTACTCCTAGAATAAAACGCTATTCGTCTTATTTTTTTTGTTGCTGATATTGCTGGCGAAACCGGAAGTGTAGAAAATGTTACTACGATTTGTTTTACATCACGTGATTTCATTCACAACAATACAAATCCAAGCGTATAAGCGCATGGACACTCAGATGTTTTGTGAAAATTACGCGGGAGGGAATTTCAGCAGTCAAAATAGTTCCGGACGCCTGGAAGGTATATCACGCTCAAATCCTTCTTTGCCTATTTAGGAGAAATGTTCAATCGTGTTAGAATCATGCATAACGGTCAGGTTCAGGTTAATTTTTCAGGACAGTGTACCTCTATCAACATTTTTTCAAATTATGACGACCGGGTCAAATTGACTCCGCCCGGGAGTTATTTTATTATATGAAGGTTTATAGTTGAAAGCAATCTAGAATAGCTGCTTTCAACTAAAATAGCTAAAACGAGCTAAAAATAACAAAATAATAGAAAGATGGCATTGCCTCTTGGTCACTTTTTATCCGAAATAGCACATGTTGTCCGAATGTATACAAATTCAACATCGAAAATTACGTGATAGCAATTGCTTTTAGCCTTTTATGCGAACTATATCGTTCTATTATTCAAGTTAAAACTATTTTAAATGAGATTGGAATGTCAAACTTATGGATTAATCAGGATAATGTGAATAATTTGTTTAACTTTAATATAATTAAAACTAGAATATTAGATATATATTAACAAGGATGGTATCCCAATATAAACAATTCTAGTAGACTCGAAACATATAGCCTATATAAGCATGAATTCGAATTTGAAGAATATTTAAAACATGTAAATATAAACAAATATAGAATTGCATTGACCAAATTTAGACTATCATCTCACAATTTGGAAATTGAAAAAGGTAGGCACACGAATACACCTAGGGAAGAAAGAATATGTAGACACTGTAATATGAATTTAATAGAAAATGAATTTCACTTTTTGCTCGTCTGTCCTAAGTATTTTACATTACGTGGACAGTATTTTAAGCCTTATTTTTGCCATTGGCCAACATTACAAAAGTTACAATTGTTGTTATCTTCAAAAAATGCGAAAACACTTAATAACTTATCGAAATATCTATATTTTGCTTTTAAGGAAATAGAAGAAATACAGTAAGCCATTTATGTATTATTTTAAGATTATATTGAGTTCTTGAACATTTCTCTGTAAACACTCTGCTGTATTATATGCATTGTTTAAAATCTATGAAATGAACACTTAGTACATCACGTATGTTTAATATATGTATGTCGGCTATAAATGTTATGTAATATTTGATGCCGAATCAAGTATTATTGTTGTTATTGTTGTTGTATTAACTATCGTATAAGGTGTGAGAAATATTTTCATACTTTGTTTACTTCTATAATAAATTTAACCTAAAACTATGAAACGACAAATACTGTACATATAATATTTTTTATATTTTCGCTAATTTAAACTGTTTGAACCGTATGTACTACCCCGCCTGACTTCCTGTAAAGACATAGCTTCATGCAAGTGTACCGAGCATGCTAGTTATAGCAAAGGAGAAGAACGTTATGTAGTAAACTTAAATGTTATACACCCAAAGATTAATAAGAGACTCTTGTCTAAGTTTCCAAACATGCAAAAACTGTATTCCAAGTTTGTACGAGTCATTTGTAGAATGCAATTTTGTGGGGAAAAAAATGAAAGATGAAAGTTCAGAAAAATTGGCTTATTTTATCGATGAAATCTACAGAATGAATGATGAGTGTTTGGAAAAAGTAGCAATAGCTCTGATCTGATCAAGCCAATAAACGGCAGCCGGAATAGGATTTTCGTGTAAATTATTTGTAGTAAATGATAAATGAAATGAAATTTAGTTAGACTGAAACACTGTTTTTCGCTCGTTTGTATTTTGAAATTGCACCGATATTAATTATGTTTAAAAAATTGGAACTTATGCATTTTAAAAATACTAACATTTTGTTTGTTAAATGGACGCAGTTTTGGGTGAAAGAGTGTTACATATTAGTAGCCATGTTACACTATTTGCATTGATTATGAACACAACTTGGCCGGGCGAGCTTAAACAGGTCTGGTTTCATTACTCTTAGGGGCTATGATATAGCTCAATGTAGCTAAAATAGCTCGTTGGAGCTACAGATCGAACAACAGAAGCCGGTAAAATCGTGTACTTTCCCTTTTTATTCGAATTATCGAAAGCGGACGGAGAGTATATGTCACTTGCTTTTCACCTACACTCCTCGAAGTTGAAAGTTTTTTCGAAAGCTAACCTCCGAAATTTTGAAAACTTTTGGGGTAAAAAATACCCGTTCTGTTACAGATAGATTATTTGCAGAGCTCTTTTTCTTTTCTGAACTTTTCCGATGTCATTCGGTGGAGTTGTTCGCCCTGGTCGGTTGTGTAAACAAACAAGAAATTAAAACGAAATCTATTGTTTTAGTAATTAGGGTACAGAGGCTGAACAGGAACTAGGATAATGCTTTATTTACTGATAATCCGTAAACCCACACAATGTCCGCTTATTTACTGATAATCAGTGTCCGTAAATATGTAGATATGCGCCCGAGAATCACGATGTTTTGTACTTTTTCAACTGTTGCAAGAATATCTGCGGGGAAATCAGCATGGAGGAACTGCCCGAAAGGTAAAAAATTGAATCAAATATACTTCATAAAGAGTTACCTACATGTCATGTACACTAATATTTGTAATAATATACACTTTCACAGGAAAAGTACCAATTTCTGTTCTAAATCCTTCAAAAATATCCGGCTGTCCACCATGTTTGTTTTCTATAGACTGGTTCACTTGATTCCGAAATCTGTGTCAGCAGCAGCATCTGAAGGAGAATCAAAGCACTGAGGGTACTTTTCTAAATTACGTAGTAAATATTTATCTTCGCTTCATTTAATTTCCTAAACACTCATCTTAAATCAGCAATAGGCCTGAGAATGTTTTATATACTTATTTCAGATTGTGAAAGTTGATCCTTTTACCAAGAAAAGAAGTACAAAGCATGAAAAGGGCAAAGATCCCCAGCTACCAAGACGAAAAGGGAAAGTTGAATTAAGGAAAATTGATAGCGTTAGAAAAAGGACCAACTGCCTATCCACAAGAAGAAAAGGTCTTTTTAAGAAGGTACACGTTTGTTTTAATAACTTGTATGTATCAAACGCAGATTTAAAGAAGATTAAAAACTTGGCACATTGTAATATATCTATATACTTATGCTGTGTACCTTAGTTCTGTTATACGAGGGATATGCTTGTTGTGTGCATTTGTGTAGGGTATTTGTGTGTGATATATACAATTATTTTCAAATTAAAATGGTGTTTTATCATTAAATTAGATTATGAACATATTTACATGTATGCAGTTTGCTTATTGTACTTATTTCATTTAAGGCAAAAGAGCTGTACGTACTTACTGAGGTGTATGTAAGTTGCCACGTAGGTGAGCACTACTGGGCATCATTAGATGAGAAGGAGCCAGTAAATACATCATCTGCAACTGAAGAGGATGTTGTGCAGGGTAAATATCACCATTTCATTTACATCATTTTCAGACAGTCCAGTGTTTCAGCAAACGTTACCCGTGTTTTTACAGGCTGAATAATGCATTAAATCTTATGTTGCAACCTAACTTATCTAAAATATGTACTTCATGATTCCCGTCAAATACGGACTTAGTTTTATAATTTATTTGCTGAGCAATACAAATTTAATAATTTTTACCCGCACTTCTTTTGGAAAGGCATTGTTTACCTAAGAACAAGATAGACACATAATATTATAATAAATTTGGCTAATTTGTTTCAAAGATATTTATGTAACATGTACATACATTTTTTTAAATGTTAAATTCTGGAAGAGGCCAACCTGTCACTGGTTAGGTATGTATACTGCTGACTGACAGTTTGGGCTTGAAACGTGTCCCCTTTTGTTCGATCCTAGGTCTGTAATTCATATAAATCGCCTTTTAGACGCACGGATATGTATACTCAGCAAAACTAGAAACGTCCCTGTTTTATAGCCGGTGAAGCTTTGTCTGTGTAGTTGCTACATGTTCAATGTACATGTATTTTAAACCCTGGCGATGTTCAGAATACGATCGTGTACAGTTTACCCGATACGCACGGTTTACATATCGGCCAGTAACCGGAACGGTCATTTGCACGTTTTGCACGTGCACGCTATACATGTCATCCATATGTTGATTCAGTTCATGTCGTACCATTCATGCGATAGGGGCTATTCTGAAAATTTAATTTTTTCTTTAATTTTTTACTGTTTTTGATATGCCACGGCTTTCCGAAAACGAGCGAAATCAGGCAATTGGGATGCTTGCGGGTGGGATGTCCGCCAGGGTAGTCGCGCGTCGGTTCGGGTGCTGTCGGAAGACGATTGATCGTCTTGCAGCCCGGTACCAGCAGACTGGGGCTGTTCACGACCGGCAGCGACCTGGTAGGCCTCGTGTAACGACGGCTAGAGCACTTACGTCAACGTCAATTGGCAGCCACAGTCACTGCTAGGCAATACGGTGTCTCAGGGCAGACCATTCGCAACTGGTTACGTCCAACCAATCAGGGCACGCCGCCCGTACACTGGTCAGATAATGACCCAACGTCACCGTGCTGCCAGACTGTTATGGGCGCGACGTCATCTGAACTGGAGAAGGGCTGACTGGAACCGAGTTTTGTTCACCGATGAATCTCGGTTCACAGTTAGTCATGCTGACGGAAGATTACGGGTATACAGGCGTAAAAATGAAAGATTCGCCGACTGTTGCATTGTTGAGAAGAACGGGTTTGGGGGAGGGAGCGTAATGGTCTGGGGTGGGATCATGGGAAACCGGAAGACAGATTTGGTTGTTGTACAGGGCAACATTAATGCACAGCGTTATGTTGCAGACGTGCTAAATGCATATGCCTTACCATTTATTCGTCAGCATGGTCCTAGTGTAACATTGATGCAGGACAATGCCCGCCCTCATGTAGCCAGGGTCACCACTCAATTCTTGCAGCAAAACAATGTCAGCGTCATGCCATGGCCTGCGGTTTCCCCGGATTTCAACCCCATTGAACACATACGGAATCAGCTGGGCCGCAAAGCACGAGCTAACCATCAGATTGACAATGTTCGCGATCTTACACGGGCGTTACAACAGGAATGGAGGAATTTGCCCAACGCACTGGTATTGCGTTACGTTACGTCGATGCGGCGTAGGATCATTGCATGCATTCATGCAAATGGTGGCCACACTCGGTACTAACGAGATTTACTGGATGTGCCACATTTCTTATTGAAATTCCATCTCTAAACATTCAATAACACCTTTCTGAGTTTTTGTGATTTTTGATTTTGACCCCTACCTCTCTTGACCGGTTATCTCTCGAAAAGTTAACAAGATAGCCAGATGCAATTAATTGGTTTTGATACAGAAATGAATGAACTTGTATTTCTATTTTTATTCATAAAAGTAACCCTGTTGGTTTTCGATAAATCTTTCCTTAAATATGGAGGGACGTTTCTATTTTTGCTGAGTATAATTCTTACAACTGTCTTACACCCAGTTTAAAATTAGTTTTTATTCCTAAATTGACTTTTCAAAACGTATACAACATCATCATTATACTCATTGATGTTTATTCCTACAACAAAAAATAAATCATTACACTAGAAACAAGTAATAAAACTTTTATTTACAAATTAAAATTCGTTATTTCTCAAAAAAATATATAAAATCCGTATGGCAATGTTCAAAACGTCCAGCATCACACAGATTATTGCGCTAGAGTACCAGTCTAACTGTTGAAAAAAATAGCGGACATGGACACGGAAGCCAATTCGTAAACTACATTTATCGAAAGTATGCTTTATTTTCTTGCTTAAAAACTGCAATATATACTGAAAGGATAAAGAAACGCAGGGTAACAATATATGCAACTATTTTTTTTAATGCTTGGCCTAAAATTATGAAAACCGATCAGAAGACTATCTTGGTCACTTGTCACTCAAACCGGTGCCTCAAGTCACTCAACCGTGTATTGCACCATGCTACATAGAGAAAGTGATAAAAAGCAAATAAACACGTGCAGAATAATGACGACAAGTTTGTCAAAATATCTGGTCATACCACTTGATACTCTTGAGGTATACACATCGCTTTCCCATATTTACATTAAATTTGAAGCTCTTGCAATCATGGTACGGCTGACAGAAGTTCAGAGGGGTCAGGCTATTGCATTGCTAATGCAAGGTCAGAGGCAACAACAACGGTTGCTATGCAGTTCAGTGTTAATGTTTCCACCATAGAACGTCTTGTCCGTCGTTTGAGAGAAACTGGAAGGGTTTCCGACCGACCTCGATCGGGACGAGTCAGTCGATTTCACTTTGCGATATCGGGGGGTACCGTCAAATGTGCTTCAATTACTAATGAATTATTGGTCAAAATCTAATGACATTTTGGTAATTTGTTGATTAAAGATGGGTTTTTTACACTTATATAAAATATTGTATATATTATCAAACACATCACTTTAAATCACCTCAAATGTTTATCCTGCGTTTCTTTATCCTTTCAGTATATATACCAAACACAAGAAGGATGACAAACTGTTTCAGCTGAGGTGTAGAAATGTATCTGCGGCGGCAACTAGTCACAGAAAGCGTTCAAAATTTCGCCTGTCGTCAGGGATTTGTATACCGAAAATGGCGTGTGAAAACTTTCCTTGCGGATTTCCGTTCTTCCGGTTAAAAACACGTGATATAAACAAACCGTTAGTGCATATCTGTACATTTACGGACACTGATTATCAGTAAATAAGCGGACATTGTGTGGTTTTACGGATTATCAGTAAATAAAGCATTATACTAGACCTGTTGAACATATGTACTAAGTGATTGAAAATGTTATGAAATTTCATAATAAAGAATTTTGAAATAATTTCTGCCTACTCTTATTTCTTGTATTGAATGCACGGGAAAAAACTGTAAACACGACCATGACCAATGTCAAGAAAAGGTGATGGGTATTGCAAATTGTAAATATGCCTCGTTTCTGTGCCTGTAGGCAGCATGACTCTTTTAGTCGTGGTAATGGGAGTTTCATACATAAAATAAGCAACAAAAAAGTCAAGGTTGATATTCTTAATTACATGAAGAAAATGACCTTATTCCAAGAAATGATAGTGCAATTTGCCAGCTATGTATTGACTATGTAAATGCTAACTTTCTAAGTCATTCTACCTCAAAACGATAAAAACACTTCTGAAATTGATGATGTATTGTATAATCTGGACATGATAGAACTTGACGATGTTGCTGATGCCAAAGGTAAAAGAATTTCTAGTGTTATTGAAGCAGACAGTGTAACATGCAGTGGAAGTTACAGCGAACCATATTCCAATGATATAGATACAACTTGATAATTGGCGAGTAGTTGGATGACAGGAACGAGGCTCAAGTTAGTTAAGTTCCTAAAATGGTAACAATCCTAAAAAGGAAGTTTGCATAGCTACTGCAGTCGACAGTATACATAAAGCGAGACGCCTGACTCATAAAGCGCTCTTACAATTTTCAAAAAATCTTGTTACATACTTCTTAAGCGGCAGCAAGTTACTTTGTCAATTAAATAATCGCTAAACAGCATGTGGCAGTTACAGTGGTCTTCAACGTTGGCTCAGAGCAAATGCCCCACAGCAAGTGCAAAATGATACAAAATTAGATGAAATAATAGTTTTGACAATAATCAGGTATTCGTAAGAAACTGGCGTGTTACCTATGGACATAAAACAACGGCTTCTGTAATAACTATGGATTTGCACATCACACAATCCCTTAAGACTAATTTGCAGCAAAGTGCACAAATGAGTCCTCGACAGTGGCTGTTCCGTCAGCTGACCATTACACACCAGGCGCTCTCGTGAACACAGCGTTCCAAAGTAAATGACGAAATTCTGGACGCAGACAAGAAATTTCAAACGAATAAATGAAACTTTTTTTATTTACTAAACTATTTAGACTTCCTAACGTGCTATATTTAGAATTAAAAAGTATAATTGACTTACAACATTCAAGAGAACACAAGAATAATCCAGCAAAATAACGATGTACGACAACAAACGTATCGGTCAGTAGGCAAATACGTGTGAAAGAGAGTTGGGTTTTATTCACTAATCTCCCGCCAAAAAAAGTTTGCACGGGCATTACGTGAATTCCGTGGACTAACATCTTACCAGCAAAACCAATTTTACAAATTGAGGCCTGTGATGGTGGTTCTATGTACAATTACCAAATGAATTAAAATATTAAACTGTTAAGCTTTAACTGGCCCTTTTTAGCAAAACATCTACGTAGAAATCTGACTCTATACAAAGAAATGATGTACTCAATAAATAGATTATTGCAGAAAAGATGTGCGATAATACAGATTCATGTCCTTTAGGTGACTGACAATGGAGGCCCGTAAGTCATTTCACTAGCAGAATTATCACCAGTGGTTAACTACCTAGAATCCCTCCTGAACAACTTTATCAGTCACATTTTACAGGTTTAAGAATACGTTATATTAAAGCGTATAGACAGTTTCATTTATAACCTTAAAAAAACATGTTTACAGTAAACTCCGCTTATAACGAACTCGCCTGGACCTATCAAATTTGTTCCTTATATCCGGCGTTCCTTATATCCGTATATCGAACAAGTTCCTTATATACGATGTATATATATCGAACTAATGTATATATCGAACAAGTATTTTTATAGGCAAATGTATCGCTTATAGTTGCTTTTGAATTTCTTACTTCCTTTTGAAGACTTATAAAGATCTATAACGGTTATCTTTTTCTATATCCGTAAACCTAAGTAAACTATTTCAAAGATTTATAAAACATAAAAAAGACGGTTCATGTTTTAATTCGCAATACTTAAACAAATACAATTGAAGAAAGCTGATTTTCGCTCACTTCCCATAACCTGATATATTTAAAAAGGTATTTTTGTATTCTCATTTAACTAATTTATCAAAACGTTACACATGTGTAATAATTTACCTTTATGAATAATAGCTACATGTGCGCTATGAAAAATACAATACAGACAACAAATGAAAAATGCAAAATCAACTTTTGTCGATTTTTTAAAACTCTTCTGAACATATTTGCAGTTCGATATATACGATTACTTAATTGTACATTTTTCATTGTTGGGCCAGAAAATATTGTTCCTTATATCCGAAGTTTCCTTATAACCGGAGTACGATATAACCGTATATGTTTACATTAAACAAAGTAGGGAAAAAATCTGGCCAAAAAAAAACTGTTCATTATATCCGAAGTTACGTTATATCCGGAGTCGATATATACGGAGTTTACTGTACAGTGTTTCTATATAAACCGTCTAATAGCAGACCGGAGACGGTGATTTAATAATCTGTAATGGGTTAGGCATGTAAATCTATCATGGTTCTCATAATAACATAATGTCAGATATCATGACAATGCTCGTCTCTGATAGCTGCAGAATTTCTGAAAATGACATTACTGGAATCGAAGAAAAGAGCACGCTGTTACTAAATTGTGCTAGATCTACAATCGTTTCTACAAATGTACTCAAATATTAAAACGGAAGAGATGATACAGACATTTACTGAAGAGACCCTGTCTCTTTCGAAAGTATTTGGGTGAACTGATGTTGGATAGTCACAATATTTCCGCTTCGAAGGCAAACCCATTTTACAGGTTAGACTTGTTTGCCATTAGACGTGTTTCACTGCGATACCTCTGTAGACATCCCGAACTTATATATTCATTGGGTACTCACGAACGCAAGATAATTGAATATTAAGTTAAATGCATTGTAGAACTTAACACGATAAGATAAAGTTTGATAATAATACTTATACAATTCCAAGTTCAATTTACTTATCCCATCGCATCAATCAGTGCAATATGAAAACTGAAAATATCTTGATCGGCTCACTGTACCTTAAATTGCAGCTGAGAAATGAGCAAAAAGGACATGCAGCATACATATATTATTTTGAAATCTGCAGTGATGCTCTCTACAGTTATATCAGTATTTCTGGTGTCAGTATAGACACCCAGATCAGTGAGAACATTAAGATGAATTTCAATTTTTGCTGCAAACGCATGCTTTGGGAAACATCCATCGGTGTTACCAATGCTGTTGTTATTGTATTGTCACATATCATTTATAAAAATTAAGCCAATTAACTAATAAATAAAAATTGAGACCAACCACGACCTGCGCTATCTATGTTTTCACATTGTGAAAGCAGTCTGTTTTTTGTTGTTGTTTTTTTATTTAGGCATGTAGGTCATTATTTTGTCAGCTTGATCTTGTAGTTGTTGTAAAACTATTATTACCAATGTTTTCAGTTGTAAGAGATGAGTACACTGCTAGTAGTCAATCGTTCCCCACAAACAACTGGTTTGTTTACATTGTTGCGTTCACATTTCTGATGAAAACTCTCAACTTTAAGACACAGTATATATAGTCATACGGTTTCCCTTAAGTTCAAAATTTGAAGAAATTAGACAATTAAATGAAGGCTTATGTTACATACGTACATGTCTATAACCATCAATACAGTTTAGCATCTTCATATTTTTAGCAAATTTTATATATGTTTTGACAGAATATGTATAATGTTAAGAGTAATGCCATGTAACCCTGTGATTATGAAGCACATGTGAATTGTTTTACATTGTCAAGCTCTTTATATATCAAGACAAGATGTGGTCATATATACAGATACATTTTCAGTTAAGTTCGATAACGGGAGAAATCGGAGATGTTCGGGGTAATGTTCATCTGGTAGCAATGAAACTTGTATTTACATATTCATTACCTGTGGTACCTTCACTTCTCCGACAATCCCTACAACAAACTGTGACTGTTTATTCATCTTTAACCAATGTCAGGCTGTACTTTTGGCCTGCTAAACTGGTGTATTTAGAGTTAGCTGATCACAATTTAGCGGAACTTCTTCCATTCTATCATGCGTGAATTATAATAACTCCATTGTTTTCCCGTCTTCAGCTTTTCTCAGCATGGGATATATGTTAATTCAGCTTCGATCTATTTACGAAGCAAACTGCAAACACTTGAATTAAAAAAATGTATAGCTTACCGTGCATACAAGTTCTGATCTTTGTACAGTAAACTGCGTATAGTACGACTCCTGATATAGCGAAATTTCGGATATAAGGAAATAATTGTCTAGATCCGATGTTTTTTTCCTTCTTTATTCAATACGAAAATTCTCAATGGATAGGCCTATAACAAACTCCGGATATAAGTAACGAATTTAAATGGTCCGAATGCGTTCGTTATATACATAGTTTATTGTATAAATGTTTACCTAGGTATTTGAGTATTAATGTTGGGCCTGCGCTTTTACACTCAGGTGTATTGCGACTAAGATGAACGAAAGAGGGCCATTATTGCTCTTGTGGATCTAAAATGTTCAAACTCTTTCAACTTATGTTCTGTACCACTTTCTTTTTTGCGCATATTTGCAGTCATACTGTTTTCAAAGTACAAATCTCACTAGAAATGGGAAGTAATCGCTGCGGTGAAAAGAATGAACTATGCGCGAGTATATGTCGTATGGTCTGTGTAACACATCGCTGATTCATATAGATATTTATTTTACTATTACATGATAAAGGGATCCTTTTATTCAACCTCACAAACACATTCACTCACGCTCCATAATTAAAATAGTGTTGCAATACGACAGATTATTTATTGCAAACTGCATGGTGCATTTTGCCCTATCGATCAGGTTAAATAGATTTCTGTAACTTCCTGCTCGGGAATGTCACGTGACTACGGTTTCAAATTTCTATGTCTTATTTTATACCCGGTTTTGCATGTTTTTAAATAATACATGGTGTCAAATATAGTTTGCCATTGTACGAATGAATGCGTCATGCGAAATAAACCCTCTGTTCAAGTTTAAACGCGAAAAATGTAATGGGAATTTCTGAA
Source organism: Saxidomus purpurata (assembly GCA_022818135.1). Lineage (NCBI taxonomy): Eukaryota > Metazoa > Mollusca > Bivalvia > Venerida > Veneridae > Saxidomus > Saxidomus purpurata. The sequence goes on from JAFMSR010000015.1 coordinate 42,612,182, forward strand.
TATAAACGAGTCAACATAAATTTGTATTCGCAAACCTTTCAATGGAAAGTATAGTAAAAAAGTAATATAAGTTGAATAATTATTTTCATAATAGATTTTAGTTACCGGACTTAGATTTAAACGAGATCAGGAAGTACCCTTGTCGTGTGATGGGTGTGATTTAAAGTTAACTCTAGACGAGCGCTGAAGACTTAACTCTTTACAGGTCATTTCACTCATTAAAGTAAATCATTAAGCGAACGTTCAGAAAATAAAGTTGTTAACAAGTGATTCATTCATTCGGATGGAAAGTTTAAATGAAAACTAGGGAAGGTTCTTATTTCGAAACTGGGCGTGGCACGGGGTGTATCTTTCTCAAAAAGGAATTAGTGTGATCGTTGATATTTCTTATTCACACAGTTGAAAACTAAAAATCGGAACATGGATATTTGTACACTGAATTTTCACAAAGTATGCTATATACTTAACAATCGATCGAACTCGACGTAAACATCTTTTGTGCAATTAACTGTTTCAACTATTGGAATCGATCGTTTGTCTGGTTACGGACCGCGAAGATGATTTCGAGATTACTGCTGGTATTTGCCCTACTGTTTACAGGTATGCAATTTTCTGTTATTAAGTTAATCTTGCTTATTATGCTCAAACGTTGTAGGGCAAATGTAACGAAAGAGATTGCCTAAAAAGAGGCCACTGTCACACCTGTGTTTATGACCACCTTATAATAAAGACCGCTCAGCGATAAAGTCAAGTAAGACGTGATCGGCTAACTAGTACATGTTCTTTTGTCAGCCCGGTTAGCTCAATCGGTACAGCATGACACTTGTAATCTCGGGGTTGCTGGTTCGATTCCCGGGGCTGACCAACTAAAATTACTAACAGTCTTTTCGGATAAGACTTAAAACTGAAGTCCCATGTACGGGTGCTATACATCTGGCATGTGGTGATTGGGCCCTCCTGCAGTCTGTAACCGCTAGAGAACGGTTCAGTTCTGTTGTGTGCCGTGACGTCATCAAGGGTCGCGGTGAATTGTGGGATCGTCCTCTTGGAATTAGTCAGCCATTGCGGAAGACGTAGATCCAAATACATAGCAATAAATCAACATAGTGACAAAGCAGTTAGCCGACAGGAAAGGTAATATCCCTTGTATTGTGATCCCTTTTGAGTAGGTTAGGTTTCAGCGGAAACAACACATGTATTATAACCAGGGGTGTCTCTGGAATTGTGACGCTTCAGTATCTTGCACTGTCCCCCGAACATAACTAGCCTCCTCTTTAGGCGTTGGTCATATGAGAAACCGGTACCAAAGATAAAGCTCTGTTATACGTACATGTACATACATGCATACATGGAACGCCAGTGAATGAAGATGCAATACTGCAATAGGTAGCGTCTTGTTCTGGTCAGTTGGGATGTTCATAGTGCTTGTCTAGTGTTAATAATGATGATTGTTATCAATGACAGTCATCAGAATATATGTAATTATTAATCTTGGGCGTTTCCTTGAGACAAACTACATTTTAATATGTTAAATGAAGCAAAAAACGTTCCCTCCAGACCTACATTCATCTTATATATGCTGGTTATCTTAATCTTACACCTTGACATTTAACTACATGGGAAGGTTTAGTTAACCCTTACCCGGCTGGCGGTAAGTTATCGTGCCCTTGCGACCAGTATAAATCAGCCCGTCCACCCATGTAGACCAGTTGTAACTATATTACCGACTTGTACTAAATATATGTATTATTTCATCGTCTTACTCAATATGTATTGTTATTGTACTAACAATTCTAAAGTCTAGGATTTCACTATAAATGCTAAATTATGATTCGAATTTTGCGTAAACTGTCGTTGAGAAAACTATTTAAAATCACTTGCAAATTCACATTAATTTTATTATACAAGTAATAAAAATAAGTAATCTAATACTTCACAATTCACAATCTTTACATACATACACCGTGGTAGTTTTCTATTCCACTGCTACGGGTGTGATTAACGAAAAGCATGGGTGAATATGAGATTTAAATGACATAGTTACGACTTAAACTTTAAAAACACATCATACCGAATACAAACTGTTGTTGTGCTCGTTGTAAGATGCCTTATCAAGCTTGTTTAAACATATCTACTTCACAATGAAATGTTGGCCTTTGAAACTTATATTAACTAACTTCGATGGTTGCATTCTTAAGCTCCGTCAGAGCTTGCACGACGACAGAAGGGCTTGTGGGGCACGGCCAAGTGCTGTTTCAGCGGCAGGATTTGAGCCCCCGACATGCGGGGAGTATGATCTTCCATACCTAGTCTAAGGCGCGTTAGCAACAGCTTCCATTTCAGCAGACTTTAAACGAATTTCTCGTCGTTGTCGTTGAAATAATGAAAAATATAATACAAAGTCGGTCAAAAGCGTACGCTGTTGTTGCATCCCACTATAAATTACGAGAAGTCCAACACACGAAAACTTAACAACTTATTTTGTTATATTTTTGACTGTTCCACTTAGCGGGTCGAAAAGTCGACAACACGACGGATTAAAGGGCAAAACATGATAAACAAAGTTAATTTGTCGCGTTTTCAACTTTTCAACAAATGCTTTTTGTTTTGGTCTGTTCCATCCGGTTTTCTACTGTTCGCCTTCCGGTGGACATGTGTTCATCTATAACATATAGAAAAAATACGTCGTATTTCGCCATTTGTTGTGTTTTCGCCCTTTCCTTTTTGTCGCCCGTCGCCTTTAATCTGTTGTGCTTTCGACTTTTCGCGCCGATAAGTCGAACATATTACAAAATAGCTATACTTGAGTTTTCTTGTGTTTAACTTTCGGCCTGCCACATGGCAGAAATCAGTCATCATAATTAAGTATTCCGACTATAAGTCCCAATTATAAAGACCTGAAATGTTATCTTAACGTTCGACAATGTCTAATTTTAATGTTTTACACTTTCCTCATAAAAGTTATAGAAGTACAAAGACTTAAATATCAATGGATTAAAACTGTATTTTGATTTCGCGGTAAATTGAATTAGTGTATTCATGTATTCCGGATCATCTATCCGAAGAAATGTACTTTTCAAGAAAGGAATCAGTAACCATGACATACAAATGTTATATTAGGCTTCTAAAGTTTCATATTGAATTACGGTCAAGAATAAATTCAAGCTTAAAATATAGTAAATGTTTTGTTAATATGTAAGAAATGAAATGCACTGAGATACCGGCAAATATAATTGAACGTAGACGTGGCCGTGAGAAAACTCATATTGGGACAGTCAAAAAGAATTTTACAGGTTTTGCCCTGTTCAACAGGAATAAATCTGCTACATGTACAGTGAATCATACATTTTGTATAATTTGGTCATGACTGTGGGGCATTTCTTCATTGTTTTAAGAGTAACAATCAGTGGTAAATATTAGTTTCTTATATGAGCACGAGGTTCAGATCGAAATATCCGTCACTGAGGGTAACTGTTTTGGCGGGAACGAGGCTGTGCCGAGTTCCCGCAAAACAGTTACCCGAAGTGACGGATATTTCCATCTGAACCAAGTATCTCATGGAAGAAACTTTTTCTTGCATACCGTCTTGCACTTTGAAATAGATATTTAAAAACAAACTTACCGAAATGATGCATTTTGATATAAAAACAAACATTCTTTAGATGTTATGTATGGGAAAGTGACGTCACATTGTTTAAAACGTGACGTCACATTGTTTATAACGTTACGTCACAAGTAAGCACGTAAGTCGTCTTACACGGGGGGGGTGTAAGATGAGATTTTCCAGCACTGGTAAAAACTGCAGATATCCCCATCTGGTATGCAAGAAATGTATTTCTAAAACAATATGACTGTGACTATGAAGGTTATTATCATTTTGATTAGATCTCTGTGCGACTCGGTAAAATCTCTGATAAATTCCTGTAAAACTATGTTGAATTTAATTAAACGTGATATTACACTGTACCCTTCAAAGTGACCTTCATAAGTTTGAAGATAGACATCAATCGCTGATTCATACCATTAAAAAGAAACATTGCCACGCGATCAATTTATTGCAGTAAATGGATCAAAATGAATATTAACCTACTTAGTGTTTGAAATTATTGTTTTGTAAATAATTTACTGACTCTATATAATTATTGATTTACCCAAGGTCCAGTGCGCTGCGATTAAACAAAAAAAAATTCAAACGCTAAATGATTTTTATCACAATTTTACTTGCATTGAATAAAGTGAACATCTTTTTAGACTATCCTAGTAAAGAATTGAGAACCCACCGATCTTGTTTAGTATATTTCAATTTCAAAACTTTTAAAAAGAGAAAAAGCTCAGCATATCTCATTATTTTCAGTTTTAAAACCATAACTGAATTATGCTGAAATTTTGTAAGGTGTTGATAAGTTTAAACCATTAATTTTAAAAGAACTGTTTCTTTAATATTCATTCGGTAATGAGCAGTATCGGCCTCTTGTTCCAAATTCATCGATGCGGGAACGTTTGAGGTACAAAACTAACAAGTTTTAACTTGAAATTTTACACAAAAACAGGACCTTGACTTCATAGTACTTGGGTTTCAAGCTAAGGTAAAACTGATATGATATGTTATTTGAAGCTCTAATTGCTCAGTGGAATGTTGTCTTTAGAAAAAGAAAATCCAATGAAAAGACATTTTAAACTGCTAATTTTAATGATATAAGATAGCTGGATGTAAGAGTTATTGTGGTTATATAGTGTTACTTTTTATTACAATGGCCGTGACTATATGATTTGATAGGATAGGACAGGATCCCTGATCGGCTGATACTTCAACGTGAACCAAAATCGAAACCTTTAAACTTTTCGCCGAAGACTTCCATCCTACTTTGCATAACTGTAGGAAATAACTTTGAATTTCTTTTGAGATTTCACGACGTCTTCAATAAACTCAGTTTATTGTATAAATAAGTAAACAAACGAACACCTAATGTCGCGTGTGGTTTGAGAGAGAGGAAGCTGTGCCAGGTAATGCAGAAACCAATACTCTATATATACCACAGGAGAAATAGAGGATAATTGTTGGTTTCGGTGTAAGATCACGTTATAATTTCACCGAGTGGGCACCAAAAGTGATATTTTCACGAGTGGCGCAGCCACGAGTGAAAATAACTACTTTGGTGTTCACGAGGAAATTAACGTGAAAACACCGATACCAACAATTTTCGTTTATTTTATGGTTAAAACTCTATTTTTATTGAGTTTGTTTCATAAAACATCGAAAATCGCGGGAAACGTCATCGAAAACATAGAACAAAGACGTCATTTAAACGACGTCATCGTCGCATGGTCTCCAGCATTAATAACGCTCGGTATACTTTTTGACGTAAATCCGGGCTAAAGATTGCAAAAACAGTGAAAAATAAAAATGGTAATCCACTGTTTCAAAACTGTGGATTATCACTTTTATTTCACTGAGAAAACTCTATAATTCACTGGAAAACATAAAATAATACTTTCTAATTATGGTTTTTAAAAACTAATAAAGTATTCATAAACCTGATAAAATCGACACCAACGTGAGTGAATCATGAATTTGAATGGCCTGAACTATTATCTTTATTAATATTTGATCGCAACTTGCTTGCTGTCCGTCTTGTTTTCTTTTATAGGCTTCTAACTTATTGGGATTTTAAAACTGTATGGCAAATTCGTTTTTCTGTCAGAATTGAAATATAGACCCTTTCAATTTTAGAGATATATTTGTATATCTTTTATATCACTTTTTTACACAACCAACGATTTTCAGATGATTTAAAAGTAATACCATACTTCCCGAGTAAATTTATTTAGTACATAACCGTGTCAAACAAATCTGCTTACACTGGAATACTTCATTCTATATACAATACAGTACCAGAACAGTCTGCTGCATTGGCATATGTGCAAAATATTATATAATTGTTGAAAACAAAAAACAAAAACATAAACAAAACAAAGATCAACAAACAAATCATTGAGAGTTTATGATTAACATGTAGCGTACAGGTATTATACGGTCAACTGTGTTTAAATATGGATTACCGATCGCTGAAGATACCTAAAACTTATTGATGTGAACATAAAAATTGCTTTAATTTGAATAGGGAAAATACCTTTTGGACATAATTTGTTGATGCCTTTGTTAACATACGGTTTCTTTATTGCAAGATGCGATAAAATGTCGAAAAGATTTTGTTTGAAATCGTTGGCTTTTATTCAGGCATATTAATGGCCGGTTTGTACTTCGCTAGCTCGCGGGAATGTAACATGCTATCTTGATATTTTGTGTCTAAAATTAGCATTGATCTAGAATATGCCTGACTTAATAATTAAAGTACAATTTACGTCACATTTTTGTTTTAAATTTAGTTGCGTGATAACTTCTTAAGAACTTTAGCCGGTTTCAATTTATAATCGCAGTTTATATACTTCTTTTTTGTTTGGTGCTCAGTTTTGAATATGTATATCGCCACTTTTTTCAATTTTGTTACAAGAAGCTGTGACATTTACATTGGACAATCTAGGAATTGGTCTTTATACGATATAACATAATCAAAGCGCTGTGAGCGCTGAAGACCTGGAGGCTATAGGTTAACTCCCCGAAAAACAACTTTTGACCTACGTGTTTTGCGCTGAACCTTACCTAAAGCGCGGGTCGAAATGTGCAGAGGACGAAATTCAATATATGACACAGAATGAATGATTCACAAATACATTGGCGGCAGGGAAGTTTGTTTTATTATAAAACTTACGTTAAATGAAAAATAATCACATAATCAACATTATAAATTGTTTAAGTCAATAAAAATAATTCGATCTGCTCTATGTACAACTTCACGCGATATGATCTGATGATGTGGATCGAAAATTATTGTGTACCAAGGACAAGACCTTGAAAAAATACCAGCAATGAAATATAAATACAGTACTGTACAGTGTGTATAACAGAGAAAACCAAAAATGATTCTGGGTTTCCTTGTAGTTGTAATCGGTGAAACCGTTCACTGGGCCTTGACAGGCAGCGTCCTCGATAAATGGCGGGTGATTTTGATCAAGTGAGTTCCTTCTCGGGAATGTACGTAAATTATATATTTTTTTTAGAGAAATTTATTTTTAGGTAAATATATATGTAATCGTTCGTAAATAACAAACTTGTCAATTAAATAACATCGGAAATTTGAAAATCAAACTACAAACTGTTTTATCGAGCTCCGTACGTTTCCGTAAATTTCCGTAAATATCCGTACTTTTCCGTGATATGCATATGATTATCTTCCGTAATCAGCTAACAGCGCATTAATTTAAAAACAGAAAAAAATGTGTAATGCAGCCCGTAAGATATATACCTTTTTGCAATCGTTTGAAGTTGTATGTACTCTTTTTATTTGTAATATGTTCTTATCATATGCGACATTCAAACAGAAGATTGATCTGGTCTGTCTTGCACTACTTTCGCATAGCGCATGTTTACAGTTGTTATTCGCACATAGCACAGTTAAATTGTCTGCAGTGTTTGAAATGTGGTATACTAACTTAGGCCTAAGGGGCTTTCAGTCCCCAGGCCAAAAAATTAATGAAATTGTATCGAGTTGTTTAGAAGCTATGCCACAATGTCATTGTACAAGTTTCCCAGTAAAATGCCAAAATGTGTCTATAAAAAGATTCAGTATACAAAAAAAAATAAAATAATAGTAGTACTACGGTAGACGTTGGTCCTTATGTGATAACCAGGTTGATCCTTATGTGATAACCAGGTTGGCCCGTAACTGATAACAAGGTTTGTCCGTATGTGATAACCAGGCTGGTACATAACTACATATCGGATAACCAGATTGATACTTATGTGATAACCGGGCTGGTACATATGGGATAACCAGGTTGGTTTTTATGTGATCACCAGGCTGGTACGTATGTGAAAACCAGGCTGATACTTATGTGATTACCAGGCTAGTACATATGGGATAACCAGGTTGATTCGTAATTAATAACCAGGCTGGTACGTATGTGATAACTAGGTTGATACTTATGTGATTACCAGGCTGATAAATATGGGATAACCAGGTTGGTCCGTAACTTATTACAAGGTTTGTCTTTATGTGATAACCAGGCTGGTTCATATGGGATAACCAGGTTGATTCTTAAGTGATAACCAGGCTGGTACGTTTGTGATAAACAGGTTGGTTCTGATGTGATAACCAGGCTGGTACGTTTGTGATAAACAGGTTGGTCCTAATGTGTTAACAAGGTTGTTACGTATATGATAACAATGTTTGCCCTTATGTGATAACCAGGTTGGTAAATATGGGATTACTAGATTAATTATTATGTAATAACCAGGCTGATACGTATGTGATAACCAGGTTGATTATTATGTGATAAAAAGGTTTGTACGTGTGTGATAACAAGGTTTGTCCTTATGTGATAACCAGGCTGGTACATATGGCATAACCAGGTTGATTCTTATGTGATAACCAGGCTGGTACATGTGTGACAAACAGGTTGTTTGTGATGTGATAACCAGGCTGGTACGTATGTGATAACTAGGTTGGTTCTTATGTGATAATTAGGCTGGTACGTATGTGATAAACAGGTTGGTTCTTTTGTGATAACCAGACTGGTACGTTTGTGATAAACAGGTTGGTTCTTTTGTGATAACCAGGCTGGTACGTATATGATTAACAGGTTGGTTCTTATGTGATAAACTGGTTGATACAACTTTGATAACAAGTTTGGTCTTAATTTCAAAACCTGATCAAGTAATGTAATAACCAGACTAGTACTAACGTCGACTGTATAATTATAGTCACTTCACTTTTTCTTTTCAATTTTAGCAATTGTGCGTCTAATTCAATATTTTATATATTTTGCTAGTTACCCAGGTGACTGACGGGATATCAAGCACAGCATGTTATGGTACAGGTGACTGCGATTACTATTCCATGAATTGTGCGCAAGGCGAGATTATCAGACTGTACAACTTGTATGCCGGATACAAAAACACAACTATATACCCGGTGAGTAAATATTTCTATGAAAGGAGAGAGATTTCAATTGATTCAAAACCTATTCAGTCGTTCGATCTTTTATCACAATATATAATTATTGCACAAGCAGGAAGCATTTATAAAGTAGATGAGGTACACTGTAAGGAGAAGTCATGTGTTTGAAAGCCGAATGGGATGGAACTTAAACGAGAAGTCAATGAGTAAATCAGATACATTTGTGAGTGCGTCGAATATCAAGTGTATTCAGTAAATAGTTGTATACCATGAAAGTTTGAGTGTCCTGTCCCTTAAAAAAGTAAGCATGCAAGTTACTGATCTCATATGCATTTTATTGTCGATATACATGTACAAGGTTATCTGGTCGAAAATTATTTTAAAATTTATTTGCTGCTAAATGCTACATGTATAGAAGATTCTTTCCGGCGAACTTGGCTGTTTGTAGTCATTTGAAATAAATCCCTAAATTTGGCTTTTAAATCCAAAGTACATCGTTTATATGACATTGCAAAAAAACTTTGTACTATAAATTGCTAAATTTAACGTAGGTCGTAAGTTATGAAGCTTAAATTCCCTTTTTTAATTTCCAAAGGTTGTGTCGTTGATGAAAACAGCAGGACGAATTACTGAACATTTATTTTGTCTTCGATATAATTAATGCTTATATATTCATTCTCAATTTTAAAAATAGTTACTGTATAACAACTAATATGAATCGCTCTCGAGACTCACTTAAGATAAAATCAACTCCACAGAGAGACAGAGAGACAGAGACACAATGAGAAGCAATGTGTAATTATCTATGTCTTTTTATAATTAAAAAAAGTGAATTTAAGAAAACATTTTTATAAAGGTATGAAAACATGAATATCAAAAGGGTCGAACTGCATTTAGATTTTTGGAACAAATTGTTTTCGAAATCCGACTGGTGCCGGTTTCGAGCTTGTGTATGATACTAAAAAGTCAAAGGCATCCCCGTCTGCTGGTGGGAGTTACAAAATCCTATAGGCTTTAGACTATAAATAATTCCATCCAACTTAATAGCGCAGCGGCTACTTATCAATTTCCTGCTGTAATATTTATTGGAGCTTTGTGCAAATCCTCGTTATAATGGGTAACATGCGACTTCATGCAATAATATCATTTATAATTTAATTAAAGTCCCAAAGCACAATGCTAAGTAGGGTTTTTTTACCACGAACGATGTCTTACCGCGTAAAGGGCCTTTACTGGTACTAAAACATGCATAACTTTGCATTTTTTCAATAATTAAAGAGCATGTTACAAAAATATAGCGCTGTATTTTTGTCAATGATATTGCAAAACAAAATATAAGAAAGGTTTTCTGGCAGCTCTTTTTCGAAAGAAAAGCATATGTCAACAATGTTGTAGAGTTAATAGAACATTTTTTCTTATTATCCTCCCGTAAGTTAGTAAATTGAAAGTGATCCCGGTACAACTCTAAACTTAACGCATCGCAGAACCATGTATCGCATAACAATATTGATATTCTATACACGTGTTATACCAGATTGCTCGATTTCTTTAAACTTTAACACAATTTTAACTTATTCTTTATCCACTGACGCGACACTTTTCTCAATCTGATTTAAAACTTTGTCGTTTAAATTTGTGCAAACACCTGTATACTAAAAGCAGATAAATTTGAATTTTTCGTAGTTTTTTTTGTTTTTAATACATGTATATTGTATTATCTAGAGAATAAAATAAGAACTTATAGTGGAAAGGATATTTTATGTATTGCTGTCGAGCTCACGGGAGAATTTGGACAAGAATGTGATCAAGACTAACCTTATACAGATGATATTATCTTAACAGATTCGAACATTTTCAAGCATTATGATAAAAAACTGTATATATTAAAATATGAAGATGACTGGTCGGTTTATGTTTCAGGTATGCGGAACCGCTAATCATTGCGACAGTTCGTCTACATGTTGCGATTATATCAGTGGGAATGATGTGATTGAGCTTTTTAACTTGGAGAATACATACAGAACATACATGAACTGTTCTGGCAAAACAACTTGTGATGAAGTCCATGCACCCTGGCAACAAATGACTACAAATTCAGCGCTTACCACGTCATACGTGAAAGTAGAATACGGCTGTGACACAGGTACATGTTGATGAATTATCGACGTTGTTAATAACTTTATCTAAATATTACAGACATTACCTGACCCTTGGAAAAGTATTTGTCACCAGTAGCGTATACAATAACTTGCCGATTAAAGCTTAAAAGTTAAATATTTGACAGGATGATTACTGTAATGTGACACGTGAAAGTAGCGCGTGGTAACGATGGTAGAAATACCAATTAAAATCAAACTTATTTATCTACATGTATTCTTACATACATACTCTCGGCTTCATGACAATAGTGTTGATGTTAAGTTTGAACATTTTACCAAAACAATTTCAAAAAAATGTAACACTTTATCGCTATATTTTTTTAGTAATGTCAGACATCGATTCCATGTTAACGTTGCGTTCCACTGGTATGCGGTGAATTGCGACCTGTCTGGCCAAGGATAAATCATCATGTGCCGATACCTATAGCTGTATACCACAATGTAGAATGTACATGAACCATTTACAATGTACCTCTCTGTTTAAAGTCTTTTGTTTTGTCCGACTTATTAATTATAGGTTTTCTTCTTCGAATTTCAGCATCAGAAAAAGTTCCATTTTGCGGCGGCCCCACTGGCACAGTTACTCATATAAACAGAGATGTACAAATAATGTTTGACGGATCTGCTGAAAAATTTGACCCCTTGAAAGCCAGCAAGGAATGTCAATGTGACGTCACAAATCTTGGAGATCAACAAAATGTTGCCTTTACAGCATTAGACGTTCGATTACAAACTTATTACAAAAGTGAAAATCAAACACATGCCAGTTGCTCCTCTGCCTTCTTCCAATCACCGATATTTGTGGCACAATGCAAAGAGTCCGATAGACATTATGAAGATAATTTTTATGTGAATCGTTACCTGACGTTGTTAATGACATCACAACAGACAGTTCAAATTTCCTTGAAGGATATACACGCGAATGGTACACAAGACTCCCCTGCAATGGTGTGGATTTCACTCCGAGGTAACAGCCAACCTCTTTCTATAGTATATTGTACATGGACCCGGTAAGACAATTATCTAGAACAAGCCAATGATATTGAATTTAGTGAATCACAGTAACTGTTGTAGTTTGAACGCAATCTTTGGTTCTTTATTTCCCAACAGGAGAATGTGCCTATCGCATCATTTTTTTCCGAGCACATATAGATTGAAGAGTCTCTTAATAAACAAATGCATCATACACGTTTGCTTCGTTTATTAACGAATTATGAACTATTGCAGTGAAATGCTAAACAAAGGCCGACACGTTACCGTAAACAAAAGACAATATAGTACATCTAATCAATAGCCTACCAACAAAGCGAAATAAGATACAAAGAATAAACACTCTAATATATACTTACTTTAACAATGACATCCAACACACTAAACAAGGCAAATACGCTAAACAATGGCAATAAGCAACAAGACTAATAAGTTAAATTACGTACGTTACCAACGACAACGGGCTTAAGTGGCATTTACGCTAAATATTCATGGCTTAGCAAACCAACGATAAGAAATGGCGATACTTCAAACAACAGTAAAATGCCAAACAGTTGCAATACGTTTAGTACACGGAAAATGCTAAAACATACGACAACATCAAATATTATAACAATACACTAATTGGCAATACGTTATGATAAAACGATAACGCATACAATGTTTGATATGCTAAACAATGACTAATACCTTTAGATTTTGTTTTGTAATATAGCTGGTGTGAATAGCGGCGTGAGAGTTACCTGCAAAGAAGTAACATCAGCAGATTTTACAACCACAACGACAACAACACCTACTACGACAACAACAACTACTACCACTACGACTCCTAAGCCAACCACTACGACAACTTCTACGACATCCACTTCCACAACGACGACTACAACCACAACAACAACAACAACTCCAAAGCCTACCACGACTACAACTACAACACCCAAACCTACAACTACCACAACTACTACGACACGCAAACCTACAACTACCACAACTACTACGACACGCAAACCTACAACTGCCACAACTACTACGACACGCAAACCTACCACTACCACAACTACTACGACACCAAAACCGACTACTACAAGCACGACACCAAAACCGACTACTACAAGCACGACACCAAGGCCAACGACATCAACAACAACAACCACTTCAAAACCTACTACCACTTCAACCACTTCAACAAGTACGACTTCAAAGACAACAACAACCACAAAGGCAGCCACAATACCTACTCCTGCTCCTACTAGTAAACCCCAGCCAACACCCCAGCCAACACCCAAGCCGACTACACGTGCTCCGAAGACTACAGAAGCCTCCGATCGCATAACTGGAGATGGCGGTAAGCAATTTCGTTTTGCTGCTGTTTCAGAGGTTATATGCTCTTTGAAGACGTAACATCTTTCGTGTGAGAAGAAGTTGCCAAACAGTATTGGCAACTGTTTTCATAAAGGTTGTGGAATCGTACCAATATTAGACTGAAATCAATTTGTTTACATTTCAGCCTATGTTTTCACACTTTAAATGTAAGGTTTTTAACATGCTTTATCACGGTGTCTTAATAAAAATTAAATCTCCTACGCGTGGCGATCAGAAATGATGTCCACATTTGTTTGATACGTTGGATGGATAGTGTTAATAGCAAGTCAAGAAAATAATCTACGCCAAAATTTACAATCTAGTCTTATTTCGTAATATTTCTCCTGTAGAAATAAAACCAAATACTGAGTTTTCGGCCATGTTCAGCTACTTGTCTTTTTAAAGATACAGGGTAAACTATTAGTTTTGGAAATCTTTTTAACACTGCGTGTATTATTCTAATGTGCCTAGCCTATGTTATGTTTACCCGGATACTACATGTAGTAACTAGGAAGCAGGTATTAGTTTTTAGTCTGGAAACCAGCTAGATCGTCCTTGCACCCATACATTGTGGTTAAACCCTGTATTTGTTAAATATTCACCAGATGAGCGCTGTCCGCAACTTTACCTATTAAAAAAGTAACTGGCTATAATATTGTGACCAAGTTCGATGCCCAGTCAGGTCATAATTTCAACAATTTGAAAGTAAAGCTGTTCATTCTTTTGCTCAAATAGTTTTACATGTAATCGGACTTCAACCAAATCTTGAGACAATGTTTATGAGCATAACATCCCGCACAAGTTTGAAAAGTAGCTAAAGCATCGAAGGTACTGTTTTGAAATTCCACACAAAAACAAAGTCCATTCCCGGAACACTTTATCCTCGCTTGCCTTGCATTAACAGTTACATTCCAATTTGTATCATTACAATTACAGAGAACGACCAGAAGCAGCGGACTGCAGTTTATTTAGCAATATGTATTCCTGTCATTGCTTGTCTGTTCATTATTACGGCGTTCTTACTATGGCTTTACTGGAAAAGGTAAGTTTTCTATTTTCTTTTTTCTCTTGTACAGTTATTGCAGTTATCAACAAATACTTCAGAAGACGTCTGCACCTTACCTTGTATAGTTGAATCTTTCGTCTCAGTGCCCTTGACCCTTACTTTTTCATCAAATTAGTTTAGTTTATACTAATTTATTTTAGCTCGATTGTGAAGAAAGCTTTGAGCTTATCGAGTCACTCTCGAGTCCGCTTCCTGGAAAAACCAGTACTGGTGTCATATGAGGAGGTACGGTCGTGACCTTGGTGAGGCTCGAGCCCGCAACCTCCGGGATGAGCGGCATACACCTAAACCTCTACACCACCGCTCATCAAATTAAGTAGATGTAGATTAGATTGCCGGATTTAAGTTCATCATGACCCTCCACGAATATGTAGTAACAATTGCAATAAATATCAGAATGTTTCCTGTGTTCATCAGTTCGTTAGTTGTAAAGATTGAATGGAATTATCATGCGCGTACAAACAATTACTAAAACAGCTACTGAATGTTTTACCTTCTCCTAGCTCTGGCATGGTTACAAAACCTACACTTCAGATATGTATAACATAACTATCAAATAGATAAAACATAAATTGTGTACATTTACTGTGCAAACACGTTTTTATTATCAACTGTTTGATATACTTGATATGTTGACATCTTCTATACATTTTCAGTCGATTACGTTTTAATCTTTGTCAAGAAATTATATCTTGTTCAGTAACTAACTTACTGTATTTATGTTTTAGGACAGCCCCACGAAGAAAGAAATTCCATTTTATGAAGGATACTCCAAGGTCTAATGCGTACAATACGTTTAACCCGCAGATACTTGACGATTACATTAAAGACAATGGCATTAAACCAAACAGTCTTTCTGGTTCCGAAAAGCGACCAATATCGACATTTATCGCTGTTCCAGATCCACACAAGAGGACTCGATCTATTTTGTCTAATGGATCTGTGTATAAACAAGACCCAGTCCCACCGGTACAACCTTATGTAATACCCATTAATGCAACTACAGGAGAACCGTTGTATGCAACGCCGAACAAAAGGCCTGACCCTAATGTAGTACATGTAAGACTTAATCAAGATGAAAGGGACGATAACCCTGTAGTAAGACCTGATACTTTCGATCCATCACTGGATACTGAATTGTCAAAACTGAATGATGTTTACGATCCAGAGTCAGAAAACGATGTTCCCGAACAGCAACACGAAGAAACTGTACAAAGCCAAAACAAACCAAAAAGGCGACCAAACGATAACGACGGGAGTGTAGTTATACATGTAGACAATCTTAACCTACCGCCAGTTTCCGCGAGATCGACAAATGCAAATACGTCTGCTAATACGTCATCAACGCGAAGTGAGATCGGATCCACACCGGGTAACATTACACCGGAAAGGCGAAACAGCGAGCCAGCACTCATAACAACTGATCCAATACTAGACAGACATTCTGCAAGTGCTTACGTTTTACCAGGGTCCTCCCCGGAAGATAGCTCAGTCTTATTTGTAAAATAAATGGTGCA
The DNA here is from genome assembly GCA_022818135.1 of Saxidomus purpurata. NCBI lineage: Eukaryota > Metazoa > Mollusca > Bivalvia > Venerida > Veneridae > Saxidomus > Saxidomus purpurata. The sequence continues at coordinate 42,628,293 of JAFMSR010000015.1, forward strand.
AAATACACAATATATATATAAACTCAACATTCTAAATATGCTGGACTATGTATCTTCAAAATTTGTAGATTCGTCCTTTTGTTTATCTTAACATTATTGCACACGCCACGTATCCGTACGTTTACAATATGCATGTACAATGTCATTACACATATACGCTTGTTTTATGTCAATATAAAATTTAAGAGTTGTGAGCCTTGGCGATTTGATTGTACATGTATGATAAGCAGTTATATGTTGTTTACTGTATCAAAGTAGTTATATTTTAATTAAAGTCGCTCTTATGTTCTTGTACACGTGAATACATTCAATTATCCAATATTCTTTTGTTCACTGTGCTAGTCTGTACGCCAGAAAAGAACTTTGAATAGAGGAGTATAGATTGTTAATCAAAATATTTAAGTTACAAATCAAAACTGTGAACATTGTCAAGATATCCTTACGTATACATGTGCAGTTAGTTTTATTCACTATATGATCTATAAAATAATTTTGAATTACTTTATTGTTCGGCTGAAAGCGCGCTATGATGGACTGATTCGGTATTTCATTAGTGAAAGTTTAAAACTCGTAAATGGAAATTTATCAATAATTTCAGTAGTTTCTATTTCTAAACATGATAGTTTGGAGGACAATCGTAGAGATTTTCTTACAAAACAAAGAAAAGATGTGCGCTATCAAAATAATGTTACTTTCTGCATTTTCCCATTAAATTGAAACTGTGAGTGTGAGGTATTGTTGACAAGTTACAGTTTGTGTATGCAAATGTTTTTAATACTAGATGTTTTTGATATATTTTACATTTGTGTGTGCTAATTTCATTGTTTATGAGTGTGATGTCTTAGACGGTGAACTTGTTGATATTCACTTGTTGTGATTAATGTATTATAGATTTTCTCAACCCATTTAATATGTGTTATTTCATTTGTGTCAGAATTGTAATAGAATATAAATCAAACCGATGTATATGTTATTTTATTTGAGTTAGAATGGTATAGTAACATAACTATAAGATTGGTTATTAATAATTGATATAATTAGTATCAATATTCATTGCTTTGAAATGTCCTGCTTTTGGGACACTCCCCGCATGGTCATATCAGTTGGTACAATAATAATTCTGTAAACTGTTAATTTTTACATTATTATATAATCATGATGTTCCTGAGGTACCAGCTATTTGTATATTTCGAATGGATAGTATGCATCAATTACAATTTGATCTAACACGTAAATCTAAAACGCATTGATTGTACTAAGATAGAGTATGCCTTTTGGCTATTCAGAAAACACGTGTAAACGTTGCGGCCTGGCATTGACTAGAGCAAAGACAACGTTATGATGCTGTTAGTGTCCTGTTAAGTACACGATGAATGTTTTGTTATAACAAGTCAACTATTTTGCGATTGATTCCTATTCCTGCGTTACTTCATGGGACTGGAAAAACTTCTGAAATGTGTAAAATGAATACTTAGTAGAATGATCTAGCACATGTTGTCCAAGAAAACAAGAGGTGGGGGTCTATTTCGAGAATACTAAGATTTGCTGCAACGAATAACACCCCATAATCTAACAACACAATGTCTTGCAAGAGATAGAAATCCGTATCGAGGTGTGCCTGGGCGAAATATGAGTTCTGGAGACAATGCCTCGAGACTTCAGTCGTGCAGTGGAGTATTGTTGTCTTATTATACAAAACCATCCAACAGTGTTTGAAGAAGGGTAAAGCACGATATGTCATACTCTTGCAGTAAAAACAATGTCAGAAATAGCAACTGGCCTCTACTATCGGTTACAAGGTGAATACTTGTAAACTCCCCTTGGACTTTAATTATCCTTGAAACAAAAGGAAAACTCAGACAGTTTGCATGATTTTATTAGATTCTTCTATTAAAAATGTACATTATCTGTTTCTTTATGTTAAATGTGTACATATATGTGTATACATACAGAGTGTGTATTGTCCTGCATTTGTATTCATATACACATTAAATTGCGTTCCTGATTATAACATGTTTTATTATACACGTCCGTGCTTATTAGCTTAGTTCCTTCTTTTTTTAATATACTACACAATCATTATAGGTCCATTTTCATTTTTCACAATTACAGTGTACTAGTGGTACTTCCATTACAAAGAAAACTTTATGTCTTAATGGCAAACATTACCGTTATGTGTGCGTTAAATGATTCCAAACCTTGATTTTCTGAGAAAATAAAATACACGTTATTAAAATAGCATACTATTAGTATTTTTTTATTTAAATTGCATAACATCAAAAACCGATTTCGTAATGCTTTGACAACACTTACTATGAAGACACTATGAATATGAACGAAGGGCATTCGACAGTAAACATAATACTGCTCAATCGTTATAACATCTATATTTAGTTTTTGTCCAAGCAAATTCAAGTCGATTATGGTATTTAATAAAGTGCATTCCCAAAGATTTTTGAAATAATTATTTACTTTCTAACATCTTTCAAATACTGCATTTATGTTTGTATTCAAATGTTACCCTGATTTGATGCTATCCGGTAAATTCGTCACATAGCCTGTCAGTTTAATGGCTTGCAAAATCATTTTGATCGATTAAAAAGAATAGTTAACATCATCACTAGTAACAGGGTCCTTAAATACCTACCCGTTTCCATCAGTGAACCGGCCAGGATAACCCTTTGTTTTTTTAACGTTTGCGTATTTCAGGGATGTACATGTAATACAGAGAACAGCCATAATGAGAACATCAGAAAAGATTTTCTACATAATACATTGTATTTAGGCCTATGCTTGTATGAATTAGTATTGACAGTAATTACAGAGAGCAGTCGGAGTCTTCGAAGTGTTAGAATGAACTACAGAAGAAAAGGCTTGCCCCAGGGTCTTTGAACATTCTAAGCTGCTTTCAGATTTTGTATTTGAATTCTACAACCACAGTTCATTCAAACAGATTCAATTTGGTAAGAAGTGAACAAACAAGAGGGCTAGTATCGCTCTACTGAACTGACTGGACTGTTCGGAGTAAGTTTTGTGAAAATCAATTGCCATGTTATCAATGAAAAGCTAAATACGTACGTCACTTTGCCCTTGACCCACTGACCCCAAAACAGGAAGGATCATCTACTTAGTAAAACCAATCATCCTATGACACTTTAAACTCTGTTTTTGATAATTAAATCTCAAATTGTTGCACTTAGATGATTTACATGAGTCTGACCCACTCACCCAAAATCATTAAGGCCATCTACATGTTGTATGTAACCTGCTGAGTTTCATGAAAGGTGAATAAAAATTGTAATCTGTACAGTATTAAAAAGGAAACATTAATGGAGCTCATCGTGACCTTGACCTTTGTCACACTGACCACAAAAACAAAAGGGATCGTCTAGTCAGTAAGATCAATAATCATATGAACTTTGAACGTGAGTGATGCAGATCTAAGATATTAAGTAGAAAAGATTGTAAAGATTTCTTGTCTTGGAGACTTTGACCTTTTTCATACTGACCGCAAACACAGTAGGGATAGTCTACGCAGTAATGTTTTCAAGACTAATCGTCCGATGATGATTGTGGGTCATAAAGATCTCATGTTATTGAGCGAAAGAAATGTCGGGTCACTGTGACCTTGACCTTTGACCCACTGACCCATAAACCAAAGGAATCATCTACAGGTCACAGGCAACCTTCTGAGCAAGTTTGATGAAAGTTCAATGAAAATTTGACCTGTAGATTTTTATCAAGGAAACGCTATCGGTGGTCACTATGACTTTGACCTTAGACCCACTGACTTCAAAAACAACAGGGATCATCTATAGGTTGCAGGAAACCGTATGAGCAAGTTTGATTAAAGTCAAATGAAAATAAAATTATTATGAAGGAAAAGTTTGCGGACGGACGAAAGGACGACGGACAATCCACCATGTTAACGAAGAAATTAGTAAAGCTACATTACAAATATAAAAATATAAAAAACGAAACTTTACAAGTGTCATTTACAGAATATTTTGTTATACCCCTAGACTCATCAGTAAGACAATGGACTTAATTTTTGAAATAGTTTGTACATATTCTTTTAAGATAGTATTGATATTTTCTCAAAAGATAAAGTATCGCAAGAAAAGCGGTATGAAAGTATTTTAATGTTGACCAGTGTATCTTTGAGAGAATCACGACACTGTTGAGCAAAGAAATTCAGCCCAATATACCAAGTCGGAAAGCAAAACAAAAAATACCCCCCCCCCCCCTAAAAAATAGAAAACGGCAATAAACATGATATCGTGATGAAAACATTAAATTACATTACAAAACAAATATACAAATATCACATGTATATACACAAGAGTATTGCCTTTGAAAGGTCTGTTGTCTAGCAACAATACAACTCACAGCGATTATCGTTCAAGCAGCGAATCAACGCGTCCGAAGCAGAATAAATGTACATCTTAAAACTCTGACAAATATATTTTGAAGATTATCGAATCAAATGGCATAAGTATTGAAAAAAAATCTATCAAATTTTTTAACATCATGCATCTATTCGTCATCAGATATATATTCAGCTGCTGCAGTGTTTTTTCCTTTAGAACCATTTAAATGATGTTCAACAACAGCCACGCTGCCTTTCCTGAGCCAGAACCGCATTTTCGACGGCCCAAGTGATGTCTGTACCAACGGTTTAATTCTGAAAACAAAGGAAACAAAAGTTAATATTCCTGTGCAGATCTAATACATTTTTGAAGAGTGATTACAGGTTTCAAAAAGCAATGACGTAAATAAATCAATTTAGTATGTGCTTAGCATATACACAGTTAAGCACAATTTGTAACAAGGTGCAGATGCTGATGGACCATTCATGAAATTGTAAACAGATTGTTTTGTGTTTTTATACATTGATTCCTTGGTGTCACCAGCCATTCAAGCATTTTGATGTAGCAAGTGTTACACACATATTTATTAGAATTTTATAAAGTGTCATACCTGCTATTTTCGTGCGCTTTGTGTGTGTGCGTACGTGCGTGCGTGCGGTCGTGCGTGCATGTGTGTGTATGTTTGGTTTTCTTCTAGAAATAACCAGAGTCACTTCGTTTTATCGAAAAAAGTACTATTACCGTTCAAAATGACTAGCACAATTTAATAAAGACATCAGAGAACGGTACAGTAATAACAACTAAAATATATGATTCTGTATATTGAGCACTGTCTAGAATTTAGTGTTACACCCTGTATACATGTTTGACTATCCAGGTAAAAAAACAAGGATCAATCGAATTTGTTATTTTCGTTTATCTATGTAAATAAGAGACATAACATACTTAGTATATCACATTATTCACTTGTTTTATAAGAATCTTTCTTGGCTGAGTGTTAATATGGCGAGTTTCAACAAATCAAGACCTAAAAGTTTTAAAACTGATTTTGAATACTTAAGCATCAAGTTTTACAGAAATGACTTACCTAGACTGTTTAGCCTTCAGTTGGAAGTACACAATAAGAGCAACAGCTATGGATCCTACCAGAATTACACTTCCCACACTCGCCAGAATGATAATCAAGTATCTGTTATCAGACGTATCTTCCTCATTGCAACCTGAAAAGTATATAAAGATATATAATATATGTGTATGGTTTCAGTGAAAGACTCTATTGTATTATTACAGCCGGGGGAAAACTCAATCTGTTTCAGGTAAATCATACGTGTTAGTTGTTTTCCTGTTATGATGAACTTTTAATACCGAAAAACAGTCATTAATTTAGCTCTACCCTGTACTTTTGTTTCTGCGAATAAAGTTGTTTCACGGTTTCTTATCAATAGACATGTACGCTGCATTGCACACAGTTTACGCGTATTGTTGTCGTTAAAAGTTCCGAACGAGTACTAGTAGTCTTGTTTTGTGAGTTTTATCAACTTATGTTTTGCTCACACATTTCCTTTATCTAATTTCAATTTTAAAACTGAGGAAAGAACCTAATGGTAATTTCTAAACATCGCAAAGAGATCTATTTATATTTTGTGGTTTCTTATAAATAACAGATCTGCGATTTTTAGATGACTTGAAACGGTTTATGGTCATTTACAAGTGTATGGCTAATGTGTGGAAATGTACTGATCATATTTATTTTAAATTTACAATAATGTGTCTTCTTTACATAAACAAATGTCTATCAAATACTAAAACCTGTGTGGATTTTCAGATTATATTCTCTAATTAGGAAGTAAAGTAAGATTTTAAAGGGTTAAAACTTAATTCAAAAATACGAAAACTATAATACAGATTTATATGTTTTGATGATGATTGATTTATGTTTATTCAGGTTAATACAGACATTCACATTATATAAGTTACAAATATATCATAAATACACACATTACTTAAACCAGAGTCCAATACAGACTAGTTAAAAACGTATATCTACCTGGAGGAAGTTCATTTTATCACAGATAGCTTATGCATATTACAATTTGGTTACAATATCACAGCTAGTATAACGGACATTTAACACATCATAGAAAACATATGGTAACTTAGAATAAGACTTATTCAGCAATAGACAGATGGAGATGTAACATGTATGTCATATAGCAGCGTGTATTAACCTAGGATTGCCCATGAAAGCTAAAAGCTTATTTCCGATAGGGTCCTTGGGTAACATAGTTCTGAAGTAGGCTGTAAGAATATACATCTGTTATAAACGAATACGTATTTCATAAACTGTTAATGGTCAGTTTGATCAGTTATATAATTGTTACACGCTTTATGGAAATCTGTAAAACATTCTACCGCATGAGAAAATACATGAACTTTATTTATAATAAAGACTGGACTACTCACCGTCTGTCCAGTAGAAGAGATTACTGGAGGTATCACATTTAGCGCAATCACTATTGGTCAAATAGGAACCGGAAGTGTAACAAGTGCCCGCAATATAGCAGAAGCCAGTCTGAAAGGAAAATTTCAAATTCAAAATTAAGTCTAGAAGACAGAGAAAAATTGTTGGACTAGCTTTGGCAGAGCTTTTTAATTTCTTGCTTTTACTTTGAAGATAGTGCAAGGGAACATTTGATACCGTTAAAAGTATGCTATGAAAATAGTTGACGGTTGTCAAGATTAAAGGGGCTCATCATACATGTAACAGATTAGTTTAATAAACGTATACTAATAACTGATATCAAACTGTCCCGTTTATGCTTAAAACGCCAAAATAGCGACCTTCTGTAATAATTCGCTATTAACGCCCGCTGTACATTAGGGTTTCAAGTCACAACATCGTGTTTGATTGCGCCAATTTTACCATTTAAATTGGTGTCAATTCTTTCAAATTATGTATTTCCATTTGTTTAATATTGCTCCAAGCTTTAGGATGTGTCTCTTTAATTAAGTGAATCGTACCCAAAATGTCAAAGGTACCATCATGAATACTGATGAAGCCATAATTGATTGCCTTATAATCGTGTATATACAATATACATGCATTTTAATGTAAAGCGTTTTTGAGCTGAATAAGAGGATATTATAAGGCAAATTTTAAAATGTTTTTGATTGTTTTCTTTCATAAAACAGTTTGACACAGATGTTTGCTCTATTTACAATATATGTACCTATAAAACTAAACTGGATGAAAATACTAACATATTGTTAAACATATGACTTGGTAGGATTACCTTTAATGTCACAATTGTCTCATTGTTGCCATTGGTTTCTGTCTGTTGGCAGGTTGTATCCAGGATTACAACAAGTTGAGAGGTACCAAAATGTGAACCGTCGTTGCTTACTGAAACCCCTATTATTGTGGCAATCTGAGTTGTGGTGTTTGATGTATCAGCAACGTCTCGACGCCTACGACTGACTGTTTCATTTTCAAAAGTTGGCGCAAGTAGCTCGTTGTAGTTGAGATAAGTGCAGTTTACTTCAAATTCTTGAGTAAGGATGAAAGTCCCGTTTTCTCCTGCCTGAATCAACATGAAAAATAAGTCTGAATTTATTTGATTTCAGCTTAGCTCTTTCTTCAGGATTTACATATAAAATTTCCTAGCTGTCACATTTATTACTTCTGATTGTTTCGAAAACAAAAATCAACAGGTCGGCTCGGGTTTTAATATTAAAACTAAACCATTATGTATTAAACTAATTAATATTTTAAGGAATACGGCTTAAACTTACGCCATAAACGGTAATATTGCAAACAGCACCGTCGATAAACCCATTCCCAACGATAGTAATATAGTCACATGGGTCTATGTTGACGTCACAAACGCCGTCATCAGCGAGCTCTTCCAACAATGGCGCCGCTGTTATATTTAAGAGGCAAACATCTGTTGCAAAATCCGGATGACATACACACCTTCCTAAAATGTATTATAAACAGTGAATAGCTCGGTAAGTAACGAAGTGTATATTTGTAAATTGTACAAAGCTCCATAAATCAGGGTTGTATACAATTATGCAAACTTAAAGACACAGACATAAAGACTGATGCCTTGATAAACATTGCAAAATAATATGGATCCGTCAGTCGAAGTTTTTTAATTCGTTCTCTGCTATATATTCAGTCCTTACATGTACTGATTGCCAGTTAGGTGTGGCGTTTATACTTCAATACATGCAATGTGTTTGGTCACTGTTAATACCCATATAATTATGTGAATAACTTGAAAGTTATTTTTTCGGACGTTTATAAACTATTAAGACAACAACATATGTTCAGATGTATCATTTAAATGTCATAGAAGTATTTTGTAATACTTTGGAAAATTCTACAACTGTATAAATGCTGCAATGTATTCATAACCAAATATCAAACGCAAATTGAAAGTGGGGTTATAATTTTCAGTTTTATGTGCACATTCCATACAGATTTAAGAATACAAGTCGGCAGTAATTTCAAAAGGACATAGTATGTACCTTCAATGCATTCGCCATTTCCGCTACACTTCCCAGGGCACGAAGAATTTCTAATGTTTTCAACGAGCTCAGTGTTATTTTCAGCAAAGTCGAGATCCTTATCTAATTCAACTGTTACCTCCTGTGTGAAAGAATCGCAGTGAGCCGTAACCCATTCTGTCGTGTTGCCTATCTGTAATAAAAACATAATGATGTAGTTTTAAAATGAAAACATGTTTAAGTAGAGAACAATTGTAAAATTGTAAAATACCCGTCAATTTACTTTTAAGATGAAAACTAGCCTCAGTGGAGGAAAACAGTAAAGTATTTGTCACCTAACTATATTCAGAAAATGCAAGGATATTGTAAAGTTAAAGCAAACATTCTGATGTCTTTTATAAAGTTAAAACTAATGGTCTAATCAAATTTTCGAATAACTTCAATAATATGTTAAGAGTTAGCTTACATGATTTAACTTAATCAAATAATTTTATTTAAAGCTTCTCTTCTATCTATTTTATACATGATTTGTAATCTTACTGAAATTTATTAAATGTGTGCAGTGTGCCCACTTATTTTGGCAAGACGCGTTCTCTAAGACAATCACTGCGTTACAAGCTAATTTGCATTAATTGGAACACGTACGGACAGAAAGGCAGACTAACACATCAATTTCATTTCGAACAAAAGTGTCACTTTATTATTACTAAATGAAAATTCACTGAGTTTCCTTTGACATCTTGAATTTCAATTCGTGTTTTTAAATTTTCAACATATTTACCATAGCGTCTCTAGCGCAGTTGTCAAGGTTGTCAGTTGAGTTTGCAACTTCACTAACGTTTTCGGAGTTTGAGTACGCAGCACAGTCGTTATTGAGCTGATCTTCACACATTTGTCTGGATTCATTATACGATGCTGCAGTGTCATTACTTGCATCCCGCCTCTGTGATATCATGTAAACAAACTTTCTTTAGCTTAAAAGTCTATGTCAGATTTTCAGATAAAAATTTATAAACAAGTCATCACTTTTTCCTTTATATTCTAATAATAGGTAGATATTCTTTTTTCCCCTCCAATAGAAGAGCATCTTTGTAAACAACATTTGTGAACATAATACATTTTTCATTTAGATATAAATTTAAATCATAATTTCAAAATATATACACTTACAGAGTTATTTGTTTCCGACTTTGTTTACTTTTTTGTTGATATGCATGTATTAAAAAATAAAAATCATTTCTTAGTATAATCAAAAGTATTAACTTTAAATGAATAAATGTAAGATAAATATAATTTACTGTTAATATTTTTACAACTATAAAAGGTATGTACATTGTACACGGAAGAGTTATTCAAGTAATCAGAAAATTGTTTAACATAGAAAGTGTTCCAGCCTTTATCGAGACTGTTCACAGTCCGTTGCCACAACGGATCAAACCATGAAAATGATAATCAAAACACTATGTAATACCTTTCGCGACATGTGGTTATGTTTAGCTTCCATCCATTTTTTATTCATTTTTGAGATTCTTCTGTCAACAAGTCCCCCAGAAAGGTTTTCGTGTCCCTTACTCCGACCAACATCACGTTTATTTCGTGACGACACTCCAACCAAAGTGCCATATCTCCGGACAGTGGACGTACATGTCGCTTCCTCATTAGCTGAACATAAAGCTTGGAAGTTACTATCTGTAGATGCATAGGGGCATACGCACAGTTTCTTGTAGATATCCCAGTTTTCCACGTTATTATAAACGTCTGGATTCAACAGGTTTTCATCATATCTACCTGTCCCACTTAACCTATTGACAATAAAAACATATATTATATATAGCATACACCGACAGTTCGCTTTGTCAACGTAAAAAGTAAATTTACTATTCCTATTTATACATGTAACATACTGTTTAATGTTGTTGTTTTTTTTATATACGAGGGGTGATCCAGAATTAACCTGGCAGTTGATATATTTCTTTACAAATGTAACTATTCAAATTCATAACATGATTTTTCGTACATATAAACGTTGATTTATCATGATGATACAAGTTTTTACAAAATTTTAATTTCGCCAGAATCATGGTTGACAATATTCAGTGTTTCTATAGTAACCGTCTTGCAGCTGACCGAGGAGCGTGTATCACCCCTCAAATATCGCATAAAAAAGATGTACCCCCAAGAATAGGCAAAATCGTGTGGGTAGAAATAGTCAGTCCACCACCACCACCACCACCAATGGCCAACTGTATTTTCGACAGAACTCAAGGTGTTAGTATCACGAAGTATGGTATCGTCCGAATAGTCTCCATTGAAATTCCCACAAAGTCCTTCCACCTGTTCGAAATCTGACGGTGCTGGAGTCACGTAGACGTTCATCATGTAGTAGAGATATGGCATCACATAAACATAAACTTGCATACCAGTCGGAAGTATTATCTGAAAATAAGAGACTTGGTGATAGCTACAATCTTACAGAGCGTCTAATAGTGAAATGTTTGTATCATTTATCAGTAATTTTAAAAAAAACCTGTTACTCTGGCCCAATGCTTATAAAATCATTTGGGCTGGGAACCAAGATGGCCGGAGAACGCGGAATTCTTCTCGCACTCAATTTCTTTGTTTTTATTTATTTAAACACACAATTCTTATTATCAAGTATTCCAGCAACTAAAGAAAATACTTCATTTTTATATACTCATATTCTCAGTTTGACTTTACATCGTTTCAGGGGCTTGAACGACGCAGAAATGTTTTCGTACCTTTCGCCCCCATATATAATATTGGGAGGAAGTCATTTCGTACCAGAGAGACGAATAATTAAAAAACGTGATAAACATTCAATAACTGTAAACCTTCGAAGTATTATCAAATGGACTCTTATGCGATGCGGGGATATACAGTCAAACCCAGGTCCAGTGTATTCTACAGAGAACACCTCTACAGAGACGCAAACCAAGGACAAAGCCAAAGGGAGAAAACCCAAACCCCCATGTGTAATATGCTCAAGAGGAGTTACTTCCCGCAGCAAAGCTTGAGGTTGTGACATTTGCCAAGAATGGACTCATATCAAATGCTGTGGTTATATTTCGAATGAACACTATGAATCTCTTGTTAAAAACAATATAGATTTTGATGTTATTTGTATAAAGTGTACTTTTTTGAAATTCCAAGTTTACAAGAACATTTTAATGACAACTCAACTATTTTTTACAAATCCTAGACCTTCAGTGGTTAATACTGACCATTTTCAATGTTTTGCACGTAAAGGTTTGCATTTTATACATATGAATTGTAGATCTCTCTTACCAAAAGTGTCGGAAGTTAAATATATTGTTCAAAAAACAAATGCCGCTGTAATTTCATTAACCGAAACTTGGTTAGATAGCACAGTAAGCGATGGTGAAATTCACATCGATGATTATGTTGTTTTACGTAAAAATAGAAACAGGAATGGTGGTGGAGTCTGTACGTACATTCGTGATGATTTAGCTTTTTCTATAAGACATGATCTTAATGATACATCTAATGAGTTTTTGTTTTTTGAACTGTTACTTCCAAGAACTAAGCCAATTATAGTAGGGACTGTCTATAGACCACCCGAACAAGCAGATTTGTTAGACCAATTTGAAATGATTTTATCTAAACTGCGAACTGATTGTGAATCCATGATTCATGGAGATTTTAATATATGTTTTAAACAGAAATCTAGCAGCATTTTTAAGGTATACTCTAATATTTTAAGAATGTTTGACCTAAATCAGATTATTTCTGAAACAACAAGAGTCACAGATACTACCAGTAGCCTGTTAGACCATATACTTTGTAACAAAACTGAGAAAATTTCTCAGTCAGAAACTATCCCTGTTGGAATTAGGGATCACTTTATTACTTATTGTACTCGAAAGACAGTTAAAATACCAACAAAGAAACAGAATACTGTTAAACTTAGATCTCTAAAAAACTATACTACAGAGGATTTTGTCTATGAATTGACCAGTGCAAATTGGGATGCTTGCTTTTAGCTAAAGATGTAAACTCAGCCTGGTTGGCTTTTAAAGAAATATTTATGAAAATTTTAAACTCTGTTGCCCCCATAAAAGAAGTTAAACTTAAACAATCAACTGAACCATGGATGAGCTCAGATATAACTGAACAGATTAAGCAAAGAGATTTATACTTGTACAAATTCAAAAAAGATGGTCGTAAGAAAGATTATAAGATGTTTTGTAAACTAAGAAATAAGTTACAAAGACAAATAAAAACTGTTAAGTCTGAATATTTTTCTAATAAAATTGAAGAAAACAAATTTTGTTCAAAGAAGTTATGACAAAATTTAAAATATCTTGGGTATAAAAATAAAAAGAGTACAGGTTCAAATATTGTTCTAAATATTGAAGGTGAAAATTGTCATGATTCTATTTCTGTTGCAAACCCTTTTAATGATTTTTTTACAACTGTGGCTTCTAAATTAGTATCAAAACTACCCATTGAAAAAAACTTGTACACTATAGACTCTGATACTGTGAAAGACTTTTATACCAACTCATGCTCACAAACTGAAAGGGATTTGTTTTACTTGAAAACACTGTCTGAGAGTTTTATATTTAAAGAACTTTGCAATTTGAATGTATGTAAAAGCACATGTCTAGATGGTATACCTGCAAGGTTTTTGAAAGATGGTGCCAGTTTTTTAAAATTACCTGTTACTTTCATTATCAATATGTCAATCTCTGATAATTATGTTCCTGATGAAATGAAACTTGCCAGAGTCAAACCTTTGTATAAAAAGAATAGCACTCTTGATGTGGGTAACTACCGACCCGTCAGTATTTTAAGTATTATTTCTAAGATATTAGAAAGAGCTGTATGTTAGAATTGTTTTTAACTAAAGTAATATACTGTATGAACACCAGTCGGGTTTTAGGAGTTCACACTCAACTGACACTTGTCTTATTCATCTTTTAGATTGTATTAAGAAAAACAATTTTAGAGGATTATTTACTGGTATGATTATGATAGATTTGCAAAAAGCCTTCGATACTGTTGATCATAACATCTTATGCAGAAAACAACATCTTATGGGAGTTTCTAACACAGACTGGTTTCAGTCATATTTGATAAACAGGAAACAAGTTGTTAATATTGAGAAAACTCTTTCATCTCCTGCTACTGTTACTTGTGGAGTTCCTCAGGACAGTATATTAGGCCTGTTACTTTTTTTATGCTATGTGAATGACATGACCACCAGTGCCGACACAGATTGCAAGTTCATTCTATATGTTGATGATAGCACTATACTTTTTTCACATACTGATCCAGATATTATTTCAAACAAATTAGGAAAGGTTCTTGAATCTTGTTCAGATTGGCTTGTTGATAATAAGTTATCTCTCCATGTAGGAAAAACAGAATGTATGCTTTTTGGACCTAGAAAGAAACTGAGAAACGTCAAAACATTTAATATTGTATGTAATGGTCAGACCATAGAATCTACAAAACAAGTCAAATATCTAGGCTTAAATATTGAAAATATTTTGTCTGGTGAGGCCATTGTCAATAACATTATCTCCAAAGTTAATTCAAGACTCAAATTCTTGTACAGACCAAGTAAATGTCTTTCCCTTAAAAGCAGAAAATTACTATGCTCTGCATTAATACAATGTCACTTTGTTTATTCTTGCTCTTCGTGGTATGAAAGTCTTAACAAAGGCCTGAAAAAGAAACTGCAAGTAGCTCAAAACAAAGTGGTTAGATTTATCAAAGATTATCATCCTAGGACCAGTTTAACTCATTCAGACTTTTCAGAAGTGAACATGTTAAATATTGAAAACAGAGTAAAACAGCTAAGACTAAATCACATGCATAAGAGTTTTCACAATAACGGTCCAAAATATATGAAACAAAACTTTGTTCGTCTGTCTGACATACATAATTATAACACTAGATCAAATAATTATAACTTTTTTATTCCGCATTGCAATACAGTGTGTACTGATACCTTCTTATATAATGGCATTAAAGACTGGAACAGTTTACCAGAAAATATCAAGTCAATAAAAAATATCTCTTTGTATAAAACATAAGTTAAAAGCCATATTTTAACAAACTGGAAGGCACAATCTGAAAATTGTTTTTTGTATTACAAGATTTAAATGTATTGCTTATCACTCTAGTTTCATTTTTCTATGTTGTCAAAATTGTGATAAAGTGAACCCTCTGTGACAATATATCTAGTGAAAATTCTGTGATAATAAAGCTAGTAAACCTTCTGTGATAATATAGCTAGTCTGCAAAAGTGATTGATTCAAGTAATACATGTTGCTTTAAGATCCCGATGTTCTCTGGTTCCGTCTTGATTTTCATTTTTCATTTTTTGTTGGTAAACTGGACCCAATTGGAAATAAGCTTTCGAGCTTAATGGGTTATCCATGCAACCATAGATCAATTTTTTAATATATATTATCTTTTTTTCTTTTTTCTTCGTTTTAAAGATTCTTTTATAATTCAAGTTTACATTTTAATAGCATTGTAAACTATTAATTGAAACATTTCTATCTTAGTTTATACTGGAAATTATGCTAGCTTATAATTAATTTCACTTCTATGAAATAAGTATAGCCTGTTTTAGAGTGCTTTATTGAACATCTCAATTTTAACCTATGTAGATCTAATATAAATATTTACATTATTTATTGTTAATATTGTTTTATAGTGCTTATTATGAAAATGTTAATTGTGATCTATGTACTGCTAAATAATAAATAAATAAATAATAAAAGTTTCTTTAGCTCAATCTCATGCTTAGCACGAAATCATGCTCAAGTAATATGAAGTAAAGTGAAGTTATATTTATTAACGAAGTCGAGTTTATTATAAAGATGCATAAGATCAAGAACCGCCCTTCTGATTATTGTTATGGAACCCGACTTTGAAAAAAGATAAGTTGAGTTTGCTTCATATTTACTTGAGCATGACTTTGTGCTGAGCATGAGATTGTGCTAAAGATACTTTCATAAGCACGGGGCCAGGTTACACCGACAAGATAAGGTTACACCGACAATATAGTTTGTGATATGACTGAAATATTGATATGATCCTATTTTTAGTTTGATCATCCATTTCAAATGGGAGCTGGAGTTTACTTAAATAAAAAACTCAAAAGTGTGGATAACCTACCAGATACGATGTTGACCACGTCCGGTATACTCTTAATATACCATCTTTCGCTGAGAGGTATCCAGTGAAATGTCCGTAACAGTGGTTGATTGTAAATACGTCGCCTCCAGCTCGGACAGTAACTGCACACGAACACGTTGCCCAGCTGTTACAATAAGCGGTAACTGTCTGAACCTTGAACACAGTACATACATGTATAGCTTCAATATTTTCACAACCATGAGCTTATATTAAAGACTCGGTTATAATGACTCATTGGTACAATTATGCATAATATTTGGATATAATTATTCTAGTATTCTGAAAATAATTCTAAAAGAATTTTCAGTCGGAACAATCCTCAAAATGACAAAAAGCAAACTTTGACTGTTAAGCTATAAATGCTTTAGGAAAGAAAACCAAAATCCCTTTGTTTCACTTGTGAAATTTCAGATTTTCGCGCTTAAAACAGAAAGTTTTATTGAACGTTCGTATTATAGAAACACGACAAATCCACTAAATAAGAGGTACTGCACTTAGTAATAGTTGTAAAATTAAAGTATATTATAGAAAACAATAAACATTATTCATTGATACCAAGAACAAATTCAAGCCCTGTATTTAGAGTCAATGATATTTCAATATATACAGTGTGCACTCAGTTTATATCAAGAATACAATTTTATTACCTCGATTGGAAGACTTTTATGCCTAAACAATACAAAAACCTCTACCAGCTGATTTGAGTACCATCTGAAATGTATGTCACCTGATAAATGCAAAGTTTTCTTTATGCAAGTAAAATGTACAACGTACCGTATTTGTTAGTTGTAACAACTTGATTTTTCTGATTTATATTACCCCTGTTCTTATTTGTTATTTTTTAATGAAATAAGATATGAAATAATCATATTTTCATGCGAAAAAAGTCAAAAATAAGATATATACACTGTAGTTTGTGTCATGACTTTATAAATCTAATATGCAAACGTACATAAGTGACAAATGGAACGTATGTCATATTAATGCAGATTTACATTACCTATATATTGATTCTACTTGGCAATGAATACTTCTGAGTTTTAAACTAAAAACAAACCTGCCATCAAATGTGTACATATACGGGTCGACATATGAATAACATCCTCTGTACCTGGTGTAGTAGTTCTCCGTCACGCGTACCTATTAGTTAGGTACAAAGCAAGTAATTATCGTTTTGAAGTAAGCATTTTAAACTTTTATTTAAGTTTCAATTTGACAATAAGCGATGGAGAGTTGGTACACCGCTTGACAGTACCGCTTTGTCGAGTCAGGGTTGCGGAAGTAAAATTTTTAGGTCAGAATTGTAGTGCAAAATTAATATAAATGATCTGAGCAAAACAATTATTTTCTATAAAGTTAACGTTATGAGCGAAGATACTTTCACCTCCTTTAGCAATTGTTGAAGACCTCTTCTGTTGTTTAATGATATTTATGGAGGTTGCTCGTAATGGTATTTGAATAAGTAAATCAGATGTTGTTACCGTGATTCCTGTTGATGGTGTGGTCCAAATCACCTTCGAATTCCCGACTGCAGCGAGTTTAAATACTAGTGAAAAATAACTGCGAAGGCGATACCATCGATTATTCTTTGTAGTAATCGTAATATTCGTGATCGTGTAGGTTGTTGTGACTTGACTTATTGTTGCAGGTGTGGCGCCATCTACTTTCCCGCCACAAGTGTCGTCACTAACGGCAGCAATGGTCGAATCATAACATCTGTAGGAGTCATACGGGTCATACAGCACATATCTAAGAAAGCAGTACTCTTCTGGACATCCGAACGGCACATTGAGATACACCGTGAATGTGGCATCTTGTCCTCTCATCAGTGTTATGTAATCAGTTGAAACCTGTCGGAGAAAATTATTGTTTTGCGTAATCTAATAAATTTCGACAGTGTCAATGATCTCGGATACAAATAGTATACAATATCTATCAGTTCGATTGAAAGTACTAAGCCATTTGTTGATCTTAATCCAAAAGATAAAAAATCAAGGAATTAGTGAAGCTTCTTTACATAGCTGCAGACATACGCCGAAATCTTATTTGCTAATCATTTCAAAGATTTATATCTTGTTTTTGTAATTTTAAAACTTTATTCTAGCAAGGAGTTTTAAATCCACCCTAAAACATTGTAATTCAGGGCTACAAAAATAAATAGACCAAAAAAGTAATAGAACCTCATATACTCTGCAAAGTTTATAGCTTGTATCAAAACATAAAAGAAATAAAGTAAAATGTTTATTTGCTATTTGTATCACGTATCTCTTATATTTAACAGACAACAGACCAGATTTTCAGATTTGAATCGTTGCAAAGACTACTGAATTAAAAACGTGAGTATCAGTTGTTTGACCATGATAACAAAACTAACCTGAAGGGGAACAAACTCAGGGCTACTTCCGTTTTCATGCTCCGTAAGGCCGGCTCCGTCAAATACTGTAGCAGAACAAGTCAGCTGTAATGAAATGTAGAATTTCTTATATCATTAATTGTCAAGATTTGACAGTTGTACAGGTTGCTTATTCCTATTATAAATATTACTTTTAATGTATGCAGAGGTTTTTCTTAAAATTTACATCAACAAAACAAAGTAACATATTCAATATTTATATTTATTAACATTGATAACCAGTCATTTTACAAAATTATTATACCCGAGAACCGAACAGTGACTGTAGATAACTATTTAGGTATTCCGTTATCATCTCGTCTGTGACAACAAACGCATTTGCTTGTACAGCGTCCAAAAGTTGTGTATCGTAGAACTCTATACCGTTGAAAAACCTAAAGCAAAAGTCATACATGTAAATACACACTTTAGGAACTTTCTGGTACTCCCGTAAATATAATCATTTGTCTTCATAAACTATTTATTTCAATGTGATAATAATTACATTTCGCTCTTTGTTACAAATAAATGTATTCAAAACAAATAAAACTGCAGTAAAAAGCAGCAAGACTGCAACTGTGCTAAAGGTAAGGTCCCGATGCTATAAGCAAGCCGATAGGCACGCAAGATGATATTGGTTCGGAAGTGTTTGACAAAGGTAATATACATCCGAAGGGTAACCTTAACCTATGGTTGTCACAAAATCTTATAATTGCTTACTGTATTGAAAACGGGCAAGTTTTCATTTCCTTTTGAAATTTGCTAAGTGTCTTTATTTCAACGGATTACAGTTACTGGAGCTGCTAGCAATAGGTCATTTAGAATGCCTTGAACGAGGCATGATATAAACAGTATAAAGGCTTTAGAATTATTCAAGTGATAATATTTTGTGAAGAAAATAACATGATACCACTTGATTCTGTATTTCAGGCCCTCTACAATGGTATAAGTACATCGTAAGAAAGCAGTATGGTTCCCGTTTGCAATTTCCTGACCTGCTTCAACCTTTACAGCACCAAGATCTGAAAAAATGTATATATAGACTTCTGTTGTTGCTTGTGAATAATGTTTGCAGAGTGCCACACAAGCAAATGATTAAAAACGATTGAAAACTTACTATTAATAACAGAACAACATTTGCAATTTTAAGTATTTTTAAATTTCGACCATCGTCGACTTTTAACAGCTTAAGTTAGGTATACCGAAAAGATCATAAACCATGCACCATTGCGCTAGCTTCATTCTATTATTCGCATTCTTACAGACTTAAAAAGACAAGAGTAATGGAAATTTCATTGATTCTTACCGTTCAACAGACATAAAATATCGTCACATGCTTAATACTGACACTAGCATGCTGCAAGATTTGTATAAAGTCTTACCATACAGGACACACGTAGCATTGTTTTGCCATACACCTTGACCAAGACATGCAATTGTCGGGGAAGTTGCGGCAAACCCGTATAGACAACTGACATTTGCAGATGATGCAGTTGTCTGATTGACTGTAACGTTGACAGTTACGAATCCATTTGCTACATTTGGTACATCATTAACATCACATTCTGTAAATGTTTTTGCTTAAGAGTTAAATATTGAAAAACTGACATATATTTGTAACATAAAAACCCAAATAAAATTGAAGTCCCAGATGCTCTACACTTCCCGCACTTATAAAATATATCATTCCATATTTCTTATATCGTTCTTGTTACCGAATAAAAGAAATATTATTTTTAAATATTTCAAGAAAGTTAAGATATTTTCATTTTATGCTCTCAAGCTCAATAGTTTTGAAAATAATCGTCTTGTCGTCAAAGGGCATAGTACTTATATTTTACATATTTTTAAAGTCACATTCACTACTATTAACTACTATTCACACCCTTCATTTAAGCAGCCATCATGCTGTTTTTATTGCCCTATGTGATTTGGGGAGGGGGTATTTACAATATTTTAAACATTGCTAGACGACTAACAGCCGATTTTAGCCTTATGACATCACAGCATTGCGATTATGTAGGCCAAATCATCACATGAATGAATAATGGCTAGACGTTAAACCTACATGAACTAATCTCACAGTCTGTATTTCCAACACAGGCTTTGTCGTTAAATCAAACATATGACCTGGACATGTCAAAACATATTTCTAACCTTTATGCTTCTACTGGTTGAAAAAAACGAAGTTACTAAACGATCACCAGTTTTCGATCAAATTGACTCCTCCTTAGAACTACCGACCTTTCATAGATAGCCTCTACACGTACTGATTCTAATGGAATTTGAGCCAAACACGTATTTGTAAACTGCTTTAAACGCTTAAAAATATATGTAATGTGCATAGGCAATTTTACCGTTTATGCTACAGGTGACGTTGTCATCCCAGACTCCAGAAGACAGACATTTAATGTGGGATATGTCAGCTTTGTATCCAATATTGCAGTGTACAGAGGCAGTTGCTCGGAAAGTTGAATTGTTGGCGTCAACAAGAACTAGTTCACCATTGTCAATGCTAGGAACAATTCCGCAGTCTGCAAAGAGTCGTGGACATGTGTTATGTTTACTTTACCTAAACTCAATGAACTCGAATAATGCAATGTACATTCTGTTAGTGTAACAGTGATAAAAAGCCGACTGAAACCGAAACTGTTAAAACTAGACAGCGGAATCAAATCTAGATCAGACAATGTTGATTCAGACATTATATACAGGATAAACTCTTAATGAATCTTTGTAAATAAACGTATCTCAACGTTTTTATCTAGATGAAGCTCACCGGTGTCAGTTTATAGCTATTAGTATCACAATCTAATCAAAATTCATATCGCGTGTCAGACCTAAAATAATGGTGTGTCACGGCAAATTAATACCAATACAATTATTTTTAAAATTCTCCTCCAAGACTAGTTTAAATATTTACTTGATAAAGTACTTTGTCAATGTGATTGCAAAACTCTGTAGAATGGCAATTATTTGGAGTTCATATAAAGTACATACAATGCCAGCTATGTGATATCTATTAAAAGTAACATTTTTCAACAATCATACCCGACAAAGCATGCCTCAAGTTCTACAATTCAAACAATCAATATTTTTTATAGCAACATTCTATTATGCCTTCATGACGTCATTTGAAGGACTCAGCTGTTTACCTTTAGGACTACATGTAACATTGTCCCACACTCCAGTTTCAAGGCACATGAAAGAAGACGTTTCGGTTTCAAATCCCTGGTCACATTCAAGTATAGCCGTTGCACCATATGACGTATCTAACGGGTCTAACAAGTTCACGGCACCGAACTGAATGATTGGCAAACCCCCACATTCTGAAACAATAAATAAAATATGGATAAAGATTTATGTAATTTTTCTTTAAACTTATTTTTGCAGAACCTGTATTATTAATCTCGTAGCAGGACGTATGATTTTGACGGCTTTAAAAGTATAAGTTAGTGTACAGTCATAAGAACTACCACTGAAAACTACAAGCATTGGTTTGAAAAAAAAGCATTTGTAAGGAAAACGGTTCAATATAAACAATCTTAGTTAAGATATTTATTAAAAAGATCGCAGGCAACGCATGAAAACAATGAGATATTAGCTAAATATACAATGTAGTATATAGAATGATAGTAGTTGAATTGGATAAAAGATAGAAGTCAATTATAAAAGTTACCTATAGGCTCACACGAGGCATTATCCCATTTCTCAGTCTCTAAGCAGCTCAGGGTTTGAGGTATTGCTTCAAAACCGGAATTGCAACGCACATTTGCCTGAGCTCCGTATGTAGTGTTATTTGGATCTAGGAGTTCAATCTCACCGTTTGTTATATTATCCACTACTACACCACAATCTGTAATTTATTAAGCAATCAAGCTCTAAATATAAGTATATTATACTTGCTTCTGTGTCTGATTTTGTACTTTTACAACATGACTTCCCTTTTTACAGTGTACGTGTACAGGTAAATGTTTTAATTTTACTCAGCAGCTACGTATAAAACTATGGCATCTAAACGGTATAAAACTTTCCTATAAACAGTTATAACAGTTAATAAAAAAAATCAACAATGTTACTTAAGATTTTGGTACCATTTTGCAAACATTTATTGAAAAAGATGGTTGTTTAGGTTTAATGGCACCTCTACGCTATATTGTTATATTGGGTTTTTAAAAGCGTATGCAAAGTTTTAGATGCATACATGCTTTACATAAATTAATACTGGAACATTTTTATTTGACTATTCATTCTAAAGTTTGTTATTTTCAGAAAGTTTGTAAAACTTCATTTTCTTAATAAAACAAATGAGAGTGAACAACTCAAAAAGAATATAATTGCCACTTTTGAAAAGAATCAAATTTGACCAATTATATATGCAAAAGGGCCAAGATGGCCCTTTATTGCTCACCTGCGACTGATGACAATATGTGACCAAACTTCAACTCTAAACTATACAATTATCATAAACACAAACATTCTGTTTGACCTTGACAAGTCATACCTTTTGACCAATTCACATGATGATTGGGTTGTAAATGTCACATATACGGCATACACAAGATGTTTTACAGGGTGGTTACCCATTTTCATATTCAACCTCAATTTCATCAAGACAATCATACTGACATAATTTCATGGAAATCCAATGAAAAATGCAACCTCTATTGCATACAAAAGATTTTTCACCAATTTTACCCCTTGACATAGTTTTTGACCTTAGATGACCTATTTTCCAACACATTATAGATTTTATCTAGGCAGATATACTGCCCAAGTTTCATCAAGATCCAGTTAAAAATGCAACCTCTATAGTATACACAAGGTTTTATTATGATTTGACCAATTGACCTAGTTTTGTATGGTAAATGACCCATGTTCAAACTCGGCCTAGACTTCATCAAGGCATTCATACTGACCAAGTTTCATGAAGATCAAATTACAACCTCTATTGCATTCACAAAGGTTTTTTTTTAATTGATCTGGTGAACGAGGTTTTGATCCTAGATGAGTCATATTCAACCTCGACCTAGTTTTCATCAAGGTTATCATACTGACCAAGTTTTATGAAGGTCCAATGAAAATGCAACCTCTATAGCATACACAACGTTTTTCTATGATTTGACCACGTGACCTAGCTTTTGACCGTAGATGATTCATGTTCGAAAATGATCTCGATTTAATCAAGTCAATCATACTGTCCACGTTTTATTAAGATCCAATGAAAATTCAACCTCTTTTGCATACACATTCTAGAATTTTGTATGATTTAACCGGATGACCTAGTTTTTTTTACCCTAGATGACCCATATTTAAACTCGACCTACATTGTATTGAGGCAATCATACTGACCAAGTGTCAAGAAATCCACTTTGCATATACAAGGTTTTTCTATGATTTGTTCCTGTGACCTAGTTTTTGACCCCAAATGACCAATATTCAAACTCAACCTAGATTGTACAAAGGTCACTCTGACTACGTTTCATGAAGATCCAGTGAAAGATGCAGCCTCTATGGCATACATAAGCTTAAGTGTGGACAGACGACAGAGAGACGACGGACATCAAGCGAGATCTCACCTCAGCACTTCGTGTTCAGATGAGCTTATAAAGACCCCAGAAAGTGTTTCCCGAATAAATAAGGTTATTATATTATAGAAAATACAATAATATAAGTTTGGAATACATTTGAAAAATAGGAGGTAGTCTGAAGTTATGTTTTGTTCAGATTTATTCACTAGACAACAGTTCCCGCCGTCTGAACAGACAGAAGAATCATAGGGATATGGATATCTTTACATATAATGTAACTGACATGTTTGTTACGCGAATATAATTACAACTGTTCTTTTCATTAAAGTAGGACGTAAGATAAACTGAAATCGAAACTCTACATAAAGCTATGTACCTATTGCATAACACGTGGAGTTTTCCCATTGTCCATTTGCCTGACAAATAAGTGTTTGTATTGAGGTCTTAAACCCTTCGTGACATGTTACCCACAGTAGAGCACCAACTGATGTGTTCCCTGGGTTCACCTCTTCAACAATGCCGTTTGCGATTACCGGGACAGCGGGGCAACCTTTATGTCCAATCAAGAAACATGTATAATTTCAAATTATTATACATTGGAGTTACATAAACTATCGTAGAATATATAATATCTAGCACATACATTTACGTGTTCGACAAATCACAATATAGTTTGGGTTGTCCCTTTTACATTCGTTCAAAGGATTCAATTCCATGTAGAACTCTGATTGTCATGGCAACCAAAATATAAACATCTTAGAGCTTAGATGTATCATGTGTGGCATTGCCTAGTAGACCTTGTAAAACTATTTTGTAAAAAAGGATTGACCCAATTTTCAAAATAATTAAGCCCATCTTGGGTGAAGGTCTTGATCACTGTTACTAAAATACAAAAACAATTTATGGTTAAGATCTTTGACGGATATGTTTGAAAGAAACTCGGGATCATAGCAATGGGTGAGTCTGATATCTGAATGTTTTTACCTTGGCCTGAAGGGCAGTGGTACTCATGTGACCGATATCAAATATATATTAATTCTGACGGAGTTTGAACCAAAAAAGTATATGAATGTTTCTATTTGTAAACTGCTTTACACGATTAAACCATAAATTAAAACATCTCAAGTGATAGTTTTACCGTTTATGCTACAAGTGACGTTGTCATCCCAGACTCCAGAAGACAGACATGTAATGTGGGCTCTTTCAGCCACGTATCCAATATTGCAGTATACAGAGGCAGTTGCTCGGAAAGTTGAATTGTTGGCGTCAACAAGAACTAGTTCACCATTATCAATGCTAGGAACATTTCCGCAGTCTGCAAAGAATCGTAGAAAAACATTTGTTATGTTAAATTTAGCCTGACTCTGTTAAAACAACCAACTTGACTTTCTTAGCCATTACAATATACGTTTAGATAGTGTTACAGTGACTGACTGATACTATTTCATTTCATACAGTCAAGGGTAAGGCAATAATCAAAAATAGACAGTGGGGTCAATCCAGATCAGGCAATGTTGATCCACTGGTCAGAACATATTGTCCCTGTTTTACTTAAGTATTATTAGCTTCTTGAAAAATAATGTCAGATCGATTATGTAACTTTTTTGCAATATTGATTTTAATTGATACACTATCACATGTTTTTAAGAATAGGTATCAACTTCCCATCTTTTCTAGTGTAATATGTCATACATTAGGGATAGAGGTATTTGAGTATTGACCCAAATAAATGTTATGTTCCCAATCGCTTTACTAAAAATCATTTTTTCAAATTTTGATAAATATTTTTTGAAAAGGAATAACAAGGTTTGTGAGCGTTGTTGCCTACACTCAAACAAAACCTTTGTTTTAGAACGCAAAAATGAAAAATGGGGTTTGATGTGCATATGAAAAAGAAATCCAATCAAATTGACGAGAAACGATGTTTCTATGATTTCGACAAACGTATAGAAACAAGTTGTAACAAAAATCTGTAACAGAAACTTTTAATTACTGTATTTTTATATCCTGATAATTCTTTTTGTACAGTAGTAGATTTGAGCTCAGTGAATGTCTTGAACAAATTTTGAAAAATTCAATTATACCCCTATCCCATTTTGGCGTATGGTAAAATTTAGTTTAGCGCTAAAAGTTTCCTATTGTTCTAAAGTATTTTTTACTGCATTATTCCATTTTTCCACTTTTATTATAACTTTTTAAATCAGTGAACTCCTTTATATATCCACTAGATGAAGTCCTTTGACAATATGATTGCAAAGTTAGGTAAAACGACAGTAGTTTGAAATTCATTTTACGTGCATCTTATGCCTGTTATGTGATACATAATAGTGTATCATACATATCAATGTATCATTTATCTCAATAACCATACTTGCAAAGCATACCTAAAGTATTATAATTTAACCAATCAACATTGTTCATAGCAACATTTTATAATGCCATTATGGCGTCATTTGAAGCTGAGTTGTTTACCTTTAGGACTACATGTAACATTGTCCCAATCTCCCGTTTCAAGGCACGTAAAAGAAGAAGTTTCAGTTTCAAATCCCTGGTCACACTGAAGTATAGCTGTTGCACCATATGACGTTTCTAACGGATCTTGCAGGGTCACTGTGCCGTACTGAATGACTGGTATATCTCCGCATCCTGAAACAATAAAAAAAATGAATAGAAGTCTGTCAAACTCTTGTACTGACTGATACATAAAAATGTATGTAATCTGCCCTAAAACTATTTTTTACAGAACCTTAATGATTAGTCTCAATGCAGAACGTATCATTTTCATAACGTCTATAAAAAACAAAAGCCGGTGTATAGTTAATAGAACAACCACTGAAAACTACAAACACTGGTTTAATAAAATAGCTTACAGTATCAGAAAATATGTTTTATATAAAAAATCTAGGATAAGACGTGTTTGTTTAGATGCTTCAGTGAAAGGATCAAGGACAACATTAAACTACGATGATAAAAATGTTTTATTAGCTAAATATACGATGTTTTAATGATAATGATAGAACTTGAACTGGAAAAAATGAATGTTGTAGCGCTGCTACAGAAAAAGTCATCAAAATAAACCATGATAACGAAGGTTCGTTTAATGTTCAGTGAGAAACACGTATATGTTATAAAGGTTACCTATAGGCTCACACGAGGCATTCTCCCATTTCTCAGTTACTAAGCAGCTCACGGTTTGAGGTATTGCCTCAAAACCGGAATAGCAACGCACATTTGCTAGAGATCCGTATGTAGTGTTATTTGGATCCAGGAGTTCAATCTCCCCGTTTGTTATATTATTTACATTGCCACCACAATCTGAAATACATTAATTAATTTTAAGCTCTTGATAGTAGAGCATAGCACTTTGCAATGCTTCTATGTCAGATCATCAAGTTCGCACTCTTCCTTTGCTATGGTTTTCAGCGTAAAAAATATTTTTTACCGGCAGCTACATATTACACTTTTTTCATCCAAACAATATTAAAATGTCCTGTAAATACTTTTAAAAGTTCATAGAAACGAGTTTTTGAATGAAACCAAATTTGAACAGGCCTCTGATACACAAACCTCAAAAAGTGTTTTCGTAAACGATTAAGGTAATTATATTATATTACTCTGAAAAATTAACCTGGTCCTCTTGACCTCTATTAGCATAATTTCACGGTTGATCATTGTCTTATTTATCTTCGGTTTTCATTTACGAATATGCGCATGGTAGGCTTTAATGAATAATTGATAAATATCGTTCAGGCTTAAGTAGATAACGATCGGGCCGATAGCTCAGTCGGTTTTTCTAACTTGTTTTCTTATATTTCTAATCTGTACCTCGTGCTTTCGAGTCCTGCCAACGCAAGTGAAAAATCTTTTCTTTTCAGAGTTAGCCCATTAGATATTTCAAACTATTTATTTTAATATTATTTTATTTATCTATTGTTCGACATTTTAATATTTTTCAAAAAGAAACACAAACAAGTGATGCTCGTGCATTTCGTGTGCGACTGCATTCCTTGTACATACTAGTACCAGATAAAATCCAGTTGATATGATTCCAAACATTGTATTCTGTATGTTAACCACTTAGCTATGACGGTCTACGGTCTGGTTAGGATAATTTTACAATGACGCAAAAGAAGAGTCTACTTTTATCGGGTAAACACGTTATCTTGTTACAAGGGAGAACACTCGACGTAATTAATGTCAATATATGTATATAATTATAACTTTAGTGCAGTGGTAACGACTCCAGTTCCTGATTATTTTGGTTGTGTCGAACAATAGGTCTAATAGGGACATGTACATAGTAAAAACTGCTTTAATTTATTTTTTTGTTTTTGTTTCATTTATATGTTTAATTTTATTATTTTGATAAATGTGTTTTCTAATTCATTATTAGAATCAAAATGAAATCAAATATTGCCTTTATTTGACAATTGATCAAACAGCAACAGTTCAAAGGAATAATGTACCTTCATTACTTGCTGAAGAATTGTCTTGGTACAAATCGTCGTAAGTTCAGTAATTACGACTACTTGCGTTATCACTTGAAAATGTCTTTTCAGACATATCTTTTTATTGCAATTATCTTTGTAAAAAAATACAGTTGAAAGTACATATTCCATTACACGAGATATCAGTAAGCAAGAAATTCTCGTGCTTGAAATGGTAAAAGAATCTGTCAAAGTTTTAGTCATTTTACTTCGATATACTGTTTATCGTTTGTCTTAAAGGATTGAAAAAAACATA
Source organism: Saxidomus purpurata (assembly GCA_022818135.1). NCBI lineage: Eukaryota > Metazoa > Mollusca > Bivalvia > Venerida > Veneridae > Saxidomus > Saxidomus purpurata. The sequence goes on from JAFMSR010000015.1 coordinate 42,657,038, forward strand.
TATCTACACAACTAAAATTTTACCTGAAGTACTACTGAAGTAATTCAATGGAAAAAAGTATAATCGAGCTTCGATAAGGACCAAACCAGTCCTTAAAATCTTTATAACATATTCTTGCATGAAGGTCAGTATCAGGTGTATTTGTCCTTACAATAGAAAGTACAAAAATATAACTACTAACTATACTTGAAAAATAGGTTGTTTAGTCTGAATTTGACCCTTGAGCTGCGACCTTCATCGGTTTTTTACCGTTGTTTTCTAATAAGCTAAAAATACATTCATGGCTAGAGCTGGACATCGAACTGTAGCATGAAATAAGTTTTTTTCCAGATTTGTTCAATAGGCGACAGTTATCGACGTCTGGACTCGTAGACGATTTGTACATTTATATAACTGGCATTTGTCTTAGTAATAAACAAACATGATATTTATTCATTTCAATAAGATAGTCCGTAAGTTAAATTGAAATCCCCCATAAAGTCATGTACCTATTGCAGAACACGTTGAATTTTGCCAGTGCCCATTTGCCAGACAAGCAACTGTATGTATCGAGGTTTTATACCCTTCGTAGCATGTCACCAACAATAGAGCACCAACTGATGTGTTCCCAGGGTCCATCTCTTCAACGATAGCGTTTTCGATAATCGGGTCAGCGGAGCAACCTACATGATCAATCAAGTGACATGTATATAATTATAAATTATATATATTAATTTTACAAAAATTGCTTTCAAATTTGTAATATCAAGAACATACATTTACGTGCTCTATTATTCACCATCAATATTGACAACAGTGCCCGATTTTTAGTTCACCTGGCAGTGAGCACAAAAGTAATTTCACAAATCAGGGTTCAAGGTCATTGTTGAGAAATATAATAATAATCACCTTTACTAGATATTCCAAATCTGTAATTGTTTATGGTCAAAAACTTTGATGATCTTAGCAATGTGTGATACCTGGATGTCCCTAGAGCAACGCCAAACAGTGTCCTTCCCGATTCGTCAATGAAATTAGGAATCGACCTCTCCAGAATAACACCTCTCTACAACAAACACTTTTCTGTGTTCTCAAGGCTGTTTGCTCGTGAGTAGCTGCACTGTTCGATATTCTTCAAGGCAATGCACTTCATCCATGTGATGATGGAATGCATCTGAATAATTGTGATACGCCTTTCAGATATCCAGCAGTTACAAAAGAAAAGGGACTATTTGATAAACATCATACATACCTGTGATGTTGCAAGTGACATTCTCCCAGCTGCCGGATTCTAGACAAGTGATGTTAGAAGAACTTGCCGAATATCCATTGTTGCATGTTACATTAGCGATAACCCCGTAGGATGTATTAGTTGTGTCATCAAGCAAAATCTCTCCGTGATCTATGTTAGGGATTTCTCCACAACCTTTTAACATGAAGAAAGCACACGTATCACTATATCTTTACAATGAGTCAATGTAAGAAATTAAATTAGAATTCTTGGTTCAAAGTTTCTGATTTACTTATATAGAATCTGATGCACATAAACCCACCATCCGCATTCTGTTTTTTACGCCACATCTCAAACGTTATACGTGGTAAATGAACGGTATGAGCCATTAACAAATTGTGCTTAACCGATATATTTGCAGGTTAAAAGCCGTTTATATTTCTCAATTTAGCACCTTTGTTGTCCCAGGGGGGCAAACTTAACTGCAATAGGAAACATACATGTAACAGAACAGAGCGAAAGTGAATTGCATGACGTTGAATGAAATAGCCAATAAAATATCTGAACGATGACATAACAATTATGTAATTATTATCGATAAGTGAGCAAGTAATGTTGTCTTCCCAGTTTGTTTTGTCCTTTAAACTCAAGTTTAGTCAAGTATCAACCAGTTTAAAACAATTGGAATGATCAGAAACATGATTTTAAATCGACATTTTACTGTAATAGTTGATTTGTGATTCTAGTGCTAATGACCTTAGTTCTGACAGAGGTTAAAAATCTTGTTCTGACTTTTCATTGTGTTCAGCTGAAAATGCATATGTTACCCACTCCAAGATGTCAACGATATTATTAAATACATCAAATACAGTTATAAAATCAATAACGACTAACGCACCTGACATATCACATGTGGCATTTTCCCAGACCCCAGTCTCCTGACAGGTAATGTTATAGGCACTTGCAATATATGATGTGTAACAGGTTACATACGCTACGGATCCATATGATGTTGAGTTACCAGCTAGAGTTATAGCCCCGTGTTGAAGTGATGGTGGTGTGCCACATCCTACAATATTATCACAGTCCTTTTCCAAATACATATAAGACATTCAAATCACAACATTTGGCTAGGAAAATGGTACCAACTTCTGTAAAAGAAGTTTTAGTTCAGCATAATTTTGAGAAAATGTTCCAGCAATGAGACAACAGTATTAACCCGTAACTCGATAAATTTCTAACAACATTTATCAATTGATCAATTTCGACAATAGCATTAATTGTTTAAAGGGCTGTTCAATACACATTATTTATTAACGGAATAGTGAACAGTACTAATCATTGAAGGCCATATTGTCTGCCGCCAGAAAAGTAAGGGTTAAATTTCGATGTTTCTTGGAAAGCAGCTGATTGGCCATGCTAGCATTGAACGTTCGATGTCTGAAATATAATGAGTGTTCTAGTAAGCAACAAGCAATGCATCTGTTTGCATAAACAGACCAACCATATCGAACGACACCTCGCTAGAGCATCGACAAACGTTTTCCGTCCCTATCTCTCAATTATATTAGGAATCAACCTCTCCGGAATAATACCTCTACAACAAACACTTTTCTGTGTCCCCAAGGCTGTTTGCTCGTGATTTGTTGCAATGTTTGATATACTTCAAGACAATGGACTTCATCCATGTGATGATGGAATGCATCTGAATAATTTTGATACGCCTTTCAGATATCCAGCAGTTACAAAAGAAAAGGGACTATTTGATAAACATCATACATACCTGTGATATTACAAGTGACATTCTCCCAGCTGCCGGATTCTAGACAAGTGATGTTAGAAGAACTTGCTGAATATCCATTGTTGCATGTTACATTAGCGATAACCCCGTAGGATGTATTAGTTGTGTCATCAAGCAAAATCTCTCCGTGATCTATGTTAGGGATTTCTCCACAACCTTTTAACATTTAGATAGCAGAATTATCACTTTATTTTTATCAGAATTATTGCTTCAAAAGTTTCTGACTTGCTTATAATATAGAAACCGGTGCAAAATCATCCCCCATCCGCATTCCGCTTTTTACACTACATATAAAGTGCTGGTAAGTTAAAAATGAGCGGTATGAGCCTTCAGTAAATTGTTCGTAACTGATAAAGTTGCAAGTAAAATGCCGTTTATATTTGTCAATATAGCACCTTTGTTGTCCCAAGTGTTCTCAATAAATGGCATAACCAATTGAGCTGCGATGATTTGGCAGAGAATAAAACGACAAAGTAGAGACAGGGGGCAAACTTGACTGCAATAGGTCACATAAATGTAAGAGAACAGAGCGAAAGTAAATTGCATGACGTTGCATGAAATAACCAATGAAATATCTGAACTATGACACAACAATCATGTAATTATTACCAATAAGTGAGCAAGTAATGTTGTCTTCCCAATTTCCAGATTCAAGGCATGAAATTGTTTCAACACTAGCATTGTATCCTATATTACACGTTACATTTGCCACGGCTCCGTATGACGAATTAGTAGCATCAACTAGTACAACAAAACCCTCTGTTACATTTGGTACTTTGCCGCAATCTGTAAATAAATGGTATGGATAGTCATTCATACAAATGTTTGTAACCTTTGCATGAAGAGCAATAGTACTAAGGTGAGCAATATAGAGCCCCCATGGTCATTTTGTTAATTCAACAGAGATCTTACTTTTATATCGAGTTTATTTCAAGAAAACTAACTCTAGCTTGATCAATTGTTTTGTCTGCCAATTTCAAGTGAATGTCAGGTATCAACCTATCTTAAACAATTGGAATGTTCAGAGACTTGATTTTAAATCGACATTTTACTGTAATAGTTGATTTGTGATTCTGGTGCTAGTGACCTTGGTTCTGCAGAGGTTAAAAATCTTGTTCTGATCTTTCATTTTTTTTTTTTGAAAAGGTTTTGTTTCCCCCTCCAAGGTGTCAAGGATATTATTAAATACATCAAATACAGTTATAAAAGCAATAACGTCTAACGCACCTGACATATCACATGTGGCATTTTCCCAGACCCCAGTCTCCTGACAGGTAATGTTATAGGCACTTGCAATATATGATGTGTTACAGGTAACATACGCTACGGATCCATAGGATGTTGAGTTACCAGCTAGAGTTATAGTCCCGTGTTGAATTGATGGTGGTGTGCTACATCCTACAATATTATCACAGTCCTTTTCCAAATACATATAAGACATTCAAATAAAAACTTTGACTATGAACATGGTACCGACATCTGTATAAGAAGTTTTAGTTCCGAATAATATTGAGAAAGTGTATCAAACCGTTACTCGAGAAATTTCTAACTACATTTATGAATTGATCAATTTCGACAGTAGCATTAATTGTTTAAAGGCTGTTCAATATACATTATTTATTAACGGAATAGTGGACAGTACTAATCATTGAAGGCCATATTGTCTGCCGCCAGAAAGGTAAGGGTAAAACTACGGCGTTTCTTGGAAATAAGTGCATTGGCCATATTAGCATTGAACATTCGATATCGGAAATGTAATGCATTTTCTAGTAAGCAACAAACAATGCATATGTAGGCATAAACAGTCCAACCATGTCGAACAAAACCACGCTAGAGCAATGACAAACATTTTCCTTCCCGATTCGTCAATGATATTGGGAATCGACCTCTTCATAATAGCACCTCTATACAACAGACACTTTTCTGTGTTCCCAAGGCTGTTTGCTCGTGAGTAGCTGCACTGTTCGATATTCTTCAAGACAATGGACTTCATCCATGTGATGATGGAATGCATCTGAATAATTTTGATACGCCTTTCAGATATCCAGCAGTTACAAAAGAAAAGGGACTATTTGATTAACATCATACATACCTGTGATATTACAAGTGACATTCTCCCAGCTGCCAGATTCTAGACAAGTGATGTAAGAAGAACTTGCTGAATATCCATTGTTGCATGTTACATTAGCGATAACCCCGTAAGATGTATTAGTTGTGTCATCAAGCAAAATCTCTCCGTGATCTATGTTAGGGATTTCTCCACAACCTTTTAACATGAAGAAAGCACACGTATCACTATGTTTTAACAATGAGTCAATGTAAGAAATTAAATCAGAATTCTTGGCTCAAAAGTTTCTGATTTACTTTAAATCTAGAAACTGATGCAAATACATCCCCATCCACATTCTGTTTTTAACGCTACATCTCAAACGTTATATGTTCAAAATATACACTTATCACTATATCTTTACAATGAGTCAATGTAGGAAATTAAATTAGAATTCTTGGTTCAAAGTTTCTGATTTACTTGTATAGAATCTGATGCACATAAACCCACCATCCGCATTCTGTTTTTTACGGTACATCTCAAACGTTATATGTTGAAAATGAACGGTATGAGCCTTCAATAAATTATTCGTAACCGTCATATTTGCAAGTTAAATGCCGTTTACAGATCCAATTTAGCACCAGTGTTGTCCCGATTAGTCTCAATAAATGGCAAAAACAATAGAGCTGCGAAGATTTGGCAGAGAATTAAACGACAAAGTAGAGACAGGGGGCAAACTTGACTGCAATTGGAAACATACATGTAACATAACAAAGCGAAAGTGAATTGCATGACGTTGAAAGAAATAACCAATGAAATATCTGAACTATGAAACAACAATCATGTTTTATTACCGATAAGTGAGCAAGTAATGTTGTCTTCCCAGTTTCCAGATTCAAGGCATGAAATTGTTTCAACACTAGCATTGTATCCTATATTACACGTTACATTTGCCACGGCTCCATATGACGAATTAGCAGCATCAACTAGTACAACAAAACCTTCTGTTACATTTGGTACTTTGCCGCAATCTGTAAATAAATGGTATGAATAGTCATTCAGACAAATGTTTGTTACCTTTGCGTGAAGAGCAATAGTACTCAGGTGAACAATATATAGCCTACCTGTTCATTTTGTTACTTAATCAGAGATCTTACCTTAATACCGAGTTAATTAAAGTAAACTAACCCTAGCCTGCTCAATTGTTTTGACTGCCAATCTCAATTTAATGTCAAGTATCAACCAGTCTAAAACAATGGGAATGATCAGAAACGTAATTTTAAGTCGATATTTTAGCGTAATAATTGATTCATAATTTTGGTGCAAGTGACCTTGGTTCTTAAAGAGGTAATAAAATCTTGTTCTGATCTTTCATTGTGTTCAGCTGAAAATGCATATGTTACCCACTCCAAGGTGTCAACGATATTATCAAATACATCAAATACAGTTATAAAAGCAATAACGTCTAACGCACCTGACATATCACATGTGGCATTTTCCCAGACCCCAGTCTCCTGACAGGTAATGTTATAGGCACTTGCAATATATGATGTGTTACAGGTAACATACGCTACGGATCCATAGGATGTTGAGCTACCAACTAGAGTTATAGTCCCGTGTTGAATTGATGGTGGTGTGCCACATCCTACAATATTATCACAGTCCTTTTCCAAATACATATAAGACATTCAAATAAAAACCTTTGACTAAGAAAATTGTATCGACTTCTGTTAAAGACGTTTTAATTCAGCATAATATCGAGAAAGTGTTTCAGCAATGAGACAACTGTATCAACCCGTAACTCGATAAATTTCTAACTACATTTATGAATTGATCAATTTCGACAGTAGCATTAATTGTTTAAAGGCTGTTCAATACATATTATTTATTAACGGAATAGTGAACAGTACTAATCATTGAAGGCCATATTGTCTGCCGCCAGAAAGGTAAGGGTTAAATTAGGACGTTTCTTGGAAATCAGCTCATTGGCCATACTAGCATTGAACGTTCGATGTCTGAAATATAATGCGTTTTCTAGTAGGCAACAAACAATGCATTTGTAGGCATAAACAGTCCAACCATGTCGAACGACACCTCGCTAGAGAAATGACAAACATTTTCCTTCCCGATTCGTCAATGATATTGGGAATCGACCTCTCCATAATCGCACCTCTATACAATAAACACTTTTCTGTGTTCCCAAGGCTGTTTGCTCGTGAGTAGCTGCACTGTTCGATATTCTTCAAGACAATGGACTTCATCCATGTGATGATGAAATGCATCTGAATAATTTTGATACGCCTTTCAGATATCCAGCATTTACAAAGAAAAGGGACTATTTGATTAACATCATACATACCTGTGATATTGCAAGTGACATTCTCCCAGCTGCCGGATTCTAGACAAGTGATGTTAGAAGAACTTGCTGAATATCCATTGTTGCATGTTACATTAGCGATAACCCCGTAGGATGTATTAGTTGTGTCATCAAGCAAAATCTCTCCGTGATCTATGTTAGGGATTTCTCCACAACCTTTTAACATGAAGAAAGCACACGTATCACTATGTTTTAACAATGAGTCAATGTAAGAAATTAAATCAGAATTCTTGGCTCAAAAGTTTCTGATTTACTTTAAATCTAGAAACTGATGCAAATACATCCCCCATCCACATTCTGTTTTTAACGCTACATCTCAAACGTTATATGTTCAAAATATACACTTATCACTATATCTTTACAATGAGTCAATGGAAATTGAATTAGAATTCGTGGTTCAAAGTTTCTGATTTACTTATATAGAATCTGATGCACATAAACCCACCATCCGCATTCTGTTTTTTACGGTACATCTCAAACGTTATATGTTGAAAATGAACGGTATGAGCCTTCAATAAATTATTCGTAACCGTCATATTTGCAAGTTAAATGCCGTTTACAGTTTCCAATTTAGCACCAGTGTTGTCCCGATTAGTCTCAATAAATGGCAAAAACAATAGAGCTGCGAAGATTTGGCAGAGAATTAAACGACAAAGTAGAGACAGGGGGCAAACTTGACTGCAATTGGAAACATACATGTAACATAACAAAGCGAAAGTGAATTGCATGACGTTGAATGAAATAACCAGTGAAATATCTGAACTATGAAACAACAATCATGTTTTATTACCAATAAGTGAGCAAGTAATGTTGTCTTCCCAGTTTCCAGATTCAAGGCATGAAATTGTTTCAACACTAGCATTGTATCCTATATTACACGTTACATTTGCCACGGCTCCATATGACGAATTAGCAGCATCAACTAGTACAACAAAACCTTCTGTTACATTTGGTACTTTGCCGCAATCTGTAAATAAATGGTATGAATAGTCATTCAGACAAATGTTTGTTACCTTTGCGTGAAGAGCAATAGTACTCAGGTGAACAATATAGAGCCTACCTGTTCATTTTGTTACTTAATCAGAGATCTTACCTTAATACCGAGTTAATTAAAGTAAACTAACCCTAGCCTGCTCAATGGTTTTGTCTGCCAATCTCAATTTAATGTCAAGTATCAACCAGTCTAAAACGATGGGAATGATCAGAAACGTAATTTTAAGTCGATATTTTACCGTAATATTTTATTCATAATTTTGGTGCAAGTGACCTTGGTTCTTAAAGAGGTAATAAAATCTTGTTCTGATCTTTCATTGTGTTCAGCTGAAAATGCATATGTTACCCACTCCAAGGTGTCAACGATATTATCAAATACATCAAATACAGTTATAAAAGCAATAACGTCTAACGCACCTGACATATCACATGTGGCATTTTCCCAGATCCCAGTCTCCTGACAGGTAATGTTATAGGCACTTGCAATATATGATGTGTTACAGGTAACATACGCTACGGATCCATAGGATGTTGAGCTACCAACTAGAGTTATAGTCCCGTGTTGAATTGATGGTGGTGTGCCACATCCTACAATATTATCACAGTCCTTTTCCAAATACATATAAGACATTCAAATAAAAACCTTTGACTAAGAAAATTGTATCGACTTCTGTTAAAGACGTTTTAGTTCAGCATAATATCGAGAAAGTGTTCCAGCCATGAGACAACAGTATCAACCCGTAACTCGATAAATTTCTAACTACATTTATGAATTGATCAATTTCGACAGTAGCATTAATTGTTTAAAGGCTGTTCAATACACATTTTTTATTAACGGAATAGTGAACAGTACTAATCATTGAAGGCCATATTGTCTGCCGCCAGAATGGTAAGGGTTAAATTAGGACGTTTCTTGGAAATCAGCTCATTGGCCATACTAGCATTGAACGTTCGATGTCTGAAATATAATGCGTTTTCTTGTAGGCAACAACCAATGCATTTGTAGGCATAAACAGTCCAACCATGTCGAACGACACCTCGCTAGAGAAATGACAAACATTTTCCTTCCCGATTCGTCAATGATATTGGGAATCGAACTCTCCATAATCGCACCTCTATACAACAAACACTTTTCTGTGTTCCCAAGGCTGTTTGCTCGTGAGTAGCTGCACTGTTCGATATTCTTCAAGACAATGCACTTCATCCATGTGATGATCAAATGCATCTGAAGAATTCTGATACGCCTTTCAGATATCAAGCATTTACAAAAGAAAAGGGACTATTTGAAAAACACCATACATACCTGTGATATTACAAGTGACATTCTCCCAGCTGCCAGATTCTAGACAAGTGATGTTAGAAGAACTTGCTGAATATCCATTGTTGCATGTTACATTAGCGATAATCCCGTAAGATGTATTAGTTGTGTCGTCAAGCAAAATCTCTCCGTGATCTATGTTAGGGATTTCTCCACAACCTTTTTACATTTAGATAGCACACTTATCACTATATACATGTATTTACCATGAGTCAATGTAAGAAATGAAATCAGAATTCTTGATTCTTACAACATAGAAACTGATGCACATAAACTCGCTTTCCGGTACATATAAAGTGCTTGTAAGATGAAAATGAGCGGTATGAGCCATTAATAAATTGTTCGTAACCGATACATATGCAAGTTAAATGCCGTTTATATTTGACAATTTAGCACCTGTGTTGTCCCAAGTGGTCTCAAGAAATGGCAAAAACAATAGAGCTGCGATGATTTGGCAGAGAATAAAACGACAAAGTAGAGACAGGGAGCAAACTTGACTGCAATAGGTCACATACATGGTACAGAACAGAGCGAAAGTAAATTGCATGACGTTGAATGAAATATAACCAATGAAATATCTGAACTATGAAACAACAATTAAATATTATTATTATGGTAATTATTACCAATAAGTGAGCAAGTAATGTTGTCTTCCCAGTTTCCAGATTCAAGGCATGAAATTTTTTCAACACTAGCATTGTATCCTATATTACACGTTACATTTGCCACGGCTCCGTATGACGAATTAGCAGCATCAACAAGTACAACAAAACCCTCTGAAACATTTGGTACTTTGCCGCAATCTGTAAAAAATGGTATGGATAGTCATTCAGACAAATGTTTGTAACCTTTGCATGAAGAGCAATAGTACTCAGGTGAACAATATAGAGCCTGCATGGTCATTTTGTTAATTCAACAAAGATCTTACTTTTATATCGAGTTTATTTTAAGAAAACTACCTTTAGCTTCCTCGATTGTTTTGTCTGCCAATTTCAAGTGAATGTCAAGTAATAACCTGTCTTAAACAATTGGAATGTTCAGAAACGTAATTTTAAGTCGATATTTTACCGTAATAGTTGATTTGTGATTCTAGTGCAAGTGACCTTGGTTCTAATAGAGGTTAAAAATCATGTTCTGATCTTTCATTGTGTTCAGCAGAAAATGCATATGTTACCCACTCCAAGGTGTCAAGGATATTATTAGATACATTAAATACAGTTATAAAAGCAATAACGGCTAACGCACCTGACATATCACATGTGGCATTTTCCCAGACCCCAGTCTCCTGACAGGTAATGTTATAGGCACTTGCAATATATGATGTGTTACAGGTAACATACGCTACGGATCCATAGGATGTTGAGTTACCAGCTAGAGTTATAGTCCCGTGTTGAATTGATGGTGGTGTGCCACATCCTACAATATCATCACAGCCCTTTTACAAATACTTATCAGACATTCAAAGCAAAACTTTTGACTAAGAAAATGATACCGACTTCTGTAAACAGCATGATATCGAGAAAGTGCTCCAGTAATGAGACAACAGTATCAACCCGTTACTAGTTGGCCATGCTAGCATTGAACGTTCGATGTCTGAAATGTAATGATTTTACTTATAAGCAACAAGCGATGCATTTTTAGGCATAAACCTTCGAACCATGTCGGATGACACCTCCATAGAGCAACGACAAACATTTTCCTTCCCGATTCGTCAATATTATTGGGAATCGACCTCTGCAGAATAACACCTCTTTACAACAAACATATATTGTGCTCCAAAGGGTGATTGCTCGTGAAGCAGTTGCACTGTTATATATCATATAAGACTATGGACTTCATCCATGTGATGATGAAATGCATCCGAATAGTTCTGATACGCCTTTCAGATATCCAGCATTAACAATAGAAGATACTTATAGATAAACAACATACATACCTGTGATATAACAAGTGACATTTTCCCAGCTGCCGGATTCTAGACAAGTGATGTTAGAAGAACTTGCTGAATATCCATTGTTGCATGTTACATAAGCGATAACCCCGTAGGATGTTTTAGTTGTGTCATCAAGCAAAATCTCTCCGTGATCAATGTTAGGGATTTCTCCACAACCTTTTAACATTTAAATAGCACACTTTTCAATTTACAATGAGTGAATTGGTTCAAAATTTTCGTATTTACTTAAAATCTAGAAACTGATGCAAATACATCCCCCATCACATTCTGCTTTTTTACGCTACATATAAAGTGCTTGTAAGGTGAAAATGAGCGGTATCAGCCATCATTAATTGTTCGTAACCGATAAATTTGCAAGTTAAATGCCGTTTATATTTGTCATTTTAGCAACTTTGTTGTCCCAAGTCGTCGCAATAAATGGCAAATACAATAGAGACAAATGTTCATGAGTGTTTAAATTTCATACCGACTCGCATCAGCTAGCCGGTATTACAATAGAATTCTACAATAAAAATAACTTAAACTGCAAACATTTCCTAAAAACAAAAACACAGAGCATCCGGTGTTTCATTAAAAGTCAAAGCCGGAGACCAAATATAAACGCTGATTGGTATGTTCAAACTAACAATGAATACAACGATAAAATAGAGATAGGGGCAAACTTGACTGCAAAACATGTACAAACATAACAGAACAAAGCGACAGTGAATTGCATGACGCGGCATGAAAACAACAATGAAATATCTCATATATGACACAATAAGCATGTAATTGTTACCGATAAGCGAGCAAGTAATGTTGTCTTCCCAGTTTCCAGATTCCAGGCATGAAATTGTTTCAACACTAGCGTTGTACCCATAATTACACGTTACATTTGCCATGGCTCCGTATGATGAATAAGCAGCATCAACGAGTACAACAGAACCATCAGTTACATTTGGTACATTGCCGCAATCTGTAAATAAATTGCATCGATAGTCATTCAGGCAAATGTTCAAGAGGGTATATTTCTTATACCGACTGGCATCAGCGAGCATGTTTTACGATAGGATTTTACTATAGAAATAACCTAAACTGCAAAGTTCTCCGAAAAACCAAAACACATAGCTTACGGTTTTTATTGCGTAAAATGTCAAAGCCGGATACCAATGAAAAACGCTAATCGGTATGTTTAAGCTGACAATAAATGAAACAACAAAGTAGAGACAGTGTGCAAACTTGACTGCATTACAAACATAACAGAACAGAGCGTAAGTGGATTGCATGGTGTGACATGAAAAAACAACAACAATGAAATATCTAAACTTTGTCACAATAATAATGTAGTTGTTACCGATAAGTGAGCAAGTAATGTTGTCTTCCCAGTTTCCAGAATCGAGGCATGAAATTGTTTCAACACTAGCGTTGTACCCATTATTACACATTACATTTGCCATGGCTCCGTATGAAGAATTAGCAACATCAATAAGTACAACCGAACCATCAGTTACATTTGGTACATTGCCGCAATCTGTACATAAATGGCATGGATAGTCATTCAGACAAATGTTAAAGAGGGTATATTTTTTATACCGATTGCATCTGCGAGCCGGTATTACAATCGGATTTAATTATAAAAGTAACCTAAACTTCAAACATCTCCAAAAAACTAAAACACACAGCTTACGCTTTTCAGTTGCGTTAAAGTCAAAGCCGGAGACCAAAGATAAACGCTGATTGGTATGTTCAAAGTAGAGACAGGGAGCAAACTTGACTGCAATACTAACATAACAGAAGACAGCGAAAGTAAATAGCATTATGTTGCATGAAAAAAAAGGGGGGGGGGGGGGGGGGGGGGGGGGGGGGGGGGGGGGGGGGACAATGAAATATCTGAACTATGACACAATAAGCATGCAGTTGTTACCGATAAGTGAGCAAGTAATGTTGTCTTCCCAGTTTCCAGATTCCAGGCATGAAATTGTTTCAACACTAGCGTTGTACCCAGTATAACACGTTACATTTGCCATGGCTCCATATGACGAATTAGCAGCATCAAATAATACAACAAAACCATCAGTTATATTTGGTTCAATGCCGCAATCTGTAAATAAATGGTATGAATAGTCATGCAGACAAATGTTCAAGAGGGTATATGTTTTTCAAAACTGACCTTAGTTTGGCGGGGGGGGGGCAAAGATAAGGATTGTTTTACTATAGAATAGCATCAACTACAAACATCTCCAAATAACCAAAACACATAGCTTCCGGTTTTTCATTTGGTTTAATGTCAAAGCCGGAGACCAATGATAAACCCCGATTGGTATGTTCAAACTGACAATGAATAAAACGACAAAGTAGAGACAGAATGACGGCTGCATAGACTTGACTGCAACAGAAACATAACAGAACAGAGCGAAAGTGAACTGCATGATGTGATATGAAAGCAACAATGAAATATCTAAACTATGACACAATAAGCATGTAGTTGTTACCGATAAGTGAGCAAGTAATGTTGTCTTCCCAGTTTCCAGATTCCAGGCATGAAATTGTTTCAACACTAGCGTTGTACCCAGTATTACACGTTACATTTGCAATGGCTCCATATGACGAATTAGCAGCATCAAATAATACAACAAAACCATCAGTTATATTTGGTACATTGCCGCAATCTGTAAATAAATGATATTGATAGTCATTCAGATAAATGTTCAAGAGAGTATATTTTTGTAAACTGACTCTTGCGTTAGGATTTTACTATAGAATAACATCAACTGCAAACATCTCCAAATAACCAAAACACATAGCTTCCGGTTTTTCGTTTGGTTTAAAGTCAAAGCCGGAGACCAATGATAAACGCTGATTAGTATGTTCAAACTCACAATTAATAAAACGACAAAGTAGAGACAGGGGGTAAACTTGACTGCAATACAAACATAACAGAACAGAGCGAAAGTGAACTGCATGATGTGGTATGAAAACAACAATGCAATATCTAAACTATGAAACAGTAATCATGCAGTTTTTACCGATAAGTGAGCAAGTAATGTTGTCTTCCCAGTTTCCAGATTCCAGGCATGAAATTGTTTCAACACTAGCGTTGTACCCATTATTACACGTTACATTTGCCATGGCTCCGTATGAAGAATTAGCAACATCAATAAGTACAACCGAACCATCAGTTACATTTGGTACATTGCCGCAGTCTGTAAATAAATGGCATGGATAGTCATTCAGACAAATGTTAAAGAGGGTATATTTTTTATACCGATCGCATTTGCGAGCCGGTATTACGATAGGATTTTACTATAAAAGTAACATAAACTGCAAACATCTCCAAAAAACTAAAACACATACATTACGCATTTCAGTAGCGTTAAAAGTCAAAGCCGGAGACCAAAGATAAACGCTGATTTGTATGTTCAAAGTAGAGACAGGGAGCAAACTTGATTGCAATACTAACATAACAGAAGACAGCGAAAGTAAATAGCATGGTATTGCATGAAAAAATAACACAATGAAATATCTGAACTATGACACAATAAGCATGTAGTTGTTACCGATAAGTGAGCAAGTAATGTTGTCTTCCCAGTTTCCAGATTCGAGGCATGAAATTGTTTCAACACTAGCGTTGTACCCATTATTACACGTTACATTTGCCATGGCTCCATATGACGAGTCAGCAGCATCAACGAGTACAACAGATCCATCAGTTACATTTGGTACATTGCCGCAATCTGTAAGTAAATGGCATCGATAGTCATTCAGGCAAATTTTCAAAAGGGTATAGTTTTTATACCGTCTCGCATCAGCGAGCCGGTATAACAATAAGATTTTACTGTAAAAAAAACCTAAACTGTTAACATCTCCAAAATATTAAAACACATAGCTTACGGTGTTCGTCGCGTTAAAAGTCAAAGCCGGAGACCAAAGATAAACGCTGATTTGGTATGTTCAAACTGACAAAGAATAAAACCACAAAGTAGAGACAGGGGGCAATCTTGACTGCAAAATAAACATAACAGAACAGAGCGAAAGTGAATTGCATGATGTGGCATGAAAATAAAACAAATGAAATATCTAAACTATGACACAGTAATCATGTACTAGTTGTTACCGATAAGGGAGCAAGTAATGTTGTCGTCCCAGTTTCCAGATTCCAGGCATGAAATTGTTTTAACACTAGCGTTGTACCCATAATTACACGTCACATTTGCCAGTGCTCCGTATGACGAGTTAGCACTATCAACGAGTACAATAGAACCATCAGTTACATTTGGTACATTGCCGCAATCTGTAAATAAATCGATAGTCATTCAAACAAATGTTCAAGAGGGTTAATATTTTTAATCCGACTCGAATCACCAAGCAAGTATTAAGATATGATTGTACTATAAAAATAACCTAAACTGCAAAACAAAAGAATGAAATATCTGATATATGACACAATCATCATGTAGTTGATACCGATTAGCGAGCAAGTAATTTTGTCTTCCCAGTTTCAGGATTCGAGGCATGAAATTGTTTCAACACTAGCGTTGTACCCATAATTACACGTGACCAATGATAAACGCTGATTGGAATGTTCAAACTGACAATGAATAAAACGACAAAGTAGAGACAGGGGGCAAATTTGACTGCAATACAAACATAACAGAACAGAGCGAAAGTGAACTGCATGATGTTGTATGAAATCAACAATTCAATATATAAACTATGAAACAGTAATCATGCCGTTTCTACCGATAAGTGAGCAAGTAATGTTGTCTTCCCAGTTTCCAGATTCCAGGCATGAAATTGTTTCAACACTAGCGTTGTACCCATTATTACACGTTACATTTGCCATGGCTCCGTATGAAGAATTAGCAACATCAATAAGTACAACAGAACCATCAGTTACATTTGGTACATTGCCGCAGTCTGTAAATAAATGGCATGGATAGTCATTCAGACAAATGTTAAAGAGGGTATATTTTTTATACCGATCGCATTTGCGAGCCGGTATTACGATAGGATTTTACTATAAAAGTAACCTAAACTGCAAACATCTCCAAAAAACTAAAACACATACATTACGCTTTTCAGTTGCGTTAAAAGTCAAAGCTGGAGACCAAAGATAAACGCTGATTGGTATGTTCAAAGTAGAGACAGGGAGCAAACTTGACTGCAATACTAACATAACAGAAGACAGCGAAAGTAAATAGCATGATGTTGCATGAAAAAAAAACAATAAAATATCTGAACTATGACACAATAAGCATGTAGTTGTTACCGATAAGTGAGCAAGTAATGTTGTCTTCCCAGTTCCCAGATTCCAGGCATGAAATTGTTTCAACACTAGCGTTGTACCCATTATCACACGTTACATTTGCCATTGCTCCGTATGACGAATTTGCAGCATCAAATAATACAACAAAACCATCAGTTATATTTGGTTCAATGCCGCAATCTGTAAATAAATGGCATGGATAGTCATTCAGATAAATGTTCAAGAGGGTATATGTTTTTTAAACTGACTCTTGCGATAGGATTTTACTATAGAATAACATCAACTGCAAACATCTCCAAATAACCAAAACACATAGCTTACGGTTTTTCGTTTGGTAATATGTCAAAGCCGGAGACCAATGATAAACGCTGATTGGTATGTTCAAACTGACAATGAATAACACGACAAAGTAGAGACAGGAGGCAAACTTGACTGCAACAGAAACATAACAGAACAGAGCAAAGGTATATTGCATGATGTGGCATGAAAACAAAACAATTAAATATCTGATATATGACACAATAATCATGTAGTTGATACCGATTAGCGAGCAAGTAATGTTGTCTTCCCAGTTTCCAGATTCCAGGCATGAAATTGTTTCAACACTAGCGTTGTACCCAGTATAACACGTTACATTTGCCATTGCTCCGTATGATGAGTTAGCAGTATCAGCGAGTACAATAGAACCATCAGTTACATTTGGTACATTGCCGCAATCTGTAAATAAATCGATAGTCATTCAAACAAATGTTCAAGAGGGTTAATGTTTTTAATCCGACTCGAATCACCAAGCAGGTATTAAGATATGATTTGACTATAAAAATAACCTAAACTGCAAACATCTCTGAAAATCCAAAACACATAGCTCACGGTTTTTCATTGCGTTAAAAGTCAAAAAAACAAAAATAATATCAAACAGGGAATGCCACGTACCAAAAACGCAGCCTCCCCAAAACGAGCCCCACAGCACCCAGAAGTGCACACCACCAACACACACACACACACACACACACACACACACACACACACACACACACACACACACACACACACACACACACACACACACACACACACAACAACACACAATCATGTACACACACAAACATACACTACCAACACACACAAGCACACAAAGCAAACACACGAGGACAAAACGAACAATTAACGGAACACAGTGGGGCACCGCCTTGGAACGGTCAGTGGCAAAAACACCACTGGGGAGCTTAAACCGGTTTATGGTGCGCACCCAACCTCACTCTTACCCCCACCATGTTCCAAAGTCACAGGACAGTGTAAATAAAAGTAATCCCTGCTAGGTGAATCTCTAACACACGCAATGGAATCAAAGCCGGAGACCAATGATAAACGCTGATTAGAATGTTCAAACTGACAATGAATAAAACGACAAAGTAGAGACAGGGGGGTAAACCAGACTCAATACAAACATAGCAGAACAGAGCGAAAGTGAACTGCATGTTGTGGTATGAAAACAACAATGAAATATCTAAACTATGACACAATAATCATGTAGTTGTTACCGATAAGTGAGCAAGTAATGTTGTCTTCCCAGTTTCCAGATTCCAGGCATGAAATTGTTTCAACACTAGCGTTGTACCCATTATTACACGTTACATTTGCCATGGCTCCATATGACGAATTAGCAGCATCAAATAATACAACAGAACCATCAGTTATATTTGGTACATTGCCACAATCTGTAAATAAATGGTATTGATAGTCATTTAGATAAATGTTCAAGAGGGGTATATTTTTCTTAAACTGACTCTTGCGTTAGGATTTTACTATCGAATAACATCAACTGCAAACATCTCCAAATAACCAAAACAAATAGCTTCCGGTTTTTCGTTTGGTTAAAAGTCAAAGCCGGAGACCAATGATAAACGCTGATTGGTATGTTCAATCTCACAATGAATAAACCGACAAAGTAGAGACAGGGGGTAAACAATACAAACATAACAGAAGACAGCGAAAGTGAACTTCATGATGTTGTATGAAAACAACAATGCAATATCTAAACTATGAAACAGTAATCATGCAGTTGTTACCGATAAGTGAGCAAGTAATGTTGTCTTCCCAGTTTCCAGATTCGAGGCATGAAATTGTTTCAACACTAGCGTTATACCCATTATTACACGTTACATTTGCCATGGCTCCGTATGAAGAATTAGCAACATCAATAAGTACAACAGAACCATCAGTTATATTTGGTTCAATGCCGCAATCTGTAAATAAATGGTATGGATAGTCATTCAGATAAATGTTCAAGAGGGTCAATGTTTATAAACTGACTCTTGCGGTAGGATTTTACTATATAATAACATAAACTGCAAACATCTCCAAATAACCAAAACACATAGCTTCCGGTTTTTCGTTTGGTTAAAAGTCAAAGCCGGAGACCAATGATAAACGCTGATTGGTATGTTCAAACTGACAATGAATAAAACGACAAGGTAGAGACAGGAGGCAAACTTGACTGAAATACAAACATAACAGAACAGAGTAAAAGTGAACTGCATGATGTAGTATGAAAAAAAAACAATGAAATATCTTAACTATGACACAATAAGCATGTAGCTGTTACCGATAAGTGAGCAAGTAATGTTGTCTTCCCAGTTTCCAGATTCGAGGCATGAAATTGTTTCAACACTAGCGTTGTACCCATAATTACATGTTACATTTGCCATGGCTCCGTATGACGAATTAGCAACATCAATAAGTACAACAGAACCATCAGTTACATTTGGTACATTGCCGCAATCTGTAAATAAATGGCATGGATAGTCATTCAGGCAAATTTTCAAAAGAGTATATCTTTGATACCGACCCGCATCAGCGAGCATGTCTTACGATAGCATGTTACTATAAAAATAACCTAAACTGAAAACATCTCCTAAAAAACCAAAACACACAGCTTACGGGTTTTTATTGCGTTAAAAGTCAAAGCCGGACACCAATGATAAAGATAAACGCTGATTGGTATGTTCAAATTGACAAAGAATAAACCGACAATGTATACGAAGGGAAAGATTTTGACTGCAACAGAAACATAACAGAACAGAGCGAAAGTGAACTGCATGATGTGGTATGAAAACAAAACAATGCAATATCTAAACTATGAAACAGTAATCATGCATTTTTTACCGATAAGTGAGCAAGTAATGTTGTCTTCCCAGTTTCCAGATTCCAGGCATGAAATTGTTTCAACACTAGCGTTGTACCCATTATTACACGTTACATTTGCCATTGCTCCGTATGAAGTATTAGCAACATCAATAAGTACAACAGAACCATCAGTTACATTTGGTACATTGCCGCAATCTGTAAATAAATGGTATGGATAGTCATTCAGATAATGTTCAAGAGGGTACATCTTTTTTGAACTGACTCTTGCGATAGGATTTTACTATAGAATAACATCAACTGCAAACATCTCCAAATAACCAAAACACATAGCTTCCGGTTTTTCGTTTGGTTATAAGTCAAAAAAACAAAAATAATATCAAACAGGACGTACCAAAAGAGGGGGAAAAAAAAAAGGGAAAAAAAAAAAAAAAAGGGAGGAAGGGGGGGGGGGGGTTTTTGGGGGGGGGGGGGGAAAAAAAAAACGGGGGGGTTTAAATTTTTTTTTTTTGGCCCCCCAACCTTTTTTTTTCCCCCCCTTTTTTTAAACCCGACACCAATCATAAACGCTGATTGGTATGGTCAAACTCACAATGAATAACACGACAAAGTAGAGACAGGAGGCAAACTTGGACTGCAACAGAAACATAACAGAACAGAGCAAAGGTATATTGCATGATGTGGCATGAAAACAAAACAATTAAATATCTGATATATGACACAATAATCATGTAGTTGATACCGATTAGCGAGCAAGTAATGTTGTCTTCCCAGTTTCCAGATTCCAGGCATGAAATTGTTTCAACACTAGCGTTGTACCCATAATTACACGTTACGTTTGCCATGGCTCCGTATGATGAGTTAGCAGTATCAACGAGTACAACAGAACCATCAGTTACATTTGGTACATTGCCGCAATCTGTAAATAAATGGTATCGATAGTCATTCAAACAAATGTTCAAGAGAGTTAATGTTTTAATCCGACTCGAATCACCAAGCAAGTATTAAAATATGATTTTACTATAAAAATAACCTAAACTGCAAACATCTCTGAAAATCCAAAACACATAGCTTACGGTTTTTTATTGCGTTAAAAGTCAAAGCCGGAGACCATTGATAAACGCTGATTAGAATGTTCAAACTGACAATGAATAAAACGACAAAGTAGAGACAGGGGGTAAGCCAGACTGCAATACAAACATAGCAGAACAGAGCGAAAGTGAACTGCATGATGTGGTATGAAAACAACAATGCAATATCTAAACTATGAAACAGTAATCATGCAGTTTTCACCGATAAGTGAGCAAGTAATGTTGTCTTCCCAGTTTCCAGATTCCAGGCATGAAATTGTTTCAACACTAGCGTTGTACCCATTATTACACGTTACATTTGCCATGGCTCCGTATGACGAATTAGCAGCATCAAATAATACAACAAAACCATCAGTTATATTTGGTACATTGCCGCAATCTGTAAATAAATGGTATTGATAGTCATTCAGATAAATGTTCAAGAGGGTAATTTTTTTTAAACTGACTCTTGCGTTAGGATTTTTCTATAGAATAACATCAACTGCAAACATCTCCAAATAACCAAAACACATAGCTTCCGGTTTTTCTTTTGGTTTAAAGTCAAATCCGAGGACCAATGATAAACGCTGATTGGTATGTTCAATCTCACAATGAATAAAACGACAAAGTAGAGACAAGGGGTAAACTTGACTGCAATACAAACATAACAGAACAGAGCGAAAGTGAACTGCATGATGTGGTATGAAAACAACAATGCAATATCTAAACTATGAAACAGTAATCATGCAGTTTTTACCGATAAGTGAGCAAGTAATGTTGTCTTCCCAGTTTCCAGATTCCAGACATGAAATTGTTTCAGCACTAGCGTTGTACCCATTATTACACGTTACATTTGCCATGGCTCCGTATGAAGAATTAGCAACATCAATAAGTACAACAGAACCATCAGTTACATTTGGTACATTGCCGCAGTCTGTAAATAAATGGCATGGATAGTCATTCAGACAAATGTTAAAGAGGGTATATTTTTATACCGATCGCATCTGCGAGCCGGTATTACGATAGGATTTTACTATAAAAGTAACCTAAACTGCAAACATCTCCAAAAAACTAAAACACGTACATTACGCTTTTCAGTTGCGTTAAAAGTCAAAGCCGGAGACCAAAGATAAACGCTGATTGGTATGTTCAAAGTAGAGACAGGGAGCAAACTTGACTGCAATACTAACATAACAGAAGAGCGAAAGTAAATAGCATGATGTTGCATGAAAAAAAAAAACAATAAAATATCTGAACTATGACACAATAAGCATGTAGTTGTTACCGATAATTGAGCAAGTAATGTTGTCTTCCCAGTTCCCAGATTCCAGGCATGAAATTGTTTCAACACTAGCGTTGTACCCATTATTACACGTTACATTTGCCATGGCTCCGTATGACGAATTTGCAGCATCAAATAATACAACAAAACCATCAGTTATATTTGGTTCAATGCCGCAATCTGTAAATAAATGGCATTGATAGTCATTCAGATAAATGTTCAAGAGGGTATATGTTTTTTAAACTGACTCTTGCGATAGGATTTTACTATAGAATAACATCAACTGCAAACATCTCCAAATAACCAAAACACATAGCTTACGGTTTTTCGTTTGGTTATAAGTCAAAGCCGGAGACCAATGATAAACGCTGATTGGTATGTTCAAACTGACAGTGAATAACACGACAAAGTAGAGACAGGAGGCAAACTTGACTGCAACAGAAACATAACAGAACAGAGCAAAGGTATATTGCATGATGTGGCATGAAAACAAAACAATTAAGTATCTGATATATGACACAATAATCATGTAGTTGATACCGATTAGCGAGCAAGTAATGTTGTCTTCCCAGTTTCCAGATTCCAGGCATGAAATTGTTTCAACACTAGCGTTGTACCCAGTATTACACGTTACATTTGCCATGGCTCCATATGACGAATTAGCAGCATCAAATAATACAACAAAACCATCAGTTATATTTGGTGCATTGCCGCAATCTGTAAATAAATGGTATTGATAGTCATTCAGATAAATGTTCAAGAGGGTATATTTTTTTTAAACTGACTTTTGCGTTAGGATTTTTCTATAGAATAACATCAACTGCAAACATCTCCAAATAACCAAAACACATAGCTTCCGGGTTTTCGTTTGGTTTAAAGTCAAATCCGAGGACCAATGATAAACGCTGATTGGTATGTTCAAACTCACAATGAATAAAACGACAAAGTAGAGACAAGGGGTAAACTTGACTGCAACAGAAACATAACAGAACAGAGCGAAAGTGAACTGCATGATGTGGTATGAAAACAAAACAATGCAATATCTAAACTATGAAACATTATTCTATGTTTTCCAGTGAATTATAGAGTTTTCTCAGTGAAATAAAAGTGATAATCCACAGTTTTGAAACAGTGGATTACCATTTTTATTTTTCACTGTTTTTGCAATTTATACCCGGATTTACGTCAAAAAGTATACCGAGCGTAATTACGCTGGAAACCATGCGACGATGACGTGGTTAAAAACGTCATTTGCTCTATGTTTTCTGATGACGTTTCCCGCGATTTTCGATATTTTACAGAAGCAAACCAATAAAAGTAGAGTTTTAACCATAAAATAAACAGAAAAATTGTTGGCATCGGTGTAATATCACGTAATTTCACTCGTGAACACCAAAAGTTGTTATTTTCACTCGTGGCGCGCCACTCGTAAAATATCACTTTGGTGCCCACTCGGTGAAATTATAACGTGATCTTACACCGAAACCAACAATTATCCTCTATGTAATCATGCATTTTTACCGATAAGTGAGCAAGTAATGTTGTCTTCCCAGTTTCCAGATTCCAGGCATGAAATTGTTTCAACACTAGCGTTGTACCCAGTATTACACGTTACATTTGCCATGGCTCCATATGACGAATTAGCAGCATCAACTAGTACAACAGAACCATCAGTTACATTTGGTATATTGCCGCAATCTGTAAATAAATGGTATGGATAGTCATTCAGACAGATTTTCAAAAGGGTATATTTTTTATTAATCAATTAATATAATGATATAAATGATATAAATATAATAATATTAATGATATAGATATTATAATTTTTTTGTTTTCCAGTGAATTTAGAGTTTTCTCAGTGAAATAAAAGTGATAATCCACAGTTTTGAAACAGTGGATTACCATTTTTATTTTTCACTGTTTGCAATCTTTAACCCGGATTGACGTCAAAAAGTATACCGAGCGTAATTAATGCTGGAAACCATGCGACGATGACGTCGTTTAAAGACGTCATTGCGCTATGTTTCTGATGACGTTTCCCGCGATTTTCGATATTTTGTAGAAATAAACTCAATAAAAGGGGAGTTGTAACCATAAAATAAACAGAAAAATTGTTGGTATCGGTGTAATATCACGTTAATTTCACTCGTGAACACCAAAAGTTGTTATTTTCACTCGTGGCTGCGCCACTCGTGAAAATATCACTTTTGGTGCCCACTCGGTGAAATTATAACGTGATCTTACACTGAAACCAACAATTATCCTCTATATAATAACATAAACATAATCATTGGGCACTACGACAGGAATTTACTATAAAAACAATCTTAAACTGCAAACATCTTCAAACACCCATAGCACATGGCTTTCTGCGTCTTCATTTCGTTAAAAGCGGAAGCCGGAGACCAAAGATAAGCGCTGATTGCTATGTTCAAACCGACCAATAAAAACGGGCCTTTCACGCGACAGTTTTCCGAACGCCCGTACAAATTGCGTTATTCTATTCGCAACTTTCGAATACTTTCTGTCAATTACCGCCGTACTTTTGACCAGGTATTAGGCCTAATTATGCAAGCAAAAAGAGAAATAAGAAATAAGAATTTGTTAAATAATATTTAGTTTTCCAATAAGTCAACGGTTATATTGATATATACATATTGATTAAATACGTGTCCGTCTGTTTTTATTCGTTACTTTTTTTTACATCTTATGACTACGCGCTTTTCTTCCTTCTCCAACAAGTTTTATAACACCAAATAAGGAAACCATAAGTCAAAGTGGTTCAAACACCAAATTATACTGGTAACGCATGTTTTATCTGTACGCTGGCACACCTAACTATGGCTACTGACATGTTTGGACAAAACTGACTTGGTATTACAGTCAGGTAAAACAAAACTAACTTTTCAAAGAGTGTTAGGTACCTGCATGCATGGGAGTCATACTGGGGACTAGGCAGGTTCACCCGAGGAGAAGTCATAGGGTTGGTTGGGACTATAAACAATCTAAATGAAGGACCTTACAAACCAGATTTTTGTTTCGGGCTTATGATTACGAGGCAGCCTTGGATATTCATTTTGCCTGCCGCTTACGTCGTAGCAAAGTGTAACGATTGGTGAACGTTGTGAAAACGTTCGGTCGCATATGATGGTAATATGCAAATTTAAAACCCATGTACATGTGATGGGGATTAGGGTAGTATATATAAGGCACAGAGACCCATTCAGGGTTGAGTATACTTTTCACTGAATGGATCTGCTGCGTCTTAGTCCCTCGGCTCGTTACAAATGGTGGCAGCGGTGGGATGAAGACAACTGCCAGACAGGAGTTGCTTTACCCACGAAGTTCCCAGGCCAAGACTCGGGGCGAGTCTTCTCGGAGGGGGAAGTAGTGTAACGATCGGTGAACGTTGTGAAAACGTTCGGTCGCATATGATGATAATATGCAAATTTAAAACCCATGTACATGTGATGGGGATTAGAGTAGTATATATAAGGCACAGATACCCATTCAGGGTTGAGTATACCTTTCACTGAATGGATCTGCTGCGTCTTAGGCCCTCGGCTCGTTACAAATGGTGGCAGCGGTGGGATGAAGACAACTGCCAGACAGGAGTTGCCTTACCCACGAAGTTCCCAGGCCAAGACTCGGGACGAGTCTTCTCGGAGGGGGAAGTAGTGTAACGATCGGTGAACGTACTGAAAACGTTCGGTCGCATATGATTATAATATGCAAATTTAAAGCCCATGTACATGTGATGGGGATTAGGGTAGTATATATAAGGCACAGAGACCCATTCAGGGTTGAGTATACTTTTCACTGAATGGATTTGCTGCGTCTCAGGCCATCGGCTCGTAACAAAAGAAAGAAAAACAGAAAAAGTTATTGTCTCTTCAAGAATTCCATTAGATTATACATATTGTTTGAATAAACAGTTTTCTCTAACCAGATCATTTCCAAATACCTTGTTTTAGTATTGTTTTTTTTTTCTTTGCCGCTTAGCTTAATTATATGTTATCGTAAATTGTTTTACATATACATAAACGTAAAGACAATTAATACATGCAATTGTAACATTTACAAATGGATTGGACCACGAGTTATGCCAACTCAGTGAACGGCCCGTTCCACATGAAATAATATTCACATAAATGCAACTAAAATGGCAAATATATGTATCATACATATTTCCTAGAACTGAGCACAAATTGGAAATTAAAATAAAAACTTTAAAAATGGAAAAAAAGAGTTAGAACCAAACATCAGGATAAATCACATCAGTCAAAAAGATATATATGATATATAGAGAGAGAAAAAATAGACTGATAGAAACAAGTTACTGTTTGACAGCTAACTGCTTGTAAATCGCTTGGTATTCTTTATATGAATTTGAATTTCCATGAATAAGTTTCCATTTTCTTCATCAGATACAGTTTCATTCCAAAAGTAACTTTTGATCGTTAAGTGGATGAAAGGTTCGGGTATTTCTAAAAAGAGTAATTCTCTGATTGGCGATTAGCGGAAAACGAAAGAAATAATGTTTGGCATCTTTAACAGTTTGGATTATTCGCAAATGATTGTTGAATAGGTCAACACCTAAGTTGCTGAAGTATTATCTGATTCTCGCATGACATACCTGGTTTGCTCGGTTGCCAAACAGATAAAAGGTGGGAACCGTTGGAGCTTTATAGCTATGTTTAAGTTTATATTTGAACCCAGAAAGTGTGTTTACGTCACGGATATGTTCATCAAGTTCATCCCATAACTTCAGTGCAGATAGTAGCACATATTTTGCATAAATTCCTAATCGTCTTGGTATAGCCGCAAAGTTGTTATTATTTATAAGAAAGTAAGGATTCACCTCGGCAACAATTGGTGGAAATACTTCATTTAGGTATCGGGGAAGGAAACCATGTTTATATTTGTATACTATAATCAATTTTTGCATGGCCCGTCCATTGGCTAGGGAGGCCCAACCTATTTCTTGAAGAAGCTTAACGATTGAGACGGATCTATCAAGTCCAGTTACGATTCTGGCCGCTTCATATTGCAATTTTTCAAGACTGCAGGTTCTAGCTGTCCCTTACTATAGAAGCGTACTCCAAGACTTAGTGTGGTCTAAGGTAAGTTGTGTAAATCTGATTAAGTGACTTGCACTTTATTTTGACTATATTTATTGACATTGATCCCAAAACTTTCGAA
Organism: Saxidomus purpurata; assembly: GCA_022818135.1. Classification (NCBI taxonomy): domain Eukaryota; kingdom Metazoa; phylum Mollusca; class Bivalvia; order Venerida; family Veneridae; genus Saxidomus; species Saxidomus purpurata. Next base: position 42,684,681 of record JAFMSR010000015.1, read on the forward strand.
GTTGTTGCAATTATAAGTATATGATTCTAGCACTATTGCAAATTTCTCCTATATAGGCACAGAAGGATTTGAGCGTGATATACTTACCAAGGAAAAGAAACAAAGTGCAATATTTCTGTAAATAGTCAAGATATAGTTATGGTTCTTGTACACTGCACTTCCTCTCATTGTACTTGGCAATTGTAATGAAGTTGTATTAATTTCACACCGGAAGTTTTCAAGTTATGCTCCGGACAAGGAAAAGAAGAAAAGGGCAATGTTTATGTAAACAGTCAAGAATGAGTTGCTCCGGACAAGACAAATGCAACTTAATTACAGAATACTAGTACCTTTAGGTTCACAAGATGCAAACGTATCTACGTCTTCCCAGTCTCCAGAGTCTTGGCATATCAGGATGTCTGGGGAAGCTACATATCCACCGTCACAAATTACATATGCTTCTGCTCCAAAAGAGGTATTTCCATCGTCCCTCACTTGTATTACTCCGTGTGAAATATTTGGGACAGGTCCACAATCTAGATAATTTGTTAGAACAAAGACTAATCAAATATGTTGTTGATTTATTAAAAACAAATGACAACCTTCTTTAGACAAATGTGTTGCTAAGTTTTAATCATTCCGTTATAACCCGGCATTAATTCAGCTGTAGCTGTCAATACCAATTTAAACGGCTGCTGCAGAACATTACTTTTCAACTAGTATAGTTAAATATAATTAATGATCTTTTTGCACTTACTGATTTTGTAAAATAAAAATACTGATAGTATGATGATAAAACGATGTTCTTATTACTCTAAAACATTGTTTACATATTAATTTCTTTTGTATTCAAGTTGCCTTTTCACGACAAATAGTAACCAGAAAGCCTTTTTTATTTTTTGTAATGTAATTGAAAAAAATACTGCTCTATATTTCTTACATGTACATCGATTTAAAAAGCAAAGTCATGAATGATTTTTTGGTACAAATAAAAGTCATTTCCGGCGGTAAGACATCGGTTGTGGTAAAATAACAGCTACTTGTCAATGTGGTCCGTGGACTTTAAGTACAAAACACATTGAATACTGCAGATTGTTCAACAGTCATTTCAACCTTATGTCATGTTCATGAGTTCAATAAAGAAATGCTCTCAAATCGCACGCTGTTTATGTAATCATATTTAATTTTGATTGTTTATAGTCTCGGCCGGCCCCTAGGACTGTCAAAACTCCTGACAGGCGCAGTTTGAAGAGACAGATACAAATAAAAGGGAAGCCTGGTAACAGAGCCTAGCTCTTTTTTACTTTACCTGTAAGATTGTCATACGACTGTGCAACAGTATCATTTGAAGAAGAACTTGTAACTGAAAAGGAATAACATATTCTGTGTAACGAATCAGTGTAGACAATTTGCGGAAACGTAACAACAATGGTAAAACTTACCTGCACATGGAAGTAGGTAAAGGCAATTCATTGGAAGGTTTATGACATTTATTCTAATATGCCTATGGTATATCTCTATAGTGAAATCGAGTGCTTTAATATGATTAAAGCACTCGGAAAAGTAGGCGGAGTTTCGGATATTGAAGTAACTCCTTCCGACTTTTCTAATTTACTCCCACGTAGAAAATAAAATATAGAAATAGAAATAATATCTGTATAAATACACCAGTCGCATGATTAAGTATTTAAGAACCTAACTATTATTTTTGATTGCGTCAAGTAAGCCTTAGAATACCTTCACCTTGTTTTCCTTTACAAAGGCCAAGAAAATTCAGGATTAACCGTCATACAATGTTTTAAACACTGTAATTGTATTTTAAAGTTACATTTGGCATTACCTTTTAATTTATACTAATTTATTTATTCTCGATTGCGAAACAAGTTCTTACAACTTATATTAATCTCTCTCGAGACTCATTCCAGATGGAATCAACCTCAAGAGAGAGAGGCAATGTGGATTAATTTGTGTCTTGCTCAAGGACACTACCGACCTGGCTATGGAAGGGATCGAACCCGGAGTCGAAAGCACTACAACTGCATCACGACGGCTCCACAAAAAACAACACATTATCATTTAACTATATTACAATAAGTAACGTCTGTGAAGTTAGCTTGAAGATGGGATTTGGGTATTCGGTATTCAATACCTAGGTAGATTTGAATATCTAGACAGCTAGGAGTTGGCTTTTGCCTAATTAAAGGCCAATACGCAGTTAGCTTCGAATAACAAGCTAACATTTCTTGAGTGTTGTCTCAAAGAAGCTGTTTTCAAGGGTTTTCACAAATTCAGGAAAATAAAAGTCTTAACTACTTCAAGTTAAAACCTATCCTGACAACAGAAGACCCTTTACTAGCACCGACTGATTATAACCAATTTATCCACGCATAAGACATCTCATTTTCAAATGGCCATGTGTTATAGCAAAGGCAGATATGATTTTACCCATGCTTGATACACGTACTTGCAAACATGTTTGAATCAAACCTGGAGTTATGAGCAAGTAAAAGTACATTTCCACATTTTTCTAGAAAGTCAACGAAAATCTTAATACACAACCCGTGTTGCTCATGTTTAAGCCACGTTGTTATTATCCTGGAAATGATCCAATCTATTTGTAGCTATTTGGATAATATCGCAGTCAGGGAATTGACGTTGCTAAAGTATTTGATCTTTAAACATCTTAAAAAACATTTACATAATTTCTTGAGTATGTAAAACCATTCATAAGTTTTATGTTATGATAAAGAATTCAATGATAACATATATCAGTGTCAGAAATCCTAGATATCCTGGTGGAAGAACGCCTGCTGAATTTTTCAGACCGATGCAAATACCACCTTGCTGTCCCAATATATAAAATTATGAATAACAAGGCCCCATCATATTTGGCAGATATTGTAACGTTTTCTGACAATAAAACATACCAGTTAAGATCAGTATCAAACAAGGAACTTGTTTTACAGATAACACCTCGTACTAAATACATGTAAACATCATTCACAAATTATAGCAAAAATATATGGAATTCTTTTAAATATACGTACTTTGAAAACTCTTAAAACGTTCAAAGGAAATTATAAGCATTATTTATTGTGTAAATGATAAGTTAATCTACATTTTCTTTAACATATTTATATGTTTAATTTATATTCATGTCCTTTGAGTGTCTGTCAGTGAATGTTTACGTATGAATGCATTTATTAACAGAATGCTTAATAGTCTTAAGTGTAAATGTGTCTTTCTAGTTTTAACTTTGCCAGGTGATTTATTTTAAGTATAATGCTTTTTCTTTTGTTCTTTACTTTGAAGGCCATATTGAAAATTAGAATACATGTTTTCATAATTATGTCTAAATGTGTAACCTTCGGTAAATAAAGCTCTTTTTTATTATTATTATATAGCGTGTTCAAACCACGTCGTACCAAACATTTGAAAATGTGGCGTGCAATAAAAACTGTTTTCCGTTTGTATGTTATTTTATCAAGTAATTTATAAAACGTGACACGTATCCTGTTTTCTTTTCAAACGCATTCAAAACGAATTTTAACCATGGTAAGTAAAGTTTTATTGTAGTTCAATGGTATACTTGTTGTCAGATACGCAGATCAGAATTGTAATGATGATTGCATACATGCTGCAGGATGTTTTGTGCTTAAATAATGAAGTTTTTCTGCCCACAAATGGTGCAATTATCAAATAGTATATGACATTTAGTATCGTGTCATACTTCAAAATATTGCCTAAATATATAATTTATTTTATAGAAGTGTTTATCCCACACAATCCATATCCTTTTGTATATATCATTACATAAACACCTTCACAAGTTAGCCGTCCTGGATTCTGTATTGTATGCTTTACATGAAACATGCATAATTAGATCCGGGTTTGATACGTGCGTCATATGAAGATTAAGTAGGTATCCACACTCATTTGATATACTAAATCGAACATAATAAACTTTGAAAAGTGCTTCAACTACATCACATTAAGACGACTGTCTTTGGCAACTTTTTCATATTGTCCGTTCTTACATGGGATCCAAACACCTCGCTTTAAAACATTGTCTCGGAGATTACAGCAGCTTGGCAATCTACTTGATTGAAAGCTTAACCACTGAGACAGTCTGAGACAGGCTTTTCCATGCATGTACATTAACGAACATGGCAAAAAATGATAAAGCAATGACTGTCTGAAAATAAACCAAAGTACTTGTATACGTGTTAGATAAAAGAAACCCGTGACTCATTGTCCATACTGTCTCATATTTACCTAATTAACTCAGAGATTTTATCTATATTTCTGCGTTTTATTTACATTTTTAAAGTAAAAATAAAATTTCGAAAGAACTTGTTTCGCGATTAAGTATACATGTACTTGTTATTGAAAATGCATGCCGTATAGTTCCGACGCGGAAAATAAATGAAAATTGGTCGGAATCAACAACTAGTGTGTCAAATCGAGCAATTTCAGGGTAGATTTAAAATGTGCGTGAAGTTAACTGCCAGTTGCCGGTGCAATGCCGATTCAATTGGCAACTGGCAGCCAACTTCACACTCTTGTTGCCATTTCGTCTTCACTTACAAATATTAAAGGGGCACTCCCTACATCTAGTAGATTATATTCTGGAAAAATAGATTATGTGTTCAATGAACGTAAAATGATTAAAAACAATACAATTTCAAAGAAGAGCCTATGGCGAAAAATGCCTTACAACAATTAATCAATACAGAGGATTTCTGTTATAAATCGCATCCACCCAATAATTGTACAATAACAACTCTACATAGATTATTGAATGGTTTACGGTACTGCAATATATTTTAAAGATTCTATTATTTATGTTTTGTAGGTTATTTAGTTTGACATCAGTTATAGGGTATGTCCCTTTAAACAAATACCAAATTGTTAACTGGCAACTGGCAGCAATATGCCAATTCGATTTTTATGTAAGTATCTGAATAAAAATTGAATAGGCAACTGGCAACCAATTTTATACTCCAGATGCCAATTCAACTTTCACTTGCGAATATCCAATTCGTTCAACCTTGCGAATTGGCAACTGGCAACTGTCAGCCAGATGACAATTCGAATTGAGTCACGAATTGTAAAAGAAAGTGAATTGGCAACTGGCAGCCAGATGACAATTCGAATTGAGTCACGAATTGTAAAAGAAAGTGAATTGGCAACTGGCAGCCAGATGACAATTCGATTTTTCATGTAAAAATCTGACTATAAGGTGAAATTGGCAACTGGCAGATGCCAATTCAACTTTCACTTGCAAATATTCATTTCGTTCAACCTCACGAATTGGCAACTGGCAGCTAGATGCCAATTTGGTTAGAGTCACGAATTGCTAATAATAAGTGAATTGGCAACTGGCAGCCAGATTCCAATTCGATTTTAATGTAAATATCTTATTAGACGGTGAATTTGCAACTGGCACTCATCCTCATACTCCAGATGCAAGTTCAACTTTCACTTGCAAATACCCAATTCGTTCAACCACATGAATTTGCCACTGGCAGCTGGCAGTCAGATGCCAATTCGTTCAACCTCGCGAATTGGCAACTTGCAACAGGCAGTCAGATTCCAATTCGATTTTAATGTAAACATCTTATAAAACGGTGAATTTGTAACTGGCAACCATCTTCATACTCCAGATGCAAATTCAACTTTCACTTGCAAATACCCAATTCGTTCAACTCCACTAATTTGCAACTGGCAACTGGCAGTCAGATGCCAATTCGACTTGTGTTTGTAATTGTGAATACGCAATGAATTGGCAACTGGCAGCTGACAGTCAGATGCCAAATCGTCCAACCTCGCGAATTGGCAACTAGCTGCAGGCAACTGGCAGCAAGACATAACAAGAGGCCCAATAGGGCCAGTATCGTTCTACTGGTCTGTCTGACTTGATTGTTCTGAGTAAGTTTTGTAAAATCCTTTGCAATGTGACCTAGGAAGAGTTCACTGTGACCTTGACGCATGTTTGGTGTTCAACCCGTTTACAGTTGGACGCTATGCTTCCCTCTTTGATTGTGTCTGACGGAAGAGGGGGAGGACTCTGTGATGGGCAGTTTTTAAATCCCACTGGGACGAAACTGTTTTGATTTCTGTCCTCTGGCCTGTTTCGTCGGGCCCTTAAGGGTGTTTCTCTTGGTGCTCTGCCTTCTGCAAATGCATTGAGTACATACGTTTTTTGGTTCTCAAGGTTTGCTTTTTTTTTTTTTTTTATATATATATTTATACACGAGCATTTTTGTGTTTTACATACCATGCCTTTTGTTTCCATTGCGTGTGTTAGAGATTCACCTAGCAGGGATTACTTTTATTTACACTGTCCTGTGACCTTAGAACATGGTGGGGGTAAGAGTGAGGTTGGGTGCGCACCATAAGCCGGTTTAAGCTCCCCAGTGGTGTTTTTGCCACTGACCGTTCCAAGGCGGTGCCCCACTATGTTCCTTTAATTGTTCGTTTTGTCCTCGTGTATTTGCTTTGTATGCTAGTGTGTGTTGGTGGTGTGCACTTCTGGGTGCTGTGGGGCTCGTTTTGGGGAGGCTGCGTTTTTGGTACGTGGCATTCCCTGTTTGATATTATTTTTGTTTTGACCCACTAGCGTGAGAATTCACCAATCAGCATTTAGGAAGGCGCGACATGTAAAGCGGTTATCTGAAATCAATTTTACGAATCTGCACGGATTTTAAGACGTCATTTCTTTTATTTTTTCGTATGATTTTCAGTACTCTTTATGAGGTATACGATATAATGATTATAGACTAATGTTTCGGTCAATACATAGTTTTGCGGACCTGTTAAAAATGATATTGACCTCGGACTTCGTCCTCGGTCAATATCACTTATAACAGGTCCGCTAAACTATGTATTGACCTCAAAATTACTCTATAATTGTATAGTGTAACAGTCATAACTATTTTGCTATGTATAAAGTGTGTCACTTCTCCCGCAATAACAGATTATCTGTTTTAGCTGTTTTCTGTCCAATATCTGAAAACTCTTATAAATGTCTGACTGAACGGGGTTGTTAACGCTCGGTATTTGACAAATATTTAATATTTTAATAAAGCCTGCTATTATAACTAAGTATGCTTTTTAATACCGAATGTTTAACCATTCCATGACTACATAAACCGGTTTAAGCTCCCCAGTGTTTCCACTGACTCTAAAGTGCCCCATTTTCTTTAATTATTTTTTTTTTTTTTTTTTTTTTTTTTTTTTTTTTTTTTTTTTTTTTTTTTTTTTTTTTTTTTTTTTTTTTTTTTTGGGGGGGGGGGGGGGTGTGTGTGTGTGTGTGTGGGTGTGTGTGGGGGTGGTTTTTTTGGGGGGGGGGGGGTTTTTTGGGGGGGGGGGGTTTTTGTGATGGCAGACCCTGTTGCTTTTTTCTGATGGCAGAGTGGCGTGTTGGTGTGTATCTAGATCTATATTGTATTTCGTAGACATATATCACTTTTAAATAATTATAATATTACTTTTATTGTGATTTTTATCATTATTAAATTTAACACTATCATTTTAAATACAGAGTAGCTGCATGAATAACGAGGGGTTCCCGATTTGATCTAAACGGATGTAGGGGCAATAAAATTGCGTAATCATACGTAATTTTATGGCACGCGACTTCACTAATCCGTGAGATACTGGCATCTCGCCAAATTTGCATAAGTAATTGTGATTGGCTGGAAGCCCCTAAAGCGTTCAAAATTGAAGATTCGACACTGAAAGAAAGCCAATCATAAATCTCGTCTTGCATCTTTTTATTTTCTTGAAACAAACCCAAAAATCAACAACCATTCCGTCAACCGTCTCGAAGAAAGAAGAAAGAAGAAAATGAATGTGAATATGCAGTATTGTTAAGAAGATAAGAGTAAGCTGCCTTTGAAAGATATACGCCATTTATAGAAGCTGAGAAAAAATTCTTAAATTTATGTTATAAAAATCTGTATTGTATACTGTTTGCGATATTATGAGATTTGGTAGAGCGGGTTGGTCTAATTCCGACATCGTCTTAGTCCGAATACAGTACACTTGGAGCCACATCTAACCCGACATTTTTCAAATTCGATTTTCTGTTAGCCTCAATATTTCGACTGCAAGACCGACCGATTTTACAAACTGATATTACATAGATGTCATAGAAGGGCGGCCGTCGTATATAACAAAAAGCCCTGGCGCACAATTTGTTGGGCTAGATTTTCTGTACAGTTCAAGATATTATTTCAATTTTAATATCATGTTGTTTGGCAACATCAGGTGTATAAGAAATATAAAATCTGTCAATTGTGACGATCAGCTACTTTTGGTTGGGTTTTGTTTCATCTCAGCCTTCTAATGACCGTTAATAACTCCAGTACATGTATAGGCTAAACTTCTTCCTCGGGTAGAATCACTTAAAAAAGCACAGGTATTATATATCTAGTAAACCGGAATCGGTTTTGTTAGAGTAACTTATTAGTTAAATCGTTTGGATGACTTTACACAGTCATTCAGAAATTCAAGTATGACTCTGCGGTTCTCTTTGTGTGGGTCATCTTCTTGTTTGATCAGCAGCAAGTGTTCACTAAAGTCATTACTTTTGCACGTGTGACAGGTACGATTTCACCATTTTTGGCCTGGGGACTGAAAGTCCCCAAGGCCTAAGTTAGTATACCACATTTCAAACCCTGCAAGAATTTTAGCCGTGCTATGTGCGAATAACAACTGTAAACATGCGCTATGCGAAAGTAGTGCAAGACAGACCAGATCAATCTTCTGTTTGAATGCCGCATATGATAAGAACATGTTACAAATAAAAATAGTACATAAAACTTCAAACGACTGCAGGAAGGTATATAGCTTACGGGCTGCATTACACATTTTTTTCTGTTTTAGAAATTAATGCGCTGTTAGCTGATTACGGAAGATAATCATATGCATATCACGGAAAAGTACGGATATTTACGGAAATTTACGAAAATGTACGAAGCTCGATATAAGAGTTTGTAGTTTGATTTTCAAATTTCCGATGTTATTTCATTGACAACTTTGTTATTTACGAACGATTACATATATATTTACCTAAAAATAAATGTCTCTAAAAAAAGATATAATTTACGTACATTCCCTAGAAGGAACTAACGTGATCAAATTCACCCGCCATTTATCGAGGACGCTGCATGTCGAGGCCCAGTGAACAGTTTCACTGATTACAACTACAAGGTAACCCAGAATCATTTTTGGTTTTCTCTGTTATACACATTGTACAGTACTGTATTTATATTTCATTGCTGGTATTGCTTTGTTTATTTCTGTTTCAAGGTCTTGTCATTGGTACACAATAATTTTCGATCCACATCATCAGATCATATCGCTTGAAGTTGTACAAAGCGCAGATTGAATTCTTTGTACTGGCTTAAACATTTTATAATGTTGACTATGTGATTATTTTTCATTTAACGTACATTTCATAATAAAACAAACTTCCCTGTCACCCATATATTTGTGAATCATTCATTCTGTGTCATATATTGAATTTCGTCCTCTGCACATTTCGACCCGCGCTTTAGGTAAGATTCAACGTAGATGAAAAGTTGTTTTTCGGGGGGTTAACCTATAGCCCCCAGGCCCGCTTTGATTAAAATCAGTCACTGCGGATGAATAACCAAGAGCGTGGTTGTGCAATTGACATTGATCAGTGTTGCTCGCCGGCCATTCACTCAGACACGTATACTTTGTATCATATTTATCTAGCTTTAATTTTATTTGCAAACATATGCAGTATCAACCCGTACACTAAAAATCGTAACAAAGATGGAAATTTATCTGCCAAATACAATTAACATTGTTTTTGGTTTTCTTTACTTGAATGGATCATTCATGAATGGATTTTATTATCAATCGGTGACTTTTCTCATTGTTGGGATTACACGTCTAATGTTATTTTGTGAATTCGGAGTTTACAGTGATGTTTTCAATTTGTTAAGATTTATATGTATTCGTTAATCAATTAAATTTAAATTTCACAGAAGTACGTAACTATGACGTGTTGAATGAATTATTTTCTAAATTTGAACGAAATCTGCATACAAATAATCCAGTTATACCGAATTATATAAGTGTCGGGTTAGAAGTGGCTCCAAGTGTATAGCTAATTTCACATCAAAATCACACAATATAGCCATTAAATATACATGGGCATGTATGTTATCCGGTTTCTGGAAGAAATAAGCCTACAAGATTTCCAAAAATCTTAGAGAAATCGTATTGTTCGCAACTATTATATATATGATTTTTATGATAAGATTTGTTATTCAAATGAAAGAGACTTTAATAAAATACTTGAATTGAATTGAAATACGATAAAATTTTGTAATCAATCCTGAATCAAACGCAACGAAATCACAAAATATAGGCTAGTTTATAAACTTATACAATGCTTTATACATTTTACGCACGCAATTCTGCTTGGTAGAGATTTTGCGATAGCATTGAAATGCTTAGTATTGTATGTTTTAACAATACATAGGATCACTTCTATTTGAGTCCGTAACCTTGCGTCGTATTTTCTGTAGTTAAACGAGACAAAACGCATTATTTAAAAACATTAATAAGTATACTGTCTAGACATAAATACCAGGAAAATAAATTGTAAACAACTTCTTGCAACCACTTAAATCATTTTTTTTTTCGGAAAATGATAGACGTTCCTGTTAAGTGTAAATAGCATTTAAAAATTTAAGACATACGCATGTGTAAGTTCCGTTACCAGAAAAACAAAGTGCAGCAAAATACGTCAATATAAATGTACATATTGTAGTACATCGTAGTTCCTAGACTTGGTCTGTAGTGTAGTAGTAATGCGCTGGACTGGAAATCCAGGGATCGCAGGTTCGATCTCCCGCTCCTCCACTAACGTAACTAATTGTCTTTTGGATGAGACCTAAAACCAAGGTCTGATGATTCGGTGTTGTACACCGGGCATATTAAAGAACCAGGGGATGTCTCTGACACGGGACGTGTTCTGTATCTTGCACTATTCCCCAAAAACTTAAAATACTTATACTGATAGAAGTTCTTGCGACGTATTTTAATTTAATGTTTACTTGTTTTAAAGACTACCTCCGATTAAAACCGCTATCCGAAGAAAGACCAGCATGTGATAAAAAATGCACTATTCAGCTAATGCGGAAACACCTGTGAATAAAGCCCATCTGTCAACAAAGACCATCACAGCTTCTTCAAGGGAGTGGTCTTTGTGCACAGGATTGATTGTTTAACATATAGCGTATGTCTGTTAATGACGCATGCTAGCACACATACGCTGCAGCGCTGTCGCTATTAAAACTTTTTGCGACCATTAAAAACGCAATTATTATCAAAAATACAAAAATATGTAACGTGCGTACCAGAAGAGGATTATGCATCTGGGCATGCGTATCTTCAACACTTATGTTTCCTATTACTTTGAATCTGTGTGTCTATGTGTTACCTATTCGCCAGCGATTCCAGCGACACGTCTGGAATGCACATGTGACATGTGGCGCCTGCCGACTGAATGAAATTAATTTTTACAATAAAAATCTTCCTAACAATCGATTTCATGTAGGGGCCTACTAAAAATTGCGCCGACTATCTGTTTTAAAGGTCATTCTTGGTATAAGTGCTATTTATCTATTTATTTTGTATAGTATCATCCATGCATATTATTTACATAATAATAAAAAGCCATTCACAAAGAATCTATGTACAGTACAACTACAATACTAGCAATCATACTAAAACATCTAAAATGTATTTCTAGCTTTTGTCAATGTGCACTTGAGTTCTATGATACTTAATTAAGAGATAAGTTGTATAAAATGGATTGGGGAAAACATCTTACATTTAATTATTATTTATGATTTCTTTACTTTTTGATTGATTTCTTTGGAATCAACCTGACAAAAGTGTAAAAGACTGATAAACTTCCTCTGCAATATCAAGGTTAAGACATAAGTATAGTACAGTTAAGACTTCACACTAGTATAAACTGTTATTACTTATATAACAAAAATAGTTCTTAAATAACTATTGTTTATTGGCTCTAATATTCGTTAATTACCCGACGTAATAACATAGGAAGAGCTATCATAAAATTGAAAGACAGGGCCAATAACAAAAAACCAGGGCCAATATCACTTATTGGACCGGTCCAATAAAAGATTGCTGACGAATGATTGGCTGTTGAGAAATTTGAGCATTCTTATTCGCTGATGCGTTCAGAATTTTAGTTTCTCGAAAACGAAAACGGCCGTCATCTTGAAATCTGTTGAAATCAGCCTTGAAGATTGAATGGCAAAATTGAACCTACTGAATCAACTTTTAATCAACTTCTGCCTGAAAACCCATATAGAAGCATAGAAAATGCTCCAACTAAGAAATTGAATAGCCTGTTTGAATTGATATAACCCGAGCCGTCAGGCGAGGGTTTATATCAATACATTTGTACAAACAGGCTGTACGTGACCGTATACCCAGTCAATGATCTATATAACGAATCTATAATACCGCAGATTTATTTGGAAGACAAGAAAACTACCTGAACTGTTGTCGAAATATTGCTGTTATATTTATTAATGACAAAAGGATGATACCCATGGGAGCCCCCAAACCTTTTACCTTCGTATGATTCCGTACTGCTCTCGTAATCAGCCGATCTTGTTTTTTTCCCCAGTATTTCAATTGAAAGAAACATTATCCTGTGGCTTACGGTAGCAATGTAGAGTATGACATTTCGTATTATTAACAGTCACATAATAATATAATGTTATTAATCAAGTGATTTCATATTGGCCTTGTTATTTGTCCGAGGGTGGTCGTATTGGCCCAAGGCCGAGGGCCAGTACGACTGCCTGTGAATTCATATTGGCCTTGTTATTTGTCCGAGGGTGGTCGTATTGGCCCAAGACCGAAGGCCGAGGGATTTCCTTATCGGTGTGCTGGGATATTGAAGTATCTATTTACACCACACTGGAATATCTTTTACATGACAAAAATGGCTATAAACACGGGTGAACTTTTGACGGTAAAAACATTGCAAAAATGTCGCTGTTGTAAAATGGTACAGTTTGCCCAGAAAGAAGCCACGATTCGAACTGTAAACGTACTTTTACTGTACGACGACATCGTCTAGTACTGCCAAGAAAAAATGCCTAAGACCTCTTAGCCGCCACAGCAACTCCAAATTACACAAATAACCGATATTCAAGAATCTATTCTACACCAACAACGTTCATATTATACAAGACAACACTGAATACAAACACGGGTAAACTTTCGCAGTTAAGACACTGCATAAATATATCTGTTGTAAAATGTAAGATTTCTGACCAGACAGAAGCTAGGCCTCCAACATGTACCGTACGGCAACAGCACCCAGTAATGTCATACAACCATTACGGATTTATGGTTTCTTTTTGCAAGACAGTGTTTTCAAAATTAAGATATTGCCTGCTGCCTACTAATTTTTCTGTTTACAGCATCTGTTTATAACAGTTTAGCGGTTTTTCATGCTTAAAATAACAATACAAATATGAAAGCATTGTAGACAATCGAATCGGAAAATATCAATATATCTTATTCGTCAGAATCATGCTAAGCCCTGCATTGAGAGACTTTTAACCTCCATTTTGTCAGGAATCGAACTTAATTTTGTACTGACATCCACCTTTCCTACGTAAATCTTCTAATTTCTTCATTTCTGACCTCAGTCTATCTTTCACCTTTTTTAAGGTAAACATTAAAATGCTGATACGTCTGACTTCGAATTTTCAACTTTCTTACTTCTGACTTCTTTACTGTTGACTTTTACTATAAGTATCTTCTATATTCTTATTTCTAACGTCTTATTTATTTTCTTCGGACGTCCGTATAGTCCAGTCAACGTAGAGTTTAACCTTGAAGTAATTGCAAAAGAATTTATTTAATGTGCATTTTAATTGACGAATGTAGACATACAAGTAAAAAAAAAGTTGCATGTTCCTGGGTAAAGTGAAACCGAATAAAATGACCTTGCAGTTTTTTTTAATTTTTAGGTCTTGCTTCAGTTTGGTTAAATGATATAAATGGCGTGCCATATGTCATAAACTAAAGTTTGCACGCGCTCGATATTTTGTGAACGTGCAAGTTTACATAGAAAATGTGGTGGAGACTCCTAAAGATATAGGGTGAGGTTTTTTTTTTACGAAATTAAATGTTTGCCCATAATGTAGGCACATGAACGCTAATTTAACCAATGAAGTATGAAGAATAATAAATAAATGTGTTTAGATCTATGGTTATTGAAAATGTTTAGATTATGTCATTTGTTAAATAACTGTTGTTCCAAACTCTATTTATGAGTTTAAAAAAGTCGATATCACAAAATTAAATAAAGACATGTAGTTTAAAAAAAAATTCTATGGAAAGCCAAATCCGTCAAAAAATTAAATTAATCATTGGCAAAGAACATACGTATTATATCCAATAGTGCCTTTTTGACTATTTCTGCTTTATTACTTATACAGCGATTTGATACAGCTGGTAGATATAGACACTCAAATTAAATGACGATAAGTACACACGCCCGGTACTACATCATCGCGGAGGTAACGGAAAAGCGTTCTGATGCGACTTCCGAGATAGCTTTGCTGACAGAAAAATCACAACAACAACAACGGGAGTGAGTAGTGAGTACGGGAGTGAGTGTAATATTTCATTTGTTATTAAAATATGGCACCTTAAATTCAAAATAGGGGAATGGTAGATGATGTAGGTACATGTATAATGTTACTTTCCCGATGTGTTTATAGTGTGTCTCATCTGCTGAATTGACGTCGATGGGATGTTTTAAAGTATGTACACATCCACGATACTCTACAGAACTATAGACAGTAGAGCTATCTTGGACGTTGCTTCAGGACGCTTTTCCGTTACCTCAGCGGTGATGTAGTTATGTAGATTACCGGGTGTATCAAGGGGTCATACACAGACTAAGGTAAATGATATTACTGTGAGAGACGTTTTTATGAAATAAGATTTATGTCCGAGCCCTATATACATGTACACATGGTCGCTGCAGACATGGCATTGATGCTGAAAGTTATAGTAATACCGTATAATGATATGCTTCTGTTAGATATCAAATATTATAATATATTTATTTAAATTGTACTTGGTGGGTGGCTGAATACTTCGGACCTTCAAAAACTGACAGGAACAGCCAAACATTGTGAATTTTACATTTAATGAATTGAAACGAATTGTGAGGTGGTGCAGCTTCTGGCAACGTAGTTGAAAAGGCTTTGTAACAAAATGTTTATTGTCTTTAAACACTAGACATGTAAATCCAGTTTCTTTCATAGTATATTTATATTTTGCCTATCTTCATGAGAAAGCCATGATTCTGTCAAAAATGTAGTAGTATTATCCCACAATAGTCCATTGTATTAATTTTCATATTTCATATTTAAAGAATTTGATTAGAATATAATGTTGGTTATTTCCCCCGCCCCCCCCTTCAAAGTATTTGAATGCATTTTAAATTAATTTTAACAATATCTTTCATTCATCTGTTATACCGTTTCAGTCTATTACGACGCATATAGAGAAGTAATTGAATTTGAAATTGCCTTTAGAGTGAGGTGAAGGTCAATTCCTACAATGAATGCAAAAGTGGTATGTATTGAATAATTTCTTCATCTAATCTGCATGTACTTAAATGTTTTTGAATTTTGATTCAAAGGATTTACATGCAGTTCGTTTTGTTTGAAAGGCTTTTCAAAACATTATTTCTTTGCTTAAAAATCTTACCAAGCATTTTTAAAAAGTAGTATACATATAATTATGATAATTATTCTCAACTTGTATTTTACTGTCTGGTCAAGGTTACTTGTTTTTTCTTATTCACTTCTTTTTTTGTCAAGGTCAAGATCACTGGCTAGTTTATTTTTGGTCAAGTACCGTACCTCCACATATGACACCAGTATTGGTTTTTCCAGGAAACGGACTCGAGAGTGACTCAATAAGCTCCAAGCTTTCTTCACAATGGAGCTAAAATAAATAGTATTAACTAAACGTGTCTATAACGTGAGAAAAAAGTAAAACAACGTGACTGAAACGTGATCAAACGTGACAAAACGTGAACTGGAAATTTTAATTTTTGAACATGTTCAAAATTCGCCTATGTTTTCACACAACGTACTACACCGTGGCAACAACGGGGCGAGAACGTTGTACAACGTAGTATTACGTAACAAAAACGTAACAGAACGTGAACATAACGCGTCCCGCCGGTTGATACGTTCTTTTGCGTTTGTTGAAACGTTGTGCTGCGCTATGCTACATTGTGGCTTCGTTGCTCCCACGTTCCTCGTGACACGTTGTGCCACGCTGTGTCACGCTATGACACGTTGTAACACATTGTACAACGTTACGAGCTACGTTATGCTACGGTGTTCTACGTTGTACGGCGTTGTGGTACGTTTTTGCTATGTTGTGGTACGTTTTGATACGTTGTGGTACGCTGTATATGATATGTTGTGCCGCGTTAAGGATATCTGGCAGAGACCCAACATAATTATACTAAACCAAATAAGAAACTTCCGGTAAGTTTGCTTGAACATAACTGGATGAAAATAAAACGGGGGACTCATTGCTATATATGCGTTGAAAGAGTGTTTCATGATGCATCCTTTGGTGAAAAAATGATGACCAAAGGTTGTCAGAATAGGGGGGAATCTTTGACCAAGTGAGGTAGGGGTTAAAAACAAAAATAACACTTAATAACGTGTTTCATCACCTCTTATTAGAACTTTTAACGGACCAGTCATCAATGAAATCAACATGCCTTTTCGTTCTAGCTCATCATTCGATTATTAAGTCAGACATTCTCAATGTCGAGCTGCGATTATCAGCTGAACATTTGTGCTAGCTGGAATTTGAATCTCAATGTCGAGCTGCAATGTTCTACTGAACATTCATTCCAGCTCGACAATCGGTTTTAAAATAAGTCAGTCTCAATGACGACCAGAACTCTTGTGTTAAACCACACTTTCTGTTATGTTTATTTTATTTCATATCTGTCAATAACATAAGTCACTTGGAAAAGCTCATTTCTTACGCGCTGAAACAACATTTAGTGTGTTTTCAACCTGATTCTCCACCATAAAACAGTTGGTAATACATGTGTTAGTTTATATTTATAGAGGACTCGTACAACTCGGTGACAAACAAGATAATTATGTGACTACAATGTGCATATAGAAATAAAAATTGAAATATTTTGGAAGACTAATCGAAACTTTCATGAAGGATCAAATACAATCAGGACAAAACGTTTTGCGAATACCCAACTGCTAGTTGCCTCTATCCGGGTACATAACGTTTTTAAAATACCTGGATATTCGTTTTACGTTTTGCGAATACCCAACTCCAAATTGGCTGGGTATTCGAAGCTAGCTGGGTATACGTTTAACGCTTTTCGAATACCAAACTCCCAGCTGGCTGGGTATTCGACTGCTGGGTCGCCTTACGTGTGCGAACCCCTCCCGCTGGCTGATTTGATGCTAGGTGCTACCTTTGGTACCCACCCAGCTGGCTGTTTCGAGCAGTGGTTCGTTTCGTTTTCGAATACCCAACTCCCAGCTGGCTGGGTTCGAATCTCTGGGATCGCCTTCGTTGCGATACCCAACTCCCAGCTGCTTTATTCGATCTGCTAGGTTTTCGCACCTTTGGAATACCCAACTCCCAGCTCTTGTTCGGTTAGCTGGGTTTTTTTTACGCTTTCGAATACCCAACTCCCAGCTGGCTGGTATTCAAAGATGGGTATTTGCCATACGTAAAGCGAAACCCCTCCCGAGGTATTCGAATCTGGCTGGGTTTCGCTTAACATTTTATTACCCAACTATGGCTGGTCGGGCTACGGGTACTGGCTTTATACTTAAAAACCAACCCCAGCTGGCTGGGTGTGAATAGCTGGGAATTCATTTTACGATTTTCAAATACACAACTCCCAGCTAGCTAGGTATTCGAATCTAACTGGGTATTTGCCTTATGTAACGCGAATACCAAACTCCGAGCTGGCTGGTTATTCAAAGCTACCTGGGTATTCGTTTTACGATCTTCGAATACCAAATTCCCAGTTGGCTGGTCATTCGAAGCTTACTGGGTATTAACCTTAACTTATGCAAAAACCCAACTCCTAGCGGGCTGGGTATACGAATCTAGCTAGGTATTGGCTTTACGTATAGCGAATACCCAACTCCCAGCTGGTTGTATATTCGAATCTAGCTAGGCATTGGCTTTACGTATAGCGAATACCCAACTCCCAGCTGGCTGTATATTCGAATCTAGCTAGGCATTGGCTTTACGTATAGCGAATACCCAACTCCCAGCTGGCTGTATATTCGAATCTAGCTAGGCATTGGCTTTACGTTTAGGGGATACCCAACTCCCAGCTGGCTGTATATTGATCCTAACGGTTAGGGGGGGGGGGGGGGGGGGGGGGGGGGGGGCGGATAGCGAATACCCAACTCCGCGCTGGCTAGCATTCGTTAGTAGTGGCTTTACGTATAGCGAATACCCAACTCCCAGCTAGCGTATATTCGAATCTAGCTAGGTATTGGCTTTACGTATAGCGAATACCTAACTCCCAGCTGGCTGGATATTCAAATCAAGCTAGGTATTCGCTTAAAGATCTTGTGAATACCCAGATCAAAGCTGGCTGGCTAGGTATTCATTTTACGATATTAAAATACACAACTCAAAGCTAGCTAGGTATTCGAATCTAGCTGGGTATTTGCCTGATGTATAGCGAGTACATGTAACCAAATCCCAGCTGGCTGGTTATTCAAAGCTAGCTGATGATTCGTTTTTCGTTTTGCAAATACCCAACTCCCAGCTGGCTAGTTATTCGAAGCTTGCTGGGTATTGGCCTTTTCTTTTGCAAAAACCCAACTTCTAGCTGGCTAGATATTCAAATCTACCTAGGTATTGAATACCCAATACTTAATTACTAGTACCATCTACCAGCTGACTACAAGTTTATCAAAGGACAATCGGTGCGCGCTAAATTAAACAAATCATACAAGAATGTTCCGGTATTCAGGCTCGTTCAGCTGAAACAAAACTAAAATGTAAATCTTACCTCCGATGTAAACTGAATACAAGAAAATTATTGCAGTTAAGCATTTTTTCATTCCTTTCGCACATTTCATGATCGCAATCATAAACAGAACTGATTTGAGGTGTTCAATTCAATGCTACATTTTCTTGAACGCAAACAAGTGATAACGCGCACTTCATTAGACTAAAGAAAAATATTCTTTAAAGATAGATTCTTTTTATCAAACTACATTATGAAACATGATTTAACTAGTACATGGGCCGGTCAAACTATGAATGACAGGTCAGGATTGGAGTATTTTTACGAAAACAATAGATAATTTATCAATTTGTAACATTGCGTGTATCACAAGAAAAAAAACATCTTATAATAGTATCTAGTTTCAGACATATTGAAATTGATATTTAATTGAGCCCTTAAAGTTGTTTACAACTCAAATGACATGTACTAGGTAGCTCTGAAAAATGCACAAATATAATTATAAATGCACTGATACGTGTGATTACAATACAAACAATTAACTTTTAAAAAAACAGACACCGTGAAACAATGCTTTATTCAAGATTAAATAACGGAACACTATACTTGTAGCAAAATTGTATTTGAGAGTAAACAAAGATGTTATATCGAATATAAAAATGTTTTAAGCAAGTATGCAAATAGTTCCTTGTTATTCACGGCAAGTTACGCTGCCAATTTAGAATGAGTCTACTTTTGCCTCAGTGAGTCCGTGGTCGAGTGCTTAGAGTCGCTAAGTTGAATCAGTGTTACCTCTCATTTATATAGGATCATCGGTTCGATCCCTGCTCCGACCATACCTCTTTGTGTGAGACGGTTGGCAATTTCTTATGAAAATTAGGGTTCGTCCTGGAAACGACCGTAAAGTAAACTGCCCGTCTGTAAAATATAACTGAAATATGTTTATAACGGGCGTTAAAGTTACCACTCGAAACCAACAAGTAATCACGGAGAAACTTAAATTCAACACTTTCTGAAGACGCAAAAAAAAAACAACCGCAAATGACCGTTCTACATAAACTTGCAGGTAAAAATAATAATTTTGAACGATATTCCTCCCACAAGTACATGTACAAGATGTCTGGAAGTTTTATCAGCTGCGACTAGTCACCTAAACTTGAAAACAAGTAACGCCTTTTTTTTTTTTTAAAAAAAAAAAATCTTTTACAGAGGACACAAACTTCATATATTTATTTATTCGATTGATCGTTAAACTTTGCCGCAAATTTTCAGTTGTAGTCGAGCGACAATGTGACATCGGACAACCGCACGACTTTTATTTTTCATATTTACTGGCGAAAACAAGACGCACAAAAGTGTACCAAACCAGCCACCATATTTTACGATCTTCAATAGTTCAAGACATTCTTACTTTTTGCAACTTTGTTAGTCAATTTTCATATTTATGGCCTATCCCTCAATTTTTGCCTTACTACCCTTAAATTAGGTGGCATGAAATGTTTTATATATATATATAAAACCTATCGAAACAGGTTTGATATACCTAATACAAGAGTACAGTATTTGTTCCATCATATATACTACCTTATTATTTTAAAGGGACAAAACCAAGTAACATTTAACGCTTTCCTATAATCGTTGAGTTGTCCCCCTGTCTAACATAAATTCATTATAAACTAGTCCAATGATATTATCTAGTTACAACATCATCCATTTTAAAGACACTTATAATAATTGAATAAAGATGTGACAGAAGTGTTAATTAGTGTTTTAAAACATTTCTCAAGTTATATAAGTAATACAGGGTTTTCAAGGATATCTTAAAGTATATTATATACTGATATTTTTAATGCTGCACGATAATTCTTTTTTAAACCAACATGTCGGTTTCAGTAAATATAAATCCCTGCATGGAACCCTTTGCGTATGAGTTTGGTAGGTCTAGAGCTAACAGCGATTGATCGCATCCAAAACTGTATTTCATTAACTTGGTGACACAAATTAGTTTTGAATTCAATTCGAAACAGAAATTCTGCTGACACGTTAACTTGGTCTATGTGACGATATCAATAACACTGGCTTTATTTGTTTTGCTTACACAGTGACGTGATTTATCAAGAGAATCTTTGATGTCATGATCATTTATCTTGGAAGACATTCTGATGATGTCCGTCATTTTGTTTTGAAAATCGCAACAATGTCATATGAATGTAGGTTTGTACTTTGAAATGTGAATAGATCGTTTTGTTATACATTCCTATCAACATTTCTTTCCGCAATCAACTATCGATTCAAGACTACATATTCGTTGCCAATAAAGCGCTATTGTGTGCCTTGATAATTTACGTTAATGACAAATCAGACAATCTTCTACATATAAACCGCCGTGAATCGTATCTCGGAAATGACAATGGAATTGTTCTTGTCCGTGTTCCTCACACGGAAGTTGTTCGGATGCTGTCCGGTAAGCCCGCACTGATCTCCCCAGCCAGGAAAAATATCAGGTGATATTTATCCCCACGCCTGCAGGGATATAATCAATACTTTTCCCTTAGGTAGACGCAAGAATCGATCAACATGTATTTCTACCCATTGTGCATGCCATGATTGCGTAAACAGTCAAAGAGGGCGACACACTAATTCATTTAGTGTTAATCGTGTAAAACTTGGAACCGTTAAGAAACCCAGACCGCTCGCTAACGCTTGATTCATGGTGGTTGCTTATTTTTCAAAATTTTGATTACTTACTGGCATATGTAATGGAAGTTCATTAAATTTAGTTAATATACTCCGTTCTTCACTTTCACATATTTTCTTCTGTTCAAACATTGATTCATACAAAACTATTTTAAAACATAGAAGCATATTAGATGGAACATGTCCTAGGAATTGTTTTACAGTTTGTACTTAATTTACATCGCAAGTTATTAAGCCTAGCAACTCTACTGGGTTCATATCTGTATGAAAACTGATGTTCGATGTGTAATTTACAATCACTGAAACACTAAAAAATGCGCGAAATTTCTTAATCTTTTACTTTTTTGTGGAATATTAGTACACTAGTACATCTAGAGACCAACGGTCTCCAGAACATATAAAAACTCCAGGGTAAACTCTCATTACTTTAGATAAATGAGATTAAATATCGGACCTAATTATCACAAACTTACAATAAAAATTTATAAACATTAAAGTTCAAAACAGTCATTTCATATAAAAAATACTATTATTACAATTTTCACAAACACACAGAATAACACTTTATAAACACAAAATAAACTTTATACACACAATCGAAAAAAAATTTGAAGTTTTCATAGGATAACAAAATTTAATACAATGTAATATTCTATAGAGGTTAGGAGTCTTACGTCGCTATACAAAATGTACAGCGGTACTCCCATCGATTCTTCTATTTCAATAGAACAATGCAGATGAACACTGCATTATAAAACCAGGAATATCATGACCCAATACAGAATGGTAGATAATTTGTATAAATATGTTCAAAATGTAGGCAGTACCAGCTGCCATAGTCTACTTCTATGTAATATATGAAGATTATTATGAAATAAAGAAAATCTATGACGTCACAGAGGAATGCGTTAGCGCCAAGGATATATTATGTATTAACAACTTAAAAAACGCAACCTTTTGAATATCAAGACATATTTGAGAATTTATCTCAGCATTTACAAAGTTGTTGACGAACAAATTAAGTAAGGCCTGAATATTGTAATGAAATTGTTGAATAAAACCAAGGACTAGCAAGAATACATAATGTTCTTGAATTTTCCAAACTACGCTTGGAATTACGACAAAATATCTGTTATTTCCCTGGTTGTGTTTTTAAAGTTGTCAAGTATATATAGCAACAAAACAGAAAAGTATCAAAATTTCAATTCATTTCATAACTTTAAACGTCACTTTCAAGGTAATAGCTCAGTTAATTTCAGCACTTCTTAGTCTAGTTACACATGGGAAACCCAATCACATCCCTTGTTCCTCAGGGAAATATTCTGCCGCCTCAGCCGCCTTTTCGCTTCCCTTTGCAGCATACAACTGATGCAAAGCCATTCCCAAATCACTTGTCTTTCTATGCCAAAACTTCATGTAAGATGGACCATTTGACGTAATTAATGCAGGCACCGCTCTGACAGTAGAGAAAAACAATTAATTGTCGAATACACGATATGCTAATTGTACAACTCAGCCACTTCTCACTTCATAATAATAGAGTAATAAAAAGATATCTATCTATCAATTATCAATTAATATGTACCACGGTTCTTTCTTATTGTCTATTTTCACATGATAAACGATTAAAATAAAAAAAAAAATTTTTTTTTTATGATTTTCGGTGGTTTATCGAAATATCACGGTGGATTTCCGATAACTCCTGTCACTTCGTCAAATTTTCAAATTGTCTTTTTACCAAAAGAAACCGGGGGTAGATGTTACTATATTCTGGACTCATAAATGTGGTTTTGCTTTCTTGTGACCAGTTTTTTTTACAGGATACAACGATGGTTTTAACAAAATAGAAAAATTGTTGGTATCATTATTACAAAACCACCTTAAAAAATCACAAATAGAAATTATTCGTGATTTTACATCTAAACCAAAATTATCTTATTTACATTCCACTCAACAAAACTTTAAATCAGTTAACAACAAACTTGTAGTGGCTTACCCTGCCTTCTTGGATTTCTGACAGAAATAGACGGAGAGAGCTATTGCTATAACTCCAACAAAAAGTACACTTCCCACACAGGCTAGAATGACAGTCAAATTGTTCTCGCTAGAACTATCTGTCGTGCTACATCCTGTTGATATAAGAAATATAACAGTGAAGTTCACAATTGGGAATATTTATACTTCGTACACACCTTTATAAGCAATAGGATAGACTGCTATATTATACGCCAGGTTTACCGAGATAGATTTGCAAGTAGTCTGTACAGTTCGACTGCTGTAATGCACAAATCTGCAACTCATACTGACGGAAAAATCTTAAAATGTATGATTTTCATAACAAATTATTAATATATATATACATTTAAAGAACATTTCATCAAGTCATAAATTGCATCGTGCGTTGTGCGTTATACGCCAGGTTTACCGAGATAGATTTGCAAGTAGTCTGTACAGCTCGACTGCTGTAATGCACAAATCTGCAACTCATACTGACGGAAAAATCTTAAAAGTATGATTTTCATAACAAATATAATATATATGTACATTTAAAGAACATTTCATCAAGTCATAAATTGCATCGTGCGTTGTGCGTTATACGCCAGGTTTACCGAGATAGATTTGCAAGTAGTCTGTACAGCTCGACATTTAAAGAACATTTCATCAAGTCATAAATTGCATAATTATTCTCGATTACAGAACCAGTTCTGAAAGCTGAGAGTCATTACTTTTATGATTGAATCAATGTTGTGCGCAGATGAGGGGTGATGGACCTGCGATTCAAGTTTAATGTTTGTCGGAATTACATTTTAGTTATATAAATCTATATTTACAACTACTATTTATAAAATAAAATGAAATGAATTTAAAATGGGCATATCATACAACTAGCAGGTCGTTACTACAAATGTTTCAAACGGGTTAAATGTACGTAATTGATCAATAAAATCCAAGAAGAACAAATAAAGAAAACTATTTCTTTCATGCACAAGGTGGCAATTTTGCGACCTTTTGTGAAAATAGCCATCTACCCAAAAATTGCAAAGTACTTGTAAATGAAGGTTTGACTGAACATTTTTTATTTTTGCTAATTTATTTGGTAGTTGCTGCTACTTTTAGCAAAACGTTTGAGATTTCGAGACGATTCTTTCAAGTTGTATATTTTAACAGATTTAAAATTGTTATAAATTAAACAAATTTAAGAGGGTGTGTCTCTTTAAGAGGGCGATCTGACCGATATTTTTCAAAACTGACCATCTGTCCAGTCGAAAATACTATTAGAGGTGTCGCATTTATCACATGCACTGTTGGCTGAGAAGGTTCCAGATGTGTAACATGTTCCAGAGATGTAGCAATAGCCTGACTGCAAATGTAAATGTTACAGACATAGTTTCCATGTAACCGAAATAACGAACCTTGTTACAAATTCTAAACATACATAGTATACGAGACAATGGTGTATTTATTATATTTAGTAACTTTTAATTAATTAATTTTTATTCACGAGTTTCGACATTGTATTATAGCATAACAAATGTCAGCAAAATAACTACAAGTTTAGCGAATAATTTTTAGTCGGAAAAAAACTGTAAATAAAGGGCTTTGTCGTTAATGAAATTTTGTCCACCGTACATGAAACAATCATGGATGTAAAATGGATGAAATTTATTAATGTAGACATAAATATAAGAGTATAATTTTATATACAGTAATTTACCTTTAAAGTGACAATATTCTCGTTATTCCCGTTGGTTTCTGTTTGTTGACAAGTAGCATCAAGAATGACAACGTACTGTACCTCACTAAAATGCGTACCATCGTTGCTCACTGAAACCCCTATCATTGTGGCAATCTCTGTGGTGTTTGATGTGTCCGCTACATCTCGACGCTTACGGCTGACTGTTGCACTTTCAGAAGTTGGTACAAGTAGCTCGTTGTAGTTAAGATAAGTACAGTTTGCTTCAAATTCTTGAGTTAGGATAAAAATCCCATTTTCTCCAGCCTGGATTGATATGGAAAATAAATATTATTTTGCTTCATTTTAGCATGATTTTTTTTTCAGGATTTTCATATCTATGTGTTTCAGTGTTGACACGTTCCTGACTTTTATTTCCTACGCAAACAAAATACACAGGACGGCTCATGTTTCCCTATTGAAAGCAATTAAAATCTATTTTAATAAAAAAATCATTTAAAACAGTTTTTTAACTTACACCATAAACGGTTACATTGCAAAGAACACCTTCGACAAACCCACTCCCAACAATAGTAATGTAGTCACATGGGTCTGTGTTGACGCCACAAACGCCGCCTTCAGCGAGCTCTTCCAACAAGGGCGCCGCTGTTATATTCAAAATGCACAGGTCTGTTGCAAAATATGGATGACATTCACATATTCCTAAAACAAATGATTCAAATTTTATTAATTGTATTCCTTTTCCTCTTTTTATTTAAATAATTTGATAAAGAAATTTCAACGAATAAAATAACAACCATGGCATTGAAATGTCTAAAAATAAAATTTGTCACTCAAACAACTTCTCCAAGTTTCTTTACCAAAATCATGTTCTTTACGAGCCGATTTCTTGTTGTTCTCAGTAGGGGTCACATTAAATCCTTTGAGAAATGATATTTTTAAAATCTGACCTAGTGCCTGTGTATATTGGTAAAAAGACAAATACATTTGATTAGTTAGGGTAAAGGCGATGTATAAAACAACCAAAGCCATATATTTTTGAATCAAGCTTACTGTGCTAGTAAGTGTGAAATCCGGTCTTTAGTTCCTGTGCACCTTGTAAATAGGTTAAAACAAAAAATGCCTTTGACTACTAAAAAACACGACAGTAATTAAAAAATCATTTAGGTAATATATGACTGCATGTCAAGGTATATACAAATGAAATCAGGCGATTGACTATACACACGTAGCCAAAAAGATCTGATACCTATTTCAAAATGATTGTAAATGGGAATTAATTTCACTAAGAATATTATGTTTGCCGATAAAAAGTTAACAAAAGGCAAACAATAATATTAAAGACGCGTTATGTATAGTTCGATTAGTATACCGTCGTAGTATATTGTATATGGTTTAATAAAGTTACAGTTTAACTTCCGTCAAATAAATTAATGCAGTCACAGTGTTATAAATGGAGTAAGGGCTTTTCCACAAACAACTTTTCAAATGCCCTCGTACGTCTGGTGTTACATGTTACAACACAATTTCAAAAAT
Source organism: Saxidomus purpurata (assembly GCA_022818135.1). NCBI lineage: Eukaryota > Metazoa > Mollusca > Bivalvia > Venerida > Veneridae > Saxidomus > Saxidomus purpurata. Next base: position 42,711,707 of record JAFMSR010000015.1, read on the forward strand.
GCCATTTATAATTAATGCAAGGGCCATAACTATGCCTTTAAGTGCAACAAGGATATAAACCGTTATTACACATTACACAAATTGATATAATTATTGAACTACTTTTCATATGCAGATATGTGCAAACTGTCCCTTTCGAAACTCTTGTCATTATTTCACTTTAAATTTTTTAAAAAGAACATCCAAATTACCGTTAACACAGTCTCCATTGCCGGCGCAATTTCCATGACAGTAGTTATTTGTAATCGATGTAGCAACTTCAATGTTATTTTCAGCAAAGTCGAGATCAGTTGCTAATTCAACTGTTACTTTCTGTGTAAAGGCATCGCAATGGGACCCAACCCATTCTGTCGTGTTTCCTGTCTATTTGAAAATAACAATAACATTTTTTGTTGATGTTCAAATATGAGCAGACATTTTCGTCATGACTTATCCACGTGATTAACTCGGTGTCAAATTGAAACCACCAGCATCGTTGCCTATGCTACACTGGATTTTCCCTTCTATCACTTTGCCTCAAACATCTAACAACTGAACTTATAAAACTTTAATCACACAGACATATCTGAAGAAAGCACGTCATACGTGTATCTAATATTTAGTTTCTGTTTTAAACACTTAAATACATTCTTTTAAATTCGTGCAACGTTTACAATATGTGCAGACCGACATTCTGACAAACAGAAACTTTTTAAGCTGGCCAATTTGAGTACAGCGGTCAGAAAAAAGAAGCAAAAGTATAATACATGATTAATACTCTGACAAAAGGTAATTCCTTATCAAATGCCTTGCATGCGTTATATATAACAGATACACCTTTACTCATACTAAAATGTATGTTCATAAAAAGAAACTTGAATCTTTTTACCATAATGTCTCTTGCACAGTTGTTCAGATTGTCAGTCGAGTTTGCAATTTCGTTCACGTTCTCTCTCTGTACGTATGCTTCACATTCGCTGTTTAGCTGATCTTCACACATTTGTATGGCTTGGTCAAGGCTTATTGCTGTGTTATTATTTATGTCTCTCTTCTGTTTAAAGCAAGTGTGTATCATTTTGTTACATTTAAGTTACATAGTGTGGGCTATTCATTGTTCTCGAGGAGTATTGGCATGTTACAATGTTACAGTATTGGTAATGTATACCTCTTTATGTTTTTATCTTAAACTAGAATTTTAGTGTGGTACTTTGGGGCTGGAGAGGAGCGCTATTTGCTATGATGTTATTTATATCAACAAGAAGTTATGCAAAATTATATGCCTAAAGAGTCAACGAATGCTTCATTTTCATGCCCAAAAGTAAGTTTCTCATACATTGTGTTTCATCGACGCACCTCCTTAGGCTACTTTGGACAGCGTCTTTATCTTACATCACTCTTATGACGTAGAAGGCCTGTTGAGTTCGGCACCGTTAATGTTCTGTTTTATGTTACATTTTTGGGAGGATGAAAGTCTTATTTAAAACGCGTATAGATTTTATCATTTCTAGACCCCAGTACAATGTATGAATGTATGTCATACAGCAAAGGTAAGAGGTAGTTATCGAGTTACCAAACATCAGCGATTTTGTTCTCCTGTGTCAGAATAACCGAGAACCATATCACACGTGCAGATTAATCCAAGTGATATACGCCAACAATTATGGTTTATTTGGTGTGTATAAAATAGAACTGTACTTCTTATTTGATTTATATATACAAGGCTTGACTGAAAATAAAGTAAATTTAATTGATTATTTTGAACTTTGGTAGATTGAGTTGCTCTAAAATGTACGCGCAACAGTCGCCAAAGCAACGTCATGTCGTCGTAAGCGGGGCAAATCCACGACGTTATCGGTATCTGTTCAACATGCAATGGACTTTTGTGACACCAGAAGTCCGTAATTGACCATAGAATGAATGGAATTACGACAACCTTTCAGACAGTTTGTTGAACGTTATTTACCACATTCACCTTGACACGAAAGACAAACATTAATCAGGTTGTCCGGCAACGACGTTGGAAATTTGGAAACTTGGAAATTTTAGATTACTTGTACCTAATGCATACGGAAAGAGCACACCAGATGTTTCAAATTAAGTATTCGTAATGGAGCATTTTGGATTTGGAGAACAGATTTAAAAATGATAGAAACACGAGACAAGTACCATAGCAAGTTTTGAAACTGTTTATGTAAGAAGTATAGGTAATCATTGAAGCTGCCCCGTTTTTTACCGGTCACGTCAGCATGACGTTGCTATAGCGAACAGAAAACGTACGTTGCTTAGATTACTATAGTAGACTGGATACACTTTACCTGTATCCTCCTTCAAAGTTTTGTAAAATAACGTTATTTAATAAAACTAATATGAGAGTTTCCGGTAACTTTTCGAACAGCCCTCGTCTTGTTTTATAATTGTATGTATTGTTCATTATATGAAATATGTTAAGAATGTAATCAAAATGTATCATAGGCATCAATCATTCAAATACATGTACTACCTTTCTTAAAATATGCTGAGGATGTGCTTCAATCCATTTTTGTCTCATTTTCCTGAGACGCTTGGCTGTGAACCTTGAGGAAGCGTGTCCATTAACATCACGTTTAGATCGAGTTGAACCTTCAACCACAGTACCATATCTCGATAGAGGAGTTGTGCACGTCGCTTCCTCGGCAGCAGAACAGAGAGCTTGGTAGTTGCCCTGGCTGGATGCATAAGGGCAGACGCAGAGAAGCGTGTCGCTATCCCAGCTAGCAACGTTTTCGTAATTTACAAGAAGGCTCTCATCTGAGCCAATCCTGTAACGGATTAATGAAATTTACAAACATCCATTTATTTTGTTTTTACTATAAACGATAAAAAACAGAATTTTACAAACTTAAATTGATATTACCCTTAAGAGTGACCATCATAATTTCAAGCCACACAATAACCATTGGTTTATATCATTTGCAAAATTAACATTGTCAAAGCTATAACCACAATTTATAAATTGTATAACAATTGATATAGAAAAAATAATGAAACTCCATTTTTACTTTCCTAGTCACAAATTGAGCATCCACCTTTTCTGTTAGGTACATTTTTATTAATTTCTTAGATTCAATAAAAGACATTACTGAACTCATTACTAAACACATTATAGCATGCTTAACCATAGATCTATCTCAAAATAGTGATTTTGAAGGAAAATCACACTTTTCAACATATTCTAATTATATCGAAAGCCGTTAGGGTACAAAACTACTTTAAATATTTTCCATTCTAAATGATTGCTATAGATATTACAGAAATGCTGTCCAACGTAAGTGTTTGCTAAATTTCATCCATTTGACACTTGCCGTTTCAGTTAACTCCATGATAGACTTAAAAGACTTACGCCCATGAATCTGCAAAGTCATGTGGGTAAAAGTATTCATCCCACCACTCCCACCAAAACCCTTGTGTTGTTTCGACAGAACTCAGGGTGTTAGTACCACGAAGTATGGTATCGTCCGAATAGTCTCCGTTGAAATTCCCACAAAGTCCTTCGAGATGTCCGAAATCTGACGGTGCTGGAGTCACGTAGACGTTCATCATGTAGTAGAGATATGGCATCACATAAACATGAACTTGCATACCAGTTGGAAGTACTATCTGAAATTAAAAAATACGACCCGCTACAGACATATTATCTTGGTACGCGAAGCCGTTAGTTTACAAAATATGTATTTGAAATTTGTACAAACGATCTGGGGAGTAAATTAAACGGAACTTGTAGAACGGTACTACAATCAAAGGACCAACCAGGTATACCGTTCACATAAGAGAATGTCTGCACGGCAAATTAGTCTTGTATTATTAAAATAAAACATGTAGATCTGACTCTACTATATGGTCTTCATCAGTTTGCTTACATTCCCGAATAAGATGCGGCCTCTGGAATGTTCAAAGCAATTGCCTTCGTTTGATCTGGAGCCCTAATTGTTACAGTCAGGTGGCCAATATTCAAATCCGATCAGATTTCTTAAAGTCAAACATTCTGACCAAATTTCTTCAAAACTGGGTAATGATTGCAGCTTCACGAGGGACTTCAAAGTCTCTCTATGATTTGACCAGGTGACCTTGTGTTTGATCCTATGTTGTCGAATTTCAAACTTGACTAAAATATTATAAATAAATGGGTACAAAATTTGGCTTCCAAAATGTGGCCTCCTAGCCTTTGATCCAAACTGACCCAGTGACCCATAAGGCATTTTGACTAACTGCAGTGTCGATCGGGAATAAAATATTGAATTGAAAAGGTTCAAAAAATATTTGTGATTTTATCTGGTGACCAGAATTTTTCACCTGATCAAGAATAAAATTCGGTCTACAGTTCATCAAGTTAATCATTCTTCCAATTTTCATTATGATTTCTTATGAAATGTGACCTATAAATTGTTCAGACAGTAATTGTAGACGGACGATAGAACACCAGGAAATAACAACTATAGCCCACCTTAGCTTTTCATACTCAGGCGAACTAAAAGGTAATCACATGTATAATTGTATGAACGCAAATTACAGTAACTGTTACTGTATCTATTTCATAACTAGCATAGATTCGTATTTTGTTAGGAAACCAATCGTTCTGTCAAAATAACATTACTTAAATGACATGCAGTTACACCGATTATATCTACCCATGCATCAGTGACAATCATACATGTTTTCGGCTGTATTACTGACATTTCATATACAAGAAGAATCGAAAGGAATTTTCTATTTATGATAGAAGCTTGTTATTGAGTAGATCTGTAAGTCGTTTGTATGGCCTACCAAACCTCACACACTTATAAACATAGTTAAATCAGGAAACGTCATAAAGCCTATATAGTATTATGTAGTTAACTCCGTTTATCACAAAATTCTTCGGACCCTGAAATCAGGAGTACGTTGTTTCCATATAGCATTTAATATTAAGTTTGAAATGAGGAAACATCATGCCCTGATCATTTATTATTTAATATATCCTGCATTTCCTATATCCAGAGTCGCTATATACGAAGTGTACTGTATAAAGAATCACAAAGAGAATCACAGAATTACTCCAATATAAACAATTAATTTTAGTAATACATTTATTCTTTGAAATAGAAATGTTCCAGACGTAATAACTAAGCAGACACATACAAATAAAGCACAAGGGCATATTTGCAAAGTTTAACAAAACGGCTCGTTTTTCGTCTGATGATATTAGTTCACCAATTTGCTAAGGGTAACAATAGAATAATGTTGAGTAAATACCAGATAAGATGTGGCCCACTGTCGGTATACTTTCAAAATACCATCTTTTCGTGACAGGTAGCCTGTTATGTGATTTCCGCAGTGGTTAATTGTAAATACGTCTCCTCCAGCTCGAACTGTTACCGCACAGGAACACGTTTGATCACCGTTACATAAAGCAGTAATAGTCTGAATCTTGTAAAACATGAAACAAAATGTAAACATGATTTCTTATTAATGTACTATGAACTAAATTGTTCAGCAACCAAGCATAGAGTTAATGTTTTAAACATTCGTATTAATAGATAAAATTGCTTACAACTATTATATTACCAATAGAAATATCTTACCGACGAAATTGACTGTTACTTGTTCGAAAAACATTTTAAAATTATATTGCAAGGAAAAAGGGGAAGCTTTCTGACAACCTTTCCTCGTGAAGAAGCGACAAAACATGAATGAAATACATGTATACACGTCAACGTTGTTTTAGACCGGTAAATAAATAGCAACTACATCATTATTCTTTCCTGTTTTTGTTGCGTATCCAAAGTGGTAATATGTCTTCAAATGTGAACCTGGTAATTTACCAGCGAAAGCGAATATCTAAGTTAAATTATTAAGATAAAATTATTAAACACGATGAGGGAGTTGTTTTGTTTTTCATTACATTTGTGACCTTGAATTGGATGGTCGGTTTAAACAATATGTATTTGCATATGGTTCATAAAACATACAACTAACATGACTGTAAGGATTGAGAAGGTTAAAAGCTTATAAAAACTACTTCCTAAGAACATTGTTTTAATATTATAATGTGTATCAGGTAATTGCATTAAAACATGTACGTAGCAATAACAAACGTTTTAATCATTACCTCAATCGGAAGTTTTGTATGTTTTACCATGATGTATTCATTTATCAGCTGCATCGAATACCATCTGAAAATGGTAATTTATTCGGATTTACATGTATTTGGGCCGTGAACTGCCATCATGATGGCTGTATTTCAAAATTGACGGTGACCGAACGCATCGAGAATGAATATACAAGTAACAATTTTATAACTTCTTGTTACCACTCAGTCAGGTAATTATTCTTTTTATCGTACAAATGGCATATAACATAACGTCTTCTTTTGTTACAACATTCATTTGACTTGTCGTAAAAGTACTAAATAGATTTTATTTTCTTTTAAGTCAGGTACATTTCGTTACACAATGGCGTTACATCCATTTTTTACTCTGTCCTCATTAGCAACTAAAATTATGTTGTTTCAATGCAAAATCGTAATTGCAGACTCACCTGCCATCAAACGTTGAAAAGTACGGATCAACGAAAGAGTAACATCCCCTGTATCTCGTTGCGTAGTTTTCCGTTACAACCACCTGTTATGGAAATAAACTGATTTTGATTATCATGACTGATTATTTTAAAAGTAAGGATAAAATGTTCTCTGCTTTACTCAAATGCTATAAAGGGACTAGCAAAAGTTGTATCTTAGTTGATGTGTTGGTCCCTGGGTGTGGGTTGTAATACAAATGTAGCCACCATGATTGCTGCGTTTGCTAAAAGACATGGGTTCTGTTTACGGTCAGACGATTTGAGTAGTAGTCTAGGGCAAGACCCCTGAGGCTAAATGTGCTCCGCTCACCCAGCCATACATAGATGCCAGTGCCCTCTTACAGTTATAAGATATCGGAACGTTAGAATGTTATTAATGGATGTTGTCTAGACAGCGCTACTGATTAAAATATTATTTGACGAGGCAAATAGAGTCCGAACGAACATCCCTTCTTAAAGTGTTTTCTTAATCTATACGTATCAATGATCTTAATATGCTTTGAAATATTAAATCATACATTTTACACAACATAAATAATACTGTGAACACACATCTACTCGTATGAGAAAACTGCAATTTCCCCCAAAAATGTATTGCAACTTATTAGACCTTGCACATGACCCGTTACTATACTAATGTACACCAGAAGTGAGCACACTTTAGTGCATATAGATTTTTAATGATCACGGTACTGATAAATTAGTTCTTACTCCGTTTAAATTTGCAAAATTTTTGTGTCTTTCTCCAAAACACACCTTCTGACTACAAGTTTATCGACCACATGCATAAGTTACGGTGTTTAAACTATTCATATGATTTCATGTTCTTCTTTTCACTTGAGAGAAGTTTTAGAATTCATTGTAGATCTAGTTCTTAACCTTTTATGTAATCCTTACCGTGATCTGTGTTTCCGGTGTGTTCCAAATTGTTTTCGAGTTGCCTTCTCCAACAAGCTTAAGACTTAGCGGAAAATTCGAACGGAGTCTGTACCATCGATTGATTATTGTGGTAATGGTAATATTTGTAATTACTGAGACTTGCCCAGTGTTTCCCACTACTGTGCCACCACACATGTCGTTACTGACAACAGCTATCGTTGAATCTCCACAATCGTGCGCGTTGTCCTCCGGGTTATACAAAACGTATTTCAGTTTACAGTCAGTGGTACCCGGCGCACATCCAAACGGTAAATCGAGCTGCACCGTTATCGTGGCCTCTTCTCCTCTCATTAATGTTATGTAGTTGCTTGAGACCTTAACACAAAGGAACACGTATTATTGCATATTTCATCTCTGATTTCACTACTATATATCCAATACTAACATCTAAAGTCTCTTCATTTTAATGATATTAGATACAAAATCATTCAAGTCGTTTTAAATGGATGAAATATTTTGTTGTTGGCAACAAAACGAGGTCATAACTGTAAAATATGTAAACATTGTACATGTGGCTACATGTAATAGTTTACTTCAATTTATGAAGACATATTGACATTATATGGGCCATATAACTGTAAAAGGTCTTAAAAATTAAAACTCTCCTATAAAATTTCAAAAACTATGATCCTGACTTTTGGGACGTGGTTTTAGTTTGCAAGTGTCTGTCAAAAAACAGGTCCTATTACATCTTATGACAATTGCTGCCTTTATAAGTGTTTTACCTCCTTAAGAATATAGTTATGGTTACTTTATATAAAAAAATGTTATGCATTTCATATCATGACATATGTCAAACCGAGTCATCTGCTTGTAACATTTAGGACCACGCTGGAAATATGTCTTCAGACTTTCATGGGTTATCTTGTGCATTTAATATATCTGTCATAATTGTTACAACTTGATAAACTAATCTTTTTGAATCATGATGTAATTTCATATCCGTGATACGTATTTATTTAACTAATTTGATTGAATTAAAAAAATACATTATGTGAAAGCATTGTTTGTAAACATTGTATGTGATATATGCACAAATAAAACTTACTTACATTTGTACTTACGTAATATTTGAAAAATGAAACTCTGTAATTATGAGTGTGGACATGTTCATGTGCATACTTTCGCAAGGCAAGTGTAGAGTTTATAGGGACTTGAATTAACATGAAAATAAGCGTTTTAAGCTAGCGCCAATAATCATGTAAACTCATAAAACATTACAAAATGATTAAATTCTAAATTTGAAGAGTTGCACCTGGAAATGTGTTTGATTTATATCCAGTAGGAACAGAGTTTTTAGCACATTTATAGTAACATTGCGATGGGAATCCTGAAAGCAAAATTGGAAACCTAAAAAAACCATTGGGAAACCTAAAAGGAATGAAACATGTTTGTCTATATTATTAATAAAATCCATTCTTCAAAATTTCTGTAAAATTTTTTTGTCAACAAATAAATTTTAGTTTTTGGATCGATTGAATTTATTCAATCGTATCCAAAGTTAACAGAGTATTTCAGACCCTTACGGCCGAAATCATACCAAAATTTTTTGTCGAATACGACCGAAAAGTAGTTCTATATTACTGTCCTCTGTTTTAAAATTATATAGTAACAGATCTAAATAATATCAAAACATTACAGAATAGCATAATATTATATTGTTGTTTTTCTTATAATTTGTAACTTAAATCAACGAGGTATCTGTTCTGTATAGAACTATTTTCCTACGCGGTTTTTATCGTCAGACCGGTGTGACATGAGAAATGTAAGACCCGTGAAATACGTATCGCTACACCGGATACACTAAATTCAGTGTTCCCGCGAGAGCGCGTTTTCTGCGGTTTTGACGCAGACGCAACAGAAATAGCAAAGAGCGTCTTCTATGACGCAATTAAAATGTGTATGATCAAATTACTACAAAAACAACATTTCAAAACCTCTCAAAACGCTTCGAAATGCAAGATAAATTGTTGATAAAATACGCTTCCGGTATGGGATATGTCTAATTTTGACCCTATTGCGTCGTTGTTGTCGTCTGATTTCGGATCGACCCGCATTTTGTACCATTGCGTTTTTGTGTGTGTTGATTCCTATGATACCGTCATCATAGATCGTAGACTCACAACAAGAGATGGTCGACGAACCTTAAACGGGGAAACAAAAACGTCTTTCTGAGTGATTTTAATGATCATTTTGTAGTCATTTCGATCAGACTGTCACTATTGAAAGGGGTTTAAGTGTGCCAAATAATATCCAAGTTTAATGTCTATGGTTGAATGCACTTATGAAAAATTCGCTTTGTGGACAAATTTGACTTTTGAGATGCAGTGACAAAATGGAAAGCATCCAAAGAGAAACACCTGTTGTCTTGCCAACCCTTTGATTACCCACCATTTTGTGATGTATCACATGCAGTTTTACAGAAGTAAACTGAATAAAACTTCTTTAACACATAGTCATGCCTTTTATTTTTTTACAATAAAGGGCATGACCCTCGGAGTTTCTAAATGACCCCCAACTTCTGATACAGGGAATTGGCACCCAGGGTCTTCCTCCTCCATGAAAGCCGGAAGTTGCAATATGACCTTAGCTGTTTGGTGCGACGTTAAATCCGAATTATTTCGCACAATACAATCAACTGTATGAGCATATCCCATAACTTTTGAATGACATTTAAAGTTGTTCAAACCATAAATTTTCAGTTCAGTTTTGTCAAAATCCATTTCTCAGTTACGATTCACAGCTTAATACTTCATAGGGTAGTTGAACATAGTCACTGAATGACATAATGTAAGCACATGGGTTCCTATCTCAAAAGTAAAGTTTACACAAATGGTGAAAGGTCAAAATTTGTGGACAGTTGTGTCTCCGGTTTATAACTTTACTCGTGCAAAGGTTGTCCTTATATTCATACATGTATGTGTACAGTCTATGTTGTCCTGATATTTACACATGTATGTGTGCAGACTGTGTTGTTCAGAGACGATCGATCTTCCAGCACTTTCAGTCCTTTGATTTTATATTAACATGGCCTTGAAGCGGTTATAAAGATACAAAGAAAGATAAGAAGTCCTGTTTTGCGATGTCGCAATATAAGCAGTTATCTCCCATAAGCAAGATATATATCGATTTGCATGTTTACCCAAGTTATGCACTATATCATGTATTAATCTGGGTAGGAGTAAGACCAAAAAAACAGTTTTACAGATACTTCTAAAATTTGAACGTGGAATTTATGGATGATGGAAGGCGTTCTTTAACTCGTTCCAAGTTGAAAGATTTAAAAGGAGAAAGCGACAGCCCTTCCTTTCCGCCAAAGAAGAAACCGAAAGTTAAGGAAGAAAATCAAGTGCATCTCAAAGGTATGTGAACATAGACATTCGATAGTTAAGAAAATAGTTTATGATGACATTAATCTTGCGGAGTATATCAGATATCCATATAGAGAAGAAATCAGCAATGTAAACTTATTTTCAATTTATTGAGATTACCTTCCTAAAGTGAAAATGCAACATAAGAGTATTATATATGCTCACCTTGATAGGAACCAGTCCTCCGCTTACCCCAGTTGCAAGTTCCGTAGTACCATCTGCGTCATACACCGTAGCAGAGCAAGTTAACTGCAAAGAGGACATAAATCGTGTGTACTTATCTGTTACACAGTATTGTTGTACAGATAGAGTGATAATATTCTGGTGGTAATATGTCCAGTAAACGAAAGTTGAATCTCGAAAGAAAGAAATGCATTATGTAATGGATAATAAACGGTGTCAATACCCGCCAGTACGTAGCAGCTCCATTAACACCATCCTAATGTTCAATAAACTAAGGATGTAAAAACTTCCGTAACTTATACAACTTGAAATTACTCTTTTAAAACAGTATGGCACTCAGATTTCAAGTCATTAGTTTATACTAATGTTCTCGATTGCGACACAAGTTCTTACAACTTATATTAATCGCTCTCGAGACTTGGGCATATATTACTTGTGCGCCAAAGAGAAGTTGCAGTAGTATTGGGCTGACAAATGTCTCGAACATCTCGTCTGTTACCAAAAACGAACTTGCTTGTGTAGAAGTCAATATTCCAGTGTCCAGGAACTCTGCCTCTAGGGCAAACCTGTAATTGGAATTTGAAATATTATAGCAGGTTCTTACTAATTTCTGAGTTAAACAAAGACTCTGAGTTACTTTCTGTGCAAATTGTTGCATTACTATTGTATATACAAGACTTTATCAAGTAAAAAACATAATCTGTGGAATTATTATAATTAGCCGCAGTATTAGTGTCTGCTACACGTTATACTAGTTACAAAAACATGTACTTATGTTGTATGTTATTATAATTTCATTTAGTAAATCAAAAGTTGCACAATTGTAATTGAGCACTTCTGTATGATGTACTTGTGTGACGATTAGATTTAATGTATGCATATGTTCCCAAATGAGTGCGTATCTTCAGCATTTAAAATACCTGAATGCAGACAATGTAAAGAAGACGTTATAATACCAATAGGGTCTATTAACGTTTGCGAATATGAACAAATTTTTATGGGTTCACTTATTACATTGATCATTGTGTATAAATAAAAGCTTTGAACTTGTGAATATTTGTGTTTAGTTGATCTTCATTTATGTCGCCAACAAGAACGATCTTATTACATGAATCAAATGCCATATCTATGCAAATATTGGTCATTTCTCACATCTCAACACTAGAATTAGGTTGGCTATACAGCGTACATAATAAATACGATCGAAATCCGCCTGAACTTCAATCCAAATAGGGTCAGATAAAATGTTTTCTAGATGATATTCCCAAACCGAGGTAAATGTTCAAGAAACATATACTAATAACCAACAAGAATTGACTGTTTATCCTCACTTCATGTAACTACATGTGTATAATCTATCAAACCCATCAAGATGTAAAAATAAGAAAATAATATCAAAGTCCACAAACTTATATTGCTTCTAACATTCCGATGAAAAATAGAAAAAAGAAAGGCATGAACCACGAGCTTCTGGTCCTGGAATCGCATCAATAGCGCCAGTTAAAATTAATAAAAGTTTAGCGACCATATAAATATACATAGAAATAAATTTGTAATATTTCTGAAAAGAAGAGAATTTCCTATTGTCATATTACTCTTCCTATGAATGTACACACTGCTAACACAATTTTGAACATGAAGCAGTAATTCACTGTATTAAGAAGTAATATAATAATATAAACTTTGAACATAGATGTAATAACGAACGTGTCCTTGCTATCATCCAGTTGATAAGAAATAATAAGATGTGACAACAAAAAACATGTTTTATACATATACGGTGACTTGAAATGTGAAATAGTCCAATGGTCGACCTGAAAGTAATAAGTCCGTTCACCTAAACGGATATAATACAACACCAATAAACGACAAGACAAATATCCAGACAGACTGACCATAAAAATATATAACTCAGAATATGGGCACAACAAAATAACAAGTGACAGGAAATTGTCATAAAACCAGGTTTTCATTTTCCAGTTTGCTGGCCGAGCGCAAATGTGTTTTTAAAGTCAGTAGATATACATAATGTGAAAAAGAAACAAAGGTCTTCTTCTATATATTACATGTGTAAAAAAGCAAAGGGCCATAATTCAGGCAAAATTGATCCAAACACAAAACCCAGACAATATGCCCAAGGGCACTTGATAACAATACTTCTGTGAGAGTTTGGTTGAAATCCCTTGAGAAATGTAAGAGGAGTTGTGCACAGAAGGAATTGTTTACACCGGCCCACCACCGACGTACTTCAATCTAATCACCAGGATTTTGCTTTCAGAAAACCTGGTTAGTAAGTATTTTTTTCCATATCAAGGAAATATAGAGGATAATTGTTTGCTTCTGTGAAATATGGAAAACGACGTCACAATGTCATAAACGCCTGGATGTCTTTGACGTTGCATTTGTTGAAATCATTCAATGTACTGACTGGGAACCAAATGTGAAAAAACTGTGAAAAATAAAGTTGATACTTTCAACAATTCATTTCACTTCAACAAAAAGCTGTAAATCCAAAAAATTTAGTTGAGTATGAACTGGCGGATCTGGAAATCTAAGGTTCTTGAATTAAAAATAAAACACAAATACTATAATAACAGAGTATTCTCCCTTTTATATATACTTAAATAAGGAGACACAAAATTGCTAACGGACGGACGGACGACCAGGGGCATAACGTTATATATTCAAAATTCTTAAGTTCACAACTATAGTTATGTGAAAGTTTGGTTGAAATCCCTTGAGAAATGTAGGAGTTGCACACAGAAGAGTATTTCTCTATATATATTACATTATGTGGAAAAAAACAAAGGCCCATAATTCTGTCAAAAATGATCAAATCACAAAACCCCGACAATATGCGCCAGGGCTCTTTGTGACAATAATTCTGTGAAAGTTTGGTTGAAATCTCTTGGGAAGTGTAGAAGGAGTTGCGCACAGAAGAATTACATATGTGAAAAAAACAAAGGGCCATAATTAGGTCAAAAATGACCAAATCACAAAACCCCGACAATATGCGTCAGGGCACTTCATGACAATACTTCTGTGAAATCCGTTGAGAAATGTAGGAGGAGTTTCGCACAGAAGAAATTATTTACGCCCGCCCGCCGGGACGTACCTCAATCTCATAACCAGGATTTTTCCTTCGGAAAACCTGGTTAAAAACACAAAGGCGTGGCTCAGTGAGCAAAGTACGAAATAAAAAGCAGTGGTAGATGCACAGTAATCAAAGACAGTATTATTTAGACACACACTTTTGGCATATAGGTATATGACAAAATATTAAGTCTAATATTAAAGGACAATGTAAATTGTGAGGCAAATACAAGTGCTCAATACGTTTCTTAAATGAAATCAAAGAGCACATACTCCAACAAATTAGGGTATCGAAGTGACATAAATGCTAACAACAGTTTAAAAAAAAAAGAACAGAAGCCATACATATCTTCAATATTGACTCAGTTTGAACTGATCCATTGATACAAACTGAAAAACATTAGGGTTATTGGTCCGCATATCAAAAGACACTAATGTACTTCAATCTTAGAACTACATGTATTTTGACTATGAATGAGTAGAAATAGCGCCTACCCTAACCAACAACATCGGTATCATTGTTGTCAGTTCGAATTTGGCGAAAACTAAATTCAAAACTGATAGTTACATGTATCACAGTCATTTTTTCAGTTTTAGAATGTTATACATTCAATTTGATCATAGACGCCACGACATCAGGCCATTCATAATGAAAATAGTAATAAAAGTGGACAGATTACACACATGAAGACAATGGAGCCAAACCTACACATGTATGACACATGTGATTCATCACACTATTTCATTTTTAACATAACCCAAAATTATGAACTTTAATTCGAACTCTAATTCTATACGGATGGTATCTCCAACATTCATACTTATCACTGACGCATAATAGCTCATTTAAATCAAAGCGCTGTAAGCGCTGATGGCCTGGGGGCTATAGGTTATCTCCCCGGAAAACAACTTTTGACCAACGTGTTTTGCGCTGAACCTTACCTAAAGCGCGGGTCGAAATGTACAGAGGACGGAATTCAATATATGACACAGAATGAATAATTCACAAATATATGGGTGGCAGGGAAGTTTGTTTTATTATAAAACGTACGTTAAATGATAAATAATCACATAGTCAACATTATTAATTGTTTAAGCCAATAAAAATAATTCGATCTGCGCTTTGTACAACTTCAAGCGATATGATATGATGATGTGAATCGAACATTATTGTGTACCAAGGACAAGACCTTGAAACAGAAATAAACAAAGTAATACCAGCAATGAAATATAAATACAGTACTGTACAATGTGTATAATAGAGAAAACCAAAAATGATTCTGTGTTACCTTGTAGTTGTAATCGGTGAAACCGTTCACTGGGCCTTGACATGCAGCGTGCTCGATAAATGGCGGGTGATTTTGATCACGTGAGTGCCTTCTCGGGAATGTACGTAAATTATATCTTTTTTTATAGAAATTTATTTTTAGGTGAATATTCGTAAATAACAAAGTTGTCAATGAATTAACATCGGAAATTCGAAAATCAAACTACAAACTCTTATAATATCGAGCTCCGTACGTTCCCGTAAATTTCCGTAAATATCCGTACTTTTCCGCTATATGCATATGTTTATCTTCCGTAATCAGCTATCAGCGCATTAATTTCTAAAACAGAAAAAAATGTGTAATGCAGCCTGTAAGCTATATACCTTCCTGCAATCGTTTGAAGTTGTATGTACTCTTTTTATTTGTAATATGTTCTTATCATATGCGACATTCAAACAGAAAATTGATCTGGTCTGTCTTGCACTACTTTCGCATAGCGCATGTTTACAGTTGTTATTCGCACATAGCACAGTTAAATTTCTTGCAGTGTTTGAAATGTGGTATGCTAACTTGGGCCTAGGGGACTTTCAGTCCCCAGGCCAAAAAGTGTTCAAGAATACATACCATTTAAGTCTATACTTTAGCCCATCAGTAATTGCAAATGCGCATCTGAGGAAGACAGTGTGCTCTGTTGTAATTTCTTCACCAGTCATCAGTTGAACAGCTCCAAGAGCTGAAATATTTTTTGGTTCATGTTAATTGTAGTCATTATTTCTTTCGAAGACATGTCTTTGAGAGAAATACTGTGTACAGGAAATAATACATGTGAAAATCAACTACTTGTTTTAGTAAGCCGCTGAACAGAGTGATATCTTGTTAGTCGTGGTCTGGTTTATAATTTTGGTAGTGTCCTTACCGTACTGTTATCCACATTTTCTCTACTCTCTCTCTCTCTCTCTCTCTCTCTCTCCCTCTCTCTCTCTCTTCAAGGCTGACTCCATCTGGAGCGATATATCATTATAGGTTCACTTATACATGTACTAGTTTTACCGTATATCATAATTTACAAACATAAGCTGTATTTCAAATTAGAATGTCAATATAATTACAAAAATGATAACGTTTTGGTAGATAAGTCTTTTATGAAATCAGCTGTTGAATATGTAAGGTTCATCAAACCTAAAGAAACCCATAATCGGTAGATCCTTATTGTAATCAATTTGCTTTCGAAATAAACTACTCATCACTGCGTATGATACTAAGAACTAACAGAAACAATAATAATACATTGCGTACTATATAGTCTTTAACAATGTTAACGTATTCTTTTCTGACAAGTTTTTGCCAATTATTCAGATTAAAAAAGATACTGCTACATGTGTATGTACTTTCGATGTTAAAGCAACAAGCAGAATGACGGTCAATTTCGACGGTAAGATATCACACTTGGTAATATTAAAACTACAAAAAAACAAAAATAATATCAAACAGGGAATGCCACGTACCAAAAACGCAGCCTCCCCAAAACGAGCCCCACAGCACCCAGAAGTGCACACCACCAACACACACACACACACACACACACACGCACAACACACACACACACACACACACACACACAATCATGTACACACACACACATATACTACCAACACACACTAGCATACAAAGCAAACACACGAGGACAAAACGAACAATTAAAAGGAACACAGTGGGGCACCGCCTTGGAACGGTCAGTGGCAAAAACACCACTGGGGAGCTTAAACCGATTTATGGTGCGCACCCAACCCACTCACCCCCACCATTTCCAAAGTCACAGGACAGTGTAAATAAAAGTAATCCCTGCTAGGTGAATCTCTAACACACGCAATGGAAACAAAAGGCATGGTATGTAAAACACAAAAATATGCTCGTGTATAAATATATAAAAAGCAAACCTTGAGAACCAAAAAACGTATGTACTCAATGCCTTTGCAGAAGGAAACACCCTTAAGGGCCCGACGAAACAGGTCAGAGGACAGAAATCAAAACAGTTTCGTCCCAGTGGATTTAAAAACTGCCCATCACAGAGTCCTCCCCCTCTTCCGTCAGACACAATCAAAGAGGGAAGCATAGCGTCCAACTGTAAACGGGTATTTTTTAAACAAGTATTTTTTCATCCAAAGTTATTTTTCTAAGCAAATTAGCCAATTGAAATTAGTAAGACTAATTTCATAATATATTAAGTGTCGTGAGCTTTCAAGAAGATCTAGAGGATCTACATGAAATAGGAGATTTAAATCACACTCTAGAATACGCTAGATAACCTACCATATGATACACAGGCGACGTCGTCTTGCCATTCACCTTGACCAAGACATTCAATTGTTTGAGAAGTGGCCGTGTAACCACTATTGCAGCTGACATTGACATATGAAGATGTAGTTTGATTTGTGTCGAACGTCACACCTCCATTTGCTACTTCCGGTATGTTACTAATATCGCATTCTGCATAAGTGAAATTTATAACGCTTAAAAGAAGAGTAAACGTCATTTATATGTTTTTCAAAACTGAACATGGCAAATACATACATAATAGAAACACAAACGTGTGAAATCAAATTGCACGCAAGTACTACTTAGTTCAGACTTTCAGTATTTTGAGAATTTAAATTCAATAATACATGTGAATTTACTTTTGTTCTTTGTAATAAGACTTCTGTATTTTCGATACAGTATTCATAGAAAGTCGAGACATCCGTCAAAAATGAAGAATAATGGACGAAATGTACAATATAAAGTTTAGATGTAGATCTGAAGAAACTAGAAAACATAGAACATAGACCATATTAATGCTTTCTTTCTCTCCGAGCTTGATTGTTTAGAAAAGAATGTTGCGCTGAGATCGTTAATTTTCAAAATATTATTTCAGTCCTGATGTTTGTATCGACTTACAAATTGATTCTAAATGTTTACGTTAGTGTTTTATAACATGAAATGTTTCAATCAATACACAGCTTACCATTCATGACACAAGTGCTAGTCTCAGACCAGTTGCCAGATGGCAGACATTCAATACTGGTGATAGTACTACTGCGCCCGAGGTCACAATCAACGGAAGCTGTTGCTCCTAGGGTTGACTTCGTACTGTCATCCAGCATTATATCACCATTTTCGAGCATTGGTACATCTCCGCAGTCTAAAAGAATAAAAAAGAAGCCTAAATGTTTATTTATCGTTTGTGTTCTTTTGTATGTTCATCCTTTATTGTCTTCTATGCATGTCTTTCTATCCGTCCGTCTTTATGATTTCGATTTAGCGTGCAATAAGATGCACTTTGGTCAAAATGTGTTGATTGTATCACAATGACATCAGTGCCAATTAAGTAACCCTAAGGTAGCGGTTGACAAAAGACTTGATTTTATTCACCAAAATCTGTAAACAGTTCTATCTTTTTTGTGTTTGGAAAGTATATAAAATTATACATTTTAGGAAAGATCTGTTCAATCTCAAAATAAACCACACTAGAAAAATGTGTTTTTTAAACATATGGCTCCCTCTCCGCTTAACCTCCCTCCCAAAGTGACCTTGACCATTGACCCACTGATCTAAAACTAAAGGGCCTAAAACCACAAAATGTGTTTTTTTCTAAAGCACAGAGGACCCCAAAAGTAGGGTCATGGCCCTGACTAACTAGACTTTACCCCTAAACAACAGTCCGGGGCCATATTTTGCACCCGGTTTTTCTCCCTAAAAATGTGTCGGTAATAATCTACGTAAAAAAGATCCTAGAAGAATTGTGTCAGTCTATTTACAAGAGTTTTATATTTATATTTTTGTAGTTAGGATTTCATGAAACTACAACATGATTCAAAGGTTACTGGTTTTCTTCAAGTTTCATAACATGATACACTGACTAAATATCCCTAACCTGTTGTCATATGCTCAGAGAATTTAAGTCCTTTTGAAGCATTTGGTAATTCATGTAGTACCCGTATCCTTTTGATTTGTGACGGATACAATCCAACAATTTCAAAAATAGAGTTAGTTCAATCTTTTGAGATTTTTGCATGATCTCTTTGATCATTCCCTTTCCCTGATCTGCAAAAAGATTTCCCTTACCTACTGGATCGCAGCTAACGACCTCCCAGTTACCGGTCTCCAAACAGATGGTGTTATCCGAACTAGGTATATACCCATGTTGACATGTCAGAAATGCTGTCGAGCCTATGTCAGTATTGGTATCGTTCTCCAGCCAAACCTCTCCATTCGTTATAATCGGGACATCTCCGCAACCTGCAATTTTAGAAATGCGTACAAAGATAGAGGACACCGAGTGGATTTATGATATCAAAGAACCATGACTGTTACTTGCCACTTTTTTATTATCTCCCTATAAGTTAAAAAATCTTTAGACATGATCAAACTTTACTCCTCCTGTAAACATATACTTCCATGAAGGCTTTAAACAAGTAGGGTAATAATGTATTGCTCGCAATACTTCAGTTACTTGTTAAGCAAAGTATTAGCGGTGTTGCTTTTGATCTGATTTATTTTAATTTACTCATTCCGATTGCTTAACTAGTTCTTAAAAGGCAATGTGGCATTTCTATGTAATACCCAAGGACACAAACACCGTACCTCTGATTCCAATCTAACAGGGGACCATTTTATCTAAGACCATCGCACTACTCTCGCTAGGTTGTCCGGTTTTTTAAACGTTAGTGATATCATACATATGACAAAAAGAACGAAAGTTGTGCCTCGTACTTGTAATAAAATATAGAAGTCTACATGTATCTACTAATAATAAGACACTATCACAATCAAAATTTAAAAATGGGCACTTTTCCAGAGTTTGTTGTGGTACATTTGTATAGATATATAAATATAGACAAAATAAGAATACAGGTGACATTTTCCAATTCACCCGACTGAAGGCAGGAAATACTTAGTGATACATTTGTAGTAACCCCAAATGAATAGATCAGAAAAATACTCACCCGTAAGATTACAGGTGACATTTTCCCATTCACCCGAATGAAGGCAGGAAATACTCAGTGTACTTGGGGTGTATCTTTGATTGCATGATATATTTCTTGTCACTCCGTAACCAAAGTCGTTATTGGGTAAAACCTCACCGTTCTCAAGAAATGGTTCATCTCCGCAACCTTGTTAATATAATTAAAGTCTAAATATTCAACATTTATTTCAACTAAAATAAATGAAAACACATCAAAATACAGGTACAAAATGTATTTACCATTTTCCATGTGAATGTTCATCTGCTTGTTTTGTAATTAAAACAGCCTGAATAAGATCAACATTACAACTTAGTGTTTTGTTTACTCTTGGACTTAAACAATGTTTACGTATGCCTTTCTTTCGAATTCATGGCGTTTCTTCACGAAAAGTGTTGCCAGACAGCCTCCAAGCCTCTTATATCAAAATAATAAAGTGCATAGTAGAAAAATACAAACCTATGGCGTCACAAGTAGCATTTTCCCAGACGCCAGACTCTAAGCAAGCGATGCTATCTGAACTAGCAGCAAAACCTCGAGAACAAGTCACGTTTCCGTTGACACCGAAAGTTGTATTGGTGTCGTCAGCAATCCAGATATCTCCGTGCGCAATATCGGGGACTTCTCCACAACCTGGTTAATAGTTAAATTATACATTAGAGTAAGCTGTTCAGAAATAGTGTCTGTCATTGGCTTTAATTGATACTAATGTCACCTTTTTGTGGAAAGATGGAAAGTTCAGAGATTCAAATAAATGTATAAATTTATATTCATAAATTACATGAACAATATTTTACAGGGGAGTCATTATAGACAATTATTCTTTCTTACTTACATCAGCATAAACGCAGGTAAACTTACCAATGAGATCGCATGTAGCATTCTTCCAAGCGCCAGAGTACAGACAAGTGATCACCACTGTGCTAGCACCATACCCTTCATCACATGATACCTGTGCGCTGGCTCCAAACGTTTTATCGGAACTGTTTACAAGCACGATGTGTCCATTGGGTATGCTGGTGACATTTCCACAACCTAGTAGAAAAAAAGCGAATGTGGTATTGCCATAAATACAAAGTCCTCAACCAGATGAGATAAGATGAATATGATAAATTATGTCCAACGTCTTACTAAACTCCTTTGACATGTATAGTCTCATGATCTTTGCTACCAAAGAGTGACCTTAACTTGATCATAATATGATAAACATATGACCAGCTTCATGAAAATCCTTGAAAATCTGTGATTTCGTCTGATGGCACTTGACCGTGTAAAGTGACCTTCACATAGAGCTGGCACACTTGAAACGTACATTTTTCTGTACGCGATATCCGATAAACGATTGACCTAAGCCTACATGGACCTTTGACAATGTAACTATTTTTTCAAAATTAGTTTATCCTTGTTGAAGTTACAACATGTTACAGCCCGGACATGGGGTACTGGCATATAACCCTGTTTCACAGGTTTTGTATGGCATCGACCTTGGAGGGAACTTCCTAAATGTGGCGCAATACACACCTTTATTTGGGTTTGAATCAAGTCTAAGCCCAACATGTAACCTTGGCCTTCAATATAACTCCCTGGTTGTAGTGCATTACACAATTATGAGAATTTATTTCAAAATCAGACCATGATTGCAGAAGTCACTACCCCGACACTACACACTGCTATATAACCCTGTTTCACAGGTTTTGAACCCAGTCATTTACCTTGACATTGGAGTTAGCCAACTAGCTGTGGTATATTACTTAGTCTTATGTTATGGACAACAACTGTGTGGTGGTATTTTAAATTGGTCCGTACATATAAACGTTACATCCCGGGCATTAATTCCGGACAGAAGGACGAAACCAAGCAAACCCATAGTTCACAATGGTATTCGACCGATTGTGGACTAATAAGAACTAAACAGATTTTTCTTGGCGTGCATTCTTTCGAATACACTTCTGTACCACAATATTCAAAAACATCGAAACTGACATTGACTTACTTTTCCTCTGATGCAGTAAAGCAAAGCAGGAATAATTATTCATTCTAATTTATTTATTATTGATTGCGAAACAAGGTCTTACAACATAAATTAATCGCCCGAGGCTAACTGCAGATTGACTAAACACTGAAGAGCGAGTGTTTGTGTTTGTGATTGTTTTAAGGTCTGTCTAAGGACACTACTATTACCGCCATTTAGTGGATCAATCACTGGACCCTACGATCCCCATGGGAGCAGGCTGCTACTACACCGCGGCGGTCCTACACCGCGGAAATTCTTATGGTAGTAGTCTAAGTATGCATGAGTTACTCAGGTCTAGCACTAGCCCAGTTTTTCTTTGAGCCATTTTTTTCCATGTTGCACTGTTTGTTTAGTACACAAAATTTATCATATTCTTTCTTTAAAACTTATAGCCAATTCAATTTCGTTTGAGCCAATTTAACTTTTTTGTAGCCAATTCTGGCTTTGGCTAATGCCAGAGCTAGCCCTAGTTACTTGTCATACTTACTGGTCTTGTTACAGGTTACGTTCTCCCAATGACCGGTACTTAAACAAGTAATATTCGATAAGCTAGCATTGTATCCCGGATAACATGTCACATTGGCTGTTGCACCCACAGATGAATTCGTACTGTTATCAATCCATATCTCTCCATTCGATATGTTAGGCACATTGCCACAGCCTTTAAGTGGAATAAAAATAAGGTTTACATTTTGTCCTTATCTTTATATCAACCTGCTCAGAGTGAACTATACGGAAGGATGAATGTCCGTCGTCCGTATACATGTCCGTCTGTCCTTCACAAATGCCTCAAATGACATCTTCTAAAACACCACTTTATAGAATATCAGAAGCATGCTAGCATTAAGTTTTCTTAAATCCGGTTGGCCACGAGAGATAAAGGTAGCTTTGAAAGAAACGTTTTCAAGCATTTGCTTCAATTCCACAAGGCACATAGTTTAGATGTTGGGTAAATAACATCATTTCGTGGTACCTACTAAGACTCCTGGTGTCAAAATTAGTTCAGACCAGGTGGTCACCCTAAATTGTTTATCCCGTATTGAAACAAGTTCTTACAACTTAAATTAATCGCTCTCAAGGCTCGCTTAAGATGAATTCAAGCCAGAAGAAAACGAAAGGCACTGTTGGTTTATATAGCTCTTACCATCACTGCCCTGATGTGGAAATTGACCCTACGATCCCCATGCGGACATTTTGCCACTGCACCACAGCGGTCCTACATAGCAGAAATTCCTATATCCTTTGCGCACCGGTAACGTAATGAAACGGGTAAAAAAAATGAGTCCTCAAAACCTGGCCAATCTTTACAGTGAACGCCTATAACGCATTTGAACGGGGTAAAATTTTCTCTCCTCAAAACCTGACCCCATTTTAGCGTAGGAACCCTGAAAATCGAAGCATTTAATTTTAATAGTTTTATTTCAGTTACTTTACAGTCGAATCGATTTCCGGGATATATAGGCATTTCTATTTATATTTTTTAAAACTTCAATTTTCAGAAGACCTTAAATGTATTGAATTCAAATCAATAAAATCAATACAAACGTAAATTTGCTATTTTTTTGCAAAAATAAGAATTACTTGAAATTTTCAAATTGAGTTTGATCACTTTTAGCAAATTTAAATGTTTCTTTTCGCGATTCCTTTCGAAAGCCCATATCTAGAACATCAGTATAAAATATTAAAACTAATCAATAATATTGATTTTCCTTAGAGTTATTGATCTTTATTGATTTTTTTCATTTTACGCATTTTTACGTTACAGGCGTTTCGATATTTAGCCAAACCACGTAAATATTCGTTACAGTGCTTAAAAGAACTACACTTTTAACGAAGGGTCCATAAATACTGGAACGTAAAATAGACGGGTGTTGAAACGTTTTTATTATTGTAGTATTACAAACAGAAATGATTAAAATATATGTGTATCCCGTTTTCTGTAACGGGGAAAATTGGAATAAATCACGTTATAATGCGATATAAACAATCCTTCCACAACGTTTGGATCCGTACAAATTAGTACATGTGTTGACATATACATGCGTAAACGTTGTTCGTTCATGATTGATTATGTAACATATACCTGTCAGTAAAGATTACATAAAATAAACGAAAAGAAACTAGTCTTAAACTTTTTATCTTACATTAAACTAAAGATACAAGATACAAGTGGTTATATGATATAATAACATTATTTGTATGAGTACATAGAAAGTGTAATCAGGCATTACAATTACTGGCCATTAAAGATAAAAGCAAAAAAAAAGGTGCAAGCTAATTGTATGGCAAATATGACCACTGTCGTTGTATCAGCTAATTACGGAACTACTTAACAAACATTTCAACCTGCCTTAGACCTAAGAGTCTAGACCAGCACGCTAGCCACACATCATAAAAACGCATATTATAAGATAGTGGGCACAAAAGTACAAAACCACGAAACACAAATGAATAAGGAAATATAAAACAATACATCACAACTTCCGTTACTATATTACCAAAGTCAGACACATGCATTGCCAAACGCAGTGGACGTTAAGTTGTAACAATATCTACAGTACACACGAGTTTTCATTCCACACAGACTAGTATAGTTTCACTTTCTTAAAATACTGCCAATACACGCCATTTTACTCTTAAAACATTCGTAATGATCAATTACAAAACAATAAGTTCTTAATTTATTTTTTGGCTTTTATGTCTTTTTAGAAGATCGTCTAGGTCTTTGTACTGACTGATCCCTAGACGGTATTGCAGATGGTTTTGCATCACAGACCGTCTTGAACTTTTCACCATCAGCATATTGCAGGCTTGTACCTGTAAAATCAACATAACAGCATTTTATCACTCAAATATATTTTGATTTCATATATATATAATCTTATATATTATTATATCCAAAACAAAATCTGGAACCTCTTCATAACCAACATATCAGGAATCCGGAAAACGCTCTTCTACCTGTCAGTCGACTTATTGCGGAATGTTCAAAAGATTTAATTCAAAAATTCAAAATAATGCCTATTTATAAATTACAAGAAACGGACAGATTCGAACGAAGGAGAAAAGAAACGTTATTTATTAACACCTATGATCCAGAACTAAATGCAAAATAACGCATTAATAATAACATAGTGACGCCCCTTAAAAAACAACACAGTAGCGTCCTCCTGGATTTCCTAAATGTGTAAAAGGAATGTAATTACCGGCACATGTAAATGATTGGTAATTGTGAACCACTCACTGCACTCGTGATTATTCCTCTTTGTGCACTAAACTATTTCCACAGACTGGTCCAATTTTATTTTAAAGTGACATTTGGTCCATATTAGCTGAAAACACGTTTCACAGTAAACATGTTTAAACCACAGTAAGTCTATATGAATCTACTTAAAATCAGTACTTAGCTTTTAAAACAGAAACAAGAACTACAAAACATTTTGGTTTTATGGCACAACATCACATCGTAAAAACATGTACAAATCTCTAACATTTTGTATCTGGCTTAAAAAGTTACCATTGTTGAAGATTTGTAAACAAAACTATTATCAAAAATAAACTAAAATTAAGTAAAGTTTAGTTTTACTATTATAATTCACTTTCTGTTATATACTATATTTAAATTTCCTTATTTTGACTGGGGCAGTCATATCAGAAAAACACAATTTCAGAAGGTCATCTTTTTAAAATTGTTACATATACAATTGAAATTAAGCCGGTTTTTATGACAATTTAACTTGTTTAATTTTACAATGTCATTTTACTGGTTATTCTTCACATTGAAAAAATGATAATAATTTCACTTTAACCAGAATGCTGGTACACTACACGAGGAATAAACTAATAAGTGAGCGCAATAAACCTGAATGAAAGCCATATTTGTTTGTTTGCTTTTCACTGGTGTTTCTTTAAATGCATGCATGTATATTTCATTACACATACCAATCCTGGTTCTAGTTTGCCGACCTTTAGTAGGTGTAAGGAAAACCGCTAGTGTCTGTGTGTATGTGTCTAGTGTAAGAATCTTTCTTTATCTATTATCATGATATGCGGCAAAGCAATCTCTGGACAATACAGAAAAATAAGCAATTGTATTTTGAACATATTATGATTTGTTCTATTCAAACTACTGAATTACTTAGTCTTGCAAGTGTGTCTTTACATATGTCGCAACATCTTGCCTTTTATTTGCATTTATCATTTTAATATGTTTAAGGTCGTAAATTTCATATTTACGAGACATGCAAAACTTTTTGAAGTTGTCTTTTTATATATGACATTATGTTGACAAAAGTGTACTTTCTTATTGCCTGCAGGTTTGATTTTTTAATGAATAAAAATAAACTAATCATTGATGTGTTTTATTACAATAGTGTACCTATGGAGATTGACTTTGCAGTCAATACACCCATGGTTCGTCTCTTTTGGTCTTCCGCTTGGTGTCCGTTTGCCTAACCGAAAACAAAGTATGCACGCCCTTGCGCGACCTTGCATAATATCCTGCTCGTGGCCAGTTGTGGCCAGAAACACTTCATCAAACTGTCTAGACGCACGTTTCCGATCACTGAATCCTCCAATCAGTTGTTCAGCAACCTATAATATTTAATATGAAGTCATGTCATTTGATAGAGATGAAGTGTTTACAATGACAGATTTAGTGAAGGTATTGACATAAATACACAATTATATTACACGAAGTGTTTTACTAATTTTAAATAGACATAGAAAAATAAAAGTAGACATTGTAATTTGTAGAAAATATGTAAAAAAAATTGGTTTACCTTAAGATGAAACTTTTTGTGCTTAGCTTTTGGGTGTACGTGTTTGTACAGCAGGAAGGCATTTACGAGCGCCAAATCAACTGCAAACCATGCAAAGTAGGTCCACCAGCGCGTACACGATCGTTGTAATGAAAAGTTGCTCCGTAGATGATCATGCCGATCCACTCATCCCACATATTTATGAAATTCTACTATTGCTTTGGGACATGTGAATTCCGACCGCCTCCATTTCAACTCAGTGTTTTGTTCTTTTTGTTCAACGGTACACTCTCTCCTGTTGTAAAGTGGGTCGTAGTAAGTGTTTGAATTGTATACGTGCTTCTTGTCTTTCCATACAGTTGCTACTAATTTTCCATCTCTCGTCTGTCTCTCCATGGATTCATCACGTTTGAGGTTTCTGACTTTGTCATCTTTATTTTTCTTTGTCTTTGATACCTTTAGATCGGGTGGCCAAAATCGGTGGCCTTGATTGATTGACCCAGAAATGTATGTTCCTTTTACAATCAGCGACAACGCCAGTGGAATTGACGTATAAAATTTGTCAATGAAAATGACATGATTTCTGTCCGTTATTGGTTCTGCAAGTGTCTCAACCACATTTTGTGTCAATCCAACTTCTTACTGTTTTCTGAGGTAGACCATAAAGTCCGACATTGATATAAAATATAAAACTGGAACGTTAAAAAGCGTATATAGTAACATTGTCAACGTTAATCTCGTTTTATGCTACAGAAACATATTAAACATTCGTAAGTTTTCTGTTAGGTGTATTTTAGCATAAACACACGTTTGTATACGCTGCAGTTGTGAAACTGTGTCCACAAATTGAGGCTGATTATTAAAATCACCAGTGGCAGTCTGCAACGAATGTAAACGTTGAAAAACATAAATTGCCTGTTACAGTATTGCATGTACATGGAAAACTGCCAACTGTCAAACATGTTGCATCATTCGCTGTGTAAACCCTGTAACGTATATAAGCCACACACGGTCAAAATTTTAAGACACTGTAACGGTAGATACCGTATTTTTTACGCATTTATGCGGCTTAAATATTTCGTTTGATGAAAAATCTGTAACGGGGTTCATTCGATTGATAAGTGCTGAAAAACAACGACAACCGAAAAATACGTACTTGGGTTCATTTCAACGTTGTTAAACGTACTTTTTTTTGAAAATACGTCGAATCTCGCGTCCGGTTTTAAACCTGCAAAAAAGGCACCCGTCTCATAACGTTGCAGGCAATCGCTGTAATAATTGGCCAGGTTTTGAGGCAACGAAATTTTTACCCGTTTAAATACGTTACAGGCAATTGCTGTAAAGATTGGCCAGGTGCGCAAAGGATATTAGTTTTAATATAAGTTTGCATGAGTAACTCGTCATACTTACTGGTCTTGTTACAAGTTACATTCTCCCAATGACCGGTACTTAAACAAGTAATATTCGATGAGTTAGCGTTGTATCCCAGATAACATGTCACAGTGGCTGTTGCACCCACAGATGAATTCGTGCTGTTATTCATCCATATCTCTCCATTTGATATGTTAGGCACATTGCCACAGCCTTCAAAAAGTAGAAGAAAACCGAAATTTTACAGTTTGTTCTTAACTTTATAGCTAAAATAAGTCCCCGGCTTAGTCTGAGCTTTAGGATGGATGAATATCCGTCGTCCGAATATCCATGGAATACCATCAAACTTTACCAGAAACAGAAAAACAGTTTACCAGAAACATCCGAGGGTCAATTTTCTAAGTATTTAATATATAGCATCATCTAGTGACCCTCTTCTAACTTTGTTCAAATCATGCCAACTGGGTCAAAGTTAGCATCGTCCGGGTGCTCACTTGTTTTGCAAAGAGAAACATACAAGGTAATTCTTAACAGATCTCTCTCTTTTTCAAACCACTGGTTACATTGGATATCTACTTAGTTTGTTAAAATCATGCCCCTTGGGTCTAAACTGACCACCTCTTAAGAGTTACATATTTCTAAATATTTGAAATTTTAAAAAAAAATTAAAAATTTATCAGCGAGTTGTTAGTCCCAGAAGTGTTCAAGTAAGGACTTTTCTCAAAAAAACAAAAATAATATCAAACAGGGAATGCCACGTACCAAAAACGCAGCCTCCCCAAAACGAGCACCACAGCACCCAGAAGTGCACACACACACACACACACACACACACACACGCGCGCGCGCGCGCGCACACATCAAAGCAAGGTAGGTGCTAGAGCATTTAATTAAGCCGGAAGTTTGTAAGCTTGTAAATGTTTTGTTGCCTCATATCTATATCATTTAGAAGTATTAAAAGTGCACTCGTTTTAACTTTATGCTTTTATCAAGTAAAGAAAAGGAAATAGTTTGAGACTGTCATAAAAACTTTTCACCTACCTGTTACGTTGTTAGAGGCCCGAGTATCGTTGTTGTACGTCAGGGTATGGTTGTCGTACGTCTGGGTAGAGTTGTCGTACGTCTGGGTAGAGTTGTCGTACGTCTGGGTATAGTTGTCGTACGTCTGTGTATAGTTGTCGTACGTCTGGGTATAGTTATCGTACGTCTGGGTATAGTTATCGTACGTCTGGGTATAGTTGTCGTTCGTCTGGGTATAGTTATCGTACGTCTGGGTATAGTTGTCGTACGTCTGGGTATAGTTATCGTACGTCTGGGTATAGTTGTCGTACGTCTGGGTATAGTTGTCGTACGTCTGGGTATAGTTGTCGTACGTCTGGTTATAGTTATCGTACGTCTGGGTAGACGTTTGGGTATATGTTCCTGAAAAACAATTAAATGTTATTAGTGTCGTGGTGATATTCCTGTAAATACTTACTTTCGGGGTGAAAAGTCGATACACGAAAACTCGTCAAGTAGCTATTTTTGTCGTGTTTTTGCCTTTCGATTTGGTGGGGGCGAACAGTCAAAAACACGACAGATTGAAGGCAAAAATACGACAAACAGATGACGAAATCACGATAAAATAGATGCTTGGTGCGTTTTCGAGATTCGACTTTTCGCCCCGAAAGTCGAGAACACAATAAATAAAGGGCGAAAACACGACTTATTAAAACCCGCCAACTCGAAAACTCGAAGAAAATGTACGTCTTGTTTTCGCCCTTTGTCATGTTTTTGCCTTTAATCCTCCGTATTTTCGACCTTTTGCCCGCGAAGCAGAAAGGCGAAAACACGACAAAATAAATTTGGTGTCTTCGAACTTTTGCTCCGAAAGTCGAAAGCACGACAAATAAAGGGCGAAAACACGACTCATTAAAACCCGCCGATTCAAAAACTCGACGCATGTTTTCGCCTTTTGAACAAACATGTTTTCGCCTTTAAGTCGTCGTATTTTCGACCTTTCACCCCGCCAACTCGAAAGGAGAAAACACAACGAAATAGCTACTCGGCGAGTTTTCGTGTTTTCGACTTTTCGCCCGAAAGTCGAAAGCATGACAATAAAGAGGGAAAACACGACGCATTAAAACCCGCCAACTCGACGAAAATATACGTCGTATTTCGCCCCATAGCATAGTGTGTCGTGCTTTCGCCCTTAATATGTCGTGTTTTCTACTTTTCGCCCCGTCAAGTCGAAAAGTCGAAAACACGAAACTACCACAAAATAGCTACTTGGTGAGTTTTCGTGTTTTCGTGTTTTAACGACTTTCTGTCCAGAAATGTCGAAAACATGACAAGGCAGAAATCAATCACCATACCTTACCGATATGTTTTAATGTTATCACGTCATAACGCTTTGTAACCACGCCCACATGCCGGACTACTTTCAGTGCAACAATCATCTTTGACTTAGTTAAGGTAGGGGCCTCTGGGTGCAAATACAGAGAGAAACGAATCACATATCAATATCCTATCATTTATGTTTTTCTCTTACAGGTCATGGTTTACGGTTTATCTCTTGCATAAAAACACTGCCTAAATAAACAGATTGAATGATGATAAGTAAACAACACGCCAATCATAAACATAGAAAACTGTGTGTAGAACTGTAATTTTGGGGGGAAAAAACATTCACGTTCATTGTCATATTAAAGTTAAAGTTCCATGTTGGTTTACAATTAGAAAACTCGCCTTGTTGAAAATTGGAAATTTTTGCACGTGTCGTTGCAAAAATTTAGTTTCCAAAATAATACCAAAACATATAAAAACAAAACATAGAAATATATTCTAATGAATATAAAATTATATAAAACTTATTATTATATAAAAGATCTTTTATGTTGTTTTTATCTTTTTGATCCTTTGAAATGTAGAATTATTTATCGAGGCACATGTAGTAATTCGAAATGATATGTAACAATTACCGTATTTTTCTATTCTAAAACAAAATTATATTGAATGAAGATGTTGCATGAAAAATAGAATATTAATAAACTGACTTTTGACAATAGGTGATATCAGGTTTGACAAATACGGTCAGTAAAGCTACGACAGAGCATCGCCTTTTCCGATATCACCTGTTATAAAAAGACAGTCGACTAATATTCTCTAAATTCTAAAATCATTCGACAACAACAACAAGAAACAAACATTCAAAATTTTTCTTACCTTCTTAATACATGTACGCATATATTACTTCCCTCTATAATAATAATAATAATAATAATAATAATAATAAAGATAATAATAATAATAATCATGAATAATAATCATTATCAGTACCATGTTATTATTATTATTATTATTATTATTATTATAATCATTATTATTATTATTATTATTATAATCATTATTATTATTATTATTATTGCTTACAAAATGAGGTAGGTACCAAACTAGTCTACATAACAGTTTATTTCATAGCCCTTGTGATACATTATTCTAATACCCTATTGATTAACAAACGCAACATGATTCCATTTGCGTTATGATTCTGATGATGCTTCTCGCTATTTTCGACATTTTATTGGAAAAATCTCAACAAAAGTAAACTCGTAAATATAAAATAAACATTTAAAAGATGTTGGTATCGATGTAATGACTCGTTATTTCCTTCGTAAATATCGAAAGTAGCCCACACATGATATTACATCAAAACTAACAATTATCCTGTATGTAAACAGAAAATAAAGAGATTCGAAGTTTGGCGTTTACAATAAAATGTTAGACAAAACAAAAGGCAAATGTTTAACTATTATCCAAATCTACAAAAAAAACTTTTCAGTACCAGCACCGGGTTTTACCTTTTAGATTGATCACTATTGAATACAATGCGACATAACTGTTAACATTATTTATTCCATTCTTACAGCTAGTATAATAATTAACGAAGCAAAAACTTGTTTGTTTTATGTACAATAGTATTTTATTTCATCAAATAATCAGGATGATATATTCCTTATCAAAGGTTAAGAAACGAGATCGTGTATATCATCTTACCTCTTAAATGAAATAAGAATAGAATAATGACCGCAGTCACAAACTTTGCTTTTCCGTTAAAGTATTCCATCCTCAAAAGTAATGTTACAAGCGGAGTTAAGCATTTATATTTAGGAAAAATTTGGGTATTATCCAAAACAAAGAGATAAATACGTCTTATAAACAAAGGGAAATATCAATGGATTTGATATTTGTAACAATTTGTGTTTAGATGCGGTAAGGTGCCTTGCCTTGCGGTTTAGATGCGATAAGGTGCCTTGCCTTGCGGTTTAGATGCGGTTAGGTGCCTTGCCTTGCGGTTTACTTGCGGCTGGGTGCCTTGCCTTGCGATTAAGATAAAACTGGGACGACTTACCTTGCAGTGGCTATGCGGCCGGGAGGCATTGCCTTGCAATAGTATTGCATAGTAAGCTCATTGGATAATATTATAATTTCGCGCATGATCTGCCTTTTCGTGCAGTGTCTGAATCTTTTGTGTACACAAATATTTGTTGCGTCACTTTCGTATAAATCTTATTGAACTGTATATTGGAAATTGCAGCACCTCTGACCTGTACAATGTGCAAACGTGATCTTTGATACTATATTGAACATTTGTTTATCAATGTGATGTCTCAGGGCCTCTTTTTAAAAGCTTCTTACGTCAATACGTCACGGGCGACATCGTCTTAGTATAAGCGCCAAATTCAATTCTACAACTGTGTCAAAGAGATCCAGATAGGCTAACGTCGTAGCTGTAAACAGTGTCCGACCATCCGACCATTAAAAACCGTATATACAGTCGCAAATATCAAAACTAAAAAACAGTTAACCCTATACTGAACAACAGAAAACAGCTTTTTACATGTACTTGACCCGTGATGAAAGATTCTAACGCACTACCGATATAACGACGTTTCTGATTGATACGTTATTAAATTTGCGACTGTCAATTAACGTTTCTAATGCACTAACGTTGACTCTGATTAGTTCCGTCATTTGCGGAGGTCAAAACTGTTTGCGACCACTAAAAACCGTGATTACTGTTGCAAATGTCAAAATCACTAAACGGTTAACACTATTTTAACGCATGATGCTTTAATATGCAATCATCACTGATCGTTTGATTTTTGCTACCATACTATACGTTATTTAGACCTCGCAAATTTAAACGACGTAACCAATCAGAAGCGACGTTACATCGATAGTGCGTTGTAATCTGTAGTCGCAAAAATCGAATGAGTGCTTTTTAGAGGATTGTGCGTAAGAATAGGGTTAACTGTTTAGTGATTTTGACATTTGCGATAGTGTATACGGTTTTGAAAACTCCATCGCAATTAAAAATATTTGCGACCGTTACAAACCGTTAATACAGTCGCAAATATCAAAACAGTTAACCTGATAAATTATAGTCGCAGACATTGGATTTGTTGGCGGTGGTTTTGGGAAAATATGCTAAAAAATGCGCGTGTAGTCGTATATCATCCATCAGTTTAATATGCAAGTCAGTAAAATACCATTTTCACCTCGTTTTATAAATAGGCTAAATATTATTCGTCGTAAACAAACGTGATCAATATTAATTAGGCTAATTGGCACACTACTGTAGTTCACGTTGTACTGTTAGAACAATGGCCTGAACAATTACATTCGTAACTTTGGTGAGGTAAACTTTATCATTTAATCTAAATCTATTGTTTAAGTGTTTGATTTAAAAAACGATACTATATGAATGTTTCTTTGACCTTTAATGGTTGGGATTAGGACCATAGGAGCTCAAGGTCGGGATTATGCTTTTTCCGGCTATGTTTTGTTATTTCACATTTATTTAAGAGCCAAGCTAACAAAATATAATTTTATAAAGAATAAAGAATATCTGAATAAAGAAAAGGAGTGACATCCGCCATGTTATCCAACACAAACTGCTAAGAGTGGCGTCCCTTTTTTAAAAAATTATTTCATTTTATTTTTTCTGCAACACTCATGGACAGTGTGCTCAATTTGTTCAAATGGTATGGCAAGATAATAGTCCATTACTACTACATTAAACAAAAATAAACTGTTCCGCCAGTTTTTGAAACTGAAGTTTTTTGCCACCACACTATGTTTACATGTATAGGTTCCGGTTCCATGTTGCGTCACATTGCATGGTACACGGAAAACCAGTTTTTGAGGGACGTAACTCTTAGCAGTTTGTGTTGGATAACATGGTGTGTGTCACTCCTTTTCTTTATTCAGTATACTGGGTACTTCAGCGGATAAATATGAAAGTTAAGATCCGGGGAAAATAAGATCATATTTTGTTAGCTTGGTTCTTACATAAATGTAAAATAACAAAACATAGCCGGAAAAAGCATAATCCCGACCTCGAGCTCCTATGATTAGGACATGTGTTTTGCACGTTGTCTTGAGATGCACATTTGACCAAGGTTATATGAAAGTCCATATATCTGTGCATGCTATCATGTGAGATATTGTGCCATATCTGACGAATCACGCCTAGTGTTAATCGGTATAAAGTTTCTGGGGAAAAGCCCCAACCTTCCTTTCAGCAAGTCCCACATTTTTTTTTCTGTTTGCATTCACAAATGAAACAGAAGCCAAGTCAGCTCAGGTAAGCCTTGCGTTCCGTCTCGCCCATGCTCACCGAGCTGCTTTGTGCCTTGTGGTAAGGGTATGAGCCTTTCATGGACTACGGGCTCGAATACCTACGGCCCGGAGGCGGTTGCAAACCGTTTGTGGGCCAATTGGTCGGTTGTGCGTACCGGCTGTCCGCCTTGTCGTTGACGTAGCCGTAGTAAAACGGTCAGGTAGATGTGATAGAACAATATACCTATCTTGGTGGCAAGTTGTTACTTTCCTTTGGTCTCCGGTGATATCAGCGAAACTTTCGGTTCTTCTAAATTTCTCCCCCAGCTGCCGGACACTAGAATAACGCCTATTGAAAAGCCACGCAACCTGAAATAATGATAAATACTTGTCAAGGATGAAAATTTAATCATAGTTAATATTGCTTCCTACATTCTGTCGAAATTGATTAATTAATTTACAAAATCAGTTATACCTGCCGAAATGAGGTACCAGCAACAATCATGCCGACGGCTCTTGCCCGCTCTTCATTCCCAAGTTTTTTTGTTGTTTTTTTTTTTTTTTTTGCTTTTCGAGTTGGACATTCTATGTGTATTGCATTGCAATAATATGAAACACGTTTGATCCTCGTGCCAAAAGTCATAATGGTATCGCGCTGTCAACCGTGACGATTTTTATTATCATCAGATATTTAACATAAGACGGAATATTCCTTCAGATGTCACACGTAATCAACGTGCACAGAAGCACTACAGTCTCACATAATAAGAGACAAAACGGTATTAAAACTTCTTGGGTAGACATAAAAGACATTAAAATGATAAGAACTTTGTAGCAGAAGAGGTCAGCGCGTTTTATGCTTTCTGTAAGCCAACAGCATCAACAAACAAACACAATGCAACTTTTAATATATGAACAAATCTGTATTTACATACATTATTTATCAATAAAAAAGATTGTGTCACAAGGTTTATTAATACAAAATAAAGAATTTTAAATTCAAATAACGAATTTAGCATTTTCAGAGTTTTGCAATAAGCGAGTAAAAGATGAGACAGTCTCAAAAGATTCGGAGCACTTATCATTCGCTGGACGTACCACCTATATAATTGCACTGGTATATATACATGTACTGAAAAGTCCAAAGCATAATCATGTGACAGCATTAACCAGTGTAGTATCAAACTGAGAAAGAGCTAACATTAATCACTTTTAAAAGGCATAACAAAACCAAGTAGGAAAGACGGACAAACTGGTGGCGCACACGAAATAGTAACAAGTATTGAAAAGCAATGAATTTTTCGGCGCATTTAGAGCTCGCTTTTGACCGGAAGTTGGTAGTTTTTCAACTGCCATAGACTGTATAACAGTTTTTGGATTGTAACATTTGCTCTGTAAGGCAGATTTCAATTTGGATAATACCGCATGAAAAGGGCCAATAAAATAGCCTTGCGATGTCAGTCTTTCATTATTGGTGTTAAAATAGTTCATATCTGTCAACACAATATGTTGTGTTACCTCCAAACTAATCTTACTAAGTCTTATGAGTGTTTCTCGGTCAGTGAATAACGGTCAGTAATTCGAGTTACATTTTTAATAAGAAAAACAAGCATTAAGATTGTTTTCCTGATGAACATGTCACGTCAAGGACTTGATCACAATTGGGCAAAAAATGTGAAAGTGTTTTAGCTCAATCGGAAGAGCATTTGCCAGTAAGCGAAGAGTCCCAGGCTCTAGTCCCGGTCACAATTTTCTCACGCGGTGACATTTGGCATCCTCTTAAAGCATAAAGATAAAAGAAACTTCACAGAATTTTAAACTAGGAAATCTAGCTGCCTATCTCTCGCGCAGACCATCTTTTTAAAAAGACATTTCACGTTGATTCATGTACATTGAATTAACGGTGTAAACCGCTTTAGAAAACTAAAGACGCCGACAAAATAGTGCGTTTACATGTGTACGTCATTAGAGGAAATACGTCACAAACGTCTTCACCATAGTAACAACGTCATCCTCATTGCTTAAACATGTAGTATGTTCAGGTTTAAGATACGCTGTAATGAAAGTGTTCGTTTATTGCTTTATGTTATATAAAAGCAAGTGATGGAATTTACGGACAGCCAGTAAGTTTTGATACATTACGGGGATATTTTAATTTGTAATGAATTCAAACTAACCAAGTCCATATAGGCCCTTATATGTGAACATTTTTTGAATAACTTTTGATGAAATAGTCAGAAAGTCCAGAGGTAGTTATTCTTGCGTGTATCTGTGCCACACACAGGAAACGTAAATGAGGCATATCCGTTAACTGGGACCATCTTAAATAACCTTAAGACATTTCTTATTCAAATAGTTTAAAGGATGTCCACCAAACCACAAAGTTTCAGTTAAAAATTCCAGAAACATCTGTAAACATAGCATAATTGTAATGGATACTTTCTTTATTTTACCATATACAGTACTGTATTCACCATGTGGGGACGCACTGTAAATAGACTACATTGTATTATTTATTTCAACTTGATGGTTTTGTAATTATTTTGCTTAATTTATTTTTAGTTTTATCGAAGGCCACATTATAAATAGTTATACAAATATGTAATTTGTTACATAACTTAATGTGTTATACCTTCGTAAAATAAAGAAATTATCATTACTATTATTATCATTATTATCGTGTGGCTAGAGTGCCTTCCTTTGTGGTGAAAAGGTCACCAGGAGCTTTGCTTACAGCGGATGGTCATGATAATTTCGGACGATTTTTGTACTCTTGCTGCAAACTTCTTATATTTAAGGAAAATACGGGCCGACATGTATTTGGGAAATACTGACATGGTGATTTTAAACGGAGAGAGTCGGATACTTTAATAAAAAATATAGAAACTGTATCAATTAGAAACTCTTTTAGTTGGAGAATCGTTGTTCTTTAGTTTGGAATGTTTCATAAGTCAGGTTATAATGTTTAGTTGTTTTATAAAGTGTTTCAATAAAGGGATCTCTAGGATTGTACGACCAATGCAAATAATAAGAACTGCTCTATTCCATCTTAACTATTAACATGGTACCCGATATTCAATGCTAAATTACATTATGATATAAAAACCCGTCTTAACAAGCATTGATGATATACGTCACAAACGTCGTGATCATAGTAACAACGTCATCCAATAAGGAATCTGCAAATTGTTAAACACCACAGTATTTTAAACATTTACATCACGATTGTTTTGGCATTGTTGCTGTATGATATGTCCAACATGTGATGGCATTCGCGGATAACCGGTAAGAGTTGATACAGTTCGGTGGTATTTTAATTTATAGTGAATTTCATTCAACCAAATCCATACAGGACCATTATGTGAACATCTTTTAAACACGTTAATGTGAAAATATTGTTACAATAGAATAACACACTTAGTTTCTGGAACTACCCGTATTGCCATCACACATAGATATAGCGATAAAATATTGTATATTTTGTAATGCATTCAGGTTGTTTTTCTATATAATATAAGTAAAGTTGGATATTTGCCGTTCGCAGATCGCAAACGCGATTCAAAAGAATGTCTTATTTCCTCGCTCGCTCGGCTTATACATGTAAATGCCATTAACCGCATCGTTTACATGAGAATAGAACTAAACTTCTCAAATGTGTTACCCGCACCTCCTGAAATTTGATCTCCCTTTGTGTAGAAGTATTGAAAAAATAAGAAATCTCTGAATATCTGTTACCATGTCAATAGCCGTTTGGAATCTGCTTTAATATTTCATTGTAATAAAATACTGTCTGACTTACCCAAACGTTTATTACAGTAAATAACTCACAGCAATGTTTAAGGCAAATGAAGAGGGTTTTTTTCGTGATTAGTGTATCGTAAAACATTTTTATGGGCTGCATCCCGAGATTAAGATGTGGGGTAGTCGCTTTTATTCAGTAATGGGGTCAGATGGAAAATGTTTATGTATGTTTGGATGTTCAATAATGCAAAAGGGCTAAGTTATAGGTCGTATTTTATTATGCAACTTTCATGACGAATACCCGAGAAACCCGTCAAATAGGTTTAGGTAGTGTGATGTCTGATACTATTCGACAGTGTTGTTGTATTACACTGTCCAGATGTCGGGTTTTAAGCCTGGTCACTTTTGGCATTTAGTAAGTTTTATCAGATTATATCTAGATCATTGTTGAATTCAGTTTACTGTAGTTTCTGCGGTTAGTAAATTGATTATTTCAATGTTCAACTACATCAATAAAAATGTATACATGTACCACATGACGGATGCATACAAACTGCTTTTGGACAACCATGCGTCAAATCAATCTATACCGACTGAAAATAAATGTTAATTTCGCCTTCACTTTCATTTCAGTGACAAGTATTATTGTCCTTGGCTAGATAAATCGCCGACGTCACTACGAACAATTGACTCGCATAATATTCCACAACAAAGGTAAGCCTATGTAGTAAGCAGCACTACCTATTTATTATACATGCACACAATTTACATAACCTAGTGAATCGTAACTTCGTCTGAAAGATACTAAGCGCTGGCGGTGGCCGGATTGAAACGATATAAAGATATGACAATGTATAAACGAATTAAAAACATGTGTGCATGTATTAGAAATATCATCAATATCTCTAATGGGGATCATACAATCATCACGATAATTAAAGCCAAACATGAAACAAATCCTTCAGTAAAATCACTTAACAGCAAACTCGATACGAATAAAACCCCAAATCAGCCGACTGTTTGATATGCAATTTAAACCTACAATAAATAATAAATTCGGATTGTAAAGACATTTAAGAAGTAATTGAGCGCCTCTCCTCTGGCAAAGGAAATCATGTATATCTCTCCGTAAAGGGATGTAATCCCGTCACCTTGTTGGACTGCATTTTACCATTAGTTTTTAGTCTTGTATCAAATATGAGAAGTTGTCTTTTTATACCTTGCATGTAAGACAGGAATACAAAAGACATGCAGCTATCAACAATATTGTTCTATCGGCACCTCCTGACTAGGGGCCGTAGAACAGAGTACAGGATGACGAGCAGTGAGTGGTCACTATGTGGGTTCAGTAGTGTTGAGTAGATGATATATCGGACCCTTGTATCTAGGGTTTTATACCTGATGTACAAAGAGACGAAGTCTGATATCCAGTCACATATATATTTATTTCTATATAACTGTAACATACATATAGTTGAATTTCTATTAAACACAGATATAACCAATACGTTTGGTAAACCAGGGTTTTTGTATGTTGCCAGAAGTCCTTGTATATGGAAGTGGGAGGGGAACTCTCCAGATAACGGGTAGACCAATATTATTTATGGTTCCATATTAAAGATTTAGGTGTTCATAACTACCTGTGCAGATAGGAGTCCTTTTGACATTTTAGGTTAATGATAAAGGTTCTATGGAGCTGGAGTCTATTTTATTAATCTAGCGTATAGAGTTCTTGTTCGTATTTAGAAGGAGCGATTGCACCCGAGAGTTCTCACGGGGGCGTTTATATACCCGGGGGACAGCTCCAACGACGTCATCATAAAATGACGTAACAGAAATACTCCATCGCATTCGATTAACCTTTGGGAACTAAGCCGGCGCGTGCTGTACTTAGCAACAATCAACTGCACCAATAACAATGGCGGCATGGAGCAATCTGATGTGGAACCGTTGACAATCTCGCTAATTATAGCGTCAGACAAAGGAAATGGGAAGGAGCACTAATGTAGAAAGGTGAAGAAGTGTTCCATGTATTGAACTGGTGTGAGTTATACGAGTGACGAGGGGTATTTGGCCAATGATCAATGATCGGACATCTGGCTCCATTTGACAACGTGACAATAATATACATGACAGTTTACAAATAGTATTTTGAGTGACTAGCAAATTCTGTCGAGATGAACGGCCTAACAATATTAACTGTCTTTTCCAGAACAATCCCGAGGAGTGTGAAGAAACTGATAGACGGCGATTTGGCGGCACTCAGTGGCAGTGAATGTAGTACAAGGGACAGGTAAGAGCACGCCATGTCTTGGTGCGAGTGGTGGGAAAGTAGGTTCACTTTATAATATACAGTTAAGTTAGAAGTGATTTTAAATTTCAACCAGGAAGACATGCAAGTTTCAGTAGGAGCCAATTCAATATCCGTGACAGTTCACATGAAAGGAGTATACAATGTACTACTCGTTTTAGTAGAATGTTGTTGCACCTTGTATTTCGTTGTTTGCTGTTCGCCCAACAGTTCCGCTCTCAGACTCCCCATGTCTGCCTTGTTATGCCATTGTTCTCGATGTCGTCAGGGGCGATCCATACTCAGTATTTCCTTAGACAGGTATACTTTCAAATAGTTTATTGTTCATTCCAGACTGAAAGAAAAACTTCGACGAAAACATAAGTTCGAGGGTCAAATGATTCAAGAATCCCAGACTCAAGTCATGTCAGCTCCCACAGATCTTGAACAAAACAAGGGACAACGGAAGAAGCGCAGAAAGAAGTTAAAGAAAGCTTCCACACAACTCGAGAATAAAAATGAGATTGAAAGTGATGCGGCAAGAACAGATGCAAAAAGTTGTAAAGTTGTTGATGGTAAAAGCTACACATCCGCTAATGACATTGCTTATGGTGATGTTTCTGCACGTAGGTATAACACAGAAAAGCCACCTCAAAAACACACGGTAACTAGACTGTTAAGAACTAGATTACTCTCTGTGCAATGTAGCTGTATAACAGCAAACCTCTATCAGAAACTAACAAGATATCTAACAGTGGAGCAATGCATGTTTGAAACGATGAATCGTGTCGCAAGAAAAAAACGTGATGTCAAAAGGCTGAATGATGAAATGACTCTTTTGCCAAACGAAATAGTGGAAAAACTACGGCAACTCTGGATTCAGTCAAGAAAATTGTCTGCTGCAGCCCCCCAAAAGCTTAGTGAAAACCGAGCAGCAACATTTACACCTCAGTTAACACAGACATGCCTTGATAACACGAAAAAGAAAGAAAGGAAAGAAAGAATAAGATTAACTACAATTCTTGTATTATTGCAAAGGCTACTCGATGAATTACCACCGAGCAAAAAAAGATATTTAGTGCACGGTTTTCTTTCTACACTACATCGCATGATAGCAGCAAACACTGAGTTTGATTATACACGTCAGGCAGTTCAACAAATTCATTTCGTTACATCGAAGGTGAGGATATATCCTTCCTTGACGAATACGAAGCAGAATGTTTTGCTACCAAAGAAAATTAATATATGTCCTCG
Source organism: Saxidomus purpurata (assembly GCA_022818135.1). Taxonomy (NCBI): domain Eukaryota; kingdom Metazoa; phylum Mollusca; class Bivalvia; order Venerida; family Veneridae; genus Saxidomus; species Saxidomus purpurata. The sequence goes on from JAFMSR010000015.1 coordinate 42,754,164, forward strand.
AAGTAGGCAAAGCTTATTGTTGGAAATGAAACAGAATTGTTACCTTATCACGGAAGATACAGTTACAGTCAAACATATCTTGAGCGACATAGTAAACAAACGAAATCAGAAATTTGTTTTGATGGACACGTCAGTAGCGCAGCGACGTTGTGCTGACATCATGCTCATTATTCAAAATGATAAGAAGCAAGCATTACTGGTTATAACAGCAGTTTTACCCGCAGTAAAACAAGCGAATATGTCCACAAAGGAATTGTCAGTGATTTCAAATGTGCCAAAAAGCTTGCACATGGCATATATAGGACATCAGCAACTGGTTACTTCTGAACTGTTCACAAAGCCTGTCTTATGTGGTTGTTATAATGCGCTGAATAAATGCACCATGACCAATAGTCTGAGTGACGTGAACACCTGTTTGGCTAAAAAGGTGCTTGCTGTACAACCAATAAGAATATTTGATCAAAATAGTTCCTGTCCTATTTCTATTGTCAGCAGATGTACCCTGCCAAATACAACAGCAAACTTTTGTCTTGCCAATATCCGTGAATGGCTCGTTTTGAGAGGGGCACTCTTGGTTGTTGATTATACAGAACTATCAAAGTCCATAAATATAGTGAAGACAGGAAATGCAACTCAGATCTTTTCTCAAGTTAAACGTCCGTTGATGCAACTCAATCGGATATATCCAAGTCGGACAATTAAAGCACAATTAACTACCGCTGAGATTCTGAAGATGAATCTAAAAGAAAAAAAATGCGCATTGAACTTACTCAGTGGAATTGAAAGAGGCATTTTCAACGCAAAAGTATCAAAGGCGACAACATTTAAGGAAAGAATGGACGCTAAAGCTGAGTATTACATTAGGAAGGAAAACGCATCAGAAACCGAAAACTTATTGCCTGTCACAAGACGTGCAGAAACAAATGCAGCATATGTATACAAAGAAAATAAACAAATGAAAGTGTTGTCAAAAGAGAAGTCCGCATATTTACGTGAAACAGAGCAGCTGATTACAAAGCAAACAAAACATTTCTTTGATAACATACGTATTGAACATAGAAGAAAAGAGGTTCAGCAAGATACATGTATTACATTTGGAAGACAAACAATCTACGGACCAGCCAATGAGAATACAGCGAAAAGTGCTGCAAGAAGATATACAGTTCGACCTCATGAACAAATGCTGGAACAAAATTACGTTGAACACTGTGTGCAACTGCACAACCGACAGCACACATTTCCGTCAGACCTTACAAACTCTCAGAACCAGGCAAGTCATTTAAGAACACTGTTCAATGCAGATAAGCAGAAACAACACATTCCACAAGACGCAAGAGACATAATAATTAATACTGGTTGGGAAGTAAACAACCAAACTGTTGAAACAATGTCAGTACAGACTCGCAGTCATACACCAAATCGAGCTTCTCATAGTGAATTACCTGGACAACAAAGTGAACACTCTGAAGTGAAAGAAATAAGTGAAGATTTTGAGCAAACACATCACGGAATAAGATTATGCTTGTTTGATTAAAAGTGCGAAACATCTATTGGCTTTCTTAATTTCATCAAACACGCATCTAAGAGAAAATTTTAACGTCAATTACTTTTTCCCTTCACGTCATAAAGTTCGTGTAACGAATTTCTCATGAAATAACTCTGATGCATAATTGCTTCGTAAGGAAATTATATGATAAAAGCTAAATATTTGTAAAAAGAAGAACTTTTCTTGACGCAGAAGTCAGTAACTACTGAATACGATATCTAATATAGAATATAAATGAATTAAGATGTTTAACTAATATAAAAGCAGGTAATTGTTAACTGCACATTAATAAAATGTAACTTATGATAGAGATCAATCAAATTGAAACCTGATGTGGGGATTTGATGCCGTAATAAAATGTATGCAGGAGAGTTAACTTTTAAATTAGCAGATTGTTTTGCAAACTTCAAGGTGAATGGGTCTTGTACAGTTTAATTCGGCTAATTTATTCATAAACAACAAACCCTTATCAATGCTTTCAATTAGAACTTTAATCATTACAAAAGTATGAAACGTCTTTTAAATTGAAAGCTTTGTTTTCTACATAATTCTTGGAACAATTTTGTACAAAACATAAAAAGTAATTTACAATTGCAACAGATAGAGAAACAGCTAATTCCTACACAATTGATTAAAGAACAAAAAAACTACAACTTTTCGCAATTGCTTACAAACATGTTCGTCAGTAGTAACTTGCTTTTTATTTGTATTATTCATGTGACAAAGTACACATGCACAGCTGATTCTAGTAAGGTTGTTAGGATGAGAACGGATGGTTCCAGTATTTACAATAATATTTATATTAATTAGCTGGATTATCTAATGGCATCATTGGAACATCACGTGTCTGATGGTATACCTGTTTTGCACAAAAGAATGTACGTTTGTTTGTGATACTGTTTGTGAGCAGTTCACCTAGCGATGAAAAGAAAGTAATCCCTTAACAATAGGGTTAGGTAGGCTTTAAAATCTATCCTAAAAAACTTGAACTGTCCAGTTTGAACTCGTCCGAGACACTACAGTTACTGCTCGTTTCTGCACACTTATGTTACCGTTTATGATAGTACATAAGTTATAATTGGTGGATACATCATGTTCAGAACGGTTCAAACAACACAGCAGCTGTTTCATAATCTTTGTCAAAAGTTGCAGAGATAAAATTTATGTTTCAATTTGATAATGAATAAATACCAAGCATTATAAGTTATAGTGTAGCTACAATCAATAATTGTTTTTGCCATAGAGTGCCCCGATTACAAACAAGTCTTCTAAATGATTCGGTATAAGTTTGGCACTAAGGTTGAAAACTGCACTAACCATAATCTTGCATCGACAACAATACACCCATAAAAAAAACAATAAAATACACATAACGATAAAAGATATAGATTTGAAATCAAATGGGAATACCTTAAATTGACAAAATGAATGAATAGAAAAGATTTCCTGTTTCGTGTGCACAGCCTTTAAAAATACTTTGTTTAGTCTTGCAGTACAACGGACAGTACACAAGCAAGCTTAAAAGTAAATCATCCAACTGATTTGATACGCGCCCTCTCTTGAATCGCAACATCGTCCATAACTATTGAGTTGTAAAAAGCTGTATATAATATTGAATTAACGAAACTGTTAGTCAGACTAATGGCACAGAAATGTAGACATGCTTAACTTATATATGATTTCGGAAATAGCGAGGTTCGAAGAAATGTTACATTAAAGAAGAAAAGGGAGAAAGAAAGAGAAACTAACCGGGCATATGATCATAAAACTTCAATCTAAGACAAGTTTCAGATTTATGTTTTCTTGCTGGTCATATATGAGACAAAGCAGCTCATGCCAAAAGAAAGCGAAAATTTTACAAATGGATTTCAAACATTTAAGCGATTAAAATTCTAGTATCTAAGCGACATTTCGACACGCATCACATTTGAGTAAGGAATAATCAATAAAATGTATGAAAAAAGCACGTTCATCGAAAAAAATTATATTTTCATATGAAATTCTGTCACGAGCTGCATCTGAATAAACAAATAAGATGTGAAAACTGATTTAGACATACAAAACATGTTATGATTTTCTCTTTGTTTATCGGGAGGCGGATTAGTTTCTCACTAATTTTCTTCATATCTATGAGGATTATATCACAATCTGGACTGAAATATAGATGTAATAAGAGCAAACATACTTGTAAATAAATATTCTGCTTTGGCACACAGTTCTTTGGCGGCTTATTCCATAGTTACATAATTAATAAGAAGTGAGAGTAGGTCAAACAAATAAATAACATTAACTTGCACACAGGGAGTGAACAAAAAATTCCTCTCTCATGGGACATAAAGTATTATATGAAATTTACCAATTTCATCCATAAATAGTATAAACAGTTGACACAATGTCTTGTTTATGACTACGCAAGGTACATAAAGTAACATTTCCATGACGAATGACTGCTACATATACATTGAAGTTACTGCTACAAGTACGCAAACTTGGTTGCATGCAATCATAAATTAAACGGAAATGGTTATTTCCCTGTTCTAGAATGTGATGAAAAGAATAATTTCCCTTATGATTGACATATTTTCTTAAATAACATCACACTGATCTTGTATTTTGCATCACACGACATACGTCAGACGACACACAACGTTTTACGTATCACATTGTATCCTTTACAAAGACACAAAAAACATGTAACAAGTTCAACATATACATTTTCGTCCATATTTCTTAGTTTGTCAATCTCGCTCCATATTGCTAAGACTATTTTCAAAGCTTTTCTGCATTTGTATTTGATGTAGGCAACGTGTATTGCAAACATGTAAAGATAGTACAATTTTCTTCATAAAAGGCAATATTTGGCTTGATATTCAGAAAACCATGCGATACTGGAATTTAATTACGAAACCTTTCGGAATTTGACGATGTTTGTGAATTGCCATATATACAGTCAATTTATTGCTTTAAACACAATGCTGTTTATCATCATTTATTCTGTCATGATTTGTTTTCAACAAAACAATCCTTTTCTCGTATCTGTTATGATCAAAGTTTACCGTTCATTCAAATCAGTCATCTGTCCCATCAAATGGATACTCTTTTGAAGTCAGTGGCTTCTCGTCCTCACTATTTTCATCTTCAGGCTTTTTGTCTTCAATCTTTTTATCCGTTTCAGAAATTTCCACAGTAATAACATCTGCAACTGTTCTGTCACTTTCTTCAGTATCAATTACTTCTTCAACTTGATGTCCATTTGCATTTTCGTCTTTTTCCACAACTACCTTATTTTCAACAATACAACTTTCATCTATCACAGTATTTTCTGCGTTTAAATTATCTGATTTCTGGTCTTCAGGCGTTTCTTTCTGAACATCTGTATCGTCATCTTCAGTTATAAAGAATACTACCTTTTCTTCGTTCTTTTCATCGCTAGTTTCATTCGTTGTGGCTGTTTCATTAACAACAGTATCAGTCTCCTTATCTTCCTCAATCTTATTAACGTTAGAATCATTAGTTTGGAGATCTTCAAAATTAACTTTCTTAACAGGTCCGATTTCTAAAGATTTTTCATCGGTCATCAAATTTTCAACTTCAACAACTTTACTTATTTGTAAATCCTCCTTCTTGTTTTTATTTGCTTCTTCTGCATTGTTTGTCTCTTCCTTTGATATCTGTTCTTGCGCTTTAATTTCTGTATCTTCCTTTGAAGGAATATTTTGAACGTCCTCTTCAACTACTTGCTCTTCAATTTGATGAATTGATCGTCCGTCAATGTCTAACTTCTGTTTTTCAGCGGTAACAACCGACACATCACAAGGAGTTGGAGGCGGTTGATTTACGTATAGCATCTCGTCTACATAATCACGTGACCTCTGTATCTTTGGCAACGAGATGCCTGTGACTCTGGGCAACTTAGAGTCCACTGACTCGATGATCTTTTGTCCTTTCAAAGTGACATATACACCTTGTTTTCCTACAACGGGATAAATATGGGTTTACATGTTTTGAAACCCCCAGTGATAGCAACTCAAACTCTCTACATTGTATAACACAACGTGTCTCATTCTGCTGGAAAGGTTTACATTTAGTTATCATAACAGAAATATTTACAGAACTATATACACATTAATGTTGATAAAAAGAGTAAGTTATGCAACTTTACACATCTGAACTTTAAAGAAAGTATGATGAATGTTTGAGATCCTTTGTTTCTGTAGGTCACCAGGGGTGAAATCTCACGGTATAAATATGTAAACAATCTAAACGAAAAGAATGAAGTAATGAATAGGATCAGTGCTTTATTAAAAAGAATTTCTTGACATGCTCATTTTCCTATAAAACATTGCAATCAATATTTATATAGTCACCTTTGTTAATGTGATCAGGCATTGCCATGGTAACCTCGTCTGGAAGTGGTAGATCCTTCTTGTCTGAATTTTTGGATGGGCTCCTAGATTGCAGACTATGCGGAGTGTTTGCTGTAGACTGATATGTGAAATCTTTGGCACTTCTTGGACGTGAACTAGACGATGATAGACGAGAGGGAGGCTTCCTGTAATTAGAGACATGTCAATCTGATATGAATATGTTATGTCAATGTTATTGAATTAATGTTTGCCATGGAGTACTCTATAATAGATGAACAACAACATTTACGCACATTTCTTATATCCTCGAGGAAAGAAATATTCTGTCTGTCTTTATTTTTGAGCCTCAAAAATATGTATCAAATATGTCATTATTACTGCTGAAACGATTTTAGTGGTATGTTTTCGCGTCTAATTACCATTTACATTTAAAAGTATTCATTATTAATCGTTGCAACATATACACATGCTAACCGAAAGGGAATCTCAATAATTATATAGATTGAATAAGATGTTCTTTATTGCATGTGGTTCGTGATGCTAAATAGACAAAGTCAGGTATGGTCGATTTTCTTACAGACTGGAATATTTAAATGTTTAAATATGTCAACATTGTGCTCTAAATACGTACTTGTATGAATGAGGTCGGGAAGTTGAATGTTTTGTTGTAGGACGACCGGAACTTGCCGCGGAGGAAGGAGGCAGAGATAAATGCCGTGAAGATGTCGGTCGGGAAATATTTAGCGGTGACGGAGTCTCCTCGATATCCGACCTCGGTGAGTCTGAAATATCAGTAAAGTTCTAATTCTGAATTCCGCTGAAGATTTCTTTAACACTTCTAATTATACATGAAATAGTAATAATATCTTAAAAGGTAAAAAATAACAACCATTTCGTTTAGAAATTTAAACATAAGCACAACATAATAAATTCAAGTACCTTGGTTCTGTACCAGGCAATGTCAGACTTATTATTAAATAAGCATTAGAATATGAATGTACAAAAACTTAACGCTCTGTTGCCTATGACAAAAACATAGTTATGGTAGAACTGTTCATGCAAATTTCAAACCTGGTGGTGCTGACGGTATGTCATCCCCTACGTCCTTAATTCTTCTAGGGCCTGTGATGAAACAGTCAGATGGATGACCCCGGGGCATGTATACTCCGTACACCATCAATCCCTTGGAGTCGACAAGATGAGCCCTAAAAAACAGCGCATATAACATTGTAAACCCGAACTCCTACATACTTGTAGTTATCATCAAAACTTGTCTATTTCGTCGTAAAGATGATTTTAATGCACGTACGTACAAAGCGGACGTTTAAAAGAGCGAACAATGAACATTTGAAAGAAATTTGAGCTGAACTAATTCTTTTGAACTTTTTCCTTAAACCTCAGCTTAAAACATTATTCTGTGGGGTTTACACATCTATTTTAAAATACGGTAACTTTATCATAAGCAACTTATGAAGAATAAAAGGTGTCATCAGCAACTGAAGAAGAATAGATAGTGTCATAAGCAATTTATGAAGAATTAATGTTGTCATAAGCGATTTATGAAGAATAAATGGTGTCACAAGCAATTTATGATGAATTAATGGTGCCATAAGCAACTTATGAATAATAAATGGTGTCATAAGCAACTTATAAAGAATAAATGGCATAATCTAAAAGACGGACAAGTATGAGCAGGGGATTTAACTATGTTAGACTGACCTGTTGTATCTCGCACCGGTCAGAAACGAGTGAATGCTCTCTCCTTCAGTGGCGTAGATATTAAGGTATCTAAAACATATAAAGAAGACAATATTTAGTTTGAGCATCAAACGTGTGCTATTTAACTTTGACAGGATGCCATGGTTTAAACAGGCAGCGTCCACTGCTATGAAAACGCTGCACATAGAATAGCGATCTTAATGCTCAAAACAATACAACTAAAGATGAACCAGAATTAGAATCAGAGACCATCGTTTACATTAATTTTGTACATATTACGTAAAAGTTATATATAAAACAAGTTATATTGGGATTCCGTGTAAATAACCAGAAAAAGCAAATATAAGTAAACATTAAAAGCTTAGATGCAATATTTCTATATTGTTTAAACTGAAACTAAGAAAAACGGTAAATAAGTACTGGGATCCTGTATAGTGAAGTGTAGAGAAAGACATTTGTTTTATGCTACACTAATAAAAAACGTCTTCTATATAAAGGGGTTGGCACAGAATTAAAGCAGAGGTTAGTATAAGTGGCACGGAATTAGGACGTGTTATTACAATAGCAGGCATGAGTCAAGACTTCATTAATTAAAAACTGTTCATCTCTTTCTGAATCGTTAGTTTTCTTTGTTTTAGCTCGATAGCGAAGCAATTTCTATCACTGTCTAGACACCATCCATGATGGGAACCAGGCCATCATTAAGAGTTACACTCCTATGTAGTACTGGTACCCATTTAATGTTATATGGACTTTTACTGTTATGATCAGATTGATACCCTATGCAGTTTTTGTAATTCCATACTATATGAAACGGAGAGGAAAGCAACAGAATTCTGTCTAAATCAAGAAAATATATGAATAATCCTCAACCAAAACGCAAAATATGAAGAGGAAATCTCAGTGAAAGGATACATAGAGAAGAGCTACCTGTAACTTATGCGAGCATGTTCGCGATCAAATTCACTGAAATCATGAATATAACTTTCATTTAAAATAGCATAAAATGGTAAGGACCTACTTTAGGGCTGTTTAATTCATACTAATACATGAAATTACACGTTGTGTTACAAAATTAATGCATTTTTATTATGTAAATATCTACAGGAAAAAGAGATCTCGAACAATATGTTAGATCGTCTAAGAAACATAGATTATTAGCAATGATGCGTTTTGCCTCGTCTCAAAAGCATAACATGAACTTTTAGAGGTATAAATGTAGCAAGAATAGTTTCTATAACTATAAATAATCAGACCACAGTAACAGAGACTGGAATTTAGCCCGACCATGTAACACCAGGTAAAAAATAAATTTTGCTTAAGTTTTAGACGGAGATATGCTGTGACTTTTGCCATAATATTAAACCAGTACATGTACTATAAATTGAAAAAAGAGCAGTCAGTACATGTAATTGTTAAAAGCAACACTTAGTCAAGAAGAATACTGATATTCAAAGTGTTTATATTCATATAATCCGAAACACTTCAGTAACACCGAAAATTGTGCGAGCAAAATATGACAACAACAACTTTACTTACTCTTTTGAGGTATGGAAAATCGAGTTGCTCTTTACATCTTCCGTCCCTGAAAGAGAATAGCTCAACTTCATTTTGGCGGTATTAGTCCGCGTAAAAGGGTCAATGCATTCAAATCTCATTCGCATGTTTTTACAGAAGACTGGTTCTAATTTCCTTTAGAACCACAAGATCATCTAATTCAAAGTTTTAAAAGAAATTACACTGATAATTGACCGATCTTATTTTTCAGCACATATCATAGACATACTGTGCAATTGTAAACTACATTTGTATATTAGACAGTAGATTTTATTATCAATGGCAACGTTTTTGATTCACTATTCAGATATTTCTACAAACAGATTCTTATGTAATTTTTGAGGAGTATTATTTAAGTTTTTGCTATCCACATTGTGTATTCATGCATGTACATGTTTTTTTGTAATAGTGAGGTTACATGTAATTGATTTATAAACTTTTTCGTTGAATCAGTGACTCTCTCTGTTTCAATTTTAATACGGTATGTCAAATCATGTATAGCTTTATCTGAACACACTTGAAGATTGTCACTTAAATCTCGGGAACGTTTTGTGTAACAGAAAAAACAACAAGGCTTTAGACATCTTATGGAGTGGTATTGTGGTAATATAAGCGATGGCTTGAACTCATGTTCCATGTTGAGTTGCCTACTCCTTAATCAGAAAAGCACATCTTGCTGGCTGATTCGGCACAGTCGGACTGGCCTAGTCTACGAATTATTTGAATGAATCTCTAATTTAAATGCTATCATGTGTTATTCTTTAAACATGTACTTCGTTACATATACTCACGTTTGTTATTCTCTCGTCGGAGATCATATGCATTGACAGGTGCAGAGTTCGTTCTCTGTCGGGCCCGTAAAAGAGTTGTTCTCGTCGGCCGACCATATTTTATCATATTTTCTTCGTTTTCATGAAGATTTCTTAAGTCAGTTGCCGACAAATACTGATGTGTACTGTTGGGACGATAATATTCTTTCCGACCGTTTAGATGCCGACGGCGAGGTGCTAAAGGTCGTCGTTTATTGTTGTAAAGGACAGCTCTCTCAAATTTAACTTCGCCCTGCTCTTGTTCGTACTGAAACAAAATAAACACACGTATGAATGGAAATATACCTGTATATTTTTTTGTGAAAAGATAACATAAATTTTCAATTATTTCAAGCTGCACTTTCAATTCTTGAAGAGGACTTATCAGTGAAATTTTGTTTAATAAAACAACGTGAGGCTAACACAGTAAAGGTAAACACAGAAAAATGGGTAGGCTGTGCTAATGAGTTGTTAAAGTCATTGTCTAATTCGAATGCTTGGATTTGAACCCGCGAAGTTAGAATTCAAAAGCTCTTTTCTTGCATCTTGACACATTCAGTGATGGCTGAAAATCCTTTTCAAGTTTACTCTAGTGTAAACAAGCAAATACGAAGACACTAAGCTTTAAGGAAAACGTGTTTGAACGAAGATAACAACTTTAAACATGGAAGGTCATGTTCATAATTCTTTTTCGTTCGCAGGAATGTTAAATTGTTAAGGGTTTTTCAACAGTATCATTAGAAAGATGTATTGACATCTCCACGCAGCTGGTTTTGGGGCCGGGTTTTCCGTAGAAATTTCTACGGAAAAAGCCGAGTGATGTTCCGATTGCTGGTTTCTGATATGTAAGTACAACGCACTTTTCTCAGGTGCTCAAACAACAACTGAATGATGACTTTACAACCTAGAAGTAGTTTTGATACGAACGGAATCAGCTGCATGACAATGAATACAACCATGGGCCGGAAGCTGACAGACCTTTTTCTACTTATAGGATGCGTGTACTATATGAAAACTTAAGACTGCACAAACACATTATCTAATCAATTCATCTGGAATTTTCTTTTTCATGCACAGTCAAAGTGATGAATTCGTGAAATGAACAAAAAGTATTTTTAGGATTTGTTTATAACGTGCATTTAATATCAAAATCCTCAGTTAGACACTACTATAATGCATATGAAATTGTTAGCCATTTCCTATAAACATCTCAGTTTAAGTAAAAAGCTAGCTGGTCACAAAAAGCACGGAGAGCAATAATTGTGTATCCACATCTTTGTGTAAAAGGTTAAGTCTGGCTTTCTGCTATAATAATTAAGCGTGGTAAGTGACATGTACTTTTTTCACCGGAATGGAAATCATTTAGCAATTTCATAAACTCAGTTAAATGTTGAAGGACAGATCGTGCACTTGGACTGCGTAACAACTGATTATCGACTGTAAACTGGATATCTATTCATCATAACAATTGCGTAGATAAAAGATCTAAGTTTTGAAATCAATTCCATTTAATAAGCGTGATCTTTTGTTCTCCATTTGAACAAATCGGCAAACATGTAATCAATAGAATTAATGGTAACATAGAGCACCTGACGAACAATCGTTTCAATATTACTTCGGACTTGACAAAAGACTTCAATTGATTTCCCATCTGGTTAATACTAGCCTACCTGGATGCCTTGAAAGATTCCATGTCACATTTAAGTAGCTAGGAAACGATGTATCCTCGCTATGACCGCTAGAGAACTATCATAAGATACATTTCATGTAATCCTAATTTTGTCAATTGAAATATTAAAATACATTTTGTAAGAACTTGTTTACATGACACATGTAAATATGCTTTTCAAACGTTTCCTAGCATTCTCGAAAAGTCCCGTTCGAAATGGTCGCTCAAGTTCTTCTTTACAGAGGAGTAACATTTTATTGCATCTTTTTAAAAAATAAACAAATACAAGTAACATGCTTAAAGATCAATGAAAACAGCAAATGGATTGGTGGCTACAGGTTTTAGTTAAGTTTAGTTTATATTAATTCATTTTAGCTCGATTGTGAAGAAAGCTTGTAGCTTATTGAGTCACTCTCGAGTCCGCTTTCTGGAAAAACCAGTGCTGGTGTATGTCATATGAGGAGGTACGGTCGTGACCCTAGTAGGGCTCGAACGCGCAACCTCCGGATGAGCGGCATATGCTTTAAGTTTTTAACACCACGTATAACAGCCCTCTTCAACAAAATCAGTTTAATATCATTAATTTTCCTATGTAATAGTTAAGTAGAGTATCTTATAATTAACAGGCAATTTATTAACAATCAGCCGTTGTGCACTATACATGTCTACAATTAACTGTCAAAATAAAAAACGTACGTCGTACAAACCGTCCGTATTAAGTTGACATTCTAGGTGCATGCGGATTACCTTTGATAAATGAGTTATACTTTATGCGTATTTTAGTTGCAAGCATTATATATTACGACTGTTTTCTATTCTAGAGAAATAACCTGTATATGGTCGAACATGTATGTCGGGGAAAGACCCCGCAGGAATAAAGGTATCTGAAATAAAAACATTGTCTTTAGTCAAAGAGAGTGTTGTATGTTTTCGGACTATAGTATTCTGGAATTAGTATCTCTGAGTATTATATAGCTGTCCCTATTATGATAAACCGGAAATACCTGTTAGGGACATTGAAAGTAAAAGAAGACAAGGTAGAAACAACTGAACACTTTAACTTTGAACATGTTGAAAGCAACGAGAGCCATGCCATCATGCACTGTATCACACTATAGACACATTTACCATTAACATTAGCCATGGGGTATAGCCAATGGCCACTAAGACCAAACTGAAACCCGAGTTGGCAATTAAAATTATCTTTTTTAACTTGAAGGAATTAATATAAGTATATGATTGCAATATAATTGATTATATTTCTAAAACACTAATGACACTTAATTTTTAAAAGTCTAAATTGACATTTGCATGTGCATGTACCCGTTTATTGAGCATATGCACTTGGAATAAAACCAGCATCTTCAGATTACCTTCCCTGAGGATAAAAGGTTATTCGAAAACAACGGTGATTCTCCGCTATTAGTGACCTCCCTTTGCACTTCGCTCAGCCAATAGGGGGCGCCATGACTTTCATAATTCTCATTGTTGACTAGAATTCTGTACTCTTCATCGAGTTCTTGTTGGTATTCTTCGCTTCTGTTGAATGTAAACTGTCCAGGTGGCAGAGATCTCATTCCTGCAAGAAAGCAAACAGATTGATTGAAAGTAAGAGCCAAATTATCTTACACTTGATTCACCATCCACATCGTCGGACAACAACATTTGATTACTCCTCTTAATACTCCTGAGAGTGGCGGAGTCAATATCCGTGGGTGTCTGGCGATGCACCATCAACTTATTGCCATTCGTTCAATGCATCACTGTCAAACGTGAAATCTAGGTATAGTTATAAATCATATACATGTAGTGTATAGATACATGTACTTAGTCCAAATACACGTCGGTTTCTTCTTTCTTTACTTCAAAGTACGATAAAGTATATCGGACAGAAAATGCTTTAAAATAGCATATGAATTGTTTTAATTAAGAACCTGACATTATAATATCCGATTTTATCGTTGGCCAGTGATTATTTCCATCTGTTTCATTTTTCACATCGCTACATTATGTTATAGTCACCGTCCTGTAATCCTGTTTTCTGCAGTTGCAGTTACTTTCATCAAATGTATCAAGTTGGCACGTGAACAAGATTAATGCATCTTTAGCATATTGGTACTCAGATGACGTTAATATTTGTTAGACCGCCATTATAGCATTAGATCAAAGGTAATGTATTTACTATATTCTCACAAGAAAACCAATATATGCAAAACATATGAATACAAAATTAGAATCAGCCGTACAGTGCCGAGTTGTATTTTCATGAAAAAGTAACACCAGTTAATGCAAGTCTAAACCTAACCAATCCTAAATATCCAGACATTCTAACACTTAGAACAGAACAGAACAGAACAAAACAGAACATAACCTATAGTTTATTTTGAGACCAGGACCGACCATTTGTACAACAACTGACTAATAGCGGTTGAAATATGCCAGTCCCCGAAGAATGCTTTTGCTACACTGCACTACGCCTTGCAGCAACCTACCGATTTTCACAGTTTGAGCTGAATGCATTGTCTAGTTTTTAAGTAATTCTCCGCATGAAAAAAAAGATTAGTATCTGAAAGAATTTATTTTTTTTTTTTTTTTTTTTTTTTTTTTTTTTTTTTTTATTATTTTTTTTTTTTTTTTTTTTTTTTTTTATATTTTTTTTTTTTTTTTTTTTTTTATTTTTTTTTTTTTTTTATTTTAAAAAATTTTTTTTAAACTTTTTACAAACTATTATATTATATCACAGTAAAAGCTATATATGTTCTACTAGTTTCTACTGAAAGAACGTCTCAAGTAAGTATTGTGGTACGTACGTTTTGCCTTTCTTCTTGTCACGGTTACACAAATTTTAAGTTTGGAACCCATGCCAAAATAGATTTTACTTACATGTACGTCTCGAACAGAGGTAAGTGAAAAGAGGGAATGAGTCTACGGATTGGTCCAGTTAGTTTTTTTTTCTTTTTACTTGTCACTATCTACGTACAATAGCTCTTGAATACCTAGTAGGATTCGCTGCGGAAAATGTGAATGGGAGGGACGGACATTGTCATATACAGACGGGTGTTCCCAGAACAAAATGACACACCTCAGAGCAAAAGAAACCTCAACGAAAGTGTACATGAAAACAAAATTCAATGCCGTTTAAAGACATGTGTCGGCTATATTTAGCACTAACATATCTTTGATCTTTAACATCTAATAAGCCGTAACAGTTTGAGTCGTGGTTCGGTCGAGAACATAAACTATCTTTTTCGTTCGTTCATAATACTAATAAAGGCTGAGCGAAAACAATGGATTACTAGTAGTATTGCACGAAAAAGACCATCTGCAGGCATGGGATGGCTAACTTGAAATATCTCTTAATGATAGCTTACCAGTAAAACAACAGACCCCCTGGTATTCTGAAGCCGTTACGTTGCAGTCAAACATGATTAAATTATGTAAATTTCAAGTCCATCTACATAAACTATGTTTACAAACGACTTACCCGATAAAGATACAGGCCATATATAGGTCCTTTCCATGGTCAAAATGATTTTAATATAGCAAAGATTAAAATTCCTTCTACAATAACTTATCAACTACAAGTTTGTGAAGAATCTGTGAAGTATGTAACATTGTCACAAGCTTGGATTTTGAAGTACATTAAACATTCTTATTGTTTTATCATTATTTAGCCTGAATTTTATCATAAACTGGTAGACTGGTTATCTATGGTTAAGAGTAAATATCGTTTAAAATCGTAACAATACCGCGTAAAATTATCTTCTAGTTAACAAAACAGTTTGCTGTTTTACAAAATGCAAAATAGAGGAAAACAAAGATAACTAAATTGTTAACAATGTACATGTATGTTTATGACTGATGAACTGATACGTACGTAAAAAGACATTTTGAATTATAATTGGTTATTGTCTAAAGGAATAACATACCTTTCAGTTTTGCATGTATTACAGGAAACCTTAATATTATAATTTAGGGTCCTCATCTATCAACGATGTGTTCTTTCATTCAACATGTTGGAACTATTTTTATCTTGCATTAAACAAATCATTTATACGGATGGCTTTAAACTTTGACGACTTAACCCTTTAAATTTTGAGGACTTTAAATTTTAACAATGGACCTGTCGGAACAGTTGTATCTAGTATCAATTAAGAGAACGTGAAAGGGGGCTAATTTCTTTTTTTTTTTTTGAATAGTCAGTGATTATTTAACTCCACCCGGATCATTACCCCCGCCGTTACAGGTTTTGAGAGGTGTGTAATTGGATAGGTTATCCAACTGTATAATTCTATTGAACCAAAAATTACATTACCACTAAGACTAATAGAAAGAAAAGGAGCTGTTACACCGCGGTGAAAGCATGTATCAATTGACAATATCGTTCAAAATTAACTTCACATAGTATCTGTTTGATTATTGTCAAGTTAGCGTATAGAATTGAAACCTGAGCGTGATACGTTTGTATAGTGTCTCAAAGGTGTTTAAAATGCATTGTATGAGTGTCTAAGGTATGCCGAATTTAATTACAAAACTGCAAGTTCATTAACATTACCGAGAGGCAATATGAGTTAAATTTTGGTTTGTAAACTACAATTTCAAAAAAGAAACGTCTTCGTAACAATGCAACAAACTACAGCACTAAAGCAAAAACGCAGCAGTGTGTCAAAGTCTGAAACGTGTGGATACTGTATAAAAAGTGAAAGATAACAACTTGATGGTGCGTGAAAGCGTCCGACCATTCTACTTGCTTGAATATATTGTACCATTCTTAATCCGCATATGATACATGTATCATATAAAATCATTACATAATTAACTTGTAAGCGTATTTTAAACACTCTGGTATTTACTAGTATGGGATGAGGTAAGATGCTAGGGCCTATTTCCTCTTTAGGTGGTATGACCATGCATTTTCTCGTGTTATAAACGACATACTACATACACTATATAGCACGACCACGATACTGCCTTATGTATCGAGTCGTTTTATGTGGTTAAAATAAAACCTTCTAAATTTCCTTATTGGTAGGGTGACAATCAAGGTCTATAAAATGATGAACCGGGACAGATATTGCAACAAGCAATGTTATATACCAAAATGTTCCTAAGGTTTAGTAGTTTATGAAACCGCCGGCATAAATTGGCATAAGTGGTGGCGATCTGAGAAATCCAAGATGGCGTCCAAGATGGCCGCCAAAAAATAAAAAATGCAGTTTTTGTAGGACTGTTGGTCCAAATGTTTTACTTGAGATTGTGTCTAAGTTTTAAACATAGCAATGTATAAATTCACACAGAATATACGTTTTTATGAAAGAAAATATGAGTATTAGTGAAAGATATGAAAATAATTGACAAATTTAGCCCTTTGTTTGGACAATTTTAGGGTATCGAGAGGTTTTTTTTCCAGCAACTTAGTTCCTTTTCCCAATTTGATACATTTATTCGACCAGATATAAAAATATGACTTAAAAAGAGTTACACAACTGTGTTACAGCAGAAAAACTAGGATTCTTTTGAATACACAAGCATTTAAAAAGTGGGTGGGGTAATTTCACATGCATTTTCAATATAAATACATAATATTCATTTAAACTTTCAAGTACATTTGATTGTTATTTTTAGTTAAATTTAATGCATATTATGTTGCATACATGTTGCATTTTAACAGATACATATTATCTCTGATTTACAAAATCAAGGATGATTTCAAAATGGCTGCCAAAATCACAAAATTGGTTGAATGTATGTGTAAATCATATCAAGTTTGAGGGTAGGTAAAATAAATGTATTTCAGTTATAGACACTTGTGAGTAAAAATATAATGTAAAATGTAAAGTTGATTTGATTTCGATCGCCTTATATATAACTTGGTATCTAATATTAATGCACCAGCTGATAAGGTTTTGCAAGTGGGTGGGGTAAGTCAAAGTGCAATTGAACTTTTCTGAACAATTTGTTATTTCCATTTTCAGATTGTACATTTCAGCACAGATAAGCTTTATTCTTTTTCACCTTTCTAAGAGAGAAAGTTTAACACATCAAAACAGCTCTAATAACAAAGTATCAATAGCTTCAACATTTTTATCATTTATTCAGATGAAAGTATTGTAACTCTCTTCATGACAATATGAATTTTGTCTGAAAACCATCTTCCATAAGTGTTAAACAATGATGTGCTGTTACACAGGCAGCAGATTTCTTTAAATTGAAGAAAGAACACTGCATTATTCTTTTCAAAACAATGCACACGAAAGCTTTGAAAATGTTATTATTTTAGGACCTAAGTCTGAAATAAAAACTCAAATATACAAGTCACAGGTGTTTTCCATTTCCATATTAAAATTTAAAACCATGTGTTACTTTCGTTTGTTGCCTCTTATGTAAAGACATGCATACAGATTCGTTTACATCAGTCAAATTTAGGTATTGCTATGTATTACATTATCAACTTGTAAAACTCATCCCATAATCATATAGTATGTTACAAATAACCCACAAAAGCAGAATTTTTCAGCTAATTGCTACTAACAGCAAAACTAATTCAGAGAGTTTAAAATCTGCAACTCCATATGTATTTATGTACTGTAAAGTACTTATTCATTTCATTCTTTTTATTTCTGTTAAACTTAACAGAATAAAAATATATTGAAAGGCAATCTGCAATGTCTTCTTTTTACATATGCCATACAAGGATGAACAATTACCACACCCTGTAACACAATAAACAGACAACAAGATCTTTAGCTTGGCAGGCAACAAATTTGCAACTATCCTATTGATTGGTTTATACCTTGTAAAGTCAGTATGTATAGATTTTCAATCAGTTTTAAGAAGGAGTTTGTCAGCACCAAGACTAGTGTAATAATGAACCAAAAGACCCAAAACATCGGCTTTCTTGATTGTAAGAGAAGATGCATATGCCAAATGTAGTATTATTCTACCATCAGCTTCGTTTTGACTGGACTCTATTTCATCAACAACAGATATTTTTCCCCTCGCAAGAAGATGATGGCAATTTTCAGTGAGATATATTGTATAAAGCTTTCTCAGCCTTTACTATTGGCCAAGACTCTCTTCCAGTCTGGTAATAGCATGTTCATTTAAATAGCAACAGGGGCAGTGGAGGTACTTTACAAGTTCTCTGGCTGTCTGGACTATTTGTAAAATATTTGTTAAAGATAATATGATTTTGTGTGCTTTACACACTGTTTTAAAGAATTTCATTCCAAAATGCAGCAGCCATAATCATGTTTGTTCATTCGAAAGTTGCAGCATCTGAATAACTGCCATAACAGTCAGGGTCAGACATACATAGAAGAACCAAATCAGGATTAAGAAGTTTCCAATTTTACGCAAAAGTCAGAATTTTTGGTTTCATCATATCTCCAGTATCTGAAAAACAAACTTAGTGGAACCGGTGCATTTTAAAAAGGAGAATACATGTTCAAGAGTAACCTATTTGAATGCATTAATAGCCAATAATCTCAAGTACATATCTTCACCATTAAAACTGACCACCTTTAAATTTACATCAACAGCACTTTTGACTGTGTTCCGTTTTGCCCTTGGTAGCGTGTCAAACTGTTAAAGGCTTGTTGCTTTCAAAAAGAGAACCATCAGTCACTCCTGTACAAACTATTTACCTCCTGCGATATTTCAATTCCAGTTGTAAAGATAATCCATTTTATTGGAGGACAAGAAATAGAAAAGGGGTCTACAAAATGCCCATCAAACATCTTAAGCATTGTTTGTGTTTTGAGAAAAGGCGTATCAGTTTGATGTTTGTTGTACAAATAATTGGGGCCACTATCAGAACCACAAGCTGCCAAAGGTCGAGACAGAAACCAGCATACTTAAGTACTGCCATTATGTGTGATACCATTTACTTTGTAGCTTTGCAGTCAATCCAAACATCATTAAGTGAACCCTTTGTCAATTTAATACCTTTTCTCAAAGGCATCTACTTACTACTAGCTCATCGGGGGTCGATTCATTTGAAGGCTAGGTATGACATGATTTGCAGCAAACAGGAAAGGTAAAGAAAGCTTTGCCTTTGAAAATTTGTGAACATCCCACAAACCAAGCGTTGATGAAGCAAAGTAAATTTTGAGAGGAAGAGAGACTTCCACAAAATAGTCGCTCGATACTCTAAACAAGTCATTCCACTGACCTAAGTTCATCAATAAAAGGGACAATCGAATATTCAATTTGTTCTACCTTTCCTAGCACAACTTCCTGCTGAACATCAGAGGTGATATTCAAAGCTTTGAATTTCTATAATATACGATAATAAGTAAGAAGGCAAAGATTTGAATTTGCATCAGTATATTTTCTTAACTGACGAAAGAACCTGCGATTTAGTACCTCATTAATATATCAGATACTTAGTAACTTTTTCTTCCAATGTTACCTTTTATTCGCGATTAATTTGTATACAATTATCTGTTTTTACATTGTTTATAGGTTTGGACATTTGAATTTTCCCACTACTAAACTAGAACACGTGATGTGGCTAAATGTTATTCATCAATTTTGTCCTATCTACGTTTCTATTGATTTCCACATTTTGTTAAAGCAGCAGGATAAAAACAACTTTATGATGAAACAGCATGAGACTTTCGTCTATTCAGCAATTATTTGTGTCCCAAGTTTATAATGGCATTTGCTTGCCAGAACCCGACCGTGGTGCTAAAAACCCGTATATTTCAGTAAAATGACATTTTAGGTCAAAGGAATAATGATGTATTTTTCAAAATAAATATGCAAATAATCTAGTAAAGAATATATCAATATAAGAAAAGAACACTACAAGTGCCCAGTACACTGAAGTTTGACTATATTTTAGTCTAATGGCGGCCATTTTGGCGGCCATCTTTGATTTAATAAATGATCTCCAAACTTACAATAGCTAAATAATACATATAAGCTGATATATATTCATTAGAAATACAAAATATTTTAACGTAAAGCTCATAAAATGTTAAAAAAAACTATGTATATTTAGAGCGAAAATTACCCCACCCACTTTTAAATCTTGTGCACTCAAAAAAATCTGTTTTTCTGCTGTAATGTAAATATTTCTATTAGCCATGAGTTATTTTTTATTTCTTGTCACATAAGTATATCAAACTGACAAAAAAATTTGAACTTCTGTTAAAAAATTCCTGTCCAAACCATAAAATTGTCCACTCTTACGGCTAAAATCGTCAATATTTTCATAGATTTTGCTAAAATTAATGAAAAAACATCATACAATCATATAATAAGTATGTATTTATATATTTCTATGTAGTAAACCTAGCTGAAATCTTTTTTTAAAGTTTGACCAACAGTACTACAAAAACTGCATTTTTTTATTTTTTGGCGACCATTTTGGCGGCCATCTTGGATTTAATAAATGATCTCCAAACTTGCAATAGCTAAATAATACATATAAGCTGATAATTATTCATTTGAAATACAAAAATACTTGAAGGTAAAGCTCATTAAATGTTTTAAAAACTATGTATATTTAGATCGAAAATACATGTGAAATTACCCCACCCACTTTTAAATGCTTGTGCACTAAAAAAAATCTGTTTTTCTGCTGTAATGTTACTATTTCCATTAGCCATGAGTCATGTTTTACTTGTTGTCACATAAGTATATCAATTTTGGTAAAAAATTTGTACTTCTGTTAAAAATGCCTGTCCAAACCATAAAAGTGTCCACTCTTACGGCTAAAATCGTCAGTATTTTCATAGATTTCGCTAAAATTAATGAAAAAACATCACAAAATCATATAATAAGTATGAATTTATACATTTCTATGTTTTAAACCTAGCAACAATCGTTTTAACAAACATTTGGACCAACAGTACTACAAAAACTGCATTTTTATTTTTGGCGGCCATCTTGGACGCCATCTTGGATTTCTCAGAACGCCACAATTTATGCCAATTTATGCCGGTGGTTTCATAAACTACAAACTCTGACAAACATTTTGGTATATAACATTGCTTGTTGCAATGACTGTCCCACCTACCCATATTTTTAATGGACTTTTCTGCTCAAAGTCACCCTACCATATGGAATAAGTCCATTAGAATGATATAAATGAGACGTGGAGTGGCTTTATCCACACCTGAAATGTCTACAAATGCATGTTTATCTAATAGTATGTCTATATGTGTTTTACCATTTGCAGTTTTAAAATTCATTTGTACAAGAATATCACATTTATATCGCACACGTAAAAACTAAATAAGTATTAAGTGCAAGATATGAATAGACTTTTGGGCAAACAATATGACATTAGACTTTTAAACTTTAAATACTTAAGTATAAGACGAACATGCTTTTTTCAACCTAATCGGTTAAATGGTTTGATGGGTTCTCTCGGTAATACTATATTTACACTAGATAAAAAGATAGGTATACTTAACCGTTTCGCGATTGATACTGAACAATTGAAAAACAATTACTAAAATAAATACCTCTTACATTACTTTACAAACTCGTGTGTAAATTTATAAAACAATATTGACCTCGCGATCAAATTTCGATACGGAATTTACAAGAGGTTTGAGACTGTTTTTGCTGCATGCAGAGTTTTGATAACTTGAAATGTCGACAATTAAACTAGATTGAAGAAGATATTCAATTCACATGCATGTAACGGTGGGCTTTTAAATGGCAACGTGCGGCGGAATAAGGCTGATCAGGGTCCATTCTATACATGTAGAAAAACATTTTTTTAACCCTAATGTCAAAACATTGTATGCATGCGTATAGTGATACAAATGTGATTTAAATGTTTTAATGCAGTTAAAACATCGCGGCACCCTCAGTGCTTCGAGTTGTAGAATATAGTAGAGACAAAACAGATAACAGAGAAATAAACAATACAGGAGACTGCATGAGGAATGGGAATGTGTGAGTTTAGAATCAAACAAATATATACAATAAAATCAAGAGAAACTGAAACTTTACGATTACAAAACTAAAGCATTTATTCTTTAAATCTGGCGAATTACACACATTGAGCGTTTTCAACTTCCACTCAATCTGCGTCTTCTACTGAGCACAGGCTTAGATTATGCTGAAGACTGTCAAGTGTTTTCACACAGGGTTTCATTTTATTTTTACCTTTCATAATCTTCACGCATTAAAAGAGATTACATCTGACCATCATTTAAGAGGTCACGGAAGATAAGTAGATGAATGTGTTCAATTTCAAATGCAGCAGTAGTTTTCTATTTTGAAAAAGAAATGTTAACGTATAAATCTTTATAGTCCGATATCGAGCACTGAGCCGTGAATGTATTGTGATCCTATTGTAAACCAACGGTAAAAACCAAGGAGAACACATGAAGGTCATAGCTCAAGAGTCAAATGCTTATTATAAAGCTTGTAAAGATTAACTGCACTTTTCTTAAAGTGACAGAATTGAAAAATCCAGGCATAGACAAGTACTGAGGTATATCTAATGGGATTAACAAAACCAGAATGCTAAAAGTATTCCGTATGGTGGTATAAGGAGTTTTATAAGTAATGACTTGTTAGGGATTATCCCGTACTTAAGACGATAATGACGTTCCGTTGTGATAACATTGAACCGCAAAACACCCACACGTTTAAAAGCCGTGCTGGTTCCGGATACATGACAGGGGTTAGATGATGTTTACATATAAAATGCACATACTATTCCCTTTTCAGCCAATAAAACATATTTTTACTGTATATAGCATGGTTTTGGGGGGCACAACTAAAAATATTTTTACTGTATATAGCATGGTTATAACGTTAGCATGATTTTCAATCGCTGTTGGCCGCATCACTGTCGATGTCCGTGCATACGAGTGTGAACAGCAACAAACCAAAACGTGAATTTCATTAATAAACGGAGAAAATATGCAAGGTAAGAAGTTAACACCCTTATCATCATTGAACTAAATTTTAAAACCATGTTGTCTCCCTACTCAAAAAAAAGTTTTCATTAATTTGAAGATATATATGTAGGCGACACTTAAAATATCTTGATTCATTTTATCGTAGCGAAGTGGGTCGACTTAAATAGCTCTTTATTATGTTTGCAATAAATTTTCAAATACGGACTTACTGTTATAATCCCGTGAGTGATGGCACAATATTGGATGACAGCACTGTCAATTTAAATTGAATATTTTGGTAGATAAGGCATTAGTTAAGTGAACGTGGTGAAACGACAAGCATTCATTAAGTGTTGATTCTTGTACCTTTTCTGTTAGCGCATAATCCGTAGGTAAATATTAAGGTGTTCTGTGCAGGATAGCGACTTGTAAAAGCATAGACTTGTCAAGGAAAAATTAATACGGTGCCTAGGCTAAAAAAGACCCAGCAGTAAGTTTATTAAGAATTCAGGCTTATCGCATTTGTTGGAGTGCGCCAGTTCGTTAGGTACAGGTGCAGTCACAGGTGGTGTGCAAACAATCTGCACTGAAACTAAGATTGTCCAGCCCTATCACAGACACTTTAAGTATATGTTAAACACATATGCTTTATAAAGAGGTGAAGTCCAAGCCACGAGTAGCTGGAAGTTGTGTTTTGACCTGACTTTTCAGTAATATATGACTTTGATTTATCAGAACAGAACAGAACAGAACTTAACAGATTACATGAGAACGTTATTTAATAATAAAACAAGAAAGAACTCTAGTTTCACAACGCGTTTCGAATTTTAATCATAGTCTTCATCAGGTGAAACATAAAATATGAAAACGTTATGAATACTTCAACGGCGTACTATATTTCAATGTCCCGTCACATATATGACATAACATCAGTCATTAAAGCCGTCAGTCAAGAATATTTGAAAAGGTAATCTGAACTTTTGCTTATTTTATATGCAAAGCGATTTAATATTTCAAACGGGACCTAGTTATTTGTATACAAGTGATCGGCCAACGTAAATAGTTAATGGTTAAACGATACACAACTCTTTTATTTCAAGTGTCTGTTGTACAGTACTTTTAAGATAACGCGAATAGAAGCAATTTTTTTGTCAGCGAAAAAAAGCAGTTTTGAGAAATGAGCCTCAACGTGTAAAAACAGGTATAAACTTTGAAGTATTCGTATACATATAAACTTCAACCTTATGCTAACCTACAAGTAATCAAACTGTAACGCGACCGCTAAAATGACACTTTGGTTTCGTAAGGCATATTAACAGACGTAGGTCATCGCTTTGTATACTGCCTTAGAAATGAACACAGTTCAGTTTAATAGCAAGTTTAACTTTCGGACTCTTTCTCATCATCCTCACTGTAATGTTGTTGAACTATAGGTAGGATTCATACTGGTCATAAAGCTAAATTGTTGACGCTTTTCGCACAGCAACGCTCAACCTATTTGTGAAATATTTCGAGCTGGGGTCGTGACAGCAAACTGGATTATTGAATCAGCTATAGTGCACCACAAGTAGTATTAAATTTCTGTTTTACAAACGGGCTATCAAGTTTAGATTTACAATTACTCTCTAAAACGCACAGTTATAAATCTATAATTCTATGTCACTTCATTCTTGGATCTGACATGAAGGAAGTTACAATGCCTTTGATATACATGACATAATTTGACCTTGTCGTCGCAGTAATTCTTTGAAAATAAAAATCTTTAATATCGAAACCATCTGATACAAGAGATGATCAGGTGACTATGTATTATCTCTGCAGTGCTGCGGCTATCCCCATATCCGCGAACAGTACTTGAATGCAACGGATGTTGTCCACAACAGTACCAAACTGAAGAAACAATACCACTTAGGTATACACGCATGTATTAATATAACCCCTGCTAAAACGCGATTTTCCTATAGTTTTAAAATGTTGTACGCCTTTTACAAATATTATGCACAGCCACAGGTCTTTCTCTATATTTGTCTCTATATATACATATTGTATTCAATGATCTACTTCTTCATATAGATCTATAGACACAACTGTGATAAAATAAGTATTAAACATTTGTATGTCACTCTTACCTCTATAACCTCCATGGGGTCTAGTTCCATTGCCGATGCCCTCGGGAGTCGGGGGCGGAGGTCCGTCAAACGTCAAGTCAAATTTCCGTAAACGCGGCTTTTTAATTGTCTTGATCGTGACGCCCGCACTGTAGGGCCTAATGTTATTTCGATTTGTCATTTTTGTCACTTATACAGTAGTTTCCACATGTTTCTTTGTTCAAAATTAAAATTAAATCTCATTGTTAAGTTCCACAACTTTTAAGTCACCATTACAACTATCCGAATGAATATTCTACTTAGGTATTTTGAGTCTAGCTACCGTTTTAAGCTTATTTAAATACAGTCATACACATTGGTAAACACATTACCGAATATTCACCTGTGACCCAATATACCAATATTAAACCAACGTATACCCATGATCGATCGGCCGCCATATTGTTAATATCGTAACCAATGGAGTCGCGCGCTAAATTGAAAGCGGCTATTACCGCGGATCGAATGGGATTTTAAAGTCATTTGATCAGGCTGTAATCAGAAAAGATAATATGCCAAAGAATGCCAAGGGTAAACTATATCTATAAATCAAAGACATTTTATTAATTTAACATATCTTTTGACACGGTTTGTCAAATATGCGTGCCGACATATGGTCAATAGATCTATTTTATATTGAATTTAAGTTTTGATTTGATAAATAAAGAAACATAATCCACAACATTTACAGAAATGTTGTCTTTAACTTGCTTAAATACTTTTATTTGCAGCCACTTGCTTTTAATGACAAGTGTACATGCATGTATTTCTGGTTTTCTGCTCACCACATTAACGCCAAAGTATATATGTTTAACGTTTGTTTAATATACTAGAACAATGTTTGTTTAAAATTTCTGTTTTTTTTTCCAGTTTTTAATTTATTATAGGTGCGCCTACACAGATGAAAGATACGACTCTTGAGGGACTTGCATATCAGTATTGACCGATGTCACGTGTTTCAAGCCACCGGGAATCGTTTTATATAGATGTCTTTGAAAATGATCTGTGTTTCTCTAGGCCTTTTCGCAAAAAGCATAATTGTGTTGTGGACTTGTTGCTTTGTTAAAATTTGGACCTTTTGATTCACTTGACCAATGCTTTATTGGAACGCATACTCCGATTCGCATTCATGAAACTCTTTATAGTACATGTAGTGATACTTTTGCTCATGCCCAATCGGGATTTTGAAGTATTGTCCGTTATCAAAAATTAAGCGTCAAAAAGTTTATCATTTGAAGAGATCGTTATGAAGATTTAGGTATTTCTGTGGTTCAAAATATAATGTGGTATATTACTTGTACATGTACTTGCTGTTTTTTTTATTTGTGAATGTCGTCCCAAGGATAATGTTTGACTCAACAAAGTGTGTTAGATCTGACTACATGTACAAGAATGTATATTATTTCAATTGTTAAATATGCAATACTTATCGGAAGAGCTGTGAATTGCCTCTTTCAAAATAGATAGGGCCAGTTGGATATAACGGTGCTAGCAGCTGCATCTACATGGGTTTTAAGAGTGTTACTCCTAAACAAATGACGATATTGATTACGAACATACGGTGGCACAGAGGTGACATCCGCAACACTTTATTTATATTGTGGCCACAACTTACTAAGTTGTGGCCACAACTTAGTAACCCACAACTTAGTAAGTTGAGGCCACAACTTATTATGTTGAGGCCACAACTTACTAACTTGTGGCCACAACCTGTTAACTTGTGGCCACAACCTGTTAACTTGTGGCCACAACCTATTTACTTGTGGCCACAACTTATTAAGTTGAGGCCACAACTTACTAACTTGTGGCCACAACCTGTTAACTTGTGGCCACAACTTATTATATTGAGGCCACGACTTAGTTTAGCCAATCAAAACGGCCGTTTCATCTTTGCCGCTTTATGGTAACAACACAGTTAGCACCCCTGATACTAAAACGCCATTTGTACTCAACAAAAATGAATAATACGGACGAAGACAGGGATAGTCTTATAACAGATTACTTTCTGGAAGGCCTTTCATATGCTAATATTGTCACCGTTTTGAGGGAAAGTCATGGAATCGATATAAGTTTACGTCATTTGCACAGAGTACTGAGATCGTTGACGTGAAGACGAAGAGAGTACAGTGACGCTCGTTCTGTTGTTGACTTTGTTGTCAACTCGATCATTCTGGACGTAATCATGGTTACAGAATCATGCGACAACGATGCTTGGCGAATAGATTGAGCGTACGGACACAAGATGTGGCCACCATCCTCCGTATATGCGACCCTATAGGTACGTAAAACGGACTGACGAGATTAGTCCATGATGACGACTTTGGGTTCAATTGTAAAAATAACATTTTGTGCTACACAAAGCGGCGGCATATATCTTGTCATTTAAATGTTTCAAAAGTAATTATCCATATAATTTAGTTGCAATGATACTATAAGATGACCTCATTATTCAAATTGGTTTAGTCCAGTCACACCAGGGACTGGGCTACAGCTAGTTGCGGACCACACCGAATTCAGTCTGCAGGATCATCCTTTTCCGTGATAGACCGCTGTACTTTAGTTTTTTATACGCAGTGTAATAATCTGTTTTTTACCGGTGATAGTACGGTACTACGGATACAAAGCAGAGGCACATGTACTTAAGTTCAACAATATTGTACACATCATCTTTTATGGTCATTATGTTTCAGATTTTCAGAGGGCCTCAAAATCTTCTAGGTGTTTTGCAAGCAATCCAGTCACATGGCGACGCTTTGAAGTCATTCTTCATATATACAAACCAACTTTTAACGGCAGAGGACATATTTCGCCTGTACAAACCGGCCTTATTTAGTCCTGATGGAAGCAATAGAAAGAAGAAAGAGGATGGGACGGTGTCATGGTGGCGAGACATGGTTTTGGACATGGAAGGTCAGTCAAAGAAATTCAGACGTTTGCATAGTTAATTTTGCATAGTTATCAAATAGCATGGTTAGTTTGCTATAATTTGCAGTTAATAACCATGTTTTCAAATTGGAACTGCTGATTCTAAGATAGGTGAATGTCAGCGGATGACAGGAAGGGCGTTCTTGTAGGCGTCAGCAGTTAGATTCTGTCATATAACCTAGGAATTGAGTATAGGATTAAATTTGGCCAATAGTAACCTTATACAAAGACCTCACTTGGGATTGCTTTTGTTGTTAATGGGGTCAATGTCAATGTTACTGAGGCTAAAAGTATAAAATGGTTATCACTCAAAAAAATCAAAATAGAATAAGATACTGTAATTTAATTTGGTCAGCAGATCAAACTTGGATAAGGAGGAAGCATCGAGTTGTGATAAGAGTATTTATGGTTTCATATAATTATTATACTAGTACTACATCTTGTGCTACTGAATAGCACAATTTAAAGTAGAACATGTGTCTTAGCCTCAATATATTAGTACGTATTTAATTAAACATCAAATCAAGCATCATGTTTTTTCAGTCATTTTCTACTGGTGTCTTGTCTGGCGCTCAATTTCTGCATAAATTCAGCAAAAATCCCTATGTTCCCGAAATCCTAGGGGTGGTGGAGCAGACCACCTACACCCCTCTGCCCACCCCTGGATCCACGTTTGTCAATGATATCATAGGCAGAGCAGCTTCTAGCACTGAAGTTATTCTTACTGGAAAAAGACACATTCTAATGCTGGTAATGTTGTTGTATCTTTTCATTTCTTCTTTTTTTCATTTCTCGAGGAGAGGACAATCTACCATCTCTACTCGCCTTTCTGACAGGACTTGATGAAATACCACCACTTGGTTTCGATTGTGGTGGTTCTATCACATTCCGCCATAGAGAGAAATTGGCTGCTGACGACTCAACCCGAGAGTTTCCACTGATAAACACGTGTAGTTTAGAAATGCAACTACCATTCTGGACACATACGATATGTTTGTGGAGAGGTTTACTGCTGCTATGTCAGTAGAAACGTTTACTCTATTTTAAGCAAATGAGCAGCAATGACCAGTCTCTTGTTAAAGGATGGATTTGTTGTACATTCCATACTCCATAACATGCATATCAAATTCTGTTTCTAGTTTTACATTATTTACAGTGTACTGGTTATTGACAGGTGATTTGACAAACCAATAGTTTTACTATTTCACGCATGCGGACTGTGTGTATGAGTGTGCATGTGTTGTGTGGTGCGCCATTTAAACTGTTCACTATGACTGTTTCAGATTTTCAGTTTAATATATAACATACATTTAATCAACAATCTTGCAAAGGATATTTGCTATAAATATTGTTTTCACAAGTTTGAACGTCCATGATGCGCAGAGGCACAAAGGGCGTATTGCAAAATCAGGACACAGTTTGGATATTCGGAAATTAAATTGAATTTTGATGCTGTACATGATGATTATGTACTGTCATATGCAAGTATTACACGATGGATCCATCGGTTCAATTATTGATGGGAAGGCCTTAAGAATGATGCCCCGCCGGATCGCCATTTTAGTTTACATTTTCCATCATGTCAATCTTTTATATGTTTGTGATGTCTCTTCGTTTTACATATATGCATTGTGTGTTTGGTTTGGACACAGAGAATTTGTTGCTTGATACACGCATTGATCAACCTAAATAAATGACATGCTATAAACATTTCACGCTTCTGTATTGAATGTCTGGTTTGTGCAGATGTTATATTATTTAAACATTATTTATTCATATATAAACGCATTTACAAATACAATATATAATAACAATATTCAGGATTGAGCAATAAGCTAAACGCTTGTATAGAAGCTCTTTTCCTTATATTATTTGATGTTGACTGTTCCAACTCCACTTTAGTTTACTTTTATTTTTAGAAATGATTGCAGTTAGGGAATAAGGTAGGTTAAAGCCACAGTCACACATAAAAAGGATGGACCACGGATGATCAATATTACACCAAGAGGGGTCATTAAAAGGGCTGTCCGGAAATATGCCAGACAAATAGTTAACAGGACAAACGATGCCAGTATGGTTTCCACAATTGCGTGGCTACTGATATCCATGACTACAGGCGGACCTCATTGAAACTCCTGTCTACGTAACACAGTGTTAATACTGGTACACACCAATGACTGCCGTTGGAGATATTCGGGGTATCCGTAGTACCGTACTATCACCGGTAAAAAACAGATTATTACACTGCGTATAAAAAACTAAAGTACAGCGGTCTATCACGGAAAAGGATGATCCTGCAGACTGAATTCGGTGTGGTCCGCAACTATCTGTAGCCCAGTCCCTGGTGTGACTGGACTAAACCAATTTGAATAATGAGGTCATCTTACAGTATCATTGCAACTAAATTATATGGATAATTACTTTTGAAACATTTATCGCATATACGGTGGATGGTGGCCACATCTTGTGTCCGTACGCTCAATCCATTCGCCAAGCATCGTTTCTGTAACCATGATTACGTCCAGAATGCTTGATCGAGTTGACAACAAAGTCAACAACAGAACGAGCGTCACTGTACTCTCTTCTTCTTTTAGGAGTAACTCTGTGCAAATGACGTAAACTTATATCGATTCCATGACTTTCCCTCAAAACGGTGACAATATTAGCATATGAAAGGCCTTCCAGAAAGTAATCTGTTATAAGACTATCCCTGTCTTCGTCCGTTTTATTCATTTTTGTCGAGTACAAATGGCGTTTTAGTATCAGGGGTGCTAACTGTGTTGTTACCATAAAGCGGCAAAGATGAAACGGCCGTTTTGATTGGCTAAACTAAGTCGTGGCCTCAATTTAATAAGTTGTGGCCACAAGTTATTAAGTTGTGGCCTCAATTTATTAAGTTGTGGCCACAATATAAATAAAGTGTTGCGGATGTCACCTCTGTGCCACCGTACGAACAGTCATCTGCTACTCCATTTGTTTTGTCGACATTGTTTGAGGCTGCTCATAATGCTTCAGTTATTCACGGGCGAGGCGGAGATATGTATATGCCAGTCACTCTTTTTTACTAACGGATGGACTTACAGTAGCTTGGATGGCGCCTGATATTTCAACTTTCTTATCGATAATTCTTGCAGCAGTTATTCATCATTCGTCTGTCGCAACTGATTTTAGTTTGCATGAAGATGTATTTTTCAGATGCATTGACCCAGTTTCCTTTGATACAACTGTGTGTATAGAATCAGCTGAGTTGTCAAGTCCAAGATCTTTATTTGTAGCAAGTCAACATCTTGAGATCGTGGAATGGTGTTTGGCATTACGTTATAACTTAATATATATAAAACAAGTCGCAAAACTTGTATTAATCGACCCTAGGGATCATCCATTTGCAGACTCCAAGTGTCAGAGAGAGAGGCAATGTAGTATTATTGTTTTGACTAGGAACGCTACCACTATATGACATGTCCCGGTCTCAAATTGACGGTGCCGTAAAATCCTTAAAATCACGAATGTAAGGGACAAAACTCTAGCAAAATACGGACGAGAGCTTTTGGAGGTTATCGAACTTTTTTAATATAGGTCTACGAGATTTTCTGTTTGTATAAAAAAATATTCGTTTTATATAATGCAGTGTATATGATCGTGAATAAAGTCACCGCTCAGTATGACTCAAATTGTAAACACATACATGTAATAGATAATCGAACGATCATAAAACAGTGCAGGTCAGTTATCAGGGTGAGGATAATAATAAGAATTCAAGACAAAATGATGTCAATTAAGAATTCATGTCGTTTCTTGGTAGAAAAATGCTTTAAGCGTCAGTCTTGCAACACAGAAATGTTCTCTTTAAATTGTTTAAATGAATTAAAGTGGAATAATGCAATTTTTTTCAAGTAAAAATCCAGCTTGAATAGGTGTGTGTACAAAGGGAAAAGGAAATAATAGCTTTTAATCCAATACAACAAACTCTTCCTGCTACTAGTACGAAACAATAACTTTCCAAATATTACTTTTTCTATTTTGACTAGGAGAGTCAAGAAATAAACAACTACATGCAGGAGTTGCTTCCCTTCAACTGCCGAAATCTCTACCGGCAACAACACTAATAATACAAGGGAGATCACTGTCAAGAAAGGAATTATTATTTTATTAGTCCATTTTTTTATTTCTAAAGCACCATTTTCAAATACTGATGCGGCATTATCATTAGTTTAACACATTTAAATGCACAGCAACCGAAAATTGTTTTTCCTAGCGTACAGTAAGCCGAAACGGAAGTTGCTGATCTGTACGCTGATGATCAGTTAGTTGTTGGCACAAATTGAGGCCACCACGGTCTAGATTTTGTATTGAAAGTTTATTTAAATCGTCTTTTTTGAAGGAGATATTTTTGGGGTAAGTGTATCAGTTATTTATACTTTTATTGTGATCATCTTTGCTTCAAGTAAGGTGTAGTATAGATGCAATCGGCCTTCGTTCCCAGTTTGATCACTCTCAAATTGACGAAATGGCCAGAGAAAGTTTGACTTTATGTTCGCATATTTCATTGTATATATTATAGTTTCTGGTCTATAATTGTGTTGGCGTGGAAGAAAAAAATATTTTTATGACACGTAGACTTCTTGGAATCAAGATTGAATGACTTGATGCAGAAAATATAACTGTTTTGTTCAATCACTGTACGACTAGTTTCAAAACATTAATGTTCAGAATTCTAATGAATAAAACCAAATCATATATGTTCGATTGACTAGCATTGAATTTACATGCCAAATTACGCATTCATTGGTCACATTGATTGGCCACATATTTCATTATTAGTGTTACAAATATCTTTAAAGATCGAATATGGGACGGCGGTTTTTCATTTCAAAACCATTGGACTTTTGTGTACATGTACATACTGTCAATGTGTTGCAATTATGATTATGGACATGTTAAATTGTTAAGGCAGTGTCCAGTATTTATACGATAGGATAGGATAGGAAGAACACAACCACCTGACTATTTAAAACTTGATTTCTTTATTAACCACCACTCATTCTTCACTGATTCAAAATTCCTCTATTTGTACATGTAAAAACTAAATGAATGTCTCCTCATTTAAAGAGCGATTAAAATCCATTAAAAAAATCAATAAAGTATGATGCAGCAAAGTGATATGGCAAATTTTAACTTTTTCTACAATTTGAGTGTTTCTTTTGATTTCTGATTCAATGCTGAACACTTGCAATGATTATAGCATACATGTATTAAAAAGGATGCATGCAACTTTGTAAAAATTACAAAAGAAATATTAAACAGTTATAGAAAATTTAGAACAATAAATTCTTATATTCTCACTATGTTCCTTGTGTGGTAACAATATGACTGTAACTTTTCTAGAATGTGTTGGGTAGTTTCAAGATCCAACCTCTATATTTAAGACTTGAATACTGTAGCGGGGAATACATTAGCTGACAGCGTATTTTATAATAATACATTATAAGTTACCCTAGCTACCCTTACGCTTTTATAGTACATCGAATTTGATATGTCTAGCATGAATTAGTTACAATATTTTTCAGGATACTGTTTAAGATGTGCATGGGATTTTGTCACAGTTTTGCATTAACTTGTCACTCAATATTGATGCATCATTATCATGAAATTTGTCTGGAATTTTATATCTATAACCATATCATGATTCAGCAATTTCGCAGCTCCTTCCCGCATGTCACTTCTTTGCCGGTACATATTGCTTGTCCAACACCATGTGTGCTTGCAGGTTATATGATGACGGATATATGATTGCAGTTTCGTCCATTTCATGATGGACTTGTACCATGTCCTGTTTTACTATCAATTGCTTAAATGCCAATCCATGCTAAGTAGTCTGTTCTTTGCACACCTGGTTGGCTTGCATAATGTATGTCAATCATACAAAGAAGGAAAAGGTCACCCATTCATCCGTTTCAACATAATTGTAACCATACATTAATCTGAGTGCCAGGATATGTTAATTTCGACCAATTGATGGGTAGTCCACATGGTCCTCGTATGTCAATTTCAACCGATAGTCATTCTTTACCAATATAGCAAAGCTAAAAAGACGCAAATGAAATTGTAAGCAATCACATAAAATCTATCTATTTTTTGCTGTTAATAATAACAAAACTCAGAGAAAATGTTGACTGATCAGATCTGGGTCCAGCCATTTCCTGCCAATATGGTGTCTGTCAATTGTTGATTCACAATAGCTATGATTCGACAAAGTATAGTTCAATTATTCCTGTGCCACTAGGATTTTTGAGCTCTTTTGTCGACACAAAATATCAGCATGTCTAACACTAACATTGATTGATTTTCAAAAAGGCCTTTATTGTTCAAAGCTGGGTCCTAATGTAAAGTTATTAAAGGACCCAGTTCAAAACTAGTATTTCATGTTTCATCTGTAGTAAAGATGCAAATACGGACCCGGACATACATTAACTCGTCTTGAACAGGCCCGATCTACATGAAAATTGAATTGACGTGGAAAAATTGCAACTAGTAGCCGCTTTTTGAAACGTGGAAACCATAGCAGAAATAACATTAATTTCTACTTGTTATCGTTCATTTATGATATTATCAAACATTAAATTTATCAGAAATATTATATTATTTTGACAACTAAGCGTACAGATTTTTTTGTTTTTCTGCGCAACTAACGATTGTGTACAGTTGCAATTAGGCGTACAGTCGGGTCACTTTCGGTGATGGAAAAAAACAGTTATTTTTTCTGCATCAAGTCATTCAATCTTGATTCAAAGAAGTCTACGAGTCATAAAAATACTTTTTTTCTTCCACGCCAACACAATTATAGACCAGAAACTATATATACAATGTACAATGAAATATGCGAACACACTGGCCGTTTCGTCAATTTGACAGTGATCAAAGTGGGAACGAAGGCTGATTGCAACTATACTACACCTTACTTGAAGCAAAGATGATCACAATAAAAGTATAAATAACTGATACACTTACCCCAAAAATATCTCCTTCAAAAAAGACGATTTAAATAAACTTTCAATACAAAATCTAGACCGTGGTGGCCTCAATTTGTGCCAACAACTAACTGATCATCAGCGTACAGATCAGCATATGTATTGAATTATACAATGTAGGTAACGACCATGAAAAAGGGTGCGTGACAGAGATGTCTTTTTTCTTCTTTTTTTTTTTTGTTTCTCAAAATGTCTAGAGGTAACCCAGGCGCTAACATTAACCTTATAATGTAACCACAAACTGATTGTTTTTACAAATACTACATAATAAGTATTGATTTTTACATTTAAATGCAAACATTCGATTTAAAGAGAGAAGCGGCGATAACGTAACTACTGATGTGCCAGCATAAAGTTGTCCTGTGTACAATGTAAACCCAAAGTACAACTAGTTAACGCGAAGAACAACTTAGTACCGCAAAGTATAAGTTGCTCACTCAATCTTTATAACTAGTTAACCCAAAGTACAACAGTTACTAGCTAAAGCGAAGGACAACTTGATAACGCCGAGTATATGTATATTAGAGCTATATCGTTGGTTTCTCGTATGCCCAACGCCCACTGATGAGGTTAGTTATTTTAGGTTTCGGAGGATAGTGCAAGATACAGAAAGCGTCCCAATTCCAGAGACACCCCTGATTCTTATACATGCTAGGTGTAAAGCACCCATACATGGGGCCTCGGTTTTTTAAGTCTCACTGAAAGACTGTTAGTAATTTTAGTTGGTCAGCCCCGAGAAGAGTATCACTTGCTCACGCAATGTAATTAACCCAAAGTACGGCTAGTTAACCCAAAGTATGACTGCATTGTATTTATCTCAAAGTACAACATATTGGGACATATCTGATATGTAAAGGACTACAAGTAGATGTGCTAACGTGTGCATTTTGACTCTATAATTTTGACGCAGGCTTGCTGAACCAGAATAACCATGTTCGAGCCTCGTTCCACCTCGCATCTACGTATTTCAAGCCATAATCTCTCGCAAACATTAGCCTCTATCGTGAGTCGCATTTGTTAAAGGTCACAGGGAAGTTTTTTTATATCGAATTTGTTCGATTTAAAATCCAAGTCTTAAAACGAAATTTTATGCTAATTAAGTTATTAACGTTGGCGAGTGCTCATGACATTATGTCATGAACAGGTGGAAAAAGTACCTGACACAAAATACAAAGGAGATACATGTAGAAGGCACATGGCTAACGGTATAAGATCATAATACTTTTACAGACACGACGTAAAAGTTGGAGCTGGCTTTCGCGAAATCCAGCACTAATTTTGGACTTTTTTGTTAGATTTTGGACACGTTAATTAATGATAAAACTGTTGACATGGCTGATATAGTTACGAATACATGAATAGGAATAATTATACAGGTACAACTGTACATTCTAAACGTATGAAATTAAATACATTCATTGTTGTTGGAAGAGCCACTGGACATTTCATTCATTAGTGAAGGTCTTAACAGTCACAGTGAAATAATACCCAAGCAAATTCGATAAGTTTCAAAGCAAATCATAATAAACGTGTTTAAGAAAGAATATGATTAGAAATATAACCTGGCTGTTGGGTTTCGAATCAACATTAATCAGTGAAAAATAAATACAAAACCCCTTTGCCCCTTTAGCAAGCCAATTGGATACATTTGTTGAAGAAACGCATTCTAACTATGCAGATCTATATTTTGCAAGTTACAATAATTATAATGAATACGTTTTGTCGTACTTCCTGAATGGAATGTCTACCCTTTGCCGAATACTATCGCAACACATCAATAGCAAAGGTCTATGACGTAAAATGATCTCTCTGTTGATTTAACACAGATCTATAATTATTCACGATCTGTCTCAAACCTGTTCGAACTGATTACAGTGAAATATGCTTTAAATTATTTTTTGAAAAAAGAATGTGTTTTAAAAACGCTCAAGGCTTTTAAAGAAATAAAATGGATTAATGAAATTTCAAGATGGCAGACGACACTTTATACATCGGTGATGTTGTGTGCCTTTATAACACAGACTCGAATGGGTTCGTCTTCTCGTCGCAGAGCAGGTAACTGGTACTATTTTATTTCTTGGCACCGTTCGTGAGAGCGAGACCTTCTATAGAATAACATTTGAGAAGAATAGCCGTTTACAGTTGATGCATATATTTACTGGATGCTTTTTATGATAAAATCATATTTGAAGTAATAATCAATAATTGAAAAAATGTGATAAGTGACGGGGTCAGTATCTATATTGTTTAGTTGTGCCTAATTTCATGTTTATATTTTCTGTGTGGTTCCAGTTTCGAAAACATCTGAATTAATTCAATATTTATTTCTTGATTAGAACACGTCTAATGAAATTGATTAACGGGATGTCTTTTTTCAAATAAGGAAACGTTCTAGAATAAATATTTAAGGGGAAAGAAATTAAAATTATTTAATCGCTCACTAGACTCACTAAAGATTGAATCAATCAATCAACTCCGGAGAGAGAGAGAGAGAGAGAGAGAGAGAGAGAGAGAGAGAGAGAGAGGGAGGGGGAGGGAGAGATATCCAAGGATCGAACCCTGGATCTTCTGTTTCTGAAATGAACGCCCTACCATTACGCTAACAGTGCTGACTAGTATTTGCATTTGAAATTATAATGACGGAGCCTTGAAACTTTCTTTCTGTTTCTTTTCATTTGTATTTCATACTCTGAATAGACAAATTTTTATTTGACAGTTTTATCTGCTTAATTAAACAGAAATAAGAAAAAAAAATCGGATATTTCGTAATATTTCGAAATAAACCTACCGTTTGAAGAACAATATATAGCCAAATATTAAAAAGTGTGATGTATGGATATTATGTAAACAGGAAAAGATTTAATAAGCTACATTACGCAAGTCTTAAGTAAGTTTGCACCACGAGAATCCGTTTAGGTGCATACATTTAAAGTTTAAAATATTTCCACAGAATATCGAGATCTTGATATCAATATTACACTTGAAGAAATATAAATAAATCTTTAACACAATTAAAGGACAGTACTCAATCAAACTCTGCCACCAGATAAATTTGTTTTATTCATAGTGAAGATAATATTTCCTAATCTTGGTATGCGATCGTTAAAATGACAAATCTTGGTTATTCTCAACAGTAGATCAATAGACTGTGTACATGTTATAAGGGGGGGGGGGGGGGGGGGGGGGGGGGGGGGTATAAAAAAAAAAATAAAAAAAAAAATTTTTTTTTTTTTTTTTTTTTTTTTTTTTTTTTTTTTAAGGGGGGGGGGGGGGGGGGGGGGGGGGGGTTTTTTTTTTTTGTTTTTGGTTGTTTGTTTGTGTGTTGGGGGGGGGGGGGGGGGGTTTTTTTTTTTTTTTTTTTTTTTATTTTAATTTATTTTTTTTTTTTTTTTTTTTTTTTTTTTTTTTTTTTTTTATTTTTTTTTTTTTTTTTTTTTTTTTTTTTTTTTTTGGGGGGGGGGGGGGGGGGGGGGGGGTTGGTTTTTTTTTGTGGAATTATGAAAAAAGAAAAAAAAAAAAAAAAAAAAAAAATAAAAGAAAATAATTTTTTTTTTTTTTTGAAAAAAGAATTGTTGTTGGTTTTTTTTTTTTTTTTGTTGTTTTTTTGGGGTGGGTTGGGGTTGGGGGGGGGGGGGGGGGGGGGGGGGGGGGGGGGGGGGGGGTTTTTTTGTTTTTTTTTTGTGGGGGGGGTTTTTTTTTTTTTTTTTTTTTTTTTTTTTTTTTTTTTTTTTTTTTTTTTTTTTTTTTTTTGGTGGGGGGGGGGGGGGGGGGTATTGTGGGGTGTTTAATTTTTAAATTTTATTTTTTTTTTTTTTTTTTTTTTTTTTTTTTTTTTTTTTTTTTTTTTTTTTTTTTTTTTTTTTTTTTTTTTTTTTTTTTTTTTTTTTTTTTTTTTTAGGGGTTTTTTTTTTTTTTAAAAAAAAAAGTGGGGGGGGGGGGGGGTTTTTTTTTTTTTTTTTTTTTTTGTTTTTTTTTTTTTTTTTTTTTTTTTTTTTTTTTTTTTTTTTTTTTTTTTTTTTTATAAAAAAAAAATTTTTTTTTTTTTTTTTTTTTTTTTTTTTTTTTTTGTTTTTTTTTTTTTTTTTTTTTTTTATATCGGGATAAAAAATTTTTTGGGGGTTTTTATGTTGTGTTTTATTTTTGGGTTTGGGGGGTTTTTGCCCCCAAGCCAAAAATGGCATTATGATCGTTGGTTAAAGTTGTTAAATGATACGAATGAATCAAGTACGGTATGGAAAGAAATAATGATTATATAATTCTGCCTTTGTGGCCGGTGCAAATGTACATAATAATGATAGTTCATAATATATAATGCTCGTTACTTTACTAAAGTGACTTTTTTGTTTCAGAACTTAAGTTAATATTGTTTCTTTGATATTTTATGTTTACATCATTAAACGTTGTAATAGTAAACTTGTAGGGGCGGATCATGGCAGGGATGGGAGACGGGTTTCCAGACTTCATGCAACTGTGATGCCGAAGTGCTTATAAAGTTACAAACAAATACAAAGTTTTTTTATTAAATGAATTATAAAAGAATCTCCAGTTATACGTTAGATTATATTTGACAGTGTTAAGGGACCACTTTCCTTATTTTTCTTACTACATATAGAATTTGCGCACCTAATTGTCGCGACAATAAATCGCGGGTAAGTACTGGAATACCAGTGCCCCATATATATGGTATGTTTGATTGCAACAATAGACGCAGTCTGGGAAAGGGAATCTACAACATTCTCACAGACCGTCTTAAGACCATTTATAAATGACACGTAGCTTTAATTGAAAAATTCACTCACTGCACCCGTAGAGAAGGGGAGGAGAGCTAAGTGCTTCTTCTGCTGCCAGTTGAGATACCAGAGTTGTTTAATTCCTTGAAAATTACTATGATAAAGTATGTGAGAGGTTGGAATGCTGACATTTTTCAGGGAATATTTTTTGAAAATCTATCGTGAACTGTTGAAAGAACAAGGCAAAAATGACAATAAAGATGGTAAAAAAACCCAAACAATTCCTCATCTCGGAGGAAGTTGTACAAACGCATTCTGCATAGATCATAGAAGTCTAGTTACGATATCAATTAACGGGAACTCTTTTCTACTAAACAAGATTAAATGATAAAGATAAACCAAAAAGTTTAACTTGTTCTTTAAACGTGGAGAAAAATTTCAGCTGGTCTGGAACAGATGAAACTTTTGCTGCCTATACATAATTTTGTTTGCCGTGGATCAGTGAATGGCATGCTTCTCTTATATTTCAGCTCTCAGCATAACGAGGTGGCAGTTGGATCCAAACAAAGCAAACGCAAACCAGATGTAAAAGATCCGAAATGTAAGCCTAAACTCAAAATGTGTGTCTTGTCTACTAGTAAATAAAACGCGTTGCACAGTAAATTTTATTAATTAAATCTTTACTTCAAACCCATATAAAGTCATTTTGATTATACATACAGTTGGATGTAATGTTTCTAATAGAACAATTTATATGCCTTGAAATGAGTTGAAAACGTTTATCTTATGTATTACTTCAGAGTTGGTTTTTAACACCGGCTTGATGGAAAATTGATAAATGCCTACTTGTTTTCAGCAAATATAAAATGTGAAGTGTATGCCAATTATAATCTTTTAATCACTAATTTAAAAGCAAAGTAAATTCGAGTTCCTGTTGTCTAAAATGGGTAGTATTGATTTAATTTAACTTACAACAATTACGTTCTTGACTGTAACTCGAAGAAAAGAATTATCCCCTCGGAGATGAGGCCCACGTTTTGGAGGTGAAATTTTAAAATTCTTTCTGAAGTAGACACACTTATACACTTTCCAGTTGTCCTCTTTCAGTTACTTGTATTTGCTTCATTTGGCGGGGGATTGAATTTGCTTGTTTCTTTTCTATTCAAAGTCCTGACATTCGAGGTATGTGCAGCTAACCGCTACAAACTGAACAAAAAGTTTCGAGAACTCAAAATAAAG
Source organism: Saxidomus purpurata (assembly GCA_022818135.1). NCBI lineage: Eukaryota > Metazoa > Mollusca > Bivalvia > Venerida > Veneridae > Saxidomus > Saxidomus purpurata. The sequence continues at coordinate 42,795,773 of JAFMSR010000015.1, forward strand.
AGCGATGGGAACCCTGGCGATCAATCACTCCAAACCCAGCTGCAACACGCTCAGGTGAGTTTTGCAAAATTGCAACATAAAACAATACTTACCTCGATGAAGAAAAAACAACAGTGAAATAAACTCAGTTCATATTGCAATCGGTCTTCAGAGCTAGCAACCTTGATCTTCTGTGATAGTTTTCATATGTCCATGTCAAGAATCCTATTGACTTTTTGATAACATTTAGAAATCTGTAAGTAAGTATACAACTGTTAACAGAAGCAGTCTACTTAGATTGTACAAAGAAACAACAACAAAGGAACTTTAAGGGTGCATACCGGTTCAGTAACTAAATCCTGGATCAGCTTACAAAATCCATCAAAGCACCTGCTTCAGCATTTACATAGTGTGTAAAGCTCTATTACTTCACCTGCTTATTAACTGACAGCCAATCCTTTTGTTTCCTATTTCTTCTGTAGAAGGCCAAAACGTTTGTTTTCATATTTCTATCCAAAGCTTTGATCTCTCCTGCATTAGCTGGCAGCCAAAATCGATGTCGCCTTTGCATTCAGATATCAGACTTCTTCGTTGTTGTTTTAGCAACCAAGGCATACATGTCCCTTATGTTTGGATGTCAAAAAAGTATTTTGTACGTTTAGTTTAGCTTGGTGCGAAAGATGTTGCCTCCCATGGTTTAGATGGCAGCTAAACCTTTTATCTCCCTTAAGACTATATAAGTACCAAAGCTTATGTTTTATTTAATTGTAGCTTTCGGCCAATCCGTTAAGTATCTTCTTTCAGCTTGCAGTCAGTTTATTGCCTTCTGCTATTTTAGCTGGAAAGCCGAGGTTTTTTTCTTCTATGTTTTTACCCGGAAGCAAAAGTGGTCTTCCTTCTTTTTAGCTGACTAAAAAAGATTCTATCTTTTTTTAAGCTGGCAGCCAAAGCAGAAGAAGACGACAATGCTTTGGAACAGAAACGGCAGCAAGGCAAGAAACTACTGTATGGACAGATCATTCAGGTAAACACTTTGGGTAATTAATTTTGAAATGTTGCTAAACAGTTTAAGTTATATATATGTAGTAAGATTACGAAAAAAGTAAATTGTTTCCAGAATAATCTGTAACTACATAATATAACTTAAACTGTTTAGCAACATTTCAAAATTAATCACCCTTCAATTAAGAAATGTTGAACACTCTTCCAAAGGTAATGCACTATAATCAGAAGTGTATTAACTCGACCTCGACCTCTAATTTTGGTCGAGTTGTCAATCATTCTCACTTTTCATTTCAAGACATATAGGTAAAAGTGTACCATGAGGTGTCTTGTGTCTTGTTTGATTAGTGGGTTGTATTGCAACAAAGATAGAACATACCGCTCTCTTTCAGGCTAATATGCAAATTTGTTTTATTGCGATAATATAGTATTGATTAGTGAACAGATGTTTTAGAAAAGTAGTACTGGTTTGAAAAATTTTTGAAAAGAAATCAATGTAGATAAAAAATACTATGACTTTTTCATTTAACGTTTTTATTTTTAGCTTAAACATAGATTCACATTCAAGTACCTCCACGTCAGTACGTCAGCTATATCTCAGACGGAAGGCACACACATGGCTGTAAGTATTAATTATACATATGTACATTGTACGAAGGTCCTGTAAAACGTTCTGAATATATGGTTGCCTTTCAAGAACAATATGTTAAATTATTAATTCTATAATTAAAATTCAAATTACTCCACCAAGATGCAAAAATACAATATTGTTATTCATTTGTGAAATGCAGCCAGATTTTACCAAACTAAATAAATGTGTTCGTCGAATGTTTTTAGGTTCAACACCACCAAAATCATTAAACGTGTCTTTTGGATCTATACAAAGGCTTGTGTGGATTGTACTGCCGAGAATTTCAGGATTTAAGTTCACGTTTCAAAATGATTTTACTATTGCAATCATGGCTGGCGTGAATTGAAGCGTTTTAATATGCACTTATGTTAAACTAAAGAACCCCATTAGGTAAACATTTTGTAGGACCTTTTTATAGTAGTTATAGTAACATTATTTTCTAGGTATATTTAGTTGCTGTTCATGGTTCACTCAAGGTAAAGACAAGTGTCGAAATGTGGTACAGTTTATTACGGCGCTCGTAAAGTGACATGCAATACCGTGACTTTTCATTTCGTATATATTTCGTAAAAAACGAATTTCAGAAATATTATAATTTCGTTATTCCGAAATACAATTCGTAAAATCGAAATTATATTTCGCCATGACTAAATTTTATTTTGTTTGACCGAAATAAAAAAATGTATCACATGTCACTTTACGTGCACTGAAATTTATGGACTTTACTTTGACCACAGGTTTTTGACATCTTCAGCTCTTTGTCTTTTGTATGTTCTTCTGCAGGCCAAAATAGTGTTTGTTTTATTTTCTCCTAATTTAATTAAGAGAAGAAACGTGGTTTATTTACTATTGGCATTTTTGCAAAGGATTAGCAAAGGGTATATTGTTTTATTCATTATAAAATTTGAAACGATCGTTTTAGGTGTCTTTGCAAACGTACAGCGCAAAACATGCCCAGTTTAGAGTCATGCCAAGATACAAGGTCAAGACAGATGGTGATGTGGTATGTATTACATGTATAGAATAAGTTAATTGATTTAACTCTCTGTTGCATGGTATGATATGATCAGTTGATCACATGCAGGTCCGTCACACTCTGAAGAAATGACGTTTTCAAGGTAAGCTAGCTAAGTGACTATATGCGTAACTAAAAACAATCTGTTCCTCTTTAATACATTGTAAGCACACGCAATTTATTAACAAAATAATTTTCGGTATGTTGTAGCTTTCAAACGACTATATAAAAGCTTTAATAAATGTTCAATACTTCTTAGCTATTCAAACATTGCACGAAAAAATGAAAGAGGTAGGGTGGAGTAGATCAATGTAATATTTTGAAGTTACTGATTTGTGTCGGATTAAAAAACTTTCTGTAATTAATGAATTTGGCACGCTGCCAGTTTGGACTCCCGGGAAGTGTCAGGGAATGATAATACACATCTCTTTATTTGAAGAAGGTAACCCATTTAAGAAAATATAGTACAACAAGCGTGTAAGCATCTTGAAGATAGGACTTTATTTACAGTAAGGCCATCCATACAATTTTCTTCACAAAAGACAAGTCAAATTAATAATCCAATACCATGCAGACAAACAAAAGATGCATATGTACACACAAACACACGCTCGTTAGCTGCTTACTGTTAGATACACACTGCACGCATGCATGCACGCTCATTACATGTAGCTCACTCACGGACTCGCGTGCACGATACACACATAGAAAATGCAGTTACTGTATAGGTCTAATTCGATATTCGTAACTGTTGCATTGGTACCCGTTTCGAATTCATCTATGTGTGAAATCTACAACATTCAACCATAATATAAACATGAAACGCACGCAAATAGCGAATTTTATAGATCCATTCGATATTCGTAACTGTTTCAAATGAGATCGTCATTAATTTTCTTCTATATAACATTTCAAAGCAGAAAACTATTATTAGTGTTTAACCCCATTTGTCCACGAATTTTCAAATAAACATCCGCAACAATCAACAATAATATAAACATGAAACGCACGCAAATAGCGAATTTTACCTATAACTCGTATAACTTACATTTACATTTTATTTTGTTATTTTAAGTGAGTGTCATATCTTAAATTCAGGTGCAAGAAGATGATCAGATACGTTTTGAAAGTGTTAAAGCACCAGGGCATTACCTGCATGTATCCGAGGCACAATTTGAAGGAGCTTCGGTCTACAAAAAGAGGTTTAATATAGTATCCCTTAAAATCGGTTGAAGGTGTTGTAACGTTGTTTAAATGCCTTTTTATATATAGAATAGTGACTATATTCTGTTTAATATACACAGCCACTGCTAGTGCCAAAACATTCATTACTGTGCCTTTAAGCAAGGGGTCTGGGATGAAACCCCAGGGTCGGTCGGGACTATAAACAATATTGTTAGAGCCTTCAAGAGGCGCCAAAAGCTTCTATTTAAAAGGACACTCTACCTGTTACCAGAATACGACCTGCTTAGAAACTATATGGGTTCAGAATCTAAAGGCGGAATCAAATCTAAAAGATCAGTACATCTGTACGTAGTATTTTGATCGTATTTTTTCTACTGGTTGGTTAGAAAAGTTATAAAGTTGCCAGTTCCCAGTGAAGACATAATGAGAACTAGTTACAAACTACTTTGGGTATTTGTATGTAATAATTCTTACAAAATACATGTAGATATCTTAAAAAATGCTCTTAACCTAAAATGGTATTGTGGCGAAAATACAAGCAGGTGTATAAACGAAAAGTATAGAACTGTTTGTGTTGCTATGGACATTAACAATTGGTAAAAGTTTAGGATTCATTCGGTTTTATCTACCATGGAAATTGTATCGTTCAGTTAATCCGTGTTTGTTAACTGGTCTTCAAAAATTCAATTATTAGATAATCGAACTCATTTTAAGAGTTGTCTGATGTATTTGTATTTATATTGTAGTTACGAGTTGAACTTGTCAGTAAAAAAGACTACATTCACAATGCAAAGATATTACAAACCCGAACCTGAAGATAAGGAAAAGGTCAAGGTAATTCTCTCTCAGAATATTTAACCTATGTTAGATACATGGCATCACCAGCATTATTAATCTTTATAATTTCAGTATTATCTGATTCGTCCCGCGTTATAAAAAAGAACACACATACAAAATTGGAATATGTTTTAGGCTTTTCATTGCTGAGCGATTGCAAACTAATCATGACTCTGATTTGAGTTTAGAATTTCTCTACAAACGTAACCAGCATATACTTAAAGAGTTTAAACCTTTTTGCTTAAACAGTATGACAATTTCAGTATTTAGTCTTTTAAAGTCAAAGTTATAAAAGTACAATATGTATAGGAATTTCATTATATTAGATATGGGCATGTAAACTAAAGTCTATTTATTTGCAATAAAAGTAAATATCAGAAGTAAAATTATTATAATTCTTATTTCATTTTCTAGATGGGAGATTTTGTGAGACTGTATCACATAGAGATGGAGGCATACATGGTGGCAGAAGGTCTGTTTGATTATGAACTCACAGACGATGGTATGTAGAAGTTATAACCTTGTGCATTATTCATATAAAAAACATTTTCATTATCTCGTTCATTTTTTTGTTTTCTAGTGTTTCAACTATTTTGTAATCAGTAGTTGGAGAAGACATTTAGAAAACCAGTTTCTGATTATAGTGTTCGAGCTTGCAACCGTCTGATATGGCGTCTTTTACCACGTTTTATCACAGAACAAAACGCCTGTTTTATGTATTAACTATAAAAGGTTGAAATGGATAAGGGTCACAGGTGTACACGATAACATAAAATAATTGTGTATATCATGACATTCTTGGTGGAGAACAAATGTATCCAGTTTATATTTTGTCATTCAATGGTAAGAATCACGATTACTTTAGTGTTCGATAACAAAATGTTTATGCTCTATAAATCTTCACGCTCTATTGTGATGTAAATCATTGTTGTTGTGACAAAAATACTTCATTTTCTTAATACACATCTATTATACTTGTATAGTCAGTGGTGTATTGTGATGTATATCATATGTTGTTGTGATAAAATTGTTTTTTTTATATACATATTTCAGTGCATATGAAGCTGAAACCTATAGTTCAATCTAATCCCAAAAGTATGTTACCTAGTTCTTCTGCAAACACATTCTGGCAGATAGAGTTACAGGACGGATGTTTAGTTGGTAAGATACTAGATACATTCAGTAGAAACACCAGAATTAATTTCTTCATTAAATCAATTAATGTCCCAGGATTACATGTACTAGTAGCTCTCATGCTATTCAGAGAGATGTCTTACTGACAGAAATGGACTTTATTTCAATTATTTATACCCAAAAAATTCCTAACTTTGCTTTTTAGTTCGATAAGTACATACAATGTATAAGAAGCATAGTGCAGTATATTATTTTCTGTCAGTGATATTGAAAAACAAAGACAAGGCTGTCTGGTAACTTCTTTTCTTGAAGAAAAAACTTCAGTACGAAAGAAAGGCATGTATTAACATTGTTTTAATGTGAATAGCACATGGTTCTATCATTATCCTATTGATACATGTATGTTACTATATCAGTAGATTAAAAGTGATATTAGGACTTTAACAGAAAGTGTTAATGTTCGACAAACTTCTTTGCTATAGTGTTCAGAAAACCCGCTGGCATAACTTTATAAACTATATGATTTCTCGTCTAGCTTTTCACAAAATTTGAAACATCCTATCTAGAATGAGTTGTAAAACGTAAAGACCGTGTTGACAAGTTTATACTTACTCTAACAATTTCTTAAGTTCGGTGTAAACTTCCATATCCTTCAGTCTAAACTGCATAGAGTCTACTTTACATGCCTATATTCAAAATGATGAAAACCCTACACATATTTTTCTTTTAAAACTTTGACTTTGCACTAAATTATAACTACAGCCTACCGTCCTCTGTTAGTTCATAGTCAAACAAATCTTCTGCGACCACGTAAGCCTCCATCTCTATATGATAGAGTCTCACAAAATCTCCCATCTGCAAAATAAAATAATCATTTTGCTTCTGATGATTACACTTATTCCAAATACCAGGTAATGCTGATTTGCATTGTTAGAACTCTTTCGTAAAAACAGCAGTTTTTCTGAAAATGTCGACTTTTAAAGATAAAATTCTGCATCGTCAAAATCACTATGACATTGAAACGTTTTGTGAGTGTTATAGGGTCCGATATTATATTATTATATTTGAGAGAAATTAGATTTCATATTAATGTTCTGTATCATATCCACAGGTGGAGTTTTAAAATGGGAGCAGAATTGCAGGTTGTTGCACATGTGTACTCGAAAATACTTATGTCTGGGGAGCAATGGGGAAGTGACATTGACATCTGACCACTTAGATCCTAAATCTGTGTTCAGACTACGCCAAGTAAACAAGGTAGCTTTCTCTGATAATTTTGTGCTTCTTGAATAAAACGTCAATGATATAAAAAAGTGATACAAAACTCGTATTTGATATTTCATTGAATTTTGTGTAATAAGATACAATATTAATAGAGAAATATGAGCTTCCATTGTTACATTGTTAGGCCAATGTCATTTAAACAGATACCGATAACGCCATGACTTTGTACCGCTCACGACAACATTAATTAAGCCGGAAATAAGTTTCACATTAAATTATACTTTTCATTGTATACTAAATAACATTTCTTCGAGAGTTGTTCAGTAATAATAAATCGTACGATGCTTCTAGTATAGTAACATTGTGTTATATTAGGAAGCTTAACCATGTTTTCAACAAAAAAGAAAAAGACATCGGACATGTACATGCATGGTTAATCTTTACTTTCCCTCGCTATAAATCATGACAACTGTTTCGAATTAGAAATTGATATAATCTGCAAAATAAAAACATTTCATGTCGTACTGTATCAACCCCTCAACGTTGACAGTTTACGTAAACAGGAGCTATTTTATAATAAAACACATGGTGATACAATCATTTACAGGAAATTGACGATATGCCCCAAAACAGTCACTGCAGAATAGAACATGTTGCCTCCAAACAATGGCTCCATGCATCTACAGGTAAATTACATTGAAAACAAAATGATACAAAAGTTAATAATGCAACTTGAGTGTAATGGTAGGCATACATTTGTGTAAAGAAATATATCTTAGAATTGATACTCTTTTAAATTACTATTTGCTTATATTTATGGTCATTATTTGCATGTTGAACATACCTTGAGAATATTTTTTGGAACAGGTTGTCTCGGGTACGTTATCTGTCCTTTCATTATATAACTTCTCTAACAGGAGTGCATCGAGGAAATCCGTTTCTTTTTAATGTTTGAAACTTGTATAAGAACTTAAAAGAAGTTGTTTGTAAATGACTTTATATCCAGCTTCTGCCATTCTTTCAAGTGTACAGTGCAGTTTCCGATAGAACGATAGTGTCATTCACACGTTGTCAAGCAACGTTGGTGTAGACCAGACCTATGATAGAACGATAGTGTCATTCTCTCGTTGTCAAGCAACGTTGATGTAGACCAGACCTATGATAGAACAATAGTGTCATTCTCACGTTGTCAAGCAACGTTGGTGTAGACCAGACCTATGATAGAACGATAGTGTCATTCTCACGTTGTCAAGCAACGTTGATGTAGACCAGACCTATGATAGAACGATAGTGTCATTCTCACGTTGCCAAGCAACGTTGATGTAGACCAGACCTATGATAGAACGATAGTGTCATTCTCACGTTGTCAAGCAACGTTGGTGTAGACCAGACCTATGATAGAACGATAGTGTCATTCTCACGTTGCCAAGCAACGTTGGTGAAGACCAGACCTATGATAAAACGATAGTGTCATTCTCACGTTGTCGAGCAACGTTGGTGTAGACCAGACCTATGATAGAACGATAGTGTCATTCTCACGTTGTCAAGCAACGTTGGTGTAGACCAGACCTATGATAGAACGATAGTGTCATTCTCACGTTGCCAAGCAACGTTGATGTAGACCAGACCTATGATAGAACGATAGTGTCATTCTCACGTTGTCAAGCAACGTTGGTGTAGACCAGACCTATGATAGAACGATAGTGTCATTCTCACGTTGCCAAGCAACGTTGGTGAAGACCAGACCTATGATAAAACGATAGTGTCATTCTCACGTTGTCGAGCAACGTTGATGTAGACCAGACCTATGATAGAACGATAGTGTCATTCTCACGTTGTCAAGCAACGTTGGTGTAGACCAGACCTATGATAGAACGATAGTGTCATTCTCACGTTGCCAAGCAACGTTGGTGAAGACCAGACCAACGATAGAACGATAGTGTCATTCTCACGTTGCCAAGCAACGTTGATGTAGACCAGACCTATGATAGAACGATAGTGTCATTCTCACGTTGTCAAGCAACGTTGATGTAGATCAGACCTATGATAGAACGATAGTGTCATTCTCACGTTGCCAAGCAACGGTGATGTAGACTAGACCTATGATAGAACGATAGTGGCATTTTCACGTTGTCAAGCAACGTTGATGTAGACCAGATCTATGATCTTGGCAGCTTTCGAGGCTGTATTTCGCTGTTATTGACTCTTAAAAAAATGGACACTATCATGGCAACTAAGTGCTAATGCAGTTACATTCATTGCTTGGCCGGAAGGCCTGTAGCTGTAACGCGTCTCTTAGTTCTTTAAAGCCAACATTTGGTACGTGGTGTTGATACTGGAGTTATGTTTTCTCGATCTATTAAACTTGGTAGCTGCAATAGGTTCACTTAGATTAAAGCAATATCCTACCTATATTGTATACATTAAATTTCAAAACAGTAAGTGTCATTGAAAAGAGATTTCAAATCGTGTTTTATAGGGTTTCTAGAAAGCAAAATGTAACGAGTCTATCTTTTGTTCCAACAGAGTCGGTGGGTATGTATTGCTGTTACATACACAGTTTTTTCACTCTCGGATCACAAACGTTCCAAATCTATTTTAAACATACAGATGTATTTCCACTTAGGCTTCTAAAGTAGTATTTATTGAATGATGTAATCGATACATCTTTCTGTCATATGGTATTCAAGTGGCCCATATTGGCTGATTACATTTGGGGTTCATGGGATTAAGGTCAGTGTGGCTGATTCTTGAAATAACAAAACTATTTCCGACGATAGTTTGTTTTGGAAATGATAAGGTTTGCATTTAACCTATATAGAGATGTAGCTTATAAATGTGTATAGGGTTCCTTGAGTCAAGGTCTAGGTCGCTGTTACTAAAACCGGTTTCCAGCTAAAACCTCGAGGTGGAAATGAGGTATTGCCTTAAAAATTGGTCTGTAGGTAGCTTATACATAGATGTAACCTTTCGTTTTTGGGTCCGTAGAGTCAATATTGCTGTTACTGAAAGTCGAAAGTCAGTTTCCAGCTAGTATTTTGCTTGCATAAACTCCTTTTTAATGTTGTTTGCATACCAAGAAATGACTGAAGGTACATAAAAAAAGAAAATTTGGTTTCGTGGCATTGCCGCGTTTCTTGTCTGCTTCATTGTAGAAAGTATTCTTTGACAACCGACAACCAGGAAATTTTCATTTCAGGTTAGCTGTTTTCTACTCTTTCTCTTAATAATTTACCACATGAACACAGTAATTCATTTCTTGTTTCAGTTGCATACAAGAGAAAAGAAGAGAAGGGTTCGGAACGTGACAGTAACTCCATGGGTTTTCTCGGATTGAGTACAGCGCAAACTAAGAAGGTGTGTCCATGTTCTTTCGATGGATGTCTTATCCTTTATGTACGGTGACTGAGTTCCGCCATGACGTATTTTGGACTTTTCGGGGGGGAGTGGACGGGGGAGAATGCGTGATGTTTTGGACTTTACGGGGCGAATTCAAAACGTCGCCCTTTGTGTAGTGTTTTTGCATTCAACAAATCAAGCGCAAAAATACGACGAATTAAAACTCTTCAGTTTGAATAAATACGTCGTGTTTTCATGAAGTTGAAAGGAAGGAAAACACGGCAAAAATTAGGACGTTAAAATCATGACATGGCAGAATTCAGTCACCATAGTTATGGCTTTTGCAGGAAATTAATAAAGATAAGTCTTCAACAGTTTTGCAGACGTTTTCTTTGTCGGACTGAAAGCATGGTTACAGTTTTTTCATCAGTCGCGTAAAGTCTTTCTGTCCGTTGTATCTTACATGCTTTTGTCCAACGTGCTATATTAATCACCGCAGCAAGTTAGCAGCAAGTATGTTCTTTTTTAAAACACGTAGTCTTCTGATTTTGTTTCTTTCATGTTCTATATCTAAACCATGTAAAAACGGTAGATTGGTAGTGTAACCCATATGAATATGCTGTTGTACAATGTTTCTGTATTTCTTAATTCATTTCCATTGTTAATTATCACAACCTACCCTGGGATTTCTCCCCGGGGGAACTTGCAAACTCTTCTTACAGGGGGATGTTGAAGAAACAGATGCATATACAAGAAAATCCGGGTACTAGATCCTTGCTATTTTATGAATATACTTCTTAGTTCTTTCACATATCCGGTGTATAGCACCAATACACGTGAGACTACCTCTGGGTGTCTAACAAGTTCATCCCTGGATGGATGCGAAATACTGAACAATTTCAAATGTCCCCGCCGGGATTCATCAATACTTAGACCGTTATGATTTTTTTTGTAAACATATTTAAACATCTTTATTTCAATTGATTTTAATACAGACTAGTAATACCAAGTGTTTGAAGATTGTAGAACAATCAACATACTGGTAAATACGCGAAACATGCCTTTGATTTACAGTACAAGGACCGTTCTTAGACTTTTATACATAAGGTGTAAAATTATTGTGAATCAGTCTGCGGATTTTATATCAGTTCAACCGGTCAGATTTTTTCCAATATCAGGTTTATGCTTCTTTGTAACCAAGTCCTTAGAAATCTGTATGCTGCAGTGTAGTATTGATAAAGTCTTAAGTAACTGGAAGACGCCACTTTTCGGTGCAAATTTGGACGAATGACTTCGTCCAGCTGCCATGTTTTTTTTATTTTTGGGAAGGGAAAAATGTTACAAGGACTGAAATCTGGAGAATAAACTGGTTAATTTACTTGGATTACCATTTCACCCCTAACAAAAGGCTAAAACTATTTCACTTTTGTGAGGAACGGCATTGTCAAGAATCAGATAAAGACCATGTTGTCCAGTTGTTGGACAACTTGTCTCTATAAAATTTCAGACACATTTACCTGACGGGGTTAGAATTTGTACTACAGTTTCCTTAAATTTAAGAAAATACAAAACATATGCTTTCTTGCACTTTGAGTTCTTTTTGAAATGATTGGTTTATGTACATGTATATGGTCTAATCTGTTACAAATGCTTGTTATTAACATGATGATGAAACTCATAAAAGTTTTCTAGTTCTGTACAATTTTTTCTTTGTTTCTTTGGCGCATTTAACACTGTTTGTCCCTTGCTCCTTAGTTAATGTAGTGAAAATCTTTATCAAATCCAAACATTTGGTTGTAATCTCCTGAACTTTCCCTGTTGACATACCAAGGAAAGGAGCTATTCCGGAGTCCGTATGCCTATAGCATCTTCTTCAATTAGCCTTTTCATAGCAGCGATGTTCTTCTTGGTCACTGGTAAATTGACCGTGTTTTTTAAGGACTGATTTACTATTTGTGCTTTAAATTTCTTGCCCCATCTTCTTTTGCACATAAGATTTCCTATACGAGCTGTGTAGTTAGTTCTGAATCTACTCATCATGTATTTGTAAAGAAAAGTTCACTTAATGTACGCTTTTTTCTCAGGTCTTATGTGTCTGTAACTACCCCTTTCACCAAACTGAACAACACAGAAACCGTTAAATGGATTTAGTATTTTGTATGTTGATTCAACATTTTAATATATGAAGTGGTTTTCCTTCCATGAAAAGCACGTGTTTCATGCACGGAAACGAATTATTTAAACTTTCAGAACGGTCTTTATACTTTCAGAACGGCCTTTATACTTTCAGAACGGTCTTTATAATTTTCCTAACATCTCCGTGTTTTGCTTTGTAAGTTACACAAGTGATTAATGTTGTCGCCATTAATGATTTAAGTGTTGTTTTTGTAGGTTACAGTAGTAGAAGAGCAACGATATGATGATGTGTTCATAATACAGGCGGTTGATCCTGCACTTCAAAGTATATTTAGTTTCATGACAGGCATGGTTCCATTCATACAAAAGCTTGTCCAAGATGTGAGTTTTGGACGACTCATATTTTAAACTTATCTTAATTTTCCAAATGTTCTAAATATGGTATTAAGACACTAAATATTGTCTACTTTCCCAGTTACGGAATTGAATTCAAACTGACTTAGCTTTCGGCTGCTTGAAAATCTGACTAATTTTCCTACCAGAAGGAATGATTGATAAGAAACAGTTGCACATATTCATTTTGAACTATACAGAGTCTTGAACCTATCATGAGTCACTTCAGACCATCGGTATTTGATATACTGCAAGAGTGTAAAGTCACTAGCTATGATACAATTTAAAATATCAAAACATGAATAGATTTTTTAATGATTGCATATCATGGTCTAAACTGTTACAATTTTATTCAGAAAAGGGACGGTGTGAGGTTGACCGCAGAGGTGTTGCAGAGTGCCGTAGGTGTGAGTATTGAATGGTCATTAAGAAATGGTTGCATAAAATGCATTTTCATTTATAAAGAAAATCAAACAATATGTTATTTCCTTGTGTATGGAAATTTAATTGTTTTCAATATAACTGATTTAAGTATTAACCAAGTTAACTCTATGTTTATGTGATATGGGCGAACGAATAGGTAAGTTGGGCTTATACAAGATGGTTCTTTTTGTATAGTGTAAATGATATTGAATATTAAGAAGTCGTTGACTAAGAACACCATTCTAAGTATGTCATTACCTCTGAATTCAAATAACTTTTGAACCTTTGAATGTATGAGAACTCTAAGCAGGTAGTCAGTCAAAGGTATATGGTCAACAGTAAAGTCGGCTTAATTGGTGTATATAATATATCTCGTGTCTGTGAGAATGTTAAATAATATGTATTCACTCAATTTGTTCTAGGCATTTCAAGAGATATCGCAGTTTATTGTGGTGGACGGAGAAGCAATCAAACAGCGTCAGAAAATGATGAAAGAGCTCAGGATTGTTGAATTACTTGTCAATTTTCTCAAATGTCCGTTAAATGGGTCTGATCAGTAGTAAGTGTTGTGTTACCTAGTACATGTAGATAGCTTATGATGACATTTGTTGAATCTAAAGTAATGAGCGCATGTTTGATGGTTTTGATATGTTTGACAATAGGTTATTAACATCTCTACTTAAGCTGAATTATGTTTGTTTCCACTATGGAGAGAAACATATTCTTTTTACCTTCACAGTATTTGTAAATGTCAGTTCGCTTTTCACGAATTATATCCGCTTTGCTTGGATTAAAATCAAGACTTAACGGCTAAAATCACACTATTCGATCAGATGTTATATGCCAATTCTTTGGCCCAACCACTCAAAGTGTTATAAAAATTCTCGAAACAACTATTCGCGAATATAACGATATACGTAAATTCTTCTTGCTTAATATGTAAATCGCTTGAGATATTATAATGAAATAAGTTACTTATCAGATACTTAATAATTGTTACCTATTCAAATCTGTGTAAACAAAAAAAAGCATACGGCATAGGTTGTATTGCCAAGTGACACACTTTCAATGCTCGGGGTTGAACCTTGGATTTCCAGCTACGAAAACACTTACCATTACATCGCAGAGACCAAAATTTCAGTCAAATTCGGATCAAGTTCAATCTCACACTTACTAGCTACGATTTGTGCTTGAACCACTTGACAAATTTTAAAATGAATTAGAACGCAAAAAAACAAAAATAATATCAAACAGGGAATGCCACGTACCAAAAACGCAGCCTCCCCAAAACGAACCCCACAGCACCCAGAAGTGCACACCACCAACACACACACACACACACCCACACACACGCACACACAGCCACGCACACACACACACACACACACACCACCACCAACACACACTAGCATACAAAGCAAACACACGAGGACAAAACGAACAATTAAAGGAACACAGTGGGGCACCGCCTTGGAACGGTCAGTGGCAAAAACACCACTGGGGAGCTTAAACCGGTTTATGGTGCGCACCCAACCTCACTCTTACCCCCACCATGTTCCAAAGTCACAGGACAGTGTAAATAAAAGTAATCCCTGCTAGGTGAATCTCTAACACAGTTCACTATAATGAGGAGTCGATAGCAGATTTTTTAAAATTGTTGCCACGTTATTATTTAAAAAGATCTCAATGCAACACATGTTTAGTTGTATTTTGTATATGTCAATGATTCTACATTTGATGTATACTGTAGAATATTTTCTTCATTCAGTGACGTGACCCGTGCGGTCTATGAGGTTCTACACACTTACTTGCTAGGGCGTTCAAGGCAAAACAAGCTGTACATTGCAGGATATATAGATTTCTTCGTGACACAGTTTAAGATCAAAGAGGTAAATTCAGCATTTATAATAGTTTAACATTTGTTTGTTGGTGGTATTGTTTCCTTGTTCACTGGCATACATTAAAGATATGTGAAACAGTACTCAATAGCAATAAAGACTTAACTCTGAACTTAAGACTATGAATCAGTATAATCACGTGACATAATAGAAAGTAATTGTTGTAACATGGCCAATTTACTTGTTCTAGTTAAAAAGTGAAACAGTCAATAGCGTTGGTGTAGATATCTGAAGTGTATATTGTTTTACCGCAACCGATGAGGGTTCTAAATCTAACTGCAAATAATGTAATTTATGAAAATGTTTTACATGTTTACTGTTCAGTTTTAGGTGTAATTTGACAAAATTTAAATGAATATGCTTGACACAAGATCATTTAGGAAGTCTCAGATCTTTAAATGTAGTGATAATTATTTCTACACATGATTTTCGTTAAAGGGGGGCATTGGTTTGAACGCCGTTCGTATAGTCATGGAGACAATTCGGGACAATAAGGACATCGTTGACAGACTAACACATGATCACATTGATGCATTTGTTGAGCTACTTCTGCTTGAGAAGAACTACCGTTACCTGGAGCTACTAAGTGTGCTTTGCTTTTGTAATGGCGAATGCATGCCAGATTACCAGAATCGCATTAATGAGGCATGGCTCATCACAAATGGAATGGTAAGCATTTATAAAAACCGTTTATATTAATTTTATAAATTCAGTAATGCCCTTAATGTATCACTGTTACAGTAGTGTTCATGAAGGAAGTTTTTAGTAGTAGAATTTTTAACGTTTTTGAAATATGCAATGCAGTAAATAAGCACGCATTTTCGAAGTTGCATATCACCTACATGTAATAACAATACCATATTTTTTAGAGATGTGTATTTCATATGAAACTTGACACATATTCTGGTTCTACTGGTGAGGCAGTGTTTATTTCAACAAACAATGGAAGATCTTGGATAGATTTAATAACATTTGCAAAAGTAGGTATTGCTTTACTGTCAGTCAATAAACGTGCACTTTCAGTAACACAAAGAAAGCACCGAATTAAAGTTAATTCTAGTTTGAAGCTACAATTTTTTGCCGAAGGCCCGTAACTTGCACGAACCTTTACAAAATATAAATATTTTGCTTATGTATCACTAGGGATATCTTCACGCGATCATCTTAAATTTTCAATTTTCAAGCAGTTAAATTCAAATTGTGTTTAGAACTATGTGAATTTCCAATGTTTGATATGTTTGATATGTTTTTATTAACACATACAAGGCATCTTGAAGTAAAAATACCCCTTCTCTGACAGCCCTAATTTTACATAAAAAGAAGTCAAAAAAGAAAACATCTTAAGACAAATTTTAACATATTCTTTTGCTTTTTACCATCGCCAACACTGTTTTTGAAAACTAAGCCATTTTGTCCTTATTCTATATTGAATTCGGCACTTGAGGGTGTGCTTTATAGGATTACGAATTGCAATTATGACAGAACTTCCATAATATTTAGTGTCGGTTCTAATTTTGTTACAGCTTCTCTTTTATCGTTTGCAGTATCTTATGACTTTAGTTTTAGTCCTACTTGTATTGTTGCCGTGATGTTTCCAACTACTACCGCGACAAAAATGTTTTCAATATTTCAATCAAATGCTTCTTATTGTATCTTACATTATAGGATAGAGATGCGGAAGACTACTTGTTTTTGGAGTACCAGTTGAAACTATTCGAATATCTTTCACGCGTATGTATATATGCACTATAATTAAGCTATATCAAGAATATCAATTCTACAGTATACGTCAACCCTACGACCAAAGACATCCTATGGAAACCAAGAAACTTTACTTAGTCGAATAATGGCTAAAACCATATATAGTTTTTACTACTTTCTCTCTGTTTGGTTATTTTTAGAACCATATTAATCGACAGCGATTCGTAGCACATGTTTAAAATGGTAAATGCCTTGTGTCTATAATCATGTTACATCGGTTTTAGATAAACAATTTAATGTGAACGTTTAAATGTTTCTCGAGCTCGACCCTGACTGGCCACTTGAAAATTATCTGCCGGGAAGTTACTATCTCACTCTCCGAATTCGGCAAGGTTATGGTAATACAGGCAATTATAATGTATAAATTGATTTGCCCATTTGCGGTGACTCCTAAGATGAATCGCGTTTTAAATAAAAGTATTTTATAAAAACAACAATATGTAGAAGTTATAAACTTTAAGGTGCATGAAAGCTATGATGTTATCTGCTATAATGTCATCAAGGAAGACACGGGTTTATATTTCACTGTCTCGCAAGAGCATCCCTCATAAGATACCTGCGTTGTTTATGTTTATAAATTAACATGCTTTAGGAAATGAATTGTTTGACATGATTAAGACGGTTACAACTATATGTTTATATTTTTTTATTTAAGGGACAGAATGTAAACACTATTTCTTTCATTACTCGTGACTGCCTTACTTGGGCAGTAGCGTTTAAATGTCTTAGTGATGAAAACCTTCCTGATCAGCTACGAGCGTTGTGTTGTGACCTTATCATATGTAAGTATTTCAAACATACATTTGCCATTGTAGACCCTGTTAATATCAACTGGCTCATAAAGTTATATATCGAAAGAGTATGTAGCTGCTGCTACTTAATGCGATTTGGCTGCCGAAGAATTGAGCGGATCAGTGGTCCTATGGTGAACTCGCTGGACTTGTAATCCATGGATCGCAGGTTCGATCTGCTCCTACGAATACATAACTAATGATATTTCGGCTAAGACCTAAAACCGAGGTCTGATGTATTGGTGTTTTACACCGGGCATGTTAAAGAACTAGAACATTAAAATGATATTACCCTTTAAAAAATTAGTAAAAACTATCCACAAATTTTCTTTATATGCAATGGCAAAAATGTTAAGTACTCGTAACTTTGTGAGGTCTTAGTTTGCAGTAGGTATAAATAAGACATCCATGTCTTCCTCAAACTTTGATGGTCATTTTGAAGGGTAAGTTCACTTTAAATTTACTACGTTAAGACTCCATGAGTTGAATCATTCCATGACTTGGTGTTCTTTAAAATCCGTGGAACAGTATTTTTTTGTTCAGCGTCTTAAGGATAAGAAGTCTTTTACATAGACTGAGTGGCTTTGTATATTCAGGATTACAGAATTCAATAAACACTATGCAACTTAAAACTCCTTTTACAATTTAAAGTACAGTTTCTTTTCTCGCCTGAAGACCTTTAATTACATTGCAAGTTAAAGCCAAATGTTTTGTTTGTACCACAGCGCTCTTTGTTGATACGGAGGGAAAACATTCAGTTGTGGATACAGTGAAGTTGTGTTATGCAATTGACGAAATCAAAAATGATGGGGTAAGGTACTTTTGTATAATCGAACATGTATAAAGTCAGAGCTAAGGAAATTGTAAAATAGTGTGATGGTTTTCTAAGATACATGTACTTTATATTCACAATCATTCGTTACATATCGTTTGACTAATTTAACATCATAATATTTTATTTATTATATGATGTTTTTACTTCTCAGATAAGATCTTATATGTAAAACTAGCAAAACTTGTGACCAAATATGTTGATAAACCAAATAACAGATTGGAGATATAACGGACAATTATGCACCAACTTCGAATAGAGACATAAGGGCTGTATTTGATTCACATGCATTGTCACGTCCTATTGAGTTGATCCTTACATGACAAGATTTCAAGTGCAGCAATTGAGTAATAGCGGACATACTAGACAAGAGGCTGGCTAACATTAAACAAACAACAGTACCAAATTATGTCGGTATATCATACCATGCATCTTGAAGCAATTGTACAGGTGTTCGGCGTGTGTATGGTACCACAAACACTGTAATTTGCATTTGAAAGTAGAACATGTTTCCATTGTAGAAGTCACAGCAGCTTGTAGTCAGCAGTCAGTCAATGACGTGCAAGTACTTTCCACAAATAAGCCCATGGATCTCTGACTTTCTCAGCAAAAATAAGGAAATGATAGCGTCAGAAAAAGGAAGAAATATTTTGATAAAACAGGTACTATACATTTAGTTAAATTTGATGTTTGACATTATACAACAATATTGCAATTAGCTGTGAATTTGTATTTGTTTGTTGATTGACTTTTACCAATGAATACTGAAATTCTTGAGTTTCATGCTACTACAATGTACATGTAATATGCATGTCAATGCTTGTACAAGTGCTCAGTTCTGTGTTTACCCTTGCAGACATTATTGATAGCAAAACACTAATTCTTTCAGGTTTTGAGACTAGTTCACATACTGATGGAATTTGGTTTCTATGGAATTATCGAGGATGTCAAGGAACTTTTGTATCCGCTGATGTGCTTATTGGATGGGCGCCGTGATAAACCATGCCAAAGTGATGAAGGTATGACTCATGGAGACACTACATACCTGTGCTAGATAAATGCTGCCTTTTCAGCGAAGTTTTGTTCAGTGACATTGAGATGAAAGGCAAAAAATGCGGGTTTCAAGATCATTTAACTAAATATGGTCCTATTATTTGATTTTAGAACATGACAAATCCGATTTTTATATAACGAGAAATATTGAGTTCAATATTTAGATAGAATAGAAATAGAAATTTGAAACATTCATTAGATTCTTTGTTCAGAACTTTTGTCTTCCCTGACTGTTATAACGATAATAAGTTAGAACGTCGTTTTAATTATATAAGAAGGAAAGATATGGAAATAAGTTAGGCTGCATTTGTCATACTAGTCAGTATGAAGTAACAACAATGTTCTTTTACGGATTCTTTATGGGATGTAAGTTTTAACTATATGTCACCCGAGGAAAAAAAAATTAAATTCCTGTTTATGATAATTATATTCAACGTTGTTTCCTCATTATCTATCGCGCAATTTGCCAGACTTATATGAAAGTGCCAATAACTATTAAGTCAGGCTATCTTATTCAGATCTATGTTGCTGCAGTTTTAGAAGTGTGTTTTGAAATTAATTTTAGGCAAAGAAGATCAAGAACAGCTGAACAAATTTCGTCAGTCAGAAAGATTCAAACCCAGCCCCGAAACAAAAGCCATTGTGGAAGCCAAAATTCAGTTAGTGTTTAAATTTCAAATTATGACACAGTTAATCTAGTTTTCTCAGCAAATTCTAGTTCATTTTATGAATATGGTTTTTATGTCGCCCTTTCGGAGAAAAGGCGATACATAGGGATCGCTTTGTCCGTCCGTCCGTCGGTCCGTCCGTCGGTCCGTCCGTCACACAAACTTAACGTTGGCTATAACTTTGCCATTTCTTAAGATTTCTTCATCAAACTTTACAATTGTATTGCTTATGACAAAATGGTCATGATGCCGCCAAATTTTGTAAGTGAAGGTCATATTTGACAGAGTTATGCCCCTTTTTGTACTTAGATTTTGTCACGAAAACTTAACATTGGCTATAACTTTGCCATTTCTTAAGATTTCTTCATCAAACTTTCAAATTGCATTGCTTATGACATAAGGGTCGTGATGCCGCCAAATTTTGTAGGTCAAGGTCATATTTGACAGAGTTATGCCCCTTTTTATACTTAGATTTTTGCTTTAACTTTGCCATTTCTTAAGATTTCTTTATCAAACTTTCAAATTGTATCGCTTATGTCAAAAGGGTTGTGATGCCGCCACATTTTGTAGGTCAAGGTCATATTTGACAGAGTTATGCCCTTTTTGTACTTAGATTTTGTCACGAAAACTTAACATTGGCTATAACTTTGCCATTTCGTAAGATTTCTTCATCAAACTTTCAAATTGCATTGCTTATGACATAAGGGTCGTGATGCCGCCAAATTTTGTAGGTCAAGGTCATATTTGACAGAGTTATGCCCCTTTTTATACATAGATTTTTGCTTTAACTTTGCCATTTCTTAAGATTTCTTTATCAAACTTTCAAATTGTATTGCTTATGTCAAAAGGGTCGTGATGCCGCCAAATTTTGTAGGTCAAGGTCATATTTGACAGAGTTATGCCCCTTTTTATACTTAGATTTTTGCTTTAACTTTGCCATTTCTTTAGATTTCTTTATCAAACTTTCAAATTGTATTGCTTATGTCAAAAGGGTTGTGATGCCGCCACATTTTGTAGGTCAAGGTCATATTTGACAGAGTTATGCCCTTTTTGTACTTAGATTTTGTCACGAAAACTTAACATTGGCTATAACTTTGCCATTTCTTAAGATTTCTTCATCAAACTTTCAAATTGTATTGCTTATGACATAAGCGTCATGATGCCGCCAAATTTTGTTGGTTAAGGTCATATTTGACAGAGTTATGCTCCTTTTTGTACTTAGATTTTGTCACAAAATTATTGGTTATTCTGACAAAGCGTAAGAGGGCGACACAAGTGTTCTACTGAACACCCATCTAGTTTGTAAAACGCATGTTAGGGGAGCTTTATTGGTTTTTGCATTTCTGTGTAGATGTTTTTCTGTCAAAATTATGCCTCACTAATAGCTGGACAAAGTTTAGTTGTATTGTCATAGTTTTTTAGGACAGTAACAATGATTGTAAGATGGAGCCCTTCAGAAGTGTTATTCACTAAGATTATTGTATCAATAATTGTGACTTTAAGCAATCTTTATGTTGCTTATCGTAGGTTCTTTAAATTAAAAATTGTTGGTCAAACTAACAATCGTTGAAGCAAAACGTATTCACCCCCTAGACAATATCTCATTGAAGTTCCAGTTGAAAACTACCTGTTCTTTACTGTCTTGTAATATTTTATTACCAAAGTAAATGTTTTATGATTGATAACTGTCAATTAGAGAGTTAAAATACTTTGTCAATTCTGCAATATGTATTTACATTCAAAGTGTCTGTTTCTTGGCTAGCTTCTTACTATCGCACTGACCCATGTTGTGCTTAGCTTTGTTTTTATAGTTTTGGTAAAATGTGCAGGCCTTCTTACTCACAGCTACATAGTAGGAGATAAATGCAGGTCATGCTGAGTATGCATATCGAGTCCTAGCACGGTCTTTTGTGCTAATTGATAAAGTCGGTTAATAAAATGAAAGCACTGAAAGAGATGAATGACAGTGTATCACCGCTTCTAAATTCCGTAATGTCATTTAGAGAACCACATTGCAGGAATTCATCTAGTCACGTGTAAGCAATGTTCATCTGCTATTTATGAACTTCTCTGTACAATCATAGTCGCGAAACAGTCGCAATGCAAAAGAAAATTTAATTAACAGTATTTTTTAAATTCATCATGGAATACAGAAGTGGCCACATAACAGTTGCTTTCTAAAAGTGTATATAGCTTGAAGTGACTGAGGTATAAGAATATTAGCTTTTTATGTCAAGTTTGTTCTTAATCTAAGAAACTATTATACATCATATAACACTGCTTACATCCTTCTTCATTTATTTCAGAGCACTAGATGTGTTAGATTTGATCCTCAGATTAAATTCCAACGTAAGATTGGAGGCAAGTATTTTGTATTGTCATTGGTTTATTTTAGTTTTTCTTTCTAAAGATAAATTACATACTACAGGAAATGTTTAGTGTTTTTCATATTAATTGTTTGCCCGCTAAATTGAACATTTCTTTCGTACATGTATACACACTTGGCAGAGATGGTGAGTCTTTATAAACAATGTACATAACGTCATGCAATATTCAGTTTCACCGGATGTCTTGTAAACGTCAGCAAAAAACTGAGAATTAACAGGAAACTGGTGTTTTCATTGGCCCCACGTTCAAGGGTCACCCTGTTTGCAAGCTTGCGCAAGGACTTTTGTTTTGCGAACGAAAGGTCGATTTTAATCCTTTTAAGATGGCAATATGACCTGGTTTGAACACCACATGTTTGCTTCGAGAAAATATATGTGCACGGAATCAAAACACTGATCCAACAGAGGCATATAAGCACAGGAGAATAAACCATTTTTTTCAAACCAGATAAATTCGTGTCTAAAGGAGTTTTCAATGTTGACTTAACGTGTCAGCATTTGCCTCAGATGTCTGATGTTTCGGTATTCATGAGCTATCGAAATAGCCTTGAAATTCATATCGATGAAACATGCTTAGTACAATACATGTCACTGTTAATGGAAAGTCAAACATTCCTTAATTGGTATATACGCTTTAGTTTGTTCCTTTTTCGAATTTTAAGTTGGATTTGTTGGACTTTCACTAACAGTCCGGTAAATTTTACGTTTCCTAATATATTGATATTTTTTCCAGAGATTTCTCTTCATGTTCAAATCTACACACCAAGAAGGACAGCACTCTCAATGCACGTCATTACTTGCTCCATTGTTTGATGAGCGCTTTGATTTGGAGAATAGTATTGGGTACGTTTTCTACTGGCTTTGTTTCACATTGACAGTGTGCTATATGTATATATACATGTCTGCAGTGTGTTTTGATCGCCCGGCTGAGACTGGAAAGCTGTGTAGAATGTTAGTATCAGGACTTTTGTTGAAAGATTTCTAAATATTCTGATCGATAAATACCATGATGATGTAGGTCGCATATGATTCCCTGAGGAAATGAAAATTAAGGACAAAATATAATTAAGTAAGCACATCATCTCTTTGCAGAATCGCTTTGGAAGGAAATACAAAACTGGCGGATATATTTGACAAAGCAGCATTGTTGGAGCAGGGCACCATTGTAGATATTTTGATGGTAAGGGGTTACTGATATACTATGCTTGTCAACTTAAAGTGATCATATTCTGTTTTGAAATAAAGTAAATATTAGCTTGTTTGGTTAAGTTTCAAGCACTAATAATATTCCCGTATATGAAGAAGCGTTGTATAAAATAGAAATAAGTCATATCCATTATACCTTCCGAGCAGTTGTGATTAGTAAAGAATATTTTGTGACAGAAAAGCCTGAGCCTATTCCAAATGTAATTTTCCTTTATCATCAAATGAAAATCATTGCCGACTGTTTGTTTAGTATGTTGACATGAATGAAAAAGGTGAATGAACTTTATTCCAATGCTTGATAGTAATTATAATTGCACCATTCAGGTCTTAGTCAATAAATATTACCAAGGACAAGAAATAATATAAAACTATTCATGTGATCATTTTCCTCTGTGTACTTTTACATATTCACATTGAGAAACTTGACCAAGCTGTCAATGCGTGGTTTTGACTTTGACAATAATATTTAGTAGTCAGTAAGGCAATTGACCATAATCAAAGTGGTATTGCGTGGGGCATATAAACAATTGATGATTGGCACATATTGCAGGACTTATCACGCTACGAGTATGATGACATATTGAGGAAGTCCATGCACCTACTTAACAGATGGTTCTCGGCCTATCAGAATTTATTTCAAAGATCAGCGCTCACACAGGTAAAGACATTCTTTGCTGCATACATAAATGAATATTATTGCAATGAGTTATACAGTAGCGTCAACTAGAGTTCATCAGTATTATTTCTAAGAACAGCTCGAGCTGGATATCGCTTGGCCTATTTCAAAATTCTGATTACTGTATGGATAACGCTGTTTTTTTTTTCGTGTTATAACATCGCTATGAAGACTTTTTCCAAGTTATTCTTGTAAACCAAAAAGCAGTTATATCTAGGCAATAAAGAAATCTGAAAAGTGTTCTCAATTCAGAGTTCTCTATTACAGATAGAGCACAGTCTAAGCATCACCTCCACACAAAGTTCAAATTATCGGAAATACAGTTCAGTGTTTTCCTATACAAACATGCAGTAGCCATGATACAAATGATGAATATTAACAGTCACTTGACAATTTTTTGTATCGATGTGTTTGCTACTTGATTATCAAAATATCAGGAACAAAATAAATCAAATGTTACTGTCTATTATTACAGATGTTGATTGCCGATGAGTCTATAAAGGTGTACAAACATGCAGCACAGCTGGTGCCAGAGCTTTTATCGTTAGCAACAAACAAAATTGGAGAGTTACAAGCAAACGATATGACTATGAAACTCAAGGAACTTCAGAGGTGAGTTAAGTTGGCTCAATAGAGTTAACGCTGTGCTCATGTCGCCATATGCATTTAGTATGATATGCTGTTTGGTTTTTTGACGTGGTATATGGGGATATAATACCCACCTAGATTAATATTACCCGAACCGTTAGGCGAGGGCGATATTATGTCGCGGCGGGTAATATATAGAGAATATAAGGTTACTGTCTTTTGATAACAGTTGATATCGGACGAGGATGATATCGGCTTCGAAATTGCTATAGATGGATAGATAATGATCTAACTAAGAAAATGAATACCCACAACACTATATTTAATTCAAAAATGAAAATTCTACAGTTATTTTTACAGTCATTTTTCGATTTTATGTGATGTGCGGTTTGCTTGTATTCCCAGAAATTTTAATGAAACGCACCTCTGTAGTCTGAAGTAGCTACCGAAAAGTTAATTTATTGTGTAGCGTGTAAGAAATCCACAATAGCCTAGATATTATTTCATAAATCTCACATAATGTCTAAAGTGGGCGGGGCCTAAAACGTGATATCAGGACAGTGTCATAATAACACTGTCCTGTGATATCAGACGTCGCGATATCAACAAATATCAGACCGGCGTTATTGGGTCGTCGTCATGGCAGTTGCATAATAAATCCCCATATACCACAAAAATATATCAATGTTGTTACCCTTCCTTTTTTAAAAAATTGTAAGGATTCAGTTAATTTTCAATCCAGTTAACGACTAAACGTAAGAAGACCGTCAAATACCCTTATGACACCCCAATGTCACTTCGTGACGTCACAAACCAGCACGTGCTTATACATTGATGTACTTTACGCGAACACTTTAACGTTTAACGCAGGGTACAATGACGGGTTTATGCCAAGGGTATATTACCGGCTTGCCTGTTCTATTAACGGATCATTGATCAATCAAACGGCTGAATATTTGGTGGAAGGGTAATAATATGCTATATATTGGCGCGAAACATGTGAGTGTACTGTGGTCAGCTGGAATACGGCCGGGCAAATTTCAGTTTTTTAAATCTAAAATGAAGTGAGAAGTGGATTTTTCTCAGTTAATATTGCAGACGATGTTATCAGCGTGATTTTGATGGTTTATACCTCGAAAATGGATAGAAATTAAAGAACTTATTTGAGTTAACAAATTTGACTCTGGATTACTATTGGATTTTTGCTTTTGTGTAGTGGTCATTTTACATGGACGCCATTTCTTCACGGTTAGTGACTTTGAGTTATTTACCAGCTGATTTATTGTTATCGCTACACCTGATCAACGAGTTACACAAAATTGTTGAACGTTTATAATGTCAGACTCAGATAAGGAAAAGAAAAGGAAAGAACCTTATTCGCCAACAGATACTAGTATGGATTATATGAAACAGCCAAAACTGTTCGGTAGCAATTCAGTGGACATTGAAACTTTCTCGCTGATTCTGAAAAATGCAGTTACTGATAGTAGTTTCCAAGAAGCTTTTATCCCACTTATAAAGGCTACAATTGAAGGCGCGTTTGAGCTGTTCAAAAAATCTGTGGTGGATCCTTTAGTTGACTCGAATACACGTCTCATGGAAACTGTTAAAGAACAGAGTGTTACGATCTCTGAGCAATCTAAAATTATAGAAGTCCAGAAGAAACAAATTACAACAAATTGCAAATGCATAAAAGAGCTGCAAAATGACGTCAATGATATACAACAATATAGCAGGCGTACATCGTTACG
This sequence comes from Saxidomus purpurata, assembly GCA_022818135.1. Taxonomy (NCBI): domain Eukaryota; kingdom Metazoa; phylum Mollusca; class Bivalvia; order Venerida; family Veneridae; genus Saxidomus; species Saxidomus purpurata. The sequence continues at coordinate 42,822,682 of JAFMSR010000015.1, forward strand.
AATTTTCAATCTCAGCATCCCAGATGAAGTTTCTGATGAACACCAGTTAACTAAGCACGTTGTCTCTTACATAAACACGAACATTCTATTGAAGCCAGTTGTCAAACCAAATCCTAACAGTGCAAATGACGGTGATGGCCGTGATGATGATCAGATGGCCGCTGATTCAGATAGAAAAGATGAGGAACAATCAACAACTGTGCCACTCTCAGTCAGCATAGATGACGTAGAACGTTGTCATCCGATCGGTCAAGGGAAAAAACATATTTTAATCAAATTTGGTAATTACCATGCTAAAGCCAAGGTGTTTGCTTATAAGGCTAATCTTAAGTCAGTTCCAGGTAAGGTTTTCATTACAGAGGACTTAACAAAGTACAATCATTCCATCGTGAAAAAACTTATGAATGCGAAATCAAGAAATGATATAAACTCTTTCTGGACCTTAAATGGTAAAATCTACGCCAAACGCAGAAGTGACGACAATCCAGTGCGCATATTCAGTGATCATGATATCACGAATTTAGTTAATCACTCCGCTTGGTAGTAAATATTACTAACATTACTACCAATTATACAGTAAAAAAGTGAACAGTTTTTTTTTGTTGTTGTTGTTGCCTTTTTTCATAGTTAACATTCACTGCTCCCTGAGGAAATTGGATCGCTGCTCATTTCTCCTCTAATTGTCACTGGAATATAAACTTTAAACATAACACAGCAAATATCAGCTGTATGCATGTATGCTCATGTACATTTACTAGTGTCATTGAAATTAATATATGACATACAATGCAAATATGTAGATCTAGTTCATATACATTTATTGAAACTATAATTGTCTCTCTTTCTTTCAAATGTATACATGACTTTTGTGTACACTTGGTAATATTGTTATATGATTGAATGGCTAAAACACGGTATATCGAGTGGTCGTTATTATTCATGATTTCACAATTACAACCAATGCTAAGTCACGATACGGGAAAATTTATAGTCACGTGAATTGAGTGCATTCAAGCTTGGAGCGCCATTTGCATATCAATGAAGTACTTTTCGTTGACGCATTTATGCTATCAAACAATATTTTATTTTTATTCCTTTACTTCTTGAAAAAGATATATCGGTGTCTTGAAATGGAATTGGCTAATTCTGACGTTATTACAGTTAAATAATTAATCATCTATAGACCTTCGTTAGCATTATTTCGAACGTTTTTTTTTTTTTTGTTTTTTTTTTCAAATTCGGAAATTACCTTATAATGAAGCATTTAATCTAGAAATTTTCTTAACACCTTTGACGACGCGTCAGTTCTTATTAGTTGAAAAAATACGGACAACGAACGTATGTTGTTTTGAAGTAAATGTTTTTTCTTCGTTTATAAAAAAATGGTAATGGAAAGAATACGTAAACAACTAAATTTGTCAGTTGCATATGATGGTACACATATTCAAGTCACCATGTGTGAAATTAAGATTTATGTATGTAGTGTTGCACTTTTCATGATTGAAGTTCATGATTATGTTGTTGCTGATGATGATGATGATGATGATGATGATGATGACAATAGGAGGGTGAATTTAAGATTTATTTAGCTTAACTATATCTATGCGGAAAACATATGTTAACTTTGTCAACTGTATATATTGGGTGAAGTTAAGATTATTTAGCATAACATTATATGTATATTGCTGCATTATTTAGGTCATCTTTGTTTTCAAGTTTAAAATGATGATGATGAATAATGTTGCACTATTCATGACTGAATTTCATGATTATGTTGCTGATGATGATGCTGACGATGAAAATATGAGGATGAAGTTAAGATTTATTTAGCATATCTATCTGTATGTAGAAAACATATGTAAACTTTGTCAACTGTATATATTGGGTGAAGTTAAGATTATTTAGCATAACAGGTATGTAGTGCTGCATTATTTAAGTCACCTTTGTTTTCAAGTTTAAAACGATGATGATGACGATGATGATGACGATAAGTTTGCGCATTTAAAGATTTATTAAGCATAACCCTATGTGTGTAGTGCTGCATTTAACTTATTTTTCTATATACACTGCTCTTTTTCGGATAAAGTCTGGTTTCAATTTCGATTTATGATTTTCCCGACGACCGTGAAATTATTTTTTAGCAAGTATCAAGGTCAATGTCTTTGATAAAATGACGTGCTATCAGCCCCATAAGTCGATGTGTGTCATCATCAGCAGCTGAAGATTGTTGCTAGGATCCATAATCTAAATTGTTTATATACTACGTTCTCATCCGTATAAATTGGAAGCTCTTATCAGTTATGAAAATAAATGGTTAATGAGTTAATAGCTAGTGAGTATTTCCCCCTCAAGTGTCTTTAAAATACTCGATATACAGTTCTTTGCTTTGCCTCTTAATCGATTTTTGTATTTATTTTTCTTTTGTTTTTTCCTTTCCTTTCACTCATCCAAGAAAAATATATACTGCGTTTTTTAACAGTAAATAAATGGTCAAACATTATATACGTTAATAGCTAGTGAGCTTTTCCCCTCTAGTTCTCTGCTTTGCCTCTTTATCGATTTATGTTTTTATTTTTATTTTGTTTTTCCTTTCTTTTCACTCATTCAAGAAAAATTCAGTGTATATACACGTACATATACATTGTTCTTTTTCTTCTTGAATATTCTACGTTTACCCCTGTTGGCAAAATCATCACTTGGACTATTGTATGGTCCGATTGCAGTCGGGCCTGTGTTCAGTAGTAAACCTCATTAAGCGGTCACCTGTCTTAAGCAATTAGTAATGTGGTATATCTATTGAGGTGAATATTTACCTACTTCAGTAGACATTTCTTTCTTTTTTGGCTAGGTTTCAAAGTAAAAATATATTCTTTGTCCTAAATGGTACGATCCGATTACTGTCGGGCCTGTGCTCAGCAGTAAACCTCGTTAAGCGGTCACCTGTCTTAAGCAATAAGTAATGTGGCATATCAATTGAGGTGATTAACAGTATGTATTTACCAATTTCAGTAGACATTTCTTTTTTTTTGGTTAAGTTTCAAAGTAAAAATGTATTCTTTGTCCCAAATGGTACGATCCGATTACTGTCGGACCTGTGTTCAGTAGTAAACCTCATTAAGCGGTCATCTGTCTTAAGCAATTAGTAATGTTGTATATCAATTGAGGTGATTAACAGTAGGTATTGACCTACTTCAGTAGACATTTCTTTTTAGAAAGTTTTAGTCTACTTTAGTAGACATTTTCTTTCCAAAGTAAAACTGCATTCCTTGTCCCAATCTCATTGCTGTGATTTGTGAATCAATTTCACAACAGTTAAAATGATAAGCAACAGAAATTTAATTACAATCCACATGCCTCCATATATTAAGAAATTTGTTTTGAGCTTCCATTTTGACCACTTTACATGTATTCATTATGCAATGTATTTAATAAAGATGTTAACGCTTGTATTTTTGTATTTCACATGTTATTGTGTCTGTTGCGATGCTCGCTACTCGTGTGTGATAACGAACTCCTTTGTTTTATCAAATATATTTATACAACAGTTTTTGTTTCCCAAACACTATTTTTTGAAAGTAGTTTTATTACCTAATGGATAAGTTTCTTTTGAAGTGGGAGGCAGGGGCTGTTGTTCGTATTGCGCGGAAAGCATTCAGTGTCTGTTACATGTATGTCATTCAAAAACTTTGTTATAGTATTTTCAGAAGATTGTTATTGTTAAAAAGTGGAGACGTTGAACTAAACCCAGGCCCCATCAATCAAAACAACAACATAAGCATAATGCATTTAAATATACGCAGTATCCGCAACAAATTAGAATTTGTAAATGACAATATTAGTGATTTCGAAATACTTTGTTTTACTGAAACTCACTTAGATAATACTGTCTCCGATGAGAGTTTAAATATTGAAGGTTATAATCAGGTTTATCGAAATGATGTTTCATCTCATTCAGGAGGAATACTAATATATGCATCTTCAAAACTCAAAACAGAAAGGTTGAACGAATTTGAAATATTAATTCCAGACTCTTTATGGGTTAAAGTAAAAAACAACGATAGTGATTTTATTATATGTGTAACTTATAGAAGGCCTAATTCCAGTGTTCAGTTTTGGGACAATTTAAATATTGCTATCGAAAGAGCAAACGAACAGTGTAAAGACTTCATATTGTTAGGTGACGTAAATGAGGACCAACTGAATCCCACCAACCATAAATTAAAAGATATACAACGACTGAATAATTTAAGAAACATAATAAATGAACCCACAAGAGTCAATCAGTATACATCGACGTCGATAGATCCAATAGTTGTATCACAGAATATCAGTGTACTTAATTCAGGCGTAATAACCATTCCAGAAGAAATAAGTGATCATCGGGCAACTTATGTAATTTTGCCTTTTAGTTATAGTTTAAGTAAAGGTTACGAGCGCCATGTTTGGTTGTATAAAAGAGCAAACTTTATTCAACTAAATGAATTGCTTACAAACACTAATTGGGATTTTTTGAATAACGGTGATCTAAATAACTGCTGTTTGGAATTTACAAATAGGTTTCTTCAATATGCTGATAAGTGTATTCCCAACAAACGAGTCTTAATTAGGCCAAATGACAAACCTTGGTTTGATTCAGAAATAAGGAAACTAATTAAAAAAAGAGACAAATTAAGAAAAAAAGCTGCAGGTACAATGAACACAAAAGATTGGAATGATTATAAGAAAACAAGGAACAAAGTTAATAATTATATAAAACAAGCTAAAACAACTTTTTACAATAATATTGAAGAATCGCTAGTAGATATAGAACAGACAAATAAAAGGAAATATTGGAAACTTGTAAAACATTTAGTGACAAAAAACAAAAGCAGCGATTCAATACCACCTCTTGCTACAACCCTTTCTAATGGAGACATAAAATACGCAGTCACAGACACAGAGAAAGCAAATTGCTTAAATTCATATTTTTCTTCTATATCCAATATTGATGATTCAAACGCTTCACTTCCGTTGTATGAAAATAAAACTAATTCAAAACTCGAAAATATTCTGATATCAAAGCAAGAGATTCTGGATGTCATAAAAAACATTGACATAAACAAAGCAAACGGTCCTGATGGCATTAGCCACAAAATGCTAAAAGAAACATCAGTATCTATTGTTAAACCGTTAGAAATTATATTTAACAGGTCAATTCAAGAAGGGGTCTTTCCTTCAATGTGGAAAATTGCTCATGTTATTCCACTTTTCAAAAAAGGTCGCACTGAAGAACCTAATAATTATAGACCAGTTTCGCTATTAAGTTGCCTGGGTAAAGTTATGGAGAGAGTAATTTTTAAACATATTCATAATCATTTACATTTTAATAATCTTATAATTCCAAATCAGTGTGGCTTTAGACCAAACCATTCCAGTGTTTATCAACTTATAGAAATCTATCATCAGATTTGTCAGACATTAGATTCAAAACAATGTATGTGCATGATCTTTTGTGATATTTCAAAAGCATTTGATAGGGTTTGGCACAGGGGCTTACTGTTTAAATTAAAACAGAATGGTATAAATGGTAATTTATTAAAATGGATAGAAAATTACTTATCAAACAGAACACAAAGGGTTATGGTTGGTTCTAATATTTCTGATAGTGAAAGTATTCACTCTGGAGTACCACAAGGTTCGATTCTAGGACCTTTATTTTTTTTAGTTTACGTTAATGATATAGCTGATAATTTGTTGAGCATAACTAGACTATTCGCTGATGACACTTCACTAGCTCAAGCAACATCAACTGTGCAAGATTTAGAAGGTATCTTAAATCACGATCTACATATTATATCCGAATGGTCGAAACGGTGGTTGGTCAAGTTTAACCCTAACAAAACAGAAGTATTATTTTTTAGCACAAGTAGAGACCAAAATCATCCGGTATTATATTTTGACGGAATTCAATTACCATTTACTGATAATCATAAACATCTAGGTCTCACTATAAGCAATAACGGTAAATGGCATGAACATATAGAAACTATCTTTAAATCAGCTTCAAGAATGCTAAATCTAATTCGAGCGTTAAAATTTAAGATTAATAGAAAGACATTGAATCAGATTTACATATCTTATATGAGACCACAACTAGAATATGCTGCTGTAGTATGGGACAATTGTACAGAATTTGAAAAAAATAAATTAGAAAAACTGCAACTAGAGGCAGCCCGTATCGTTACCGGTTTAACTCGATCAGTTTCTACAAATAAACTTATAGAGGAAATAGGGTGGTTACCTTTAAGTGACAGGAGAAAATTTCAAAAACTTGTTATTATGTATAAATATAAAAATAATTTATTACCGGATCAGTTTTGTTCAATTTTTCCAACTACAGTTGGTGAACAAAATCGCTATAACTTAAGAAACGCTGAACATTTTACTGTAATTGCTAGACGAACAGCGATCTTTTCGAACTCTTTCGTACCATCCAGTGTTGATTTATGGAATGCTCTACCAGAAGATATTAGGAATGCTCCAACCTTATCTTGTTTTAAAAACAGACTTAAAAGAACTTTGTTCAAACAAATTGTAATACCGTCATTTTATTTTAAAGGCACGAGAATCTTAACTGTTTATCACACTCGTTTAAGAAATGGTTGCAGTAACTTAAATGCAGACTTGTTTAATAACCACTTAAGAGAAAATGCAACTTGCGACTGTAAAAAAGGAATTGAAAATGCAGAACATTATTTTTTCCAATGTACACTGTTTTTAAACCAAAGAATAGTACTCTTTAGAGAAACACGACGTTATCATCCATTAAGTGTAAATTCGTTGCTTAGAGGGAAAGAAGTACTCTCAGAAGAAGATAATTTAAAGATTTTTATATCAGTTCAAAAGTTTATACATGACACTCGAAGGTTTTAGCGCGAACAGTACTTTAAATTTGTAGGTTTTCGGGTCGCACACTGGGCGCGGGCATCGCGAGCATAATTATGTGATACAACGTTTTTTATTTTCATTCAGTAACATTATAATGATACATTGTAAATGTTTATATATGTAGCCACAATGCTTCTTTGTAATTATCATATATTGGGGAGGGCCGTTTTATAATGTGGTAAGCACTTGTGGCCCAAACCATTTGCTATGTATATTATTGGCAATAAATTATGTTTAAACTAATAATATGCTATATGAGTAAAGACGTCATGAATATAAAAATTATTACCGATAGGATGTCACATTATCTTAACCGTAAAAAACGCGCAAATAATAACATATTATATTTCGATGGCTTAACCTCAAATTAATTGTCATATTGTGTCTGAGTACGCTTTACCACACCCATTATGGTGCCTTACTGTCACCAGATAATTTAATAGGAAATCAACGCGTAATTAAAATAACTTGACCATCGTTAATAAAAAGGGTAACTTATAAAGAGAAGCTTTTTGCACGAAACGAAAAGCTTTTGATTATCAAATTTAATTATTACAAGCCATTATGTATTTAAGAGATTCGAAGAGAAGTGCATTGACAACCGTAACGTTGAAACTCTTTTGCTGCTTACCTAGAATCTCACGATCGCCTTGCAATAAGAAACGCAGAGTTATATATTACATCCATCGCATTTTATATTGCTGGTAAATCAATAAAGCTGAAGCATGGAATGGAGGGAATGGAAATTATTGAAAGGGGAAATAAAATGTATATACAACACTATGAAAACTACTTTGAGAGCCTGTTTTTCTTGATGTGAAAAAGTTGGCAGATTCTTACGGAATACAGGAGTCTAGTACTGGTTCGTCCTAGTAAAGGTTGTTACGTAAACTGCACGCCTGTTAAACTGACCAAACATGCAGTTGGAATGGGCGTTGAACTAATACAAAAAACAAGCCTGTTTAAAATTCGGAAAGCTGATGAATGGTTTAGTACGGTGTATTATTAATTATATTCACGAGCTACTTTCATTGCAGCCTAATACAGATATGACAATGTTCACTGAGTTACATGTATCGACAATTAAAACTTTGACTGTATGACCTGCTTAGAGCAACATTTAAATTTACTTATTTGTTAATCTGCCCCGTACACATAGACAATACTTACTTTCGTGTTGCAAAAATGTTTGTTGTGATTGTTGTAGTGTTGGCGTATGGGTGTGACGCCCGTTTCAAGCTTGAAATGGTCACTTTTAAAATGCGGGTAATTTTGCTAACCATCGTTACTTGGAAGAACAAGTACTAGATCTTTATCTTCCGTAAGAAACTGCAAACTTTCCCACATTAAGAGTCATTGTCGGTAGAAAGGCCCTCAATCTATCTTAGGTAAAATTGAGTTCAAGTCAGCGACTCTCACCAGACTACAAACTTTCAAGGCGGATTGGTAGTCTTACGTGCTCTTTGACTAAGATCACGAATCTTGTTGCAATCTGTAACATTCAGTATCTACTTTCGTTTGTTGTTTAGTTTGATAACTGATAATAAGTAAATGTCCTGAAAACAAAAGTATTGGCTTGCTTTACATTTCAGTTTCTGTCATTTAACTGGGGAAGAGGAAGAACCCCATCCAGTGAACCAGAGTATACTCTACAAGAGCGGTATGTTCAGATTTAAATCAATTTGTTTAGAAGTAAGTACTCGTTGAGCATTCTATTTTGACATTTTTTTGCACATCACATAGAACTGAAGCCGAAAACTCGGCTTAACAATACATACTAGAAGCGATTTATTAATTGTCGTACCTACCGATAAGCAATTTTAACCCAAACGAGTCATTGATTGTATGAGCCAGTTATTTTAACTTCTATAAAAACAGTTATCAATATCTAAACGCTATCTTCATTAATAGATAACGAGATAGCTTTACAATTACTTTTCAGGAATAATGGAAGTCATGTTTACCATACTTTCGAAAGAAATAGATGAAAAGACTTTGGTAAGCGGAATTTCTATCATTTCCTAGTAGATCTAAACTTCATTTACAATTTTGATCATTTAGCAATATAATTTACTAAGAAAGTGTTTATAATTGCTATATATCACTAAAATTTCTAAATATTTACAAAGGCTAGTTTTGTGTAAATACACGTGTGTCATAATTTTAAGAAACTTCGCTGAAAACAGTCTCCATCATCATTATTCTTGTAAAGTAAGTGTACGTTTGTCCATATTGAGGCCATATCATTGCGGTACGATTAACAAAATCCAATGTGGATCCCATCTGTTTACGAGTATCATGCACAACTTTCTTTCTGGAATAGTTTTATTGAAACCGTTAACAAAAAACACGGTTTTTTTATATGAACACACAATCAAGAAGAACTGGTCGCAAGACTGATTAACATTTCAACGGGCATGCCTGACAGCTAACATAATCATTCTTTACACATGTTTACAATTTGGAACATTCATTTTTAAAGAAAAGACATAATGTAGATAATAGTTTGTCTTTCTGTTACTCAAACACCAATATGCCTTGACTAGAAAACATACCTGCATCCAAATATTATTTTGAATATGTAGATGAAGACTTTATTGAAGTAAGATTTGTCTGTTTTTACTAGTTTTACCAGTAAAATATTGCAATTGTTAGTTGAAACGTTGATGTTTGGTTACGATTTTTGCAAATAATGTTTGACTTGTATATTGTTTGTAAGTTGTTTTATAAATGTATTACACCCACTTTTAAGGTTTGACCATATACATGTATAATGTTCTGTTGTATTACAGGAAGACTATTCAGGCTTGCCCCGTGTGTTTGAAGAAACGTTTGTCTTGCTAAAAATGCTTGCCCATAATAATCCAGTTGTCCAGGGAAGGTTGTATGACATACTTGATCTACTACTGTCAACAAAATTTGGTTTCACCCAGATGGCTAAGCTTGTAACTGAGGTAATATAAAATTATAAAAAAATGGTTTATAACAGTTCAAACCAGTCAGAAAACCAAGTTGAGTTTTCAGATTACATTTGTTCTGTTTCAGCAATGAGGTCACAACATTTACAGTACAATAGAGAGTCCTTTGTCTTAACTATCTCTATTTTTCTATTTTTGAGCTTAAGTCAAGATGTATGATTCACATGCGTTCTTCTGTGGAACAAATTTGTTTCTTGTCTTTCTGTTTATCAGATATTTACGGGGAACGCCAAAACATGTATGATGGTAACGGAACAGCAGGTGGAGAGGATAATGAAACTTGTTGTGTCTCACCAATCAGATGTGCCAGAGTTCCTCAATATTTTGAAAGCTGTCATCAGAATTGATGAATTAGATCTACCATTGAAACGCAATCAAAGCATAGTGATGAGTTTGTTCGTGCAGTACAGTCAAGAGGGAGCATCAATTATTTATGAGAATGAAAATGCAAGGTACATTTTATATCGATATAATATTCGTTTTTAAGATATTGCAGCTGGTATTATCATAAGAATTTGAAAATTATAGAGACAAAGTGCTGTTGGCCTATTCCGTGGATATGTTATTGTTGTTGGTGAGTGTTTTGAGCCAGATCCTGAAAATGATGATTTATTTAAGGAGTTAGGGCATAATGTGTTTGAAATATATAAAACAGTACATTCAGATACAAACATCAGCTATTCAAATGCTTTACAATTTATACGGAATATTATTAAATTTTCAGTCAGAAATAATCTTTACTGTTTATGGGTTTTGGTTCATGTTAACAAAAAAGCCATAGATTAAATAAATATCGAATGTATTTCTGTTAAGTTAGGTTATCTAATTTCAGGATGACATTACTAACATCTTCAGATACACAAGAACGTGACTTTCTAATTTCTGTTGTTGACCTACTAGCTACCTGTGCAGAGGTACAGTATGATACAAACATCTATAACAACAGTGCCTAAACGTCATAACTTTATATTCTAAGTTTCAGCATGTTCTTAGAAACTCAGACTTTTGAAATTTGCTATATCCTTTAGCCGCGACCGTTTACCGTAGAAAGAAAATAAAAAATTGAGTCCCATAACTCAAGACCTTGAATATAAATTAAGATTATTAGAATATCTCAAAGGAAAAATGCTTTTAGTTCCATATTTTAACCAATTGACATTACATACACCTTCTAGTTTTGGTGGCATTATGTATTTAAGACCATTGTTTGTGTGCACATGTTTAGGGTGGTTATATATAGAAGTAAAGAATCTGTTGCGATAATGTTTTCATCGTTTGTCTCAATATACAAGTTATAATAAGTCTTATAACTTCAATATTTCTACCTGTTCTGTGCAGAACAAAACAAGTCTTTTTTTCCTGTATAAGGATTGATATATACTTACATAAAATGGCTGTACAAACAAAAAAGGCACAATAAAACGAACTCCCATCATCAAACTCTTATTCTTCACAGCTACCAAACGTGAAGTTTCATTGCTTTTGAATGTGTAGTAAATCATGACTGTAAACGGTTAACATTTGACAGGTTTGTAGGAAATTCCAAATAGTTTACAACAAATGATCAATAAGTTATGAGGTTTAACAATAGACAGAGCCGGGACATGGCAAATGGTTTGTAAATGAATTAAAGCCATAACGAGAGAAGACTGGCTAAATGTTTCCCGAGCTAGATAGTAGACGGTGCTAAATATGTCCAATTTTTACAATAAAATTTGCTCAAACATGATTGACTTTCTATCAGGTTAGAAAACAATATTGTCCAAGATAGTATGTACAAACACATTATTGCTTTATTTTACGATCACGGAACAATATTGTTTTCTGATTCAGGGTTACGGCGTGCTGAACATATTTTCGCCACATAAATTAATTGTCATTCGAATGCACGTTCAAACTTGAACAGACCGTAACTTGTCATAATTTTATAGAATTTAAATTTATTTTGACAGAAATATCAGGTTTTTGTCCAGAAGTCAAAGATAACACTAATTTCATCTTGTTCAGACTTAAACTTAGCCATACCAAACAGATGACAAAATGACATGCAGCCCGTAACAAACAAATCTGCTTAGTGTGAAATACACATACATGCTGTATTTTAAGCAAAGTTTGCAACTGTGTACCTGGCCTAAATGCGTTAGATCCATACGCTTTAGACTAGTTGTACAGTTAAGACATGATGAGCTCTAATGTTTGTTTATATATTACCTCTCCTTCAAATACTTATATTAAAATCTATTTAAGCTTTGAACACTAGGTTACATAATTATCAATGGTGACGATATGGACTTTGATTATTTCAAAGGAACGATTCTTTACCAGAAAATATGAACGTGGATGTCCCTCTAGATTGTGTTTACAAATTAAAAAATAACCTAATACATATAGTTTGACATTTTGCAATTTTAGGGAGAAAACAAATATGCAGAGACATTTTGCCAGACAATCTTCAAGATTCCGGAAATTTTGACAGTGTTGAACAATCATAAAATCAAAAGCAGCGCGAAGAGACCATATCTGCAATTCTTTATTAGTGTATACTTACACACAGCTAATGCAGAGGATATTTTCCATGACACGTAAGTAAAACCTTGTTGACAGTTGACGAAGTCCTGATTTAGAATGATGTTGGAATATGCATGTATAGCAATGCATAAAGAGGCTCTGCATGTACAATTGAGAGATGGCAGCAGCTGTCATATATTTTAAAATATAAACTACGAGTACAAACCATTGCATGTACTCAAATACCATGAACAATATTAAAAAATGAAACTCTTTCCCTTGTGTTTCGTTTTTGGAAATATACGATACTAAGTGAGTGATGCGCTCTCCCTATGAGGAGGTAATATAAATATCTACTACATGTACATCTATATTTTAACTTAAACTTTGAAAATATAGAGTTCAAAAGAAGTTTGGGAATTCATATAAGTATTGAAACAATGATTACAAAAGGTCTTGTCCCAGTTACTTCGTATAGGTTTTGTAATGTCGTATCGAATACCCCTTAACAATATTCTATATTGTAGACAAATATGGAACTATGTAAAATGTATAAAGAAGAGCTTCTCGACTGTCAAAAAATATGCACGGAAGCATTCAGAAGCTGTGAAACAGATGCTCGAGAAACCGGCAAGAAAAGGGTAGGTTTGTGAAATTCCACAGCATTTCAGCCTTTTTACATAATGGCCATTGTCCCGTATGAACCATAGGAAAAGTGCAGAAAAAATCATCGATCCCGGGACCCTTTGATCGTAATGCGAACGCACTATTACTGCGCCACGACACATGCAAATATTAATCCGCGACCTACTAGTCTTATATTCCAACAAAAGTATACTGGGTGCTGTTCATCTCTGATTGCATTACACGTACTCAGACGTACCTCTTTCAGTGACTCCTACTTCGTTTTTTATATTGACAATAGCCGGTTATTGGTATTTGCTAAAAGTTTAAAATAAGTCGTCACTTTTGAAATCGGTCATTTTTCAAATTCAAACCTTTAAGCAGATTATGTATTTCAAATGTGTCTTTAATCAAGAAGTTATCATTGGCCAGTTATATCTGCATAAACACAGGTAAAAACATTAAAAGTTATGTTTTTGGTAATAGATCTACATCTCAACATGAAAGTTTTAAAAAGTAATCAGGTCAAGGCCTCCAAAGTGGTGTTACCTAAGAAATATCAACCCCATTATTTAAACTGTCTCTGTTAGAATTTGGAAGAAACCTTAAATCGTATAGTTCGCAGCCCTGGTATAATGAGTTATCCGAAATATTATACTCGGCAATGGCTTCTTACTTTCAAAGGGTCACTAAAACAGGTCCGTCCTGAAACAGATCCTTCTGATAGTACGATACAAACACATTTTGAGTGTTCGTGAAAAATATAAATATTCTTTTATTGTATTTTAGTTTCAGTGCAGGAAATGAACTCGAGGAAACGATAGAAACTTTGCATTACATGTTTGATGCTGTAATGCCTTTTATGCAGGTAATATTAAGAAGTTATTAAATGACTGATGTGCGCACGTAGAAGATAGTTTACCTCCTAATGCACGAGAGACAGCATCGGAATATGCGCTCCAAACTCCTCTTTAGGCCCAAGATCGCCGTTAATTGACTCACTTATTGCTACTTGTATGATAATGGATGTTGTTCGAACTCAAAAACATACGTTTGTACCCGTAGAAAAAAGAAGTATTTGCTGTAAACAACTCTTTTATGAGTCGACGCCCAATTTTCTACCTACTATGCGTTTGCATATGTGTACATTACGGTAGCGCTGTTTACAATAAACACATACCCTTGGTTGTTTTGTAAATTGTGACGTCATTGCAGGTTTTATATAGCATTTACATATTTAAAAACTTTTATTCGCAATTTTACCGTAAGTCAGAAATCTATTCGGCTAATCACTAAATATAGGAAGAGAGTATTATCGGCAGCCATATTTGATCCTTTTATTGCTAAGTTAGGCTTGTGCACTACAGTAAGTACTAAGTATTGTAAAACTAGACAGGGCACAAGGTCCCTTAATATATATGCTATTTGATTTACGTTTAGCAGGCAAATAGCTAACATGATACCTATGTAGTCAGTCACATGATAGACTTGAAAGTTAAATACATTTTTCATGGGCTTCATGCAAAACATACAGAGCTTACGGACATCAGATTTAAATGAGGTAAACCTTCTCGATATAAGTATTTGTATTGCAATGATAATTAAAGGTGGTTGAACGGTACATTGCTTTTGTAATGACTGTGTAGTATGATAGTGTTTATCTCAGCACATTGATTTCAGATTTTACTATTTTGTAGGCTTTAGATTTGAATTTAAGTAAAACGTATGCCATTTTCGGCAATGGTGCTCCGCAGAAACACACAGTCATTAACTTTATATTCAATAAACTTTCAGATTTTCTGCAGAAGATACCATGAAAAGGACAGGGAACATTATACAGAGAAAATAAAATATCTAGCTAACAGTTACGAGGTATGAAAAGTCAATAATTGCGCTCTTGTACTACGTAGCAAAGCTGTTTGAATAAAACATGCACAGCATCGATCAAAAGTGTAAATTATTGTGCAGCCCTAGATCATGCAGTGTTGGCTGTGATCAACAAAGAAATTGTTTGACCCAATAAATGCTCTAATCATAGTGTCACGTTCGGCCGCCACGATTAGCTACGTTACAACGTGAGCAAGCGTTGAACAGCGTGGCTAAACGTGATCAAACGTGACAAAACATGAACCGGAAATTTAAATGTTTGACATGTTCAAAATTCTGTGGCGTTTCCATCAACGTACTACAACGTAGGGAGATCGTGATACAACATAATATAACGCAGAAAGAAGGTTCTGGACTGTTAAGCAGAAATTGTACACTCTATTGTGTAAAAAAATAGAAATGAAATTGGCAAAAATGTGGTTACTTACATCAACACCACGCCTAGAGAGTGTCCGGGCGATGAATTGCCAAAAAATTGGAAGCTGCGGCGACACCACTTGTCTTTCTTTGCTGTCATTCTCGCGCCCAGACCCACTGGCTGCTACGGAACGGGTCAGGCGGCCATAATTGGTGCGCTGGTTTCGCCAGCAGTTCATGAGAGCCTTTTACGTGATGCCCAACTCAGTAGCCTTGGCCATCCACAGCTGAAACTCATGCCCACTTGGGGTGACCTGCAATGATAAAAACAGGAAAGCATTCCTAAAATATTTTTTTTTAATTCGTTCCGCTGCGATGATTCGAACTAACAACCCTGCCGACGTCAGTCACAGTAAAACAATAAAAAAACAACGCCTATTGACTTTGCGATGAGTGTAGATCATGATAAAAATGCGGACGTACACATTTTGAAAAGATCTGAACTGTTTAATATGCATTAAAAATGCTTCTCTAACTGTATGGATTACGCAGGCTGATCTGCGGCTTTACTTGTATCAAAGGCCCAATTTTGTCACGGTGTGTCACATTTATGACATTTGATTGAACACCAGAGAAAAGAGAAACAAAAATATATAAAAACTTTTACACATATTAAAACATGAAAGTTGATTTTTCTCAGAAATAATTACATTTTGTTAAAAAGTTCTACATAATAGGATAATCCTGAAAATTATTTATAAACAAGTGTGGATTGAAAGGAAATGTAAAAAAAATGCTACATTATACTTAACTGTGCTGTACTTTGCCAATAATCTACCCGCAACAAAAACAAAATTATAAATTAAAAAAACTTACAATAATTTAATAACAACAAAATATAGATACAATGAACTAGTAAAAATGACTATCCTTTGTATGTCAGGCATTCGTTTGCCTGTATCCACTCCACGATGTCCTCATTTTGGGCCTTAGACAGTACTATCGGGGCTAATATCTCCCTTGTGGGTGCTTGGGGTGATCGTGGACCCTCCCTAGACTGGTGTCTTCAGGGGTCCTGGCTGCCCCTCTCATGGCTGTTTGGCTCCTGTCACGGCCCTTGTCACGGCCTTTACCTCGTATGGGGGCTGCATTCCCATCTTCCTGTTCTTCCTGTGGTGCATAGGCTCATCCTTGACAATTTGGCGTCAATCTGTTTTCTTCATTGCATATTTAGAATGGAGAAATACCTCGCTCGTAAGAATTCAGTATTAATTTGGTTTATAATTAGGCCGGCCAGACAGCCAGCTAGTTTAAACTGAACTTGGTTGCATCGTGGTGGCAGCGATGCATCACGAAGCAAAGCGGGGAACAACGTGGCGGCAACGAGGCGACAGCATGACGGTAGCGAGGCATAACTCAGCTTTGATATTCGTTGTCACCTGTCAATCGTACCACAACGGTACTACAACGAGGCGACAGCGTAGCTAGCACTTCGTGATAACTTGGCACATCGTGGCACCCGGCTGAAGTTTCAAAATGAATCGTGGGTATCAGAAACGGGGCACAACGACGCGGCCAAAATGTGACACTTTGACTGGAGCATAAAAACGGTTTTACCATATATCAATACAACTAGATTAATGTAAAACCTGATAACACAATGTTTAAAGGTGTCCATTAGTTATTATGTCAAGACTACCAAGTTGTGTTTGTCATGTCGCCTATTTGAAATGAATATCCATTCAAAGTCACTTTACAGAGTACATGTTTCTGAATATCTTGATACAAACAGTGGCTGACGAAGTTGTATCTTGTTTAAATCAAAACTTGTCTAATGTCCGTGAATTTTTTTTTTTTTTTTTTTTGGTTTTAGGATATATTTGAAACATTTTAGGAATCAATATTGGAAAGTATCCGTCATTTTTTTTTAAAAGAAATATGCAAATTTGACCATGTGATTATAAATAGGACAGATATATATGGAGATATTATATTAATCCCTTGTGTTACGTGATGATTTTGGTATTTGCTTTTTGTTAAATTAGTACGGTGCCCGTGAAGTGACATGTGAGACTTTTTTTTATTTCGTAATTACGAAAGACACTTTGTAAAAACGAAATCATTTCGTAAAAACGAAATCTTATTTCGTAAAAGGGGGGGGGGGGGGGGGGGGGGGGGGACGAAATCTTATTTCGAAAAGGACGGAAATGTTATTTCGTAAAAACGAAATATATTTCGTAATTACGAAATAAGATTTCGTTTTTACGAAATAAGATTTCGGTTTTACGAAATAACATTTCGTTTTACCGCAATGTATTTATTTCGTTTAAATGAAATGTTATTTCGTTTAAAAGAAATCTTATTTCGTTTTTACGAAATCTTATTTCGTTTTTACGAAATGTATTTCGTAATGTACGAAATAAGATTTCGTAAAAACGAAATAAGATTTCGGAAAAACGAAATAACATTTCGTAATTACGAAATACATTTCGTAAAAACGAAATAAGATTTCGTAAAAACGAAATAACATTTCGTTTAAAAGAAATAAGATTTCGTAAAAACGAATTAAATATATTTCGTAAAATCGAAATGTTATTTGTAAAAACGAAATCTTATTTCGTAAAAAAGAAATCTTATTTCGTAATTACGAAATACATTTCGTTTTACGAAATAACATTTCGTTTTTACGAAATAAGATTTCGTTTTTACGAAATAAGAAATCGTTTTTACGAAATAACATTTCGTTTTTACGAAATAAGATTTCGTTTTTACGAAATAAGATTTCGTTTTTACGAAATAACATTTCGTTTTTACGAAATCTTATTTCGTTTATACGAAATGTATTTCGTAATTACGAAATAAAAAAAATGTATCACATGTCACTTCACGGGCACCGTAAATTAGGACTATAGAACTATCAATTATTTTTTTCTGTGTATTTTAATTTACCAAACGTTTTACTGTTTGCTTGTATATATTTCAAAATTACTCACGATGCCGCAGTGAAGATAAAAGATTACTAGTGTCTACGCCAGAAATTGGTTTAAAAAGTTTGTTGTTCACCATTGCTGTTGTGGTATTGATTTACCACCAACACGACAAACGAATAAATTCAATTAACAACTACACACTTTAGTATAGGAAACCAAAGTTTGCCCAGTAATTTCCTCTCTTTTGTTGTTTTCAATCTAAGATAAGCTTAATCCTGCAAGTCAGCAATATAAGGTTAGGTTTGTCCTCCTGTTATAAAAACTGTTCAGGGGCGGATCCAGGATTTGGTCTTAGGGGGGGGCGTAACATTTTTTGCCATTTGTTGGTTCTGCTCAAGCCGTATAAGACGGCAATCATGACTGTGTTTTATTCTTTGTTTTTTAGTAATTGAACACTAAATAGCGTTGGAGCAAGTGAGTGTATAGTTAACATGTATAAAAAAAAAAAAAAAAAAAAAGGGGGGCAGGGGGGGGGGGAAAAAAAAGGGGGGGGTTTTTTAGGGGGTTGGGGGGATGGTCCGCCGAAAATTTTTTTTCGAGTGTGCCATTTCGTGCATTTTCCTGCATTTCAAATGTGTTTTTGATACTTTTAAGATACCGATTTCGGAAACAGAAAATATAAATTTATACTCAGATATTTATGTAAGGTTGGGGAATTTTAGGGGGGGGGCGCGCGCCGGGTGCGCCCCCCCTGGATCCGCTAGTGCTGTTTATACTTCTCTTTACAGACTTTCGTCGATGTGGTTATGGATGTTGTAAGTGTAGAGAAACAGATGCAGCGTCTTGTAACATGTATGAGTCTGTTGTTTTCAACAGACGCTTTAGACTCTAACAAAATGGCAGCGTTCCAGGCCAAGTATAGCGCATGTCTTGGAAACCTAAATGATCGAAGTCTAGCGAGGAAGGTCAGATTTATTATAGAAATAATAGTTTGCTTCATCTAATTGAGCCATGTCTAAACCAGAAAACTTTATTTTTATTTTAACTGGACATTTCATAAGAATAGAAGGTTCACTTGATCGCAAACTTTGAAGTAATAACTCACTAATTCGACTAATTCATAATAAATAAAGACACGAGTATTTATTCTCAACGATATGACCTCTTTGTTGTCCCTTAATGGATAAAGTTGAAACTTTCTGAATCCTATTAAACCATAGATCAGATGCTGATATTGTTTACATAATGTTTCGCAGCTAACCCTGTATAGAAAGTCTGTTGAAGCCATACATGTACAGTTTTGTAAACAAAGACAAGGCTTATTATGGTGACTGCCGTAGCTTTTAAACATTAGTAACTCTTCCCTTTATAAAATATCTGACAATTTTGAACTCATCGAATTGAGCTATTTTATTGCCAGTTAGCAGTTGGACAGTTTCCATATAAATACAATATGTAATGCATAAAGTAACAAATATTTAACAAACTTCTTTTAAGAGATTATTGGCTAGATTTTCTTGAATGACTTTAAACTGTGTTAAGAGTTATTGTTTCTTAAAAGATGACACCCTTTTGGTGTTAAAGGTGTCATTAACGAAAAACAAGAACCGTGTTGTGCGATGAAGAGCTTACGATTGCCATATGTTTTTGTATACCACTCAACATTTGATTTCAGTGTTCCGAATTTTAAGCATTGCTTCTGCATAACATGCTTTTATTCCGGCTTACAGACATATGATGAGAAATACGCGAAGGAAGGTGAAATCAATAACAAACTATGCGTGTTTGTGATGAACATGAAAACTGTTTATGGTGGCATCAACGATGTTCAGACACAGACCAGTTTTCCAAGTAAAAGGGGTACGAAATCGCGACTTCTTAGATTTTTCTTTCTTTATTCGTTTTTGGAATCAATTTCTATCTACGAAATACGACTATCATTCTCTGCCCATAATTGCAGCAACAGTAGCCTAGTTACGATTAAAATAAGGTTAAGTATTTGAATAAATTGAAGTAGCAATATGCATGTATCCAGTCTGATAATATAAGACCCACTTCAAAGTAACTAAACGACATTAAGTGTAATCTCTATCCATATCGTTTAAGATCCATCATATAATAATGAAATACGTTTAAACTTCACGTCTTATTTGGAACACTTAGCTAATGTGCAGAATTCAGGACGTCTTCAGAAATTATTGATAGTAATTAATTCCATTCCATTCTGGTTGCTAGTACAAAAACGGAAAACACGTCTAAAAAAACACAAAGCCCAAAACAAAAACATTGATATTTGGTGTGTACATGTGTATTCTGCAACGATGTTTGTTCAAATCATACATCGTGGGTTAATTCATTTTTCTTCAGTAATCAAACATTAATGATTGTAACACTGGCAGACAATTGACAATAAAGGCAAATCTTTACTATTGTCTATGTTTCTAAAAAGGATATTCCTGGACAGGAGGAGACGAGGACTTGCCATTGGGTGAAGAGTTTCAGGCACACATGAACATCTTTATAGACCACAACACAGGGTCGCCAAAGGAGAAATACAGACACAGTGAGAAGCTCATTAGGCAGTTGTTGTAAGTACCAAATGTATTGTTTAACCAATTTAGGAAATGATGTATCAAATATGAGAAACAGGGCATTGCAGTTTAATTCAATAAAGGCGAAAGACACACTTGCATGAAACTGTAGCGTCTGTAAAATATATGGTACACTTTATAAGCTACTTGTCGTTTTTATTCAATTCAATTTATAAAACTATTTACAGAGGGAAAGAATACTATCTGTGTTTCTATCTACCTAAAACATCATCCTGGAGCAACATTTTAAATGTTTTATTTATCAAATCAATTAAACATCTTAACATCTTTCAACGCG
Source organism: Saxidomus purpurata (assembly GCA_022818135.1). Classification (NCBI taxonomy): domain Eukaryota; kingdom Metazoa; phylum Mollusca; class Bivalvia; order Venerida; family Veneridae; genus Saxidomus; species Saxidomus purpurata. The sequence goes on from JAFMSR010000015.1 coordinate 42,843,782, forward strand.
TATAAAGATGTATGCTATTTGTCAAGATTTTTTATGTAAATTATCCAGCCCATTTGTATTATAACTACATCACTTGAGAAGGAATTACAAATGAATATTATATGTTGTGAAGTAACAATGATGTATAACACCGTTTAATGGATAACTGAATAGTGATTAAGAGGGCTATAATATTTATGTTTCTTTCTAACATTTGAACTTCATAGATATGATTCATTGTACATGTATAAATCGTTTCCATTAACATGTAAATTTACAGTTTATAAATTATTTAGAGATTTCAAAATGTAAGTTTTAATCATGGAATACTTCCAAAATAGGGGAACAGTATAATTTAAAGATCCAAACTCCATATTTAGTCTGAGTACTGTTCACGTGTAAATTTAATGAACTGTACTTTTTAGGCTATCAACGAAGCTAACAAAACTGAGCAAGAAAGAAAGGATGGACCAATTAGATCTAGACCTTAAATGCGTGAGGCTCCTGAGAGGAATGCTGCACAATCAGATTATCAAATTACCAGAGGACTACACTTATAGTCTACAATCTTACAAGAAGTAAGTCAAGAAGTAAAGCATCTACACTCTTGCAAGAAGTAACTAAAAATTTAAAGCATCTACACTCTTGCAAGAAGTAAATAAAAGTAGCATCTATACTCATAAAAGAAGTAAGTAAAGATTTAAATACTCTACCCACTCTAAAGACTTGCAAGAAGTAAGTAAAGATTTAAATAATTTACCCACTCTTGCAAGAAGTAAGACTTGTAATGATTAGTTAAACAGCATATACACACTCTCACTCACTGTAAGAAATAAGTAAAGCACGTTTATTCACTACCACTTGAGACTTCTTGCAATCCTGCCTTAAACTTAATGCTCGCTCAAGAAGTTCTTCTTTGAAAAAAGTATACTTCAAAGGACTTACATGCTCTAAATTTTCTCGCAATAAAAAGCGCCTTGCTAGCCGGGGGGACATGTTGTTCTCAGACATAACTATTTACAAGGTAATTGGAACGATTGTAATGTATTTGGAGTACATGTCAGTACTTTCCTGAACCTTTAATTGCGTCTTTAAGATTAAAAACAAATTAAACATTTTGAACCTCGTGTATATTGAAATGTTAATGTGAAATCTGTCTTGAGCTGTTAAAATTATGCTGGCAATAAAGCTGATAATAAAAGTACATTAAAATGGAAAAACATGTTATTTAACAGACAAACAGTCATATGTCTAAGATTATCATAAATGTTGGCTATGATACTAAGGGAATTGGTTCATTTTCAGGCAGCTGAACGTGATAGAAGGTGTACAAAATGCAATGATCGGCTATGGAAGTATTGCAGGAACTTTAGCTCATTTAACTCGACCAGAGGACGATATTGTAAGAGAAACTCTTGCCTTTCTGGCTGCCTTGCTTTTTAATGGCAACTCAGCTGTGCAGGTTTGTTGATATACATTATATGATATTGTTTAGTCACTAGTTGAATGGAAATGTAACATATTTGAACATTAAACGAATTTAATTGATTATAAAGCAATGTTAAAACATAAGTTGAATACCAATAATGCCGCTGAAGGAACACTTTACTGATGTTCATTAAAGTTGTTTTCCTGAATTTCTTTGAAACTTTATTATATAAATTATGTAATATATTATATTCTGTCGTCATAGCAGAAAGTTGGGTTGTGCATCACTGGTCACCAGTCTAATGTCAATGAAACTGTTAGTGATACAGAGGCTAAACATTTTTCGTCTATATATTAATATGTAAGGGTGGTATAATGTCAAGATTTTACCTTGTTAATGTAAAACTTACTTTTCTTAATAACGTCAAATCAAAGACATCTGAAAATGATAAACATAAATCTATCTGTGCATTATCGTTCCTAGATATATAAATATTACATGATTCTAAAGACAAAACTTCCAATGAATAAGCAGTGATTTAACTGTACATTATTACCTTATTATTACCTAAAAAGTGTTATTTCAGTGTCGTTATGTTAAAAACCGAATGAAAGCAAAGATTTCAACACTTTAAGTTTAGCCTGACATATTATTTTCGATTTTTTGAATTTTATTTTCAGACAACACTGTTCGAATGCTTTACCTCCACAAAAGAAGAAACGTTCTTCCATACATTAAAACATAGAATTGTCCTGTCAACGGTTGAAATCAGAGAACAGTAATGTTAATTTTCTTATAAGGAATGAAATCAACAAACACTCCAAGACTTTTGCCATAAATACACATTTAGCTAGAAAAATTATGTAAATATTACAATATAATATTATAACCACATAATAATTATCTAAATGAATAATAAGAAAACTCTAACAGTCGTTGTACATGTCAAACAAAACCACTGTATTGTATATTCATAGTAACATTTAACATTTACAGGCGTATTAGTCAAGCGTTGTGGCAAGGCAAAATAGACGAAACCAATGATAAAGAAAAAGCTTTGAGGGGAGATCTGAGGAATGACTCTTTGGCAGATAAGGTAAACACTTTTTGTGAAAACATTTCTGGAAGTTTTCAAACACTGCCAGCACCTTTACATACGTACAAGTTGGCAGAGCCTTACATATATGTATCACCGCCTTTTGTTATTAGACAAAGGTACCCTTGTGATTAGGTTGGAAAAATTGAACAAATTGCTTAAAGTCTAAAATATAAAAATTATTATGCTATTATGTAATTTACGTAGAACTAATTTGATACATTCAGAAAGTCATTTTGCATCGGCGAATTTATCTATCAGTGTTTTATTTTTAGGGTGTAGCATCTTTAAGAAGGACTTTAATAACATCATTGACGTCAATGAAGAGATCAATGACTGCATCATCTGATGCTCAAGGCAGGAGAAAGAATTCAAGGGTAAGAAATCGGGCATTTCTTTAATTAAAATAAGTCATGTAAACTAGTTCCAATACCTATCGATTCTGTAATTTGGAAAATCCTCAGAGAGTGGGTCAAATAAGATTTCTATGCTGGTTCTGAGTTTCAGGACAAAACATTTCAGTAAAAGAATGACAGATTCTTGCATACCAGATTGGGATATCTGCAGTTTTTACCAGTGCTGGAATACTCATCTTACACCCCCTCCATCTAAGACGACTCGCGTGAATTACTTGTGACGTAATGTTATACTAGTAAACAATGTGACGTCACGTTCCCATACCAGCATCTGAATAACGTTTGTTTTTATATTAAAGTTATATTACCCTTCAAAATGGTCACATTGGTGTATAGTTAAGAATGATGCACAAACACAGTTGATACTTTCAAAAGATATAAGAAATATAAGTATTACCAAGTTATTTCTGTTATTGACAAATACAAATTAAGAGATACATAACTGAAAGGGTGGATTTTTTATTTTTGACTAGGATAGTCAAAAAAGATTTTTACAGATTTCCTCTATATTCAATGTGAATAAAACTGTTATACAGATAATTATTTTTGGGTTATAACTATGGCAAAAAACACTGATTAATGTTTTATCTAAAATTGTGATGGTCACTTTGAACGAAAATATCACTTTAATGAAGGATTAGGTACAGTGCGCACTTTATCAGCATACTGTTTTTACCAGAGACTCTCAAACATTAGTGTAAAGCTTTGAATGATCAGTTATTTATCCCAATCGATTTTAGTCACTTTGCACATGTAATGTTTCATAAGGTTACACATGTAACTAGTTGACTATTACTATTATTTAAGAAGTTACATAAATATTACATGCATGTACACATCATTATATGCAAGACACATAGAGTCTATATGATGCATGTGCTATTTCGTTTTAAGTGTAAGTATGCAATTTGCTCAATATTTCTATACAAATATAATAAGTATGCATTGTAATGACAATATACTAAAACGGAAAAGTATTTATTTATTTAAACAGGCCATTATGAATGTATCGGCGAATGATTCTACAACGACAACAAGCCAACTTTATCAAACAAATATGCCAAATGGTAGGACAGGAAGCTCTTCACCCGATAGTCTTGAGTTGACGACTGTAAATGGCAGAACCATAAGTGACGAAAGACCTGGAATGTCCTCGAACAACAGAATAGTTCCTGCTGCAGAAGTCATCATAGCTGATGAAAATGTATGTTGAATAATAAGATTCTAAGCACTACTAACACTAGCCTTAATCTAAATAAATCGAATAAGTATTGAATGATTGATTATTAGTCTTGATACATTCTGAAAATCACTGCAAAATTATCAGCAAATCAACAGAAAATCCAAATGTACTAAGAGAATATGACAATTAATCGACATATCTCGGCTCGACAGATTTAAAAGAATGGATACAGTCAATTTTGAAATAGCGTGACCAATATGAAAGTAAAATGATATGATTTTTAAACTTCTTTGTGAACGTTTAATAACGTTGTGTTTCGATTTGCAAGGTTCCTGTTGAAGATGATTCTGAAAAACTAAGAAAAGATTACTTACCTGAATTTGACTTCATAGATGGTGGTTGTTTACAACTTGATCTCAAGATTCTTGGATTGATGTGTGGTATCAATGAATCGGCACTTCAGGTAAAATAGGAGTTTATCAATAACAGTGGAGAATAGACCAAATTGATGTTTGTTTACAGCATAACCCTTGAGTCAAAATTGACTCTACCCTGGCGGTCACTTGTTTTGATATAGATTTGAATCAAGAACAAACTAAAGATTATTCATGTTCCATACTAAGAGGCTCTGAGCTCAGATATTTTAAAAGTATGTAGAATTGCCTAGTAATTATTTACCAAGATTGTGCAAGAGTTCACCTTATGTAGACTAACATAAAAATGTTTTCAAAATCTTAACAAAAAATGTAAGGCGAAAAGCTTACACACTTTTATGTAGCATCTCTTAACTGTATTATACGTGTATCCGAAGATAGTTCAACTGATATCCATAGGCTAAAATTGACCCCGCCCTAGGTTCATTACTTTACGTAGACTGATAAAGGAAATATTTTGAAAATCTTGTTCGCAATAACTAAACGATCCAGAGCTTAACTATTTGGTATAACTATAGTTATGCCTTGGGATGAAAATCGGTCCTATCCATTTGTTTTACTTTCTTGTTTTTAAGCTACTGTGATGAGCGTATGACCATGTGTTTGGCTTTGCAAATATTGTCAACACTTACCGTGACCTAATGACATACTAACTGTCTTTTTGGACTACAGCAATCAAATAAGGACTATGTGTTCAATTTTGCAAACAAATTTTAATATCTTATTTGGTGATATGGCCTTTAAACAATTTGAGCTATTTTTGTTTATGAAGATAAAGTCATAACTGAACCCTCATGTGCCAATTTGTAAACGACTTCGAATGATGTTTTGTCGCTTCTTGCCGATGATGACCTTGCATTTCATGTGTTAAGCCTGCATTCAAACAATAAGTAGCAGTTACACAGACTTAAAACCTGAACCATTGATGTACGTTCTGTTTTTTGCAACCTCGTTGTTGTATAATGGTCAATGATTCTCAAGTATGTGATATAGGACCATTTCTTTCAGGATTACATTCGAGAGCAGCCTGGCAACGTGAAATCTGTAAATATTGTGACAGAGATAATGAAAGTGCTGAATAGTATGTATGCTCATGTCAATGCAGACTCCATTGCTGTGATAACTGGTATCTTCGAAACACTTATAGAGCTCACCGCCGTAAGAAACTTTTTCTTTTATCATGTAATATATCATGAAGAAGTGAGGAATTAAATACACTCAGCCAATTTATTCAGCAGACTCAGACATATGCAATTAGGTACATAAAATCAAGTACAGTAATAGAATAATGTTGAGGGTTAGAATTTCTAAGTGTTACGATTTAGACAGAGCTCGGCTGTGCGACTATGTTACTAAAGTGTGCTTTGTATTTACAGGGTAATAATACAAACAAGGTCGTGGTGTTTGACAACAGAATATGTGACTACATAATTCATATTCTTCGCGTTAACGAGTACAAGGGCTGTACAAACAGACAGGTTAGTCAACTGACTTATACTTGTGAGCCTGCCAGAGAACTAAAGCTTATATTATGTATTTCTATTACCTACGTCAGCTTAATTTCATGTTCACTGACTTATTGCGGTAAGCTTTAGTATTTCTAAACAAATGAGTATCGTACATTGTTATGTATGTTGTCTACCCAACACAACATATTTCATTCTATGTTATAGGTTTATACAATGAAAAAAGTTATGGGATACTTAGTGAGATGTTTAACAGAAGAAAACCAAAGTGCAGAGAACGAACCTACCTCAAATCTACCAAAGGTATATAATATATTTTCACAATTTTTTTGTTGGAAAGGGATACATAGGGTCGCTTTGTCCGTCGGTCCGTCCGTCGGTCCGTCCGTCCGTCCGTCACACAAACTTAACGTGGCTTAACTTTGGCATTTCTTAAGATTTCTTCATCAAACTTTACAATTGTATGCTTTGACAATAGGGTCATGATGCCACCAAATTTTGTAGGTCAAAGTCATTTTGACAGAGTTAGCCCCTTTTTGTACGTGGATTTTGTCTGAAAACTTAACGTTGGCTATAACTTTGCAATTTCTTAAGATTTCTTCATCAAACTTTCAAATTGTATTGCTTATGAAATAAGGGTCGTGATGCCGCCAAATTTTGTAGGTCAAGGTCATATTTGACAGAGTTATGCCCCTTTTTATACTTAGATTTTTGCATAACTTTGCCATTTCTTAAATTTCTTTATCAAACTTTCAAATTGTATTGCTTATTGTCATTAAAGGGTTGTGATGCTGCCAAATTGTGTAGGTCAAGGTCATATTTGACAGAGTTATGCCCCTTTTGTACTTAGATTTTGTCACGAAAACTTAACGTTGGCTATAACTTTGCTATTTCTTAAGATTTCTTCATCAAACTTTCAAATTGCATTGCTTATGACATAAGGGTCGTGATGCGGCCAAAGTTTGTAGGTCAAGGTCATATTTGACAGAGTTATGCCGCTTTATATATTTAGATTTTTGCTATAACTTTGCCATTTCTTAAGATTTCTTTATCAAACTTTCAAATTATATTCTTATGTCAAAAGGGTTGTGATGCTGCCAAATTCTGTAGGTCAAGGTCTTATTTGACAGAGTTATACCCCGCTTTTGTACTTAGATTTTGTCAAGAAAACTTAAGTTGGCTAAACTTTGCCATTTCTTAAGATTTCTTCATCAAACTTTCAAATTGTATTGCTTATGACATAAAGGGTCATGAGCCGCCAAAGTTTGTTGGTCAAGGTCATATTTGACAGAGTTATGCCCCTTTTTACACTTAGATTTTGTCACAAAATTGTTGGTTATTCTGACAAAGCATAAGAGGGCGACACAAGTGTTCTACTGAACACCCATCTAGTTATTCATATATCCACAATGTCTTGTTTAAACTGGAGATGTGTTTATATTGTTTAGTTACTTGAAATAAGATACATTTATATAGGGCATTTGATCTAACATAATTGTTACATTGTTTGCCTGAAAACTATATGCAAAAGAATTGGAAGAAAATAACGTTTAAAATTTATAATTCAGGAAGTGATGGAAATTATGGACACAGATGTTATGGTGACAGTTATGACTGAGGCAAAGATGTTATGCGAGGTATAAAGATAACTTTAGGTCTTTGATTTCAATTCTCTATATCAACTAAAACAAATCTAAATATTTTATGGAAATGCCAGGAGACGAGTTCAAATTACATCAATGTGTAAAAACCTATGTTGTAAAGTACATGTACGTAGAAAGACCACTAGATTTTGATTAATAGAGCAGACGTTCAGTGAGATCCAGTTTTTACCAATACACTTTACATGGATCATGGGACTGTGTCAAATAAGACAGTTTTCTCTGAAAACCGTGTTTTGAATTTTTAACTCGTCTAAGCACAGACGGTCATGGTGAGCTATTGTGATTACCTTGTGTATAGCGTCCATTGTTCGTCGTATGTCGTTATAAATATCTCTTCCGAAACCACTTGACCTGATTTAACCAAACTTCACAGAAACGTTCCCTGCATGGTCCTCTATCAAATCGTTTCAATTTTGAATTGCGTGCCATGCTAACCAAACGGAAAAACTGTAAACACTTCTTTTCAAGACCTGCTAGACATAACGCTTATATACATGTTATGCAGTGTAGTGGTCTTCTACAACGTTCGTTCAAATAAGAAACCTGGGATCAAAACTTGCCCCTCACTGAAGATCACTTGTTTTATGCACTTATATAATAGTAACATCTTGATAAAGCTTAGCTATTTAGTATGTAGCAGTGTCAAGTGGTCCTCTTTATTCAAATCATGTTCTTTGATTCAAAATTGATGACAACCTGTGTGTCACAAATACCACCTTGACTACTAGTATATGCGATAACCGTGTAACAATCGATCATTTTATCCTTTCAATACGTAATTGAAACCTTCACAAGACATGATTGCATCCTTCTTCACCTACCTCGGTTCTTACAACAATTTTATTACTCTTGATTCAGTCCTTTTTGAATCTGCTATAATACTGTTCGACAGTTAAAAGTTGTTTAAACTATTTATTTGTTGTGGCAAGGACCTTTGGACAGGTGTTGTCATGCAGTTTTCATATGGTTCAAATATCTACCACATGGCAAGTTGTTGTTTACTTCAGGAAAATACATTGCAAACATATTTGTTATGCCGCCTCCCTTTCAAAGAAGTTGGGGTCTATTGCTTTGCAGCTTTCGGTCTGCGCGGTCAGTTTGTCGGTCCGATCAATGTCTTGAGAAGGCTTAAACATTCAGGCTACAAAAAAGACATGGACATTGTTCATGGACAGTAGAAACACCTATCTATTTTGAAGGCATTTTGTCAAAGGTAAAATTCAAAGTGACCTCGTTTTTTAAAACGGTTTTCGCTCAATCGGCCTAGAGGTCTCAAACTCAATGTTCAAATGTTCAATGGTCAAAGGTCAAGTTCACAGTGACCTTGTATCTAAAAATGGTTTGTTTTAACAGAAGTTTTTGTATAGAGGCCTCTTACTAGATATTGACACTAGTTATGTACAGTAGATTGTTCCTACACAGTCATAGGACCAGATCACAATGATGTCGCATAAAAATAGTTTTCGGTCAAACACTTAGAAGGCTTTGAACTTGATAGGGACATTGGTCATGTACAGTAGATAAACCCTATTCATTTTCGAAGGTTAAGGTCACAGTGAACTTGTTTTTAAAATTGGTAGTGACGTTGGTCATTGACAGTAGTTGACCCCTTTTCACCTAGAGAGTAAAGGTCAAGGTCACAATGTCCTCGTAATACACAACTCGCTCAAGAGCTTGAGAAGGCTCTGACGTAGGAATCTAAAACTTGTTAGGGACATTAGATAAGATTATCCCTATTCATTTAATGGTCACTGGGACAAAGGTCAATATCACATGTTTCCGTTCAAGAAACTTAAAATGTAACAGTAGTTTCAGCTACGGTCTTGAATAGGTTAAAGTTTAAGGTCACAGTTGCCTTGCATTTAATAAAAACCATTTCTCAGTAACTGGGCAATACTTTGACATAAAGTCTTCAGATTGCTATAATTATGATTAATTTATAGTAAATAATTCCTATTGATTTGTGAGTCATAAAGTCGAAGGACACGATTGTAGTGACATTAGGTTAAAACTCAGTTTCCGCTTAATTACTCAATAAAAATTTGACCTAGTGTCTGCAAACGTGCTTGGGTCATTTAATGAGAATTTTACGACACCTATTGATCTCTTATGTCTTCTGGGTCACTAGATCATCAGCAATTGATTGCGTTGTAGTTATGTCGGGGAAACATAAGTGTTTTACAAATATATCTTGTTATGAATGCATCTAAATAAAACGTTATCAAAATTAAGATCCTTACAGTTTTTCCTAAATTACTTATGTTATTCTTTGAATAAAAGCTATAAACCTGTTTCTGTTTATTTTATAGACAAATGAAGAAAAGGAACTCCGCACATTACTGCAAGTCGTTGGGTTCCAGTACTATCATCTTTTGGCGCGGAAGCTTGACCTTTACCCTGAATTAGACCATAGTTGTGAGTTGTTGTCTTTGTACAATTTTATATTGATTAGTTTACAATGATGATTTTATGCTCCATATTTTTTTAGGAAAGAAGTAGTAAGTTATACAATGATGTTTCTAAGGAATATCATTGCCTTTGTAATTCAGCTTATTATTCTATAGCAATATTATCAAATAATATCCGTTGTATGAAATTGAATGTAGACTGGAATATGATACTTTTTTGGGGTAGACAGTGGCCAAAATAAAATATACTGTATATTTGAACACGCTTTGTCAACAATTCGGCGCTCACCTTGAGTGGTCAAGTTTTTTGTTGTTAGTTTACAGTTAGAATGGAGAATAGAAGATAATTTAAGCGCTTTGACAACTGAAACAATGTGCCTGGGAAAGCTTTCATGATCGCTGGATATGCGCCGGCGTCTACAGTGGCTTCAAGAAACTTCTACTCATTATCCGCTCAGTGTATTTTCCATCAAATTAGGCAACACTTGTTCTGTAATTAAGCTCTCCTAAAATGTTTAAATTGTTACTTATTTTAACAAAATGGCCACCATAGTAGGAAATAGAAACATGTTTGAAAATCGTCAGAACCATAAGACATAGAGCTTTGTAACATAGCATTGTAAAGTGATCCACTGTAAGGTTTGTTCAAATCATGCCGAGCCCAGGTGGTCTCTTGTTCTAATTATTGACTTGCAGTCAAAAATGGACCCGCCATTGTGACCTTATATCTTGTTGTCGAGACTATGTTATTTAAGCCATGTATATAAATATATGCAATCGCTTACGGGGGTAACTTTGACCAATTTACCTACTGTTTTGTTATTGAAGTTACAACAACCGTGTAAAAGTTTGGCAAACAAATTTCAATATTTAACCTTAATACTATCGACTTAGGCCTTTAGAACTAACTTCTGTTTTTTTGAAGCTGCAATAATGAAGTCTAGACCAGGTGTGCAGATATGTAAACGAGTTTTAATGTTTGTTTGAACTTTTGGCATTGATGTTGTTTTCGTCTCTATACAAACGACCCGTTAGCTTTAAATATAAATTTTGATATGTAAGCTGCAATCATGAAGTCTGGACCAGGTGTGCTGATATGTAAACGAGTTTAAATGTTTGTTTGCACTTTAGGCATTGATGTTTTCGTCTCCATGCCTTTAAATAGACTTGATACGTATGTTGACTTGAAACTTATTTTGAATTTGTTTTCTTTGATCTTGTTGATAACCTAATAAGCTAGTATTGGCTATTGGTGTCCATGTGAGCGGTACATGGTTATAACGTCTCTCTTGTTTATCATACAAAGCCATATGAAAACTTAAATATTTAAGAAAGAAAGTACTTTCAAAATCGATGAATTTGATTTCTTTAAAAATACTATTAATACTAGAATTGAGAAACTAATGAAAAGAAAAATGTTTAGCAAACCTTTTATCAGAAGTATATTATATCACGGCTTTGTGTTATTGTAGCTATACTGAAGACTAAAGATGAGAAAAGTGCCTTTGAATACTATGCTGGCAAAACATTGTCTATCGAGATAGTGAAAGACGATGTCCTACAGAAGTTATACTTCCAGGTCAAGGACAAGGTAACAATCCTAGTTACAATGTACATTAAAAACCTCAGACAAGAACCAAGTTAAAATTGACATGTTGATATCAATGCGAACTGTACTTTGAATTAGTATTGTTCTGCGATAGGATACAATTAAAAAATGCTTACATCAGACATCTACATTGCAATTATTCTATGATGTGAAGACACAGTTGAATTTAATTATTTTTTTTAATTCTAAAATTGTAAGATGATTATTATTTCCCTTACTCGAACTTATACTTGCATTTTAATGCATTTATCTGCGTTTCTATGTTATTTTCAATTAATTTTACCATATTAAGGGAACATCAAATAAGAAGGGAGCATGAAATAGTTACACTAGTTCAAATTTAAGGTTTTTTTTCAAAATGTAAAATTGTAAGATGATTATTATTTCAATGCATTTATCTATGTTTCTATGTTATTTTAAAGAAATATTACCATTTCAAGGGGACAGTCTGAATTTAAAACTAGTATGCTCAAAGCCTTCATTTTATATTATGCATATATTTAAATGTCGACTTGACACTGGTATAGTATAGTCATTTAAAAATACGAATGTCATCAACAAACTTTTCTTAAATGCTGTATGGCACTACTGTGGACATCAAATTAATACAGAGCATGTAGATTTTTAAATCAGCTTAATTATCCATAAAAGACAAACTAATTGTGCACATGAATTTGAGTGATGGCGAGCTGACATGAAGCAATGCTTAAGATCAAAAATATTAGGACGTGCATGTTTGGATTTTCTTATTCACCGGAGAAATGTACAAATGTACTGTAGATGCAATATTTCAAGAAGTAGGCTTTCATATGTAAGAATGTTTTATATGTACTACATTATTAGCATACTTAGTTGAAAGGACAAATTCAGGTATACCAGTAGATCCATCGTTTGATATCCTGTTCAATATCAATCTATCGTTCATTTGAATACATTTTTCTAAATAAAACATGCATGTTCTCCTGCGACAGGTTGCTAGTGCAAATCCGTCAATTTGAATAGATAACCGCAGAGGTTCGTCGAAAATCCGTCACCGAGGGAACTTTTGGCGGGAACGAGGCCGCCGAGTTCCCGAAACAGTACCCGAGGTGACGGATATTTCCATCTGAGCCAAGTGTCTCAGATCGAAATTTTCTGCATGCCGTCTTGCATTGTAAAGCTGATTTCTTTATTCAAACTTATCAAAATGATGAATTATCTGAAAAACAAACGATTTTCCGACGCTGTTTTAAAGGACGTCACAAGTTTATAAACGTTACGTCATAAGTAGTTCACGAGAGTCATCTGGCATAGGAGGGGTGCCAGACCGGTTTTTCCGGCATGGGCAAAATCACCGGAAATGCCGATCCGATATGCAAGAAAAGGGTTATGTAAGACGTTTTTTTTTGTTGATTTTTGTCTCTTTGCAGAGGGTATTGAGAAAAGAAATCAAAGAAAGGGTAACGTACGAAGTTGACAGGTCATCACAATGCAACAAGATCCGTGATTTCATGGACTGGACAAGGGACATTATCAGTGATATAAATCATCGGAAGCGTGTATCTATAAATCCACTGGGAAGATTATTATTGTCTGCTTGGTATGTATTACATTGTACATGTTGTATCTTTAATACCTTTCTATTTTATCTTAAGTTGTCTAGACTATGAAAGTATTTACAGTTTTGTCCACATTCCTATAAAAGTTTAACTCGTGAGCGAATGTGTGCGCTATATGTCTTAAAGTTACATATTTATTAAATCTCTTGTTCTAGTTCATAAATACGAACATTGATATCATTGTTTTGATAAGTTATGTTAAGTAAAGCATTGAGCTCCTTTTCAAATTTTGAAAGTTTATAATGTCTTTCTCGGGAAATTTGTTTTGCGGACTTGATTGGTGATTCCCTTATTTATATCTTACAAATTTCCCATTTAATTTGTTTGCTTTTAATGTCGGACGACAACAACTAATTTATAGCTTCGATATATTTGTCATCTTTAAGTAAAGAGTTATTTGATTTCTAAAAGCAAGGTCCTCGCTAATTTGGTGTTCTTAATTTGAGAGAAGTTGCCAAATGATCTTTTAACTTTTACAGACATAATGTCAGCAGTATTCAGCATTATCTTCTAAATAATAAAGGTTGTGTGTCTGGGTCTTTCTTATGAGTGTTGCGCTTTGTGGACCTGACTTTTTCGTCAATTTGCGTAGAACTAAAAGCAGTTTTATCAGTAGACATTTATATACTGCTAATGAATCACATCTTGTATAAAATGGGTGCAATCAAAATAATTAAATTCAGTATCGGCATAAACTTAAATTTGTATGTAATTTGTATCATAATATCGTGAAACTTCTAGCATGAAATAATGTATAGTATCGTGAAACTTCTAGCAGGAAATAATGTCTAATATCGTGAAACTTCTAGCAGGAAATAATGTCTAATATCGTGAAACTTCTAGCATGAAATGATGTCTAAATCGAAGAATCTAGACTGCTGTTTTTGCGCGTGTACATTTGATGTTATCACAACTATCAGTTTTTAAATTAATCATATTTTACGTAACTTTAGTATAATATCGCACGAGAAAGCTTTGAATTTAATGTGCATTTTTCATTAAGATATATGTATAAGCAGTTTTGCATTTCGATATCGCACTTGTTATACTTGCAGGCTACCACTCAACTATTCAACACTGTTTGTTACCCTGTTACTATGCGTTTGTGTCACAGTAACCTGGAAGCAGGGAGAAACTGGTGTATTTAGGTTAGTGTTTAACAAGTCATAAAGTAAGAGCAATGCCGTTCCCGATCAGTTGTGGAATTTCATATTTTAAGAATGTATATCGTTGCCTGAAAACATGCAAATATAGAAACAGGTCAGAAGAAGGCAGTCCCCCTGTTTACATTCACGTACCTCATCATGATGAGGAGTAAGACATCATAAGGGCAACATCTTCGTATGAAGAATATCATTGCTGGTTTACAAAGTGACAGGTAGGTTTTTAACCTTCGAAATGCTTGGGCAAAATGCAGATATTACATTGTTAACCCATCCGTCTGAATGGCGCTAATGAAATCAAACAATGTAAACTCAGATCGGAACAAAGTGTGCTTGTTGCGATAAATGCTGTTTGACCTAAGTATTGCAAATGGTGGATAGGCTTATAAACTAGTCTATATCATGTATTTTCAGATACAACCCGTCATTCAGATTCAGAGACACTGATGTAGCAGTTGTAATCTATGTGTTTGGTGGTATACACATCTTCTTGTCACTGGCTCTCTTCTACAGTTACATTATTGCAAACAGACCTGTGTTTCCATCTGTTGCAGATATCAATAGCTGGTGGAGGTGCGTTTCTCTGTATATTTTACATGTAAATTTAAGGTTTCTAAATCCTTTCACGCTTACATTTTGCTAATGATTGGTCAAATTAGCAGATGGGGAAGTGTTTGCGGACTTAAACATGACATTCTTCTTAAATCATTATTTATAAGTGTTTTACCTCCGGTTTTTGTTGGTAACACAAATTCATTAGTTGATTTTAAAGCTTTTTCAACTAAAAGACTGCCATTAAATGTATGTTAGCCATTGCATATGAGTAGAAGCAACACACAAATACCATCTTATTAATAACTACAACTTATAAACATATTGTCAGTATGAATTGTTTTGCAGAGGAAGGAATGATGGGCAAAATAAACAGGAGGATAGCTGGACCGACAAAAACGAGAAATCAAAACTTGAAGTGAATGTGTACGATTTCAAACCCATTTATTACCTGGTATGTTTTATGTCTTGTTTAAGTAATGCATGTATTTTTTATTTGTGTATGATACGAAAATCGAATTTGTACTGGCAAATGCAGAAAAACCACTAATAAGGTCTTTAAATTGTCGAGTGGAGTGATGCCATGTTAACCAAAGTAGTATGGGTAAAGATGGTACTAATGCGTCTTTTTCACGCATAAATTTTGAAGTGATAATCAGTTTTTAGGCTTTAATGTGTAATGTTGTTCCGTCTTTAATATGTCTATTTGATATAAAAACCAAGATACTTGCGAAAACTATTTGTTACATAAAAAAGACGAACTTTGGTAAGGTATAATGTCGTTCCCTCTCTTATATGTTTATTTGATTAAAAAAACTACGACACTTGCGAAAATTAATGTTTGCATTCAGTAGACGAAATTTAGTCTTTCAGGTGTAGTGTCGTTCAATTTCTAATATGTCTATTCGATAAAACAACAAGATACCGGCAAAAACTATTTGTTGCGTTCAGTAGACGACATTTAGGCTTTACGGTGTAATGCCGTTCCATTTCTAATATGTTTATCGTCATATGAATAGTTAATTTTTGAGCAGTTGAACGGTTTCTGTTCTAGGTTGCTTCTGTTTTTATAAAGTACAAGCAAACTAGAGCAGAAACCGTTAAACTATATCAAAAACATATTCTAGAGGAGTATGTAAATAAGTCAGATACTACTCTAGAATATGTTTTTAATATCTAAACAAATTGATGTCACAAACAATATATCCATAAAATTTATACATAGGTATTCGAAATGCAGTTAATTGACATATGTAATGTAAACTCATACGTGTTCTTGTCAGTATATCTGCTGTAGATTTTTTGCTGGCATAGCAACAAAAGGAATCGTTACATTTATACATGATAGTGGAACTGATCGGCCTCTAAATAGAATTATCAGTCATATAGTATTGCTTTTTATTACTTTTTTCGCATAAAGAATATTGTAAACCAGCATGCAAATCATTGCAACATTGTTGTTTGGATTTTTCTTAAGGAGAAAGAACAAAAATGAGCAAAGGATTAATCATGAAGATATGTAAATGTAGACCAACTTAAAAATAAGGAAAAGATTATAGTCGACTCATTTTTCCAGTTATTTGCCGAAGAAAATGCGTGTTACAGTTGATAAATGCTGGAACAGGAAGAAAGGATATCTTGATAGAAAGACGTTTGCCTTTTCACCATCTTAATCTAATACACAGGTTGTAAACGAAACTAGCTCGTAGGTTTAAACAACTAAATGTTCAATTCATCCGATTTATGTTGCCTATCACGTCGGTGCGAAATTGATTCCCCCGGTCCCTCTCCAAAACTCTCAAAGTTTGCCGATCCAACATCCCCGGGTTTTAGGACCTTGTATTGTTTTCACTTCGCTCGTCTGACTTCCGCCCTTTGACATACTCTTCCGGATTTTTTTCAATATCAGAGTTATCTGTCTAACTTTTTTCTCAGTTTTGACACTATTCATATACAAATTACTGATTCCGCATATAACACACTTACGTAGAAAAAAAGTTTAATTAATTTTGGGTCGTTTACCGTATCACTGAGTAATGGGTGGTTTTTTCCACTTAACCAGACGACAATGAGCAAATGCAATCGTGTGCAGCTTTTCGCAATTTGGCAGGATAAATGTAATCGTTCCGAGTCAAAGAGGATATTACGTAGTTGGGGATCAAAATTTAGTAATACGAAAAAATCGAGTAAACAAATCGAGATTCTAGTTGATTTAAATAGAAATAAGGGAAAAAATCGGGACCGATTATATCGGGGGAAAAGGAAAATCGAGATAACCGTAGTCGAGATAACGAGAGTCGACTGTAGTTCCGAGCCTCGCATTGATGTTATAAACTCTTGTTTAAGCCTCAAGGTTGAAAAATCGTACTGAAAAAAATAAATAGATTCAATATATTGAGGAGAAATAGAAAAGGTTGTCAATTGGAAGTATTGAGAACCTAGACAGTTTGATCTTTCTTTCTTAGAAAAGTTTTATCTGACTGAATCATAGTGATGACTTATTGTCAGAAATACAGAAAATTCTGAATACATGTACATTTCTGTTTACGCTACTTGATTCCAGGTTTATCATTGCTGTTAGTAGCCCTCTTAGGTCTGGTAGTACTGTACATATACTCCTTTATACTGTTCGCATTTTATGGTGAGTGGATGTGGTCAGCAGAAGACGGACGTCATTGTAGAGCAATTTACGAGTGTTTCGTCTCGATTTTGCATCATGGACTAGTTGCAGGCCCATACAATGTGAGCTATATTTTACATATTATACTGCAGACGATCAAGTTAATTTTTGACAAAATTTTATATCAAATGAAAAGAAAAAGTGTGTATTATAGAAAATAATTTAGAAAGTTAATTTCAACGCAACCGCTTTCTTTAACTACTCTCATAAACATGATAGTAACTTACATGATAGCACGGGCTTTAATCAATGTGTTCATAAGTGAAGGGTTTAACTCGACAGAATGGGTTTTTATTAGGTTGTTTATGAACGATGCTGCTAAACCAAGATGATCTATGATCATGTCAGACGCAGCTCAAATGATCTGACGCCATCTGCGAATTAACATTCTGTCGACCTGTAAAAGAAATTATGGATGTAAGCGAAAAACAGCACATCGCTATCTGATACAAATGTGCATTTATTAACATTGGTCAAGCAGTCATGCTATGTCAGGTCAATGACAGTTTGGAATAAAGCAAATGCTTAAATGTTCCCGGTGAAACATAAATGAAATACAAAAAACTAACATATACTAACAAGACATACATATTCATAAGACATATATATACATAATAAGTAAAAAAGTCAAAAGATTTGCCGGAATAAATAAATTATCAAATAGAAAAATAAACAAAATTATAACTATATATGATGTCGTTTATTTTTCTTTTTTTATAATTTACTTATTCCGGCAATCCTTTTGACATTTTACATATAAATATATAATGACGTTAATATTCTATATAAATATATATCGAGAGAAAGTAAATAATAAATAAATAACATCGATTTTGCAGGTTTGTCCAGTCAAAAAGTGACAATCTGAGAAATCTTTTAAGAAAAAATAATTGTCAATGTTTTGACAAATGAAATTTAAATATATACTAAACGAAACTTCTAACGCATCCCCTGCCCTTTTCCTTCATTATCTAATTACATACCCTTCCAATATCTGTCAGCTTTTTATGAAGACAGTGGTCGAGTGATAGGAAGAGCATCGGCAATAACCCAATTTAAGTCTACAGAGGTTAAAGTGTTAAATTAGAATCATCTGCCATGTAATTTGAACCACTCGATCAGTTTGAAATTCATGTAACAGAAGTATCTACCCAGTGTCTTTATAAATGCAAAACAAGATACCTTTTGTTCGAATGTAGCTAAAACTAAGCTCGCAGTTATTTGAAGGCTTGATAATTCAAAGAAGACAGAAAAGGGCAGGTATTGCGTTAGAAGTTTCGTTTAGAATAATATTTGTGTTATTGACAGAAAAGGGCAGGTATTGCGTTAGAAGATTCGTTTAGTATAATGTTTGTGTTATTAGTTTGATGGTATACAAAATGTGGGTTCTGACATTTTTCAGCAATTTGAAGAACAGATGGGGAGAAGTTTTAACCAAGCTATTGGTATAACATTCTTCGATGTATCCTTCTTTGTTATCATTACGACCATTGGTCTATACATCATCTTAGGAATCGTCGTCGATAGTATCTCTCAACTCAGACGTTCTAAGGTCAGTTTGAAATACATTTTCAGCAAAGTTTCATGTTGGATCTGTCCCGTTTAAACACTTTTGCTGTCTCTTCTTCTCTGAATTCTTTAACCTCACTTTCTGCGGACAAAGTGTTTCGTTGAGACAATTACAATACACAATTATTATGCGAGAAGTTCGTGTTTTAATCCACGACAGGCAGGTCTGACTGATAATGTCTTTTTTCCTTAGGAAGTTTGATAATGACACTTTTCTCTCATTAGAAGTATCCGAGGTGTTGCAAAACTCTGAAGCTGAATTTTATACACTAGTGTATAAAATATAACTGAAATATCAATATGACTTTAATATGTTAAATTGTACCTTTTAAAATCATAATTGCAGTCGAAAATTAGCAAAGACACACAGACCAAATGTTTCATCTGTTGTCGAGACAGTTATGACTTTCACAAACAAGGAGGGGTAAGATTACGTTTTTAATACAAATTGTCCTTTGTAATGACAGTCATACTTCATCGTCATGCAAACATGTACGTTTGAAGTGTACTTTACTGTAAAATGTACGTATTGTGTTTATAGACTGCTTAGTACCTTAAGGAAATCAAGTATTGATCGTTAAAATTATAGTCGGTCCCAAGTCAGGCTGATTGTTAAGACCAAAAAAACAAAAATAATATCAAACAGGAAATGCCACGTACCAAAAACGCAGCCTCCCCAAAACGAGCCCCACAGCACCCAGAAGCGCACACCACCAACACACACACACACACACACACAACACACACACACACACACACACACACACACACACACACACACACACACACACACACACACACACACACACACACACCAACACACCAACACACACCAGCACACAAAGCAAACACACGAGGACAAAACGAACAATTAAAGGAACACAGTGGGGCACCGCCTTGGAACGGTCAGTGGCAAAAACACCACTGGGGAGCTTAAACCGGTTTATGGTGCGCACCCAACCTCACTCTTACCCCCACCATGTTAATTTTGTTACATTCTGTAAAAAAAACGAAATACAGACACCAGTCTTCATATTTAAGTGAAGCACATATTTCCAACTAAAGATGCTTTACAGGTTGAAAGTTTCAGTAGACATGTTACACTAGAACATAATATGTGGACATACTTGTACTTCTTCATTCACCTTGATGAAACCAGACCCTACGACTACTCTCCCATGGAGCGCTATGTGCATAGACTGGTAAGTAGGCACAACTTGTGTTTAGAATGAATTAGGTTAAGTTTAGCTCTTAAGTGTTACACACTCTGTTGACGAACTTATCGGTCTAAACATATCTGCAATATTGTCATAGTTAATGTTATACTTGATAGTTACTAGTAAATCATTTGGGCATGCTTCATTTAAAGACACTTTATGTTTAAGTTTTTATAGCATTCTGGATTGTTCATGCAATTTATTGTATCGAAATGCACCCCTCATAATAACTATGGGTATCATACAATATTGATGTGCGTATCCCCGATACACGAATCCTTATAAGATTGTAATCAAACTTTGGTCAGATATGTATCTCATCAAGATGCGCCGTGTTACACATTCAATCCGACTGACTCAATGTCAAAGTTTCTTGTCCGCTCAACACCTCCTTAACCTCAGGTAGAATTAAGATGAAATTTGGATCAAATGTTAATGTTATCAAAAAGACATTCATGTCCCAACCGCCTTAGAAACTCGAATTTACCAAATAGATCATTTGATTTTCGTAGGCCCCTTGAAGGATTTTCTTAAATCGTCGGTCAACTGTTCATCCCATCGTGATGAAATCACTCTGACTGAAAGAGAATGTCATCGGGGCCCCTTTTAAAAATACTTAGTCAGCTGTCAAATATTATCAAAAAATGTGTATAAGCAGTTTTCTAACAGTGTTTCGTCGTCAATATCGTTCTCAGGGATCAAATGTATTGAGACTCTATCTCCTGAAACTTTTGAAGGATTTTTATAAACCTGGATCAACTTTTCATACGTACTGTGACGACGTGCAGATCCCATGTTTCAAAGTTCCAGCTCAATGTAAAGATCACAGTCAGGAATCAAATGCAATGAAAGTTGATCTCAAAAATGCCCTAAAACGCTTTATACTATATTCATGAAAGTTTTGTCAAATAATCTCCGTACCAAGGCACTGTTTATAGTGCATATTTCATCCATTTTTGTCTTCTAGCAATGTAATGGTTAACGGGTAATGGTCATGGGACTAAATTTCCCGTTCCCTCTGTTTTACCTAAGCTTTGCGAAACATTTGAAGTTGACCCAACGCGGAAGTGTCCACTATATCATAATGATATGACCGCTGATACTACGTGTTGTGGTTTAGAGAGTATTTTAATCACGTTCAATGATTTATTCTTATTGTATAATGTATCAATCTTCCATTCGTGACATTTTATCATTTCAGTTGGTGAAAAAGAATTTCGACTTCTTCCCCCTTGGTCGAGCTTTAAGTTTAGAAGATAAAGCCAATGCTGTTCTGACCAAGAGATAGGGACATTTCACAGTCTACAGAAATTTGATAGGCAAAAGTGATGCTTTTTCTGAGAACATATTCTTAGTAAAGGGATTTCTGATAAGTAGTCAAGGTTACTATTTAACATGACTTAATCAATTTAGACCCTGTCAAAGAGTTACCATAAAAGAGAGTAGTAGAAATGATGACTGGGAAAGAAAAACAAGAGATGAAGAAAGAATCAACAGGAAATAAGTTAAAAGCAGAAATAAGAAAACAGACAATAGATTAATTTTAAAGTCTGCTTTGACAATGATCTGACCAATCAAAGGGTACTTTTCAGAATATCAAATGGCTTGACATAACTCTTGTTATGCAGAAATACTTACATAAGGCTTAATGCAGCTACACCAAGAAATTTATTCAGCTGTTAAACCATTCTGAGTCTTAGTACACTGAACTGAAACAAGAAAGATTAGTGGGTAATTTTTTAGCGGAATGTCGGAAACAAGCACTTAATGTTGCACAAACTTTTAAAATATAAGTTTCAGTGAAAATGTACACACAGTATCTATAGATGTGTTGTATAGTGCTGTAAAATACTAGGACGAGAATCAGCACAAGCGTCCAGAAGGCTTCTCTTACGAAATATGTAATGTTGTGGAGTGAGAATTAGCCCGGAAAGTTTGTTTGTGACAGGTTTGAGCGAATTATGTTAGGTTTTAGGAATTCTTTGTGCTATACAGAGCTAAAGCAAGCTCGAGATGTCTGTTATTATACAGTATTCAGCTGTTTGACCGGTATACTTTCATTAGGGTACTTTAGTGTTTTCTCCACATAGTGGGCATAATGTTGAACTGTTTAACATGTGAGTCATAGCGTTAATGCTGTAATACGTGTGCCAATTTCTCGGGAGCCCTAATCAAAACGTCCATTTGTAATCAAATTGTGTAAAAAATTGTTTCAGTACAATTGTTTGCACACTTCTGTTGCTAGAATGTTCTAAACGTTTTACTGTCTTGTCACACCACAGCCCCAGGTTGTACAGTTGTGTGTAGAAAGTTAAAATAATTAAACATATTTGCTAAACACAATTATAAAGTCCTTTTGGTTAAAACAGTCCGAACAAATTCACACGAAAGGTACAATATTGATAGTGTAAACACACGTGCCAAACATTTTATAGATTTATAGATTGCTTGTTCTTGACTAAATTGATTTTTCAAGTAAACAGGCTAAGGGATTTTTACCAGTCGTACAACTCACTATCATTGACATAGATCGACAGGATATTGTTTGATAATGCTTATTTAGTATGTGTATGTATTATATACTGTACATGTAGTTATTAAATTATTTTTTATTTTGTACAGTTTTTACAAATATAATTGTTTAGATATATTTATTTATTTTCCCATACACGTACAAAAAGCAGTGCAACAGTATAGGATAGAAGTTATGTTTTGTTGCAATCGACAAAAATATATATGTTATGTTTGATGAATGTAAAACTTTGTATATACAAACCAAGAAACAATGACAGTATGGGTCATAAAAGACATATTTGAATTTATTTATTCTTGAATAGTTTTCTAGTATGTGTTTCCTACTTTATAGATAAAAATTATGAAACTGACGTAGCTATACATGGCGTTTTTATCGCTCAAAATTTTACATTTTACATATACAGTTTAGAACTTACCATGCCTATACGAAAGCTCTGCTTACTGTCTTGAACCGTGAAGATTTAAATCCTTTCTCTTTTACTGAAAATTATAAATTAGCTAGTGTGGGGAAACTTACAACAGCCCGAATAATTTCTTATTTGAAAGATTTATATTTGTTTTAAATAAAGGTATAAGGTTGTATCTTTTAAAATGGGTTATCTGTACTTATACATGCATGTCATTATATGTAATATCACTTTCCGTAAGCAATTAATCTTGTGTTGAACATTATGTTGTCTCCTTAAAGTTAGACTTTAACACTCTTTGTCCTAGAAAGATCAGTATTCACTGACGGCGTTGTGGTTTACTACAACATGGTTTGTTAAATTCCATAAAGCAAATTGAACGAATTCATTCTTTTTTGTCCGGTAACGGTATAAAAATCGGCTTTTGATGTTTTTGGAGGTACAACTTTATTTCTCGCGGAATAATCAGTGCTATCGTTAACGTCTTTTCGGGGCATTATACCACAGGCAAAACAACATTTGCCGAGCATGTCACAGAAACTGTCAGCGATGGCATAAAATTTGCAGTTTTACATTAGAATAAAACAATCAAGGGATGGGCGAGAGGGCGGGCTGGCGGCACGACTTATCATATACCAGTGTATTGTTTCGTTCACCTAGCCTTAGAGTGTTCGTTCATAAGTCTATGATATCGAACGTTTGAAGTGTGGGAAGTGTGTACAGTAAGGTTGTTTTTATATTGCATGATTTGAATTAGGGTCCTTAAATGAAAAGGAAACTAGTTTAACTTGAGTAGATATAAAATGAATTTAATTTTTAAAATAGTTTGGATGTTTAGGACAAGTTCGTTGTTCCCGCCCAATCAACACGTTCAAAGTAATAAAACGCCATGGTGATCCAATAACCTACAGTTTATATCCACAAACCGGTCTCTTAATTGAAGACAGCTCGCTAAAAATATTTTATTTACTTTCTGAAGCAATCGAAAGCACGATATGCGCATCAAGACTACTTTCAGACTTGCAGTGTATGTTACTGTCTATACCTTAAATCAGCTTAACCTCGCACCGCCCCGCCCCACCCCGCCTAGCCCAAGTTCATGTTAATATTTCTTTTCTTTAATCTCTGGTATAGATAAAGACTCTAAGCACTATTTCTTAACCATCCGATAACGCTAAAACACTCCTTTAAGACTACCGTAATGTCAGTCAGTATTTCTTGTACCAGGCCATTTATATTTTATTATTTCCTACAGTAAACAATTGTAGCACTGATAATCTCAACCATCTGAAACCTTTGCATTATAAATTGAATATTAGAAAGAACATTTTCCATTTAAAATGATTAAACCAAAACTACGTGAGATTGTGTGTCTGCAACTTCTATTAAATACATGTACTTGCACTTGAAATGCTTCTTTAATGCGAGTCACCGTTATAACAGGCATCTGTTTACTTCGTTTGAAATGCATATGATTCATATAATAGGCATCTTCGGACACAATTGCCATGGCTTTGTGAATGCAAACCCTTCGTTGTTGTCAATGAACAATAATTCCCGTAGAGTAGCATTCGTCATTATTTTTCCATGCTCCCTGTCAACTGGTCGATCAGCCGCGATGTAAGTATAGATAACCATGACTACATAACAAAGGGCCATAAAGATGGAATTACAACCGATATACTATTGTCCGATACATAGCCAATAATGACCGAGGCTTGGTCCCGACACAACACAATCAAGATTTTAATGTCCGTAGCTACTGTAACATTAGATAATTAATTGAAAATCGAAGTTATTTTTATCATTAAATTCTAGAAAGTTTTGACGTTGCGAGGGTAACTGGAGCATAGGGAGTAATAAAACCTGAAGGATGAATGAAAGGCGATTAGTTTAAAGCGGTGCTGGTGTTATTCAAACCTTAATACTTTTCCCGATGGGAGAGATGTGTATGATTCATTTATGTAGTTTTACTTGTGTTTTTCAACAGAAAGTAAACAGGACAGTGGTACAATCGTTCTAATTTTCATTTTAATGAAGTAGCCAGGGACTTTAAAGCTCAGATAGCATATTGGTACTTGAAACACAAACAATCGGATATAATTCTGTGCAAAAGTAGTTGAAATATTGAATATATAATCTTTTAAGAAATAGGGATCAACATGTTTGGTTGGTGTTACTATGAACAATGAAGAATTACTTCGAAATGAAATCTTCGTCACAGTTCAGCGCAAAGCGATGTGGAGTTGCTGCAGAGAAGGAAATAAAAGCCGCTAAATTAAATACATTCCGACGAAATACTATCGCAGGAGGGGTATCAAATAAACTAGACAAGTTCGAGGAATTGACACAAGATCTGCACAGAACGGAAATTGCATTTTCTTATAATATAAGTAAAATTGGCCCCGAAAGAAATCCAAGATGCACTCAGAAGCACAAACTAAACCAAGGAGAGATCGGTAAAGATGCATGCGCAGTAACTAAAGAAAAAGATTTCCATTTTATAAACAATTTAGCTTCCAAACATTTCTCACTAGAAGAAATGCGACCTAGATTTTCTGCACCAGGAAACAAAAACTCTCACACTGTTTTCACAGCTTCGGATCCGGTTGCAAATGCCGGACGCCACAGGAAATGGACAGGAATAAATCAGAGATTGCAGGTGACCAAGTGCATGTCCAGCTCGTGTAAAGATAGACGTGAACCGCAGAAAGATTTGAAAAACACTGAGTGTTCCCTCAGAAGCTGCAATAATTGTCATAGACGGTGTAATCATAACTCAGGAGACAAAACATTAAAGCAGACGAAATGTTATGTGGCTGAACAAAACGGTATTACTGTAGCACACAATGAAAATCATTATGTTAATTGTACAGACATTCCGGAACAAAATGTTAACAATGGGGTATTGTCTAAACTGAAAATAAGTGGCTCAGGATCTGATCTAGTGCTTCATTCTGAACCTCCGGCGTGGGGACATATCGGGTGTTCCGACGACGAGAACACTCAAAATGATAAAATGGTAGTTCAATTAACACCGCCAATCATGGAAATTGGCCAGGTGAAACACGCTAAGAGTACAGGTTCTTTGTTTAGTCCCCCATGTTCTAGCGTATCTTCTGGGTCCAGAAAGTCGTCTATATCACAGCGTTCTCTATTTTCTGTAACATCTTCCACATCGACGTGCTCATTGGCGGAGAAAATAATTGAGACGCGTGCACTGCTGATAAATAACGATATTGTACGAGATCAGAAAAACGAATGTGTAGAAGATTGTGATGGATTAGAAGGAACATTATGTATGTATTCAAAACAAACCGACACCACAAGCTTTCCAGAATTAACTTCAAGCATTCAAACAGGACAAGAGCATGACACTGCTTGTCTTCATCTCACAGGCAACAGGAAGCATATACCAGATGTTAAGCCAGCAGAAGGAGAAAATTGTAAACCTATAAAGCCTCTCCGTAAATATGTCCGCAGAGTTTTTGAGGCTTGAAATTACCGAGTGTATCAAACGTGTTTGCGAACGTTTAGACGTTACCCTGTAATACATTCTATATATTTTGTAAATATCTAATGTGTTTATTAGTTCGGGAGTCTCCCTTTTTCGAGTATTCAATACTTTTATATTTTACTATATCTCTGTTTTGCATATTTCAATTATTATGACACACTTCGTTTGTTTAAAGTGACATTATGCTCATCTTACTGCACATAGTATATTTTTGGTGACAGTTTTATAAAAGTAATTTTCGGTTGCTGTGCATTTAAATGTGTTAAACTAATGATAATGCCGCATTAATATTTGAAGTTGGTGCTTTAGAAATTAAAAAAATGGACTAATGAAATAATAATTCCTTCCTTGGCAGTGATCTCCCTTGTGTTATTTGTGTTGTTCAGCAGTGGAAGGGAAGCAACTCCGCATGCATTTGTTTATTTCTTAAATTGACTCTCCCAGTCAAAATAGGAAAATTAATATTTGGAAAGTTATCATTTCGTACTGGTAGCAGGAAAAGTTTGTTGCATTGGGTTAAAAGTTATTATTTCCTCTATCCTTTCCACACACACCTATTTCAGCTGGAATTTTACTTTTAAAAAATGTGCATAATGTCACTTTAAGACTTAAATATAAAATGAATTTAAACGGTGAAAAATATTGTCTTATATTGAATATCATGTAATGTCAATTAAAATTTGTTGGTGTATAAGAGGCTTACATGTGACTTGATACGGCTTACTCCCGACTGGTCATAGCTTTATACCGATAAACCGTAATTTCCGATCAATACGCCGCTTCACATTAAGGTATAGCACTACTTTCGTTCCTTTATTTCAACTGATTCTGTCACTCAGCCATTGGCCGCCAATGAGCAAGATTATATATCAAAACGTATCCGTTATGACGTATAAACTATCTGATACGTTAATTCGTTAAAACCGTTAACTATACAAAATACAAAATTGTCCCTGTGGGACAAGGACAAATGAATGGCTAAGCTGAATCACGGCTTTATAATAGCTAAATTAGTATAACACTATACTTCCCAAATCACACCTAAATTGAATATTTGAAATTTTCAAACGCTCATCCCGGGGGTTGCGGGTTCGGGTTTTTTTTTCAGGAAGCGGACTCGAGAGTGACTCGATAGGCTACAAGCTTTCTTCACAATCGAGCTAAAATAAATTAGTATAAAGTAATGTATTAGTTTATTTATAACGGGAATCCGCTAGGGAATGGTGTGTATATCCTTTGATCACCTGTAACGTAATAAACCGTATACGCGGGTTAAGACAGGTTTGGCCTTCCATAGAAGTGACAGTGACCGTATGGAACACGTTTTGTCTGTATGAATTTAAAGGCTATGCCGACAGCTCCTGAATGTTGAAAACTCAGACGTCCGAGGCAAATGCTGACACTTTAAGACGACCTTGAAAATGACCTTGGACACAATTTTAACAGCTTTGAAAATTTTCATTTTACCAACGTTCGCGTAGAGGCCCCTGTGGGATAGTGTTTTGAGTGCGTGCAAATATTTTTTCACAGACATAAAGCAGACATGTCGTACTCAAACCTAGGTATATTGACATCTTATGAGAACGCTTGAAATTGACCTCTCGTTAGCAAAAAAAAAAAAAAAAAAGAAGTCCATGCGCAGGTTAGCAGACAGGGTGACCCCTGCGCGTGACCTCTGTAGGTGGGCTAATGGAAATTTTAATGGAAATTTTACTTTCATGTTACAGCTCAATCTGTTTGCTGACGTATACAACACGCGCAGTAAACCGAAAGTAGCCATAACGTGAAGTACAGGTTTACAAAAACGCATGCATGTCTGTCGAGTGTGTAAAAAAATATGCCGGTGTGCAAAGGATATGTACAATTATTTGACGTAAAAGTACAAAAAAGGTTGGGTTTAATGTTTAAATGACGTTTTTGTATTAATACAGACATAAGAGAAGTTCTTAAAGGAATTCATTTCACTACTCAAAATTAAATTCATTGTTCAATTTTGAGTTTTAATTGTTCGACTACGATGGCGCACACGTGAAACACTACATACTAATAAATTATAGAATTCGACCAAAACATTGTGGAGTGGTCACCAGACCTTTCCAATACATCAAATAGATTAAATTCTGGGTGATAGAATATGTCTGACATCACCATTTGCATTCTTTGTACTGTACAAATAAAGTTACTATCTTTTTATTACTGTAGCAACGAAAGCGAGTAAAGCGCTAGTCAGTTCTAAAGTGAACTTCTTGTTTTTAAGATTTCGTCGTATATATATCACCTGGTGAAACAATTGAAACAATAAACAATAACAGTACGAGAAATTTAGATTTTCGTACGCCCAGCCTAACGATTTTCAAAAGGCTATGCAGGAACGCGTCCCGAATATCTGCAAGTATTTGTAGCATTAAATGTCAAACTGTGAACATGCGGGGTGGTGTGTGTGGTATATGAAGCCAAGACTCGGGCAACTGAATTTAAGATGTATCACATGATTTGTCTACAGCTGTACTTCTACTTTACTTTTATCTTTACTACCTTGCAATGTAGCCGTCTTTGCATTCATTTACGTAATACTATACAGTCCAACGAACGATACCTCCTGGAACAACAACCTCCCTTAAAAGACACACAACTTCTTTCTCGTTGCTTCAGTTATGATAAGGAATCGACCTCACCAGGACAGCACCTCTCTACAACAAATACGTTTTGGTGTTCGCTCCTGAGAGGTTGCACTGTAGTATTGTTTCAAGTTATTACAATACTATTGTCACTTGGGAGCACAAGACGTTTCATTCCGTCGCGAAGAGTGACACAGACACCTCTTTTAAGTTTCCGCTTGAATTTCTTATACATTCACAGACCTGAAAAATACGAATCAATAGTTACATAATAGGTCGAAGGTTCGAATCCCAGCAAGGGTCCGTTCTGATATGGCCGGTTGGTGAGCCGCCAGCTAGTTAGATAATGGTTACCGTATGCCTACCTGCATCGTGCCTGGCATTAAAAGGATATGATTCGGGAGGTACATGTGCTCAAAAAAAGAAGGTGTCTCATAAGTCAGAAATGGCTGGCCCTTTAAATAGGGGTGACACTATAATAAACAAACACTTTGCCTTTTTAATAGCTATAACTTGACAAAAACATGGTTAATATTAGCCAAGCAGCTTAACTGACTGCTATTACGATTTCTCAACCTTCATTTCGGAAATTAGATGAAAATCAGAGCCGTTTTAACAATCTTAGCAGGTCAGCATGGAAAAGAAGTACCATCAGCACAGTTGTTTACTTATGAAAGTAACTATTCATCCTTGCGCTAAATCATCTGAATTTTTGCAAGTTTTAAATGCTTGCAGATCTTTCCACCCATATGCAACAAAAATTGCGTGCAAAACTGTATTGATCAGTTACGTTCTTAACAAATCTGTTTAGGTTTAAGATTACAACTACTATTCACTCTCAACTTCTACAGCTACAACCAGATATAGGCCTAGCAATTATTTGTGTTGTCATTTCATGCTTGCCTCTGAATCTATAATTGACAAGGGCCACTACGAAGCTAAAGCCGGGAAACTGTAATGTGGATCCCTTGGTTTAAAATAATTATTGAAATTGCCGAAAAGTGTATTCTCCGTGATGAATAATCATCTATTTTTCCTCCGATCAGGTAACCCTGTTAGATTTCGAGCAGTTTTTAACGTTTATATGTTTTTCATGTATTTATACTAGCGAACGATACATTATTTGTATTGATATTTATACTACTTATTCGGATACGTTCATATAACTATAGATTTGCTTGACCTTTTTGGTATAATTATCTATACTACTGATTAAACGGTCAAAATTACGTCAACTATCATGTGACTGTTTAAAATGAAAAGTAGACATTTACGTAGACGTTCGACCTTGTTTAAAATCTTCTTAAAAGTGGTTGCATCAAAATGTAAGTTACTTAACTTTTTATTTTACGCACAATTACAGACATACAAACAACAACATCACCCTTTATTGGTCTCCCTAATCTCCTTTCTCTGTCCTCTCACTTTTCCCTTCTCCTCTCTGCAACCTCCACCCGCCCTAGTCATTGGCTATCCATTCTCACGTACTCTTCGCCGAACATTGCTGTATATTCTATTTCTACTGTGATCTTCACTTTTCACCTGCTTTTCACCTGTAACTCAATCATTACTTTCTCGTTTTTTTCCCTTTGTGCGCTTATTGCCATGGGATAGATTTTTCCCATGATACTCTACGGTACTCTACGCTATTACTGGGCTACTACTCAGCTACTATGTCAATGTATATTCCGGACACGCCAGTTTATGCCCTTAGAATTTCAGTTAACCAGCGTTCCTTCTTTCGAACTTTATCACAAGTAAGCGTTTTAAATGGAGAAACTTTGAAATTTGACAAGGCAGTTTTTTCGAAAGATAATGAGAAATGACCAATTATAGATGAGAGATGAAATGAAATGAAGTGGAGAGTCCGGCTTCCGGCGGGGATCGAACCCACGACACTTCGCTTTTGCATCAAGTGCACTAACCACTGAGCTATAGAGGGCTCACACAGAACTATTTTGTGTTTTCATTTTACAATCGATAATCTTCTGAAACTCCCCGAATAGTTACTATTTACGTGATTATCTAAGGATTTCTATTTAGATACCAAATGGTTACACTACAACATAGCTTGTTCTATTAGCATTACTGTTGTTATTTATTTTGGTTGCCTGGTAGAATACGGAAACCACTGATGTTTGGAAAAAAAACAGCAAGCGAGTTTATGCAGTTAAATTTCGTAAACATTGCATTTGTTAACATTTGTGATTGCTATTTAGTACGTTATACAGACATGAACATTATGGACAAAATGTACAAGCCAAAAGAAGCTACTCTTAGAGTTATTTTATGTAGTAAAGTCCAGGGTTGGCGTTTTAGTGCCAGGACGTATTTCCCGTGAAATAGTGGGGCATTATGGGAAATAGTCTGCATCACAATCCATATCAATATTATTATTATATGAGAATAAAAGTTTACTCTAACTAGGAATACTGATAATAATAAAATCAGTTGATTTATTAAATACCTAATCTAACGATATAAATAGTAATTTGTCAACATTGAGTGAGTTTCAAAACGTTTTTTATGGCCAAAACACGCATGTATCATAATTATTATGACGCCTAATTATAAAAAAGTTGTTACCACATGTTGGCTGGTCAGACATTGTTACTGTTTTTACAACTTTTTTGACAACACTTATCGTACACGTATATATGTCTAAAGCAGTCTATGTATGCCTGTTCATGAACATATGAACAGGGAGCGGATCAGTGGTCTAATTGTAAACGCGCTGGACTTGTAATCAAGGGATCGCAGGTTCGATCCTCTTTCTTCCACTAACAAGAGTAATGATCTTTCTGACCAGACTTAAAACCAAGGTCCGATGTGTATCAGTGATGAACACCAACGATAAAACTCTAAAATACATACATGTCTGACTAGAAATATGATGCTTTGGAGTACTTCCCACTATTAAGTCAGATTTGGATAATATTCCAGGATGGGAGTTACTTGGAAGTACGTATCAGTGCGGGTATTCCCGCGCCCAGGAAACACCGGCCAACTTCGTGTTCAACTTTATCATTTTTTTTCCAATGAAGATAAATGTTGAATGATGTTTGTCGTACATTGTTATTCACAGGGTATTGTTTATTGTTTGTCTTATTTGCACATACTATTATCTAGCCTAAACTAACAATTTAGCTATTCATAGAAAAAATAATGAGGTAGGCCTGTTAGGTAATCAGTAATTTTATCATTATACAATGACTGCATTTTATTCTAACTAGAAGAAATATCAGTTGGGCAAACACCAGATAAGATAAGTTAGTCATAGTTTATTGTAAATTGTGATACATGTTTTATCAATGTTATGTAATGTACATGTATATAGTGCTGCGATGCGATGCGATGTGATGTGTTATTATCTATTGAGGTTTTCAGTGCTAACATTTTCTGGAAATGAGAAGCTGCACATATTTACGCCTGATAAAAAGACTCTTGACAGTTGAAATATACTGACGTGTATTCCCAAAGTAGATGTAATAACGATATTTTCATGTCTTGATGCAAAAGCATGTTGTAACAGCATATATGCTCTCTCATCCATTTGATGCCAAATCACTTCTGTCCCCTCCTGACTGGATGGAATGAATAATTCTTACACCTCCGGGTATAGAATATTTCTATGATTATTTTTAAATTTTGCAATATGTTTTCATTACTTGTCGAACTACCTTCGTAATTGACTATACAAATTAAAACGTCACTATACAGTACATGTAATCAGTTATGTTAAAGAAAAGGTCAAGTAATAGAGTGATTAAAGTCTGGTGTCCTAAGTCATAGCAACATCCACACCAAGACTTATGTGTTATCAATTTAAGGACTGACTACACAATAACGTGTATACAGTCAGTCAGCGATATAAGTAAGGCAGGCAGCCAGAGAGTCCGTGAGTTCTCTTTATGTGACTAATAAAAAATATTTGTTTAGGCGGGTAGACTGGCAAGCTAGATACTGATTAAGTTGAAAAGAGATACCATATTTAGAGATAAAAGTTCTCAAAATAATTTGGAGCACGTATCTGCATAGTACAAAATAAATGTTTTTAACTTTTTCTTGTACGTCCGTTTACGATACCGACACTGTCTCAGTGTGCTAAATACTGTAATGTCTTTATAGTTTTTAGTACATTATGCTTCACTTACAAAGGGCCACTCATAGAATGAATATGAATGTATGATGACCATATTACATAATTGGTAAACTGTTTTATCCTGCAAAATCCAACATGTGTAAGTTACGAGCAAATATTGTTCGAATAAAGGATTTGAACTTACAATAGCCCGTACGATCGGGCGACAATATCGTTCATTGCGTAACTATTTTCCGTGAATATAACTTCATATATCGCAAATAGGTAAAAAGAAATAAAATAAAACGTGCACTGTTTGTGTGACTAACGTCTGTATTTGTGAATTTCAAAAGAAAATTATTAGCAAACGATAGCATATACATCCTGATACATTGATCAAGCTATTTATATAACGGATAAAATTCCACTCCTGAAATCGTGCAATATATAGTCACCATTGAACTTATATGCATATTTCTATACTAAACTGTGGCCTTTTGAACTAAATAGTTTATTGTTCAATATTATTAATAATTTTCTCAGCCGCGTTTATCAAATTATTCCACTGCAGCATCTAGCGTCTCGTTTAATGTAAATTTCGCAATTTTTACATTGTACAAATGCGTTCGTGATGTAATAATTACTACATTACAACCAAGTAATACTACTAGACAATATGATTTAGGATGTCATGAAAAATCGACCGCCACTGACAATAGTTTTGTGCCGAGTCATTTTACCGAATTCAAAATTATTTTCAGCGAGTTGGAAATTTTAGCCAATATTTAAACAAATTTGTTTGACTGTACCGAAAATGGTCTGTTTTAAAAAAAGTAAATAACATACTTCATTTTTGATGCAGTTTTATCTAGGCCTAAATGTATTTCAGAAACTAAGAAGAATGCTCAGAGTACCAGAATATTACCCACATGTATCCCGACGACTGTCAGGGGTGATGGGAGATATAGGACTGAATGAGAGGACTGTCAATGTAAGGAGACGTACAGCGCTGCTAGAGGAGAGTATAGAGACACTGAGAGCAAATGTTTGTGGAACAGATGCCAGATTTTATCATTTCGGTAGTCAGAGTGAGGGTACTACTACTCTAGGACTGAACTCAGATACTGATACGCTGATGTGTCTCAATGGTGTAAATGTCATAAAAAGCTGGGATGAATGGATTCAGGGTAAAAAAAACTTATTAATGATACAAGATGATACTACGCCACTAGGTTACTGTAGACTTCAACTGTTGAGGTCTGATACTCCTGAAGCTGAGGAAGGTATATGTGATCAGTATTTTGAATATGATGAGCAAAGAAAAGTGCTGATGAAAAACGTATGGTGGATGAAACAACTTCGCGGAAACCGTATAAGTAATGGACCAGCCCACACAGACGAAAATACCAATCACGACCTTGTGTTAGCCTTTCTACAGATAGACTGGCCTGGAAATGCTGTGCCGCGGATGGTTACTCAATTAGGAAACCAAGCTAATTTTGTAAGATTTGTGCTACAAAATGGATGCTTTGTCGTCCCTACTGGTCATTCCTGCAGTTCAACTGAATATTTAGAATGGAGGATATCTACATCAATGGCAGAAAGATTTATGATGTTTAATATGAATATCACATAGCTGAGATGCTACGTGCTTTTGAAATTAATTATCAAAACATTCATCACACCCAGATTTCCGAACACAATATCGAGTTATCATTGTAAAACGGTTCTTATGCATTGTATAGAAAGTACGCATTATAATATTTGGACTACAGACAAGTTACTGTTGTGTGTTACAATATGTTTACACATATTGCATCAATGTATTATTACCAACAGGTGTCCACACTTTTTTATTCCAGGAAGTAACCTTCTCGAAGGGAGGATAGATCGTAGAATAAGGAAAAAACTGGTAATTGCTTTAAAACAACTTCTCTGTCGTCGTGACGACTTTTTACTTGAACTGAGATTAGATGATATAGGAAATCGTCTCCTTGTGAAGTTATGTCCCTTAGTTGATTCAGGTAATAACATCCTGCCTGGGGAACTAATACAACACATTATTCACAGATCATTGTATTTCATTTTGATCCGTAACATGTTGTCACTTATTAAAGTCACTGTTATAGCATGCAGTACGGATATACAAATCATTATCCTATTGTTAAAATTGTTCATGTCATATAGGAATGGTTCCTCAACAGAACGCAGTGCGGTTAAACTGATGATACTCTCATTTTGCACCACAATGGCGTCATTTCTTGCATCAAACTGTATACAACTTGGACAGCCCCTTTCAACTCAAGCAATATTGTTGTTTGCTATTGGCATAGATTCTGATGTTTCTTCTGGTCGACTTAAGCTCGCCTCTGCGTTCTTTACTTCAGGAGATATTGAAAGGACGGAGGTGATTCTTCGTAATGTAAAAGAAAGATATAATCCAGGAGTTGTTTTACCTGTGTGTGGTTGCACAAGTTCCGATTTTAAAGTGTCTGCACAAAGACTCCCTGTGCATATTATACACGACGAAAGATTGAGCGATCTAAGATCTTGTTTTGCATTTGTAGTTATGTTTACACGCGGAGAAATAAATTGCGCTCCTTTAGCTCTGCGTTATGAAATGTTCAGATGTACAGAAGAAGAAATAGCCACGAGGGATAAATACGAAGACGAATGGATGGACTCTGCGGTCGTTGATTCTCTGCCCTGTCTATACTATCTTCAGTATCTGACTTATGGTCGACTTAGTAGGCAACGTGAGCAACAGATAGCGTTGAACGGACTTATTGCATCCATTTATAATGAACCGGTGCTGTTTCATAGAGAAACTGCGATAAACCTTCTCGGTCAATGTATGGAACTAGAAGGCAGGTTAGTGGATGCGCTTGAATGTTATAGACGGTCATTGGATGTACGCCCGACACATAACGTAGCGAGATGGCATGTTGTGAACGTTCTTATGAAAATGTACAACAATGCATGAATAGTTGCTGAAAAAAACACAGCTTGACGTTTTTACAAAACTCATCAAACAAAAGACACTTCTGAGTTGTGCTATTGATGATAAAACAGCATTGGCTTTGCTGTATTTATTAATTATATCTTTGGAGTTTACACACGTCATAATTTTGTTTTGAAACTATTATACTTAACTTTGTATTACGAGATTTTGTGCTCATATATAGAAACATGTTTTTGGAGGTCCCCCAAACATTTAAAATTCACATCATCGACAATCGTCTAGGTTTATTTCAATCGGAACTCCTCGGTGATGAATATTTCACCATGATGAAGGATGACGGAATTACCCGAGGAGTTCCGATTGGGTTTATTTATAACACGATCACTACTTGATGCACTAATAGCTGCTCTCTGCCCCTCGTGGCGTGCACGTCGCAGAGCAGGCACTGGGTCTCGACTCTTGCTTGACTTAGGTCTTGTAATTGTCGGGGCCTAGGCTAACGACGAGGGGGTGACCCTGACAAGGGCCGTTTGTCTTTTATTCGCACGATGTTGTGTTGAACTCCACCAGACGGGAGGCGGCGAAGCTCCAAGTACGGTAGCGGCGACGATGGCGAAGAAATCTCCAAGAACCTTGCGTGCCGGTGACGAGTGCCGGGTGGCAGGGGATCATCAATCTTCTACTCCGGATGGCGATGGTGGTGCCTTGATAAGACCTCCTTACAGTGACTGTGCTGGGGGGAGGCACGAGAGTCCTTTTTAGGACTTTCATCCTTCGGCTGCGTTTCAGACTGAGCCCTTGTCAGGGCTATTTCGGACTCTAAATTCACTCTTTACCAGTTGACCTGGGGAGATTGGAGATGAGTGTGATGTGGCGTGTGCTCTGGGAATGCTGTTGGGTAAAGGGCTGGTACCCCTGCTCCTAACAGGGTTGCAGTGTCACATCGGATAGAAGGCTACTCTGGAGTGAGTGGTGTGCTAACATGGGACGTCAGACCATGCTGGCCCGCTCACGTCAGGTGTTTTCGGGTGAGCAGGGGAGGAACCAACACGGTGCTAATGATAGTGTCGACACCGTGGTGGCGCTCCCTCTCACACCGAGGTGAATCAACTTTGTTGATCCACCGGGGGGTGGTGAGCAATGATTACGCCTAGTTGTGTTTTCTTGGCCCGCCCCTTTTATCTCTCGACAGTGAGTCTGGAGTGTTCTAGCATGTTGGAGACCTGCCTGGTCTCTTAGAGCAGTCCACGTTTACTGTTAGACAACATAGTCGTGAGAGGTACAGAGAGCCTTCTGTTCGATGTGGCAGTGACCTAGTTACGAGACGATCACTACCTCTGGGGCACACAATACTGAACACTCGTCAAAAATCTCACTAGGAAAACTGGACTATACTGACTGGAAATTGCAGTTAGGTAAATTATTCTCCTATTTTCGGACACAAAAATTGCATTGTTAGGGGCATGAACAGGAGAACATGCCGGGTCGTACCGATTATACCTCGAACGAGGATGGTGGACCTAATAAGCACGATAACAAACAAACAAAAATGCACTAATAGTGTAAATGTTCATTAAAGAAAATTATACCGATATTGTATTCATACATTTAACTTGGGTGAAATAAAGTTGTCTGCCTTGCTTTTGGCTTTTGTACTATGTACATGTTACAGTCCTTCCTTTTTCGAATTGGATAGTTCAGAGATATTTACTTTTATTTCTTAATTTATATACTAGTACACAATAAACCATGAAATCCCGAAAATGGTTTGATAATCAGCCAGACTCGAATATAAGCCACCATTTCACCACATGCAAAAGGAATAAAAAAAATCAGCAGGGACAAAAAATAGACATTAATTGTAATAGGGGTACAGAATTATGAACTTTTGTACCTGAAAATAAACCAATTTCCGACCATATTTCAAGCTCGAAAATTCGCTGTACTCAAAAATAAACCGGTCTCGAAAATAAGCAAATTAACAAATTAAAATCAATCGTGGCTTATCGGTGCTTATATATATTTGAGAATTGATGGTATAACGTAGAAATAATTTGACACAGGCATGTTACAGTATCACGGTGAGCAATCACGTGATCGTAATACGTCATTTTGATCGTCCGCAAAGAATATTTTATAAACAAAAATCTTCGACTGAACTCTTCAAGTGAGCGTAAGTTTTTCATTTCTCAACCGATTTCTGTCAGATTTGTCGCAAGCAAAGGGGAAAACAGTACTCTAGCCCCGGTTGATAACAGTTTTCTTGAAACAAGTCGCTCTTTTGTAAACATTCTGGAAAACCTTTTCAAAAACGCCTGAATTCAACGGTTTGTCCGCAAAGAATATTTCAATTTCGGTAGTGTATTTGGAGTAATCCACTTTTAGTGCCATGCATTCACGACGAAACTTACTCCGTTGTCATTTCACTGCAAAAAAACACATGTCAGGTCAACTCAGTGCCTCAGAAAACGATAAAACATTTAGTTTGTAACAAAGCTAATCCTCAAAGATAAAACATTTAATGCTAATCCGCATAGTTATTTTTCTTTCAGGAGTATTGAAAGTCGAGAGACGGGCGAACAACCACACCTTTGTGGGATTTGCGGAAAAAGCTTTCGCTACAAACGCAATCTTTGTACTATGGCTACTGCATATAACTATAGGAAAACACTGTATTTTATATCTGATATTAATTTGAACTTTGTATGGAGGCGGATCTTAGACTGTGATCTATCTGCAATAGACAACATGAGTAAAGAGTACTC
The DNA here is from genome assembly GCA_022818135.1 of Saxidomus purpurata. NCBI lineage: Eukaryota > Metazoa > Mollusca > Bivalvia > Venerida > Veneridae > Saxidomus > Saxidomus purpurata. The sequence goes on from JAFMSR010000015.1 coordinate 42,883,130, forward strand.
TTTTCGATATTTTTTATTGCCTTGATATATTGCTTTTTGGTTCACAAGAACGATTTGGAAAAGTCTCAATCGGCCGGTCAAACATTTTGGGAGTTATATTCTCAGTGTTTGTTTGCATCGCTTGAAGTGACATTATATGCTCATCTTACTGCACATAGTGTATTTTGGTGACAGTTTTATAAAAGCAATTTTCGGTTGTTGTGCATCTAAATGTGTTAAATTAATGAAAATGCCACATTAGTATTTAAAGTTGGTGCTTTAGAAATAAAGAAATTGGACCGATAAAATAATAGTTCCTTTCTTCGCAGTGATCTCCCTTGTGTTGTTGTAGTTTTTGGTAGAGATTTCGGCAGGCAGTGGAAGGGAAGCAACTCCTGTATGCAATTTTTTTTTAAATTGACTCTCCTAGTCAAAATAGGAAAAGTAATATTTGGAAATTATTATTTCGTACTGGTAGCAGAAAAAGTTTGGTGTATTGGTTTAAAAGCTATTATTTCGTCTACTCTTTTAACACACCTATGTCAGTTGGATTTTTCTTGAAAAAAAATGTGCATAACTCCACTTTGATTTCTCATAAATGATTCTTATTTAGACACGTATATTTTTAAAGCTATACTGTAGCAACGTCCACTGGGTTTTTTTTATATCGGCGGTAATAAAAAAACCCTCATTATTTCAAAAGTGAATTTTTTTGAGCGGCGGTGTTTGTAAAAGATAGAATCCAAAAAAGCCTATGCTTTTAATGGGTTTGATCACTTTGTTTGGCCCCGACCTGAACCTTCTTTTCTGGAGCTTATTTTGTTACGTCACATGATATTGTAGGGCGTGAGAATAATAGTTTTTGTAATGAGCACGAGGTTCAGACCGAAATATCCGTCACCTTGGGTAACTGTTTTGGCGGGAAAGAGGCTCTGTGTCTCATGATTGAAACTTTTCCTTGCATAGCGCCTTGAAATTTGAAGTAGATCTCTAAATGCAAACTTATTAAAATGATGAATTATCATGAAAAACAAACAATTTTCCGACGTTGTGTTTGCGAAAGTGACGTCACAATGTTCATAACGTTACTTTATAAGTAATTCACGAGAGTCGTTTGGCAAAGGAGGGGTGCCAGACCGGTTTTTCCAGCATGGGCAAAATCACCGGAAATGCCGATCCGATATGCAAGAACAGTCAATCAACGTGCCATAATTTTAATTCATTGAACACGTTTCACACCGTTTCATATTTTCCGCGCTGCTAAATAAAATGGGTTATGACCTAGCTTTTGAACCAATCAAATGTTACAAATGGAAGCAAGGTGAATGGAATTTGTATGCACGATCCTCTTTATCACGTGATTGCCTAAATGATAAATGGTACAGATAGATTGCATATTCAATCGCTCCATTTATAGCTTTCCCAGGAACTATGTCTACTAAAATGTACCTCTACTAAACGCTTATTATCTTTTTTGTTTACTTTGTGTGTGTTACTTCTAAAAAGTTTACATATTGTAACAAGCGGTTATAGGCATGTTTGTAGATTTTTTGCTAGACTGCACACTTCCAATGCAAGAGCCCTCGACTCCTTAGCAATCTAATACTGCCAGTCTGGCGATCGAGCGCCTGTTAGATCAGGTGGTTAAGGTCGCTTACATGTAATCATAAAACTTATCACTAATTGAGGGTCATTGGTTCGAGTCCTGCTATCTACCTGACTATGTGAGAAAGTTTCTTACGAGGGTATGGGTGTTGTAATTCTCATATCGAAAAACGATGTTTAGGTAATCTGCCCGCCTGTATTTGAACGAAATACACTTAACTCGCAACTGACTTCTATAATTTACCGTATTGTTATTTTGTTGTTCGAAGACATCAAGTTAGCACAGTGGCAAAATATATAGTAAAACTGTATAGTTAACATCAAAGCCATTTTTAAAAACGTCTTTAAATGAAATATTTTCGTTTTCTGAACCTCGAGGAGAGAGGGAGACTAACGACATGGCTATGGAAGGGGTCGAAATTGTCAAACACGGACCTGTTAAAAGTTACACTGTTTAGCCATATATACGATAGCAGTTATGAGCTCAAATCGTGACCTTAAACATCAAGTATAGTGTGTTCGACATACCATCTTCCTGTGTATTTCTACAACTTAATTCCATAACTAGCCTGTGCATATTATTGTAACAAATGAGATATTGAATTGCAGACAGGTGAACCAACAAACTTACTGACAGACTAATCCGAACACATCCAAATACGGTCACCAATATATCTATGAATAATTTAATAGAACATAACATAATGATAAATGTCAAAAACTGACGGAGTAACATAGTTTGTATTCAATTTAAATTTTGCCAACCGATTCCGTTTTACTAAGTATTCGGGGCAATACATATATCTACACTATATAATATTACTTATGTATGAAAGAGTCTTCCACGTGTGAAACTGAGTCATAATCGAACATTGCAATACCTCAAAGCAAACTGTTTCGGAAATAACTATGCGGATTAGCATTAAATGTTTTACCTGTGAGGATTAGCATTGTTACAAACTAAATGTTTTATCGTTTTCTGAGGCACTGAGTTGACCTGAAATGTGTTATGACAACGGCACAAGTTTCGTTGTTTTTAAATTGTGTTGATAATATAAGTGAAAACATCCTCAACATATTTGATGGTCTCATACATGACCTTTGTAAGCGATTTCAGCACGAAGTCTTATGCATTACTTGTGAAACTTACCATTAATTTTAGGCAGGACTTTTTCTTTCTGTGTTCTGCATTAGATGATAATAATTCACAATTTTATGTAAAGGGCATTACCCAAGATTCCTCTATGCAAAGTGCCATCTCATCATCTTAAATCTATGAATACAGAGTTGTTGAGTCTGATGAAATGCTGGACTGGTCAGTGGTCAAAAAATATCTGGGACTTTGATACAGAAACAAAAAATTAATTTCAATCTTTATTTGTTTCCCATTTTTGTGTGATATAAAATGTAGTTAAAAATAAAATCAACAAAACCAGGACATGATTTGAATAGTCATTGACTAACTGCAACATACATCTCCAATGATAATTCAAGAAACTTTGATTTGGGATTTTAGAAGTAAATATTTCTTCACATCCCAGTGAGTGGGAGTTTGATCCAAGCAGAACAGTAAAACACAAAACATATGGAGTCTCTGGTTCCAAATTCCTCAATCTATAGTTTGAAGCTGAAAGTGGAAGTATCACTTGTTTTAGTTCTTTGCTTTCTCCAAACCTGTGGAATTTAATGTCTAGTACTTTCCCAGTCTCATCTGAATTTCCCTTCCATTCCAAAATAAGCCAATTGTGTCCAATCTCTGAAACTGTAACTTTGACTTCTTGGAAATTACTAGACAATTTATTGGATGATTCAGATTCCTTTTCAGCCAATCCTGAGCACTTGAATTCTTCATCTTCCAAACTGTCCCATGATTTTCCCGCTAAATGACCAGGTGAATTACACACAGGAAAAAATTTCTTAGCATCTAAATGTTTCACATATTTAATAAGGTACCGCCTAGTACCCATCAAATCTTTCAACCACAACATGTCGCAGGTACATCTAAATGGATTTTGTCCAACTAAAAACACTCTTTGAGGATACAATACTGATGAATATGATTCTGAAATACTCGATATCTGATTATTTGATACATCGAACCAGTCTGTCATTGGTAATTTGTTTGGCAATGATGTAAGCTTGTTATTTGACAGATCAAGGAACACAAGGTCAGATAACGGCATAAACAGGTCATCTAGTATATGCTCAATGTTATTAAATGAAAGGTCTATCTTTTCTAAGTAGGACAGTTTGTCAAATGTTCCCTCATCAATATGTTTGATGTCATTATGACTTGCATTTAGCACTGTAAGCTTTCTAAACATGTCTTCTTTATTAAAAACATCTAGACTCGTTAATCCAGTATAACTAACATCTAGGACATCAACATACTGATCAAAGCTTTCGAAAAACTCATCCGTAATAGAAACACCTGAACAGTTCAGAATAATTGTTTTCTCAGCTGCATAAATACTGCATTCTGTATGGCTACTTCCATCTTGTGTACTGCTGGATGTGGCATCATTCTCCCCATTACATTCCACGTTTACTGCTATGGTAACGACTGAAAGTATCAGCCTTGATGTAAGCATCTCTGTACCTGTTCGATTATGGCATCATCCCTTCATGAACAATCTTAAGTCAGTCTGCAATAAAATTTGAGATACTAAAATTAAGTTCCAAATGAAAACGCAGCATGTCATTTCTATTGCATATTTGTCAATATGGGCGCTGTGACACACACTGGTCTCTGAGGCTTGGGACAAGGCTTGTTTGCATCAGACACATAGTATTGTCATTATAGAGGGCCATGATGGACTTAACTTGTTCACCTGAATACCATCATGACCACTGCAACTTTTTCTTATTACAAATTAATAAATAGTTAACATTTTAACCCCCTCACTGATCAGGCCACTTTAAGTCGTGTAAATTTATAGGAAGAGACTTGTTGCAAAACATACTGAAAACTGGTACCAGTCATAAAGATCTCTGTCCTGTGAATAAGCAATTGAAACTACATGGTTGGTGCCTCAAAAGGGTTTTATATTTCCTGACATAACTTAATTTGCTATAAACAAATTACAGTAGGTAACCAATAATGCTTAAGGATTTACTGAGATAACTTCCAATTGCAATTCGATGAAGTTCGCGCAGCTTTTAAAGAAATTGATGAGTAAGAATCAAAATAATCAATATGTCACTGCATTTTATTGTTGAATAAAATGCAGTCAGTTGTTTGGATGCGAAACATTAAATCACTGTTGCTCGATGCTCGTGATTTAATTCCTACGCACACAAACTGCTTTACTAGATATTTTATTCAATGCTGAAATAAAGTGACACATTGATTATTTCTTAAATAATAATAATAGTAATAAACTGTTCTAAGTAGAGTGCACAATGTCATTAAAAACATGCCTGTTTAGTTCTGGCTTCCAAAACTCTAAATGCCGCTATTTTAATATTTTGTTTTTCGTCAGCTGCGGCTTTAGAGTTTTGGATCAGCCCTACTACGAATCCTTACCAGAATAACAGATCATGCAAATTTTCATCTAATGTACGTTAAGTAGGGAAATATGATCATGTTTGGGTCATATATTTATAAATTCATCTTTTCAAACCAATTACGGTGTTCTACAACCAAAGTTGACTACAAAAACATCGATTTTTCAAACCTACATCATTGTGTTTACATTTACAACGGACTTTCCAAATGCCTGCTCTCGCGAGATCTCGTATGATGCAATCGCACTTATTTTTCATGTAGTTCAGAACGCTTGATATTTTCCTTTTGTTTAGTGTTTAGATGATATAAAGAACGAGTGTAAATATACAATAGCATTTACCACTATGTTTTTTTATTTCAAAAGAAATTTACTTTATTTTCGACGCGGAACAGACCTTGACAGTGTTCGCGCCAAAACGCACGTGCTCATGTAAATAAATAAACTGTCCCCGTGACCTCAATCGGAACCTTCGGCGATTTCCCGCAGAGATCCCTTTCCAAAGGTTCTTGGGAACGGTCACGTGATAACTGTCAAATCGGCAAGATGGCGGCCAATTGGTGAAAATTCTGACCTGTTCGAAACTTTTGTAAAGCTTTACGTTAAATAGATAAAATTTGATATTCAAATTTAGGAAATTAAAAGATTATGGTCTGATCAATAAATGTTTTTATTGTTTTCACTTATTGCTCATGAAATACTGAAATGCGAGCGTGTCAGATTCCTGGCACGATTATTGGTACGCTTTCCCTACGGAGTAAGCTTCAGCGTACCCGTTCTGTCAAGCATATAAACCGGGTACGTTGAAGTTGTTTTAGCTAATGCCTGTTTTGCTCCAGTCTTAATAACAACAATGAACATACCCTTTTGAAAATAAATTTTATAAATTACATCAGGAATACTCTATAACCGCCCGTTATAGGCGGTTCCTGATTACATTTACCATTATCCTAGGCTACTTTTATTATGAGTACGAGATGACTATGGTACGGATCGACTTAGGTACCTGAGCTGGAAAAAATTCAAGTGGATTGCATTAGCTAAGTTTCAAAAAAGAAACATCATTGAATAGATCTAACAGCAATAAAGCAATTGACATTTAGACATGCTGTATGTATAATGTAGCTAAATCGCCGTTTTAGTCAACACATACCACGATAATTTGTTTACAATTTTAGTTGACTAAGAGTAATTCCCCTTGCGTCCCATGAACGTTTGTTATATCCAAGCGTTCGTCCGTCTTGATGAATCGGAAACTTGGAATTTTCTTTTTTGGTTAAACGGTAATTAATAGATTCCTCATAGATCGTTATTGGAATAATTGCTGCTGAAAAAGAGGCAGGGTGCACTGAGTTAGGGGCGGCGTATTTTGAGTGTGTTGTGTGTAAAGTTACATACATGAATGATGACTACCCTTTAAACAATTATGTTAAATTTATGGCAGTGGCTAGAGTTACGCCTACGGTACCGTAACTGTAGCCTCCGAGTCTAGAGTTACGGAAGTTCCGTATCTCTAGCAAAACCCTACGAGGAAAGGCTAGAGTTACGGAAGTTTATAAAGCAGGGCACTACTCTAGACAACTTTTGGGGACAGGTACCCATACCCTCTGGAAGGGGAATTTTTCGTCGTTTTAAGACTAATTGATCAGGTCGGCATGACGTCACTTCCGTAGTTACCAATTATCCGCCATATTGCCGAGGTGAAAACAAGCACCTGACAACCACATAGTTCAAATAGGGAGTAAGCTTTAAGATAGTCTTATTTTTCAGCCCAGACAAAATTTAGACGTTAAACAAACCATTTCATATATATGTTTTACTTATTTCAATGTCTTGCGATGTTTGTCAGATATTTCTTTTAAAAATTCTTGAAAATGAGTGTTAAATGACGTTCGGTGAAATATCATGCACGACAAGAAAAGACAGAAAATGTATATTTAATTCGGCTTATGTAAAATGATCTATATGTTTTAACTATTTTCTTTAAGTTTCTTATATTAAGATAAATAATTTATTTGTTACAAACTTGTCCTGATTTGATATAGATTTCCAAAGTACACAACTTTTCTCGTATATGTCTAGATCTAACTAAAATCAGGTCGAAACACATCATTAGGTATATACGAGAATGTTATGTTGAAAATTTTGTCACAAAAATGTATTTTATTACAGGACCGTATGATATTATTAAATACACAGATTTGTTTTTTAGATCTATAGTCTTTATAAAGGGCTGGCATTTATTTTCAAAATAATTTTTAAAAATCACGTAATTAAAGTAAAGGCTGCCCTATATTGAATCAATGTGAAACAGATACATATAGTAAAAGTCACTTACATGTTGCGGAACACTTATAGCTTATCCTTAAAATCCATTCAATAAAATCAAACAACACAAACAATATCTCATTTTACAACGTTGCCATGGTTAATTGATGGAATTTATGTGGATCTAGCCCAAGGCATAAGTCACAACAAAAGATGCGATATGATTTGTTGTTAATTGGCGACCCCCTGCCAGTAATCTTACTTGTCACACATCATTGCATATTGCACACTGGTCAATTGCATTTGATAATTACATAATAATTTGCAGAGTGCCCAATCTAAATTACGCAACTTTTTTTATTGTGAACGATCGATCTAACATATGAATTTATTTACCATGTGACAATAACGAACCATATATTTAATGAATGATAGACCTATATAACGTTTATACACATACGTTATTTGACACTTACCTTCGAGTTACATTTATAATGTATGATCAAGTCTGCATTTAAATATTATTTAATCATCTTACATATATAAAACTTGGTAAAAAATAATTCAGCAAATGAAAGTTTCAAGCAACCTTACAAATATTCGGAAAATACTTATTTTTGGCTGTTGATGACAAATTTTATGTACCCCCATGAAATGTTTTTCTATAAGTGAAATTAGACACGTACATGTATTTAGGTAGATATCGTGATTTCAATTATAATGAGTTTTTAATAGATTTACGTCAACATTTTGTTTACAACTAATAAAATCGAGAAAACTATTATGATTTACGATCTTAAGGTAGATCGCTCTAATACTAGATTCTAATTCTTAAATATACCCACAAGAAAAAGTTTCATGAAAAACCTTCGATAACATGCTTGTGAATTTCTTCCTCATTTTAGAAATGTAATTAAATGGAGAATTTGTGTTCTTATTTTCGGAGGTAAGTTTTAATCGTCATAGGAACAAATATCGTCCATAATTGAATAATTTGTAAGTCATGTGCATGCGTAGATCTAGATCGTTTCGATACATTTGTAACACATTTAAGAAAGAAAAACATCTTTTCCTTTTGATAGAAACAAACAGAAACAGATTTCGGTGTCATTTGCATATAAAAAACTCGTCATAACTGCTGCATTTTTATTCTTTAATCAAATAGTTTTATAACATTACACGGACTTTGCTCTATACGCTATTAACAAGATGGCGGTTGTTTTCACCTCGGACAGCGTTGCTATGCCTGAGCAGGTGCGCGCAACGGTAAATGCCCGGATGTCCGACCTGATCAATAGGGGAATTTTTAGCCATATAAATATTATTACTATTCACACTTATTTATACTGTTTTGAATCATTTCCAACAGGTGTAGCTACATAATAGTTTTCTGACAAATACAACAAAATTTTTTATTAATGATTATGCAAGTTGATCTACTATATTTATTTTTTTCTTTCATGAATTAAAACATCTCAGTGACACATGCAAACTTTTTGTTGAATGAGATGTCTATTTTTTAACAATTATCTGCTGTTTTCAATGTTATTTTTCGCCGGCAATGTATTTGATTATGTGACATTTTTCACCTGCTAAGGGCAATATCCGAAATATTTGAATGAACAGGGTTCCCTCTGGGTCAATTTTAGTTTGCATATCATAATTTTCTGTTCGTGTTCTGCAGTACCATGAATTCAAAAATGAAAGCAACTGTATGCATTCCCCGTTTGAAACATATTTTCGCGACCTCGCATGTCCGTGAACTTATTTTCGTACATTAATGTTTCTTCGATTTTGGCGATTTAACCACTTTGAAATAGAACACAATTTGTCCAAAGAATGTTTAAAGGTTTAAAATAAGTATTGATTTATAAGTATTTACGAATACTGAAGGTTTTGAAGGCGCCGAGTATTGCCAATAGATATATTCATGTATGGGAAAAATTTACGTCCAGCACAATTTGCAACTTGAAAATGCACAATGTAAGTCAATAATTAATTACTGACCCCATAAAACAATGCCGAAATTATAAGTCTGTTATGACACGTGATTATCCGAAAAACGGGTATACATGAATTGTGTTATGATCGCCCGTAGCGCAATCTGTGAATTACATAGTAACAATACACAGAGTCGTGTCAACCAAGCATCGCTAATTAAATCTGTGTTACAAACAATGTATTATAAATTCACCGAGATCTAGATCTATTATATTTCGTTTTATGATTGTTTATCAATTAACACCTCTGATAACGACCGAGACGGCCACGTGCGCGTTATCAGATAGCGTCTAATTAGCTCCGCCTCTTCCGTAAACTAGCCAACAGACGACGATAGATTTTTCATTGACACGTCAGAATTGCCGAGATTATTTTGTTGGCGCCACTAAAATTCGCGCATTTGGCGCCATTGGCGACCGACAGCGGGAACCCTGTAATAAATCTATACCGACTTGTTACAAACAAAAAAAACGAGAAAAATCATTGGATAGTCGATCAAGGGAGAAGGCTCGTGAATGTTTAATGGATTCGTACTCAAAACTATTCGTTCTTATGTCCGGCCGACGAGTAACTTCGTGATTTTCCTTCCGATTTTATTTTTGTTTTCGAGGGGATTCTTTTTCTTAGAAAGGGGAAAAAACATATTATATTAGGAGGGGAATGGGGCCGATATTCGGCCCCAAAATCGGCCAAACGAGTGCCCTGTAAAGGCATGTATATTGCTTTAATATATGCATGATAATGTGTTGTAAACTTAAATATTTCACCAGCAATCGTGAATAAACTGATCTGTTGTATATACGACAATTTCACAGGCGCCTTTTTGGTCTTAATGCTAATATCGGAACTATCAACTATTAAATTTAATAGCTGTACTTTCGATTACAATTATTTTTTTGTCACGATCTGAGTGCCTTCTCGTGGTGTGGCTTATATGTAGTCAGACACTTAAATACAAAAACAACATGTATCAACAACATATTTTGCTTACTTATATCATGCTTCGCACAAAATGTGTATAATTGTCCAACTACAATGGAACGCTCCAGTAAAGACGAATATAACAATGACATTTCCGCCAATGCATTATGTATTACCAAAATGGCGGCTACGAAGACGCATTTGCCGACAGATCGGTTTATTCACTATTACTGGTGAAATATTTAAGTTTACAATACATTATCATGCATATTTAAAGCAACATACATATGCCTTTATAAACTTCCGTAACTCTAGCCTTTCCTCATAGGGTTTTGCTAGAGATACGGAACTTCCGTAACTCTAGACTCGGAGGCTAGAGTTACGGTACCGTAACTCTAGCCACTGCCTAAATTTATGGCAGTGGCTAGTCTAACTATTTCGACTTCGAAGGCAAACCGAATTTATAGGCTGATATTTTAAAGTTGTTCACCTTCTAGAGGTATGACACAGACAGTTATAAAATATCAGTTCTGTGAAAGACGTCACACTGAAACGCCAAATTAAGTAGGCTAGTGGCTAGGTAGCCGTGACCGGCTACCTAGTCTTTTGGTCTAGGTAGCCGGATCAAATGTTTGTTTCTTTTCAATCTTAACAGTCTAATACATGTTGCATAAGTCATAAATTTTTCCTCGCTGTATTGTTGGTACAATCAGGGATAGTATACACAGGGATATGAAACGCGCTATATAGAGGAGACAAATTTATTGGTTTTTCTGTGCCGTATGTAAGATGTCGCTGTCCGATTATTTTCGATCAGTTAGCGTAGATAAAACTACTTGTCTTTGATTATCGACGGTCGCTTTTCTCTTATTAATTGGTAACTGGTATTAAAAATATAGAGCGGACCTATGTTTGTATTTAGGTCCGAAATAAAGAGGAAAAAAAAGTGAAAATTTAAAAGTATGGAAGATTATGTATTGTTCTTGCAAATGTGTAAAAACAAAATACGCATTTTTTTATAAGCAAAAACATAAAATAAAAGAAGAGTGTAAAAGGCGCGATGGTAGGCCTATTACTTTCTAGTAATAGATCAGATCAACAAACTAATCAAAGAATTATGTTTTTATAAAACCGAAATCGCTTTGTTATCATTTAATTGTCTATGTCCTTTGATCAGCCAAAAAACAATCAACAAAAAAAACGTAAAAGGTGCAAAAGTTATTCACAACATTTTTGTGTCATTTTATTTTGATATTAATTTTGCAAAAATCATGATCAAACTAATTATGGACGGGACATCGTTTCAGAGGTAGAATTTATCCCAATAAAAGCACTCGAATTTTTTTGCAAGTTGAATTTGTGCTTACTCGCAAAATGAAAAATATACTCGCAAAATGAAATGTTTTAATTTTCAAAAGTTATTTATATACTCAAGGCACGTATATACATGATACTGGCTAATGGTTAAATTATGGTTTGATGGATCACACATCTAAATTTCAACAGCTGTGGCAACTGACAGTAAAAATAGAAATCGCTTCACAACAAATTTGTCCATATTTTTTGTTTACGAATAGTGCAGACGAAAAAAATTTGGGGTTCTCAACTTGTAGAGCGCGGAGGTCGAGCATTAATAACCAATCACAGTGCGGAATTTCCAGAGATTACCCTCACGTCATACAAACTGCAAATGCGTGCGCATCAATTGACAATTCAATTACGTCTGTTTTAACAATCGGGAAATTCCACTCGCAATATTTTGCGAGCTTGGACAAAAGTCACTCGCATTTTTTAATTTGTACTCGCATTTTGCCAGTATGCGAGCTTAATTTCGAACCCTGCATTTACTAGTAGTTGTGTTCTCCTTTGATCGGAAACAAATTAATTGGCATGTTTGCAGAAAAACGAAATAATTGCAACAAATCGCAATTGCTCACCTCAAAAATCTACTTTTACACATCTAAACACATTTTTAACCGTAATATCAGGTGTATACTTATGAAACTGAATTTTTTTATGGAGATCAGTCATTTAATATGCTTAAAATGATCATTTTCACTTAAAAAATATGTTATTTTCTTAGGGCTATAAGTAACACACAGCATGACAAATATGGCTACCAATCTTATTTACAGCCAACTGACGCTCATTTTCAAAAGTGCTACAAACTATTGTTATATAGCCATTAAAACGGGTTTTCAAATACTTTAATGGATTTATCAATGACTCCAGGTGGTTTGTCAAATTACGCCATTTTTCAGCGCAAAAGTTAAAATTGACCTAAATTTACGAACTTCTCCTTTATTACTTACCAGCTTTTTAACAAAGGGAATTACTGCGAACTCTTTCCAAACCCTTTCTCAATGTAACCAAACCCATGTTATTCACGCAAACACAAAAGAACGGCAGAAAATCGCTACAAAGTTGGGCTATGTTAGCATAGTTCCGCCATTTTTTCACCTTCTCATCAAACATTCTTACAGATGATCATTACTTGAAAGGGTGTGTGTAGCAAAACATCGATATGATTTCACACACAAAACTACTCAGTTGATTATTTATGTCTTACACATTTGTTATATAGAATTTCAACATTGAGAAACTGATATTACTTATAAATGGACAAATATATTTATCGATGATTTTCTGTATTTGCTTACTTAAAATGGCGTCGTTGTAATGATGAAATCTCGCAAAATCTTGCCGAGACAGAGGACTCGTACTTTTTTGCACCGTTTCACAATCCGTTAATATAATAACTCCTGGTACAATACACCTGTAAAAGTGACCTGTTACATTTAGATCTATGAATGGCCGCCCCAAATCACCGCTATACTGTAAATTAATGTGTTTTAATATAAGTCTTTCAAAAATAAAGAGATTTTTTTTATCAGTGTTATTTAAGATAACTTCTACAAGTTATATTTATCTTTTATTCATCACTCACTTAATCACTTCTTTAAGTTATTTTTCAGTCATGATCACTTATTCAAGTGATTTTTGTCCAAACAGTACAAAGATTTAACTTCATTTTGTCATAAGGATACAAATTTTCTCAGCAGTTGCACATTTTTAGCTCGACTTTTCTATGAAAAGGGGAGCTATCCTACTCGCCCGGCGTCGGCGTTGGCGTCACACCTTGGTTAAGTTTTTCGTACCACCCCACTTTATTTCAGAAGTATTAGAGGTATGGCTTTGAAACTTACGATACTTGTTTACCATCATAACCTCCATCTACAGACAAGAGAACATAACTCTGTCAAGGTTTTTGACAGAATTATGGCCCTTTTTTTACTTAGAAAGTGTATTGAGCTTGGTTTTAAAGTTTTTCGTACCACCTCACTTTATTTCAAAACCACTGGAAGTATTGCTTTGAAACTAACCATACTTGTTTACCATCACGACCTTCATCAACAGACAAGAGGACATAACTCTGTCAAGGTTTTTGACAGAATTATGCCCCTTTTTGACTTGGAAAATACATTGAATATGGGTAAATTCCACTTATTGCCTTAACCCTTTGAGATATTGCTTTGAAACTTTTAATGCTATTTCACATCATTACCCCCATCTGTAGGCAAGAGAAGGTAACTCTGTCAGGGATTTGTTTTAAAAATTAAGGCCTTTTATCGACTTAGAATCTTGGTTAAGTTTTTCGTACCAGTCCACTTTTTGACTGAACCGTTTGAGATATTAATTTGAAAGTTGGAATACTTGTTTACCATCATGATTCCCAAACATGGGCAGGAGAAGGTAATTCTGTCAAGGATTTTATTTGAATTATGGCCCTTTTTGACTTAGAAACTCAGTTAAAATTTTCATTCTTGTCCACTTGTTAACTTAACCATTTGAGATATTACTTTGAAAGTTAGAGTACTTATGTACCATCGTAAGACCTATCTGTAAGCAAAAGAAGATAACTCTGTGAAAAATTTTCTTGATTTGTACTTAGAAATTCCTAGTTAAAGTCTTGTGTGCCCTTAACTGTCAAAGTTTTGTTTTATTGGCAAGCACTAAAAAAGTCGAGCACAGCTGTCCTACTGACAGCTCTTGTTTTTCTATTTCTTTGATCATTGAACTTCAAGATTATAAAATAAAATATGTTAGCACCCACAAAACCTTCTTATGCATAGGCTTTGAAGAAGGGCATTTTTCAGGTCATCTGTTAGACAATTTTGGCAATAAATCCATTATGTCTAATGGAAAAGTCATTATTGTCAGCTATAAAGAAAGAACCTGCATTTCTTTCTCTTATCTAAAGGTATTTGCAGAGGTAATCTGCTAGTAATGAAGAAATTCAAGAAAAACTGAAATGTTGATTTGTAACCTGTATACGTTATTTTCAAATAATCCCATTATTATGATCACCTCAACTTTCAAGGGATTTAATTCTTTCAGTAAAGGGAAGTAATTTTATTAACAAAATGTTTCAAATATCACTTACAGAAGTTATTTTCAAAATAACTTATACAATTTACACCCCTGACTTTATATAGAGCCTCGTATGAAATATATGTACGGCTACCTAGCCTTTTGGTCTAGGTACAATGTAGCCGGTCACGGCTACCTAGCCACTGTCTAAATTTATAACCTTTTTAGCTGTTTTAGAACTAGAAAGAGTACAGAGTTACCTTTATACAAGTTATAACATTCCAAAAGTTCCTTCTAGGGCACATCGTTCTATATATATATTATTGAAGTTCTATATATATATTATTGAAGTTCAATATATATATTATTGAAGTTCAACGACAGTCTAAGCAAGTTAAGATATTGGTATTTTATTGATAACATCTACTTTTTTTTAATACTCCACGCACCTGTTAGTGTTACTACGTCACAGTAGCCATGATATGGTCACATGATAAGTTGGCGCCAATACTTCCTGCATGATATTATTTTAGCATATTTCTATGCTATGCAAACAATATGTAAATAAACATTCATTTTAGCTACATGAGCTATTTGTCAAACTAGCAATAAAAAATCAAACTTGATATTGTTTGACGATTTCTGCAAGTTCAACATGCAATAGCTTGTAATCAAGTGAAACAGTAATGTAAACATATACTGTGTACGGAAAAGAACAGGTATTGGTTTTAAGTTGGTTTCATGCGATTGGCAGGACGCATTAATTTCAATATCACAACGTTTCACTTATAAGTTATAAGTGAAGCACAACAAAAAAACGGCTTCGTGTATGCATTGTTCTGTCAAGTGTGCCTGTACAAATCCAACTGTTGCTTCCTGGGAATCAGTTCAGTATTCAAATGGCATTTTTCAGTCATCGATAATTAATTCCTACTGGCATGACTGGTCTGACTTCCAAAATTTTGGCCCAAGACTTTATTGTGCTAAGAGATGCATCTTGAAAGATTTTAAATGGTTTCCATATCTTTAAATATGAGGGTTTACCATTACAACAAAAGGACAGCAGGGGGGCAAATAGTGTCACTTATAATTTCCACTTCGAAGGCTATCCGATTTTACATGTTTTACAACTTGACATTTTAGAGTTGTCTGCCTTCTAGCAAGTCTAGGAATCACTTTAATGTGCAAATAGCTGGGAACACATCCCAAACAAAATTTTGTTGGGTACTTGTAAAGGCAATAAAATCCATTACTTAAATGTATTTATGTTTTAGCATGATAGGATTAAGTTTAAAAATGATGCTAACACAATGCCAAGTTACATCTACACAGCTGCATCAATAGGTGAAAGATGAAAATAAATGGCATCATGCCTTATGTGTACACTTGCATGTTTAGGTTTAAACATTCAGATTTTTATAATGCTGAGATTGTTCATGAAATTTTAGGTTTTCATTTAAAGTGATATTAAATTCTTCATTTTAGAGTGGAAAATTGTTATTTGAACGAGGTAAATTGTGTATTATGCGCTGGTTATGCCCAATATTGTAACCACACTTTCCACTTATTTTTTTATGGAGCACATTAAAAGTAAGCGTTAAATTTTTAGGTGTGACAGTTATAAAATATCAGATCTATGAAAGGGGTAATCCAAAATTATGGGCTATTTACAATGTTAGATGTCTCAACCTATCAAAATATCTATATAAAAAGCATTGGCGATGTTCTTTTCTTCTGATATGTGAGGCTTTATCTCTATGATTGAAGGATGCTTGCAGTAAACAATGGTAAAAAAATTTTATTTGGCAAAGGTTATTTAGTAATTTCACTCTTTCCACCTCTGACTTCTGCGTATTATAGACGATCGCTACAGTTTCATCCTTTTTTTCAAGCAATGAGAATTTTATGAAATTTCGTTTGTTGTTAGGGTAATACCTTCTAAGTCAGAATATAAAATAAAAAAGGTATGTCACCAACCTTATTTGTAAGTAATGGAGACATACTGTGGTTACCCCCGAAAGCAGTGAAAATGACCCCTATCTCATGTTTATCAATAATAAAACTCTAAATTTGGCAACTCAACATTGTTTTTCATTTAAAATGTTAAAGCGACTGCACTCCAGATGGACAAGTTACGCTAAAAAAAGAAAATTTTCAATTTCAAGAAAACAATTGTCATTACTGTATCAGGGGCATTGTATTATGATAACGTGACAAGTTTTCTAACAAAAGAAACAATTAAAATGTGTTGTTTTGCTTACTTTTATTGTAGAAAATATCACCCCGTGACTAACGGGGTGGGCTCTTTGGTATATCAATATTTTTAACTCGCATCAAATCAGCTGACTCCGTAGTGTAGTAGGTTAAGCCCCTGTAAATTTTTTGTAAGCGCAAAGATCCGAGTTCAAAACCTGGCTCGGGTAAATTCTTTTTTCTACCTTTATTTTTAGCTCTTACACAAAGAAAATAATCTTGATGCTGACAAATTGAATATATATTGATTTTACCAAAAAATTAAAATTTACTAAGAATTTGGAGTGCAGTCGCTTTAAGCAATTGATCCTATTTCATGAAACTACATGAATTGAGATTTCAAAATGTATTCAGACTGAAAAAAAAAACAATAAAGAGAAACAAGTTTCTGTAAAACATACATAAAATTTGTCATGTTTGTCAAAAAAAAAATCTTATTGTTCAAGCAATGAGAATTTCTTAATTTTTTGCATAAAAACAAGATAATGCATATATATAAGGAATGGCATCTTCTCAATTTTAGTTTGCGGCCATGTTTTCCCCCCTTTACACAGTTCTTTCATACATTTATTGTTTGAGAATTTTACATGATCCTAGTTATTTAGCATTACTATTTAGTGTTATGTAATTGTACATAGTGCATGTAGACCAAAATAAATCAAGCATTTTTGCACTCTATAATAATTGTGACTGAACAGCTTTGACTAAATAATGTATCCAAAGGCTAACTGCTATGACAAAAAATACAAGGAAAAGTAAATATAAAACTTTCATTTTCTGTGCTAATCTAAAGTCTAAAATCTTTGCAAATGGTCATTGACAGGTGTTATTTCTGTAATGTATGCACAGATAACTAGTTTATGATACACTCAAGTACATGTTAGTAATAATAATGACAATGTCAAGACAGAAACAAGATCTGTTTCACATGTTAATGATCACCCTTAGGGCAGTTTACAATGTTAGCACGTAAAGGAATATATGAAAGCTGTGTAGGCTTTTGTCTCATTACTACTGAAGATCAGAAGATCAGAAATGTATACAGCATACATCATGTACATGTCTTGTGTGTCTGCTTAGTGATTAGTAAGAAATTTGTATTTTCAAAACTGGACTTGTTTTTTAAGGATTTTAAGATAGAGTCCATTTTAGTCAGAGAAGTTAAAACCCTCTGATTTGCTGGCATTGGAATCTGTGAAGCATGTTAAAAAGTACTGAACTCTTAGGTGGATTTATATGTAATTATGATACATGTATTTAGGCTGTTAATGAATGAAGTAAGTGTGAACAATTTGGATTATGAAGTAAATGTGAGAAATCTGCTGTAACCATGACAGTCAAAGTGAGTAAGGTTTTTGCAGAGAGACACAGTCTGAACTTTCGTATTACATGTATCTCCCAGTTTCCATGCAGATGTATCTTGTGGCATGAATGAAGGATACTTTGTATATTGCAACAGCTGTAGAAGAATGAAACATTGTACAATGTATACAATGTATGTTGTATGATATTTCATTGTGACAATCCTTGTCAGTTTGTAATTAAGCATATGTGATTGGAACTATTTGTACCGATATAGCTGACAGCAGGTTTTTTATTTGATTTCTATTCCAGGTCTGGTCATTTTGTCATACCAGTATTCTGAGATTGGGACCAATAACTGCAGTCTGTAACAAATCATGTCCTCAAGTACTATAACAGTCAAACCTCGCAGAAGGACCGCCCAGTCTCCACCTCCCACAGCGCTTTCAACCAATCAAAACAAAGGGACTGTTTTGCTGCGTAATCCACTGCCTAAATACAGCTTTGAGCAGAAGTTAAGGACCAAGAAAGAAGATAATAAATTACCAGATAACAAAGAAGAAAAAAATGAAAACCAGTCAAAAGATTCATCTGAAGAAAAGGTTGATAAGAAATTCAAGGAACCAGTCAAATTAGAAGTCAAATCTTCACAAACAAGCATTACAGAACAGTTGCCAGTTTGCAAACTTGTTGAGTCATTCCCACAAACTTTTCAGGGTCTTGAATCAAATACAGATACATCTACATGTATTATCAATAAAGTAGAAAATGTTGAGACTAAAGATAAACCTGTAAATAAAGTAGGGCCTATCAATAAACTTACTGGAAAGACATTGACACATTCAGTGAGTGATTCAGGCATCGGTGTTCAATATAATTTAGAAAATGGTGTTTTATCAAAACACCCGACTGTACCGGAAGAGAATTCAAGTCCTGCACAGACTGGAAACCAATCTCACAGCGCAAGTTTTATATGTCACTCAGATGAAAAACAGCAGACTGCGTCTTCAGAAACTCAAATCACTGAATTGACTGGTACCCAGTTTCAAGGAAGCTGCAGTTGCTCAGGGAAAGTAAGACAGCTTGAGGAAGAGAAACAGCTTCTAAAGAACCAATTAGAAGTACAACTTCAGGTATGAAAGAGGCAAATGATTAATTAAGTACTTAGCATGCTTAGTCTGATAATCGTACATCTCACCTGCCATCTTTTATGTCTGCTTCAAAATCATGTTGTAAGACTATGAAAGATCACCTTAGTCTGGGGTGTCTTTATGTTAGAATGTTGGTAGTTTCCTACGAAGAATGAGAGCATCTAGGGCTGGTCCATCCTTGGAACAGTTGTTATATTAACTGCCTGCCTGTAACTAAAATATCCCGGAGGTTGTTGGTTCGAGCCCCACTGGGGTCACGACTGTACTTCCTCATATAACACCAGTACTGGTTTTTCCCGGAAGCGGACTCGAGAGTGACTCGATAAGCTACAAGCTTTCTTCACAATCGAGCTAAAATAAATTAGTATAAACTAAACTAACTAAAATATTGTTGAAAAAAGATGATCGTAAAATGTCTTCTTTGTTTTGATTTGCTTTCATAATGTAAACAAGAGGATGAGGATGTTGCTGATGATGATACACATTGCCATAGATCTACTGGTAATGAGATGTTGCCACTTTTTATTGGATTAACTTAGAAATATCGGTTTTAATTTCACTTGCAATATTACTTTCAGGTGAATCAGGAACTGAAAAAATTGCTGGTGGCATCAGTGGGTGATGACCTACAACACAGGGTAGAAAAACTAATGAGGTATACTTTCTTAATTCTGCATATAGTAAATAACTTAAGTTAGGTTGTCAAGGTCTGAATGGTTACACCACTGTTTCTTAGTGATTCATTGTTGTAGTATGTCCATCTATCAGCCCAGTGGTCTGAAGTTTAATCCTCATGCACACTTCTGTTACCATGACAAAGAGTGACTGCTAAATTCATTATTTAATTCAAACATATTTGACTGATATTTTACCAGATTTGCTAGAGATTAAAGTTTTAAATTACCTGGTTTGTTTATTTGACATCAAGTCTTACCATTGTTACATTGTCTTTGCTATGCAAGCCAAAAAAAAAAGGGGGAAATATTATGTTTCAGGGATAAGGCACAGATGTCAATGGAGCTTGGTGATTACTGTAAGAAAATGACAGACGACTATGAGCATCTGGATAAAATCTCGATACAAGCTGATATGTGGAGGAGTAAATTCCTGGCATCAAGGTATATTTCATCTAAACCATTTCACGTCAATTTGGTTTTGTATTCTTATATTTTAAAACTTTCACAGAGAGTTAAATGTACTCGTTTACTGTAAGGAAATTTTGACTAATCTACATCTACAGGTGGACCACTGCATGACATAGACCATGATAGTGGTGAATGTCTACACAATAGATACCCTGAAGTTAGACTCCATTGTTTATTAGATGAAGAAATAAGACTTGAATGAATATTATTTCTGCATTATGAAATAGCAAAGCTTTGCCATACTCAGGCAGGAAGATACAAAATAGTGAGCTAAATATACAACAAAAGGAGTTAACATTTGGGAACTGAATAAAGCAGTACATGTTATAGAATATTTTGAAATCATGGTTACTTCATTGAATGATCAGAAATAAAAAGAACCAGGTTATATATATCTGGGTTTGAGTCTGTGGCTCTCTCTCTTGCCTTAATATTGGGTAACACCATGCAGAAAAACAAAACAAAAAACATTCATTTTTTGCTAATGGGCATTTTTATTTCTGGTAGCAACACAGTAAATGATTATGTTCACAGAACAAAAGAAGCCCAGTATATTTCTATAATCTTTAGAAAAAATCTTCACTGAGTGATACCATGGATACTCGACATTGCAACACAATTGCTTCAGTTTGTACAGTAAAATTTTAGAATGCACAGAAATAAATGTTCAATCTGATTGGCTTACAGGGTAATGGCAGATGAGCTGGCCTCATCAAAGGCATTTTACATGATGCAGTTCCAGGAATGTCAGATGGCGGTACAGAAGCTTCTCAGTGAGAGGCACCAGCTCCGCGCGAATCTTTACGACACATACAGGTCAGATATGTTATAATCCTGTTTTGAACATTTTACATACATTTCATTGTAGCTTTCAAATACAGCTATTTTCTAAACAGACATTTATATAGTATGCTCTAAGTACACTTAATTAGATTTGTCTGCAAGTGTTTAAAAAGTTATTCCCTTAAATGTCAGTAAATGGTGGCTAAAGTTTTGGTTATAGAAATTTGTAGAATTTTCTTAAAAAAAAAAAATTCTAAAAAATGCGATTTCATCAGCTCTTGAATTAATAAATTCCATTTTTTCATAGAAAATTGTAATTTCATATGGTTATGCTTTGAAATCGTAAAATTATGGGTCATATCTTCACAAAATCTAGGAGAATCAGTAAAGCCGCCCCCCCCCCCCCCCTCCACACCCCCTAGTGCAAGCCATGAGCAGTATTTTATGTCTATTTTGGGGTTTCTATGGACAGGTGAGAACCAGCTTGTGACAAAAACATAGATTTTTCTTTCTTCTGATCATGCATGTGTTGTTGAATACAATAAATTGGAACTGAGCAAAACAGATCAGCTCATGCCGAGACATCTGAAAAAAAGTTTCCTTGAATTTTGTGTCACCTTTTTGTGAGATCAAATCTCTTTACTGATAAAATGTATACCAGATACCTTCAAAAAGTGACCTGATAATTATTTCACTATGTATACTGTTTTTGTATAGCCATCTTTTGCAATAGTGAAGCAAGCAGTATGTTTACTTTAGCGATACTTTCTTATATTTTGTAAATCTTAACACTTGTACATCAATTTTACATGAACTTCATTGTGTCTTCAAAGAGTAGACGAAAGAAATTATTTCATTTTCAGAGGCCTTTCGCAGATACAAGAAGCTTTTGACCCACTTGGTAGTCAAACAACAGGTTCCAGGTTGCTAACCTCGAAAAATACAATAGACCTTGCACGGACCAATCAGCATTTAGTTGAAACCATCAAGTACCGCCTCCTCCCAAGTCATGTGACCTCAGCGATGAGTACTAAAATGGAGACTGACTGGCATGATTATCTTACGCAGGCTGAAGCCCATGCACAGGAGGTAGATACAGTATAAGACAATCCAATTTCTTTTAATGTGTTTTAATGCCTGCTTCATCAGTATTTCAATTATTCACAGGGGAACAGTTTACATGAATCTACTAAATAAGCTTCCGGGATGGACCAGTATTAGAATGCCATCCAATTAACCTATATAGGTCATACATTTGCATATTTCTGAACAATTTTGCTATGGTGACTTTTTAAAAAAGGAAATGAACAATTTTCTTAAAGCTGTGCTAACTTTTAACAAAAATCAAACTGGTGAGTCAAGTTCACAACTGGTGAGTCAAGTTCACAACTCTTGTTCGTATTTTATGCTTTAATTCTTTTATTTTACTAGTAAGTAACATATAATAAGAGAAAAGTAGTTACACAGTTTATCAACAAACATGTATTCATTTTTCAGTTGTTGACTCGGGAGATGCGACCAGAAGACTTTCGATGCCTGGTTCCTGCCCTGTCAATAATGGCACCCCCTGGATCAATGTCCGTCGACAGATTTCATCCGTGTGCCAACTACGATAACCTCACATTAAATGTGTGCTGTAAATGCAAAGGGGAGATTAGTATTGTCTAACAGTCACTGTTTCAATGTTCTACTCTGTGAGAGATAAAAAAATAATTCTATAGCAAACATTGTTCTCAATCATCCAGAAAATTAAATGTCACTGAATCAATTTCATTTACACTGGGTCATGATCAGCAATCTATACACAAGTATTCATTGTGCATCAGCAAGCAGTAGCAGACCTGAACTTTCCAAGTGTTGTTTTTTTTGCAGTACACAGCAGAATTATTTTCATAAGATAACATCATGTGGAATTTTTGCGCTATACTTTTATGTACTAAGTATGAAATATCTATGATATTGTTGAGCCATTTAGGACTTTACTGCAAGTCTGGCATTTATAAAGTGTTTCACAAAGGGTCTGCCCTTACACAAGTTGAATATCCTTCAGTGCCATTTTTCATGGTTCAAGCTAGGTCTAGATACAGCAGCCCAGGAAGTGTAAAATGCTTGCGCTTCATTGTTTTATGTGCAATTTACACAAATGTATGTTGAAATTTGTACAGTGTGAAAGTCAACAACTTAATGTTTTGATACAGATCAATCAGTAAAATTAGTTCTGGATAGAAATGTTATTATAAAATTGATAAGATGTTGATAGCTTTCTCTGAGTAGACTATATGGACACTGAATCCAGATTATCCTGTGTATATGTAAGTTTTCTTGGTCCCTATTTGTCACAAGTGCAAGCATTGTTGTTTATGGCATCATGTTGGTACATGTATGACCACCAGACATAGCTTCTAGTCAAACACCATGCTTACAAAATGTTAACCTATGACTGCAAACACACATCTTTTTTGCACTGATAGTGCAGCTTAATTTCTATTTTATTAGTTAATACTAGCTGACAGGTCAAACAACTAGGCTTAGCTATTGAGTTATTATTATATCATTAAGTAGCAGTCTGGAAAGGTATATTACCTCAAAATGGCTAGATTTGGTTATCTATTGACAATAAAATTAAGATATACAATGTTGTCAACTAACAGTGGTTTTTATTTTTGACTAGGATAGTCATAACAGATTTTCAGATTTCCTCTATATTTAAATGTGAATGACACTGTTATATATATCCTTATTTTTTGGTTATAACTATGGCAATGTTATTATTAAATTCTAGAAGTATAAATCACTGATTAATGTTTTATCTGAAATTATGATGGTCACTTTGAATGGTAATATCACTTTAAGTAGCCACTACTGTTACATGCCAAACATCTACTTACAAAGTAAAGCACCTGTATGGAACAGCCATCTACTTTTAAAGAGTTTAAAGAGACAGTACAGTCATATCCTAGGGTTGACAACTTGACAAAAATTTCACTTCTTTGATGATATAGTTTTGATTTTTGATTTTTTTGTGATGTCAAGTATTTTTTTGTATTTAAGACGTCTTGCACATAATTTTTACAAAGCCTTTGTAAGGTCACTTAAAGGTACCTGATATCTTGCTTAAGTACGTAAAGGTGAATTTACTGGATTGATCTAAATTGAAGTTTGCTTTCCTTAAAGTTCTGTTGTTTTCTGTGGATGTCTTAAAAACATGATCTGTAAAACAGAGATCTGCTGAAATTTTGAGAACATGGAACCCATAACTCTTTGGGTCTGAAAACAGAAAGCCATTTTGAAATATATTGGGCCATAGTATTGCACTAGATTGGATTCAACCTCATGTATGTCTACATACAAATTACTTGGGCACCACATACCAACTTGAGGCACAGACTGCATGTCATTATGTTTTCATTGTATGTCGATCATTCAAATGTATTACACCACATTTTGCAGAAGGATGTTTTTGGGTGCACTTTTAAAAAATTTAACAAAGTTTTCTGGCATGGGATTTTGGGTATGATTCAGAAATTTTTGACATGGTCCTGGATCCAGAATTGGTTAGGGAGTTAAAGTGCTCCGGGCTTGAGTAATAAAAAGGGTTATTTTATTGTTAATATCATATTTTTCCTAGGTGCTATATTTCATCTTTGAAGAAAAGAAGATTCGATCTTTGTCATTAAGATGTTCTTTTCACCACGAAGTTGCCATAAATCATTACATTGCAAAAATCATCTTTATGTCACAATGTTGCATTGGTATTGTCATTAGCAGAAGGCAGATACTCTCAATGATAGAGCTTCTGATTGGTTCTGTTTCAGACTCACTATTCCGATTGGTTCTCGTTCAGACTCACTATTTCTGATTGGTTCTCGTTCAGACTCACTATTTCTGCAATTGTTCACCTTCAATGATGCATTTTGGTTATATTTTCTGCACCACAACATCAAGGGTGCAAAAAAAAAACAGTCATGGCAGATCTCTGCATATAATAATTCAATGTTTGCATTTGTATGTCTTTACAGTCATGGAAAGGTGCTACCTATATTTCACTCAGTTTGATACTTACATACTTTCTTGTTATGATTAAAGTACCATAGATTATTATTTTATTTAGACATTTAGCTCACCATAGCACAAAGTGCTCGGGCTGAGCTTTTGGGATCATTGAATGTCAATCATACAATACATAATGTCTTTAAACTACTGGACCAACTTCAACCAAACTTCACAGGATATTCATTGGCTGTTTTTTACAAAAATGTCTAAAAGAATTTCATTCCATGAATGACACAAGTTACCATGATAACTGAAAAGAACTTCTAAAAAAATAATAGTTAAAAACTAGAAGGCCAAAAGCTAGGATATTTGGTTTAGTGCATCTACCAAGTTTGTAAAAGTTGTGTCTTTCTGGTTTAAATTGGACTGTATAAAAGATTCTTGGGAGAGCTCAGTATCCCATTGTATCAATTTTTTTAAAAGCTCGAGAAAGAAAACCTTATCCTTAGAAACGTTTGGCCAGATGTGTATTTAAAGGGTGCTTTGTCCTTGAAATATTATTTCTTTGTCTGAGAGTTAAAGCTGGACTTGGATGAGCAGTATGGGGCATCCCGACCATCTTGCTTGATTTTTTTAAATCAAAATTGTGTTTTTCTTTTTTTGTTTTTGTACAATGTCTTGTCACTTTGTGTAAGTGAAAGTTTGTTCTACAGTAGCTGTTTCCCTTTTGTTTTTACATTACACACTTTTTGTGTTTAATTTCAGTTTTGTATATACATGTACACACACTTTGTTTATATAGATATAATGTATTCAGAATGGAAAATGGAATCATAATTGTAGGAATATGTACATGGCATATTATTTAGAGAAAAAAGTTATATATTATTCAATATATCATTATACTCATGTATGCATTGTTATAATCACAAAATCTATGCAACAAAGACTACTATACGAGTAGTACATAAACTCTAGTTGACACACGATCTAAGATGATGGAAGGTTGATTAAAGGGTGTTCAGTGAAAATTTATTGACTGAATAACAAATGGTGACGATTGTGACTACACTAGACGTATGCAATGTTCAGGAAGGCAGAATTATTTATGGACACCAGGATAAAAGTTGATTGTATTACTTGAATGGTCAAACCTGTGTTAAGGACAATCTATGAAATTCATTAAAGACCACCCTGCCAATAAAGACCAGCACGGAGACAAATATGCACTATTCAGCTATAATGGAAAAACCTGTGAATAGAAACCACAAATTATGTTTTAGTTTCTTCCAGTCTGTGTTCGCAGGTTTGACTGTGTATTGTTTACCCGTTTTACAGGAGAGGCTCGGCTCAAATATAGGTCACATGTTCATTTGTCACAGTTGTTCAAACAGTCTTGTTGATGTAGAGGTTGCATTATTTTCATAATTGTTTCAATCAGAAATGAGTCCCTCACATGAATGACTTAATCAGAATTATACTACATCTGATAACAATATAAATTTGTTATTAGCTCGACTATTCGGAGAATATGGAGAGCTATTACAGTCACTTGTGTGTGGGGGCGGGGCGTTGCTTCTTTGGTTAAAGTTTTGCCGGGCTAAGTACTATCATGCACATATCTCAGTAACCACTTATGATATTGACTTGAAACTTTGTTCATGTCTTTAGGGGTGTCATACAATCAAGGCATATAACTCTTGAAAAAATTTAGTACAAATTATGGCCCTTGTTTGACTTTGAAAATTTGGTTAAAGTTTTGCCGGCTAGGTACTATCATGTACATATCTCAGTAACCACTTATGATATTGACTTGAAACTTTGTTCATGTCTTTAGGGGTGTCATACAATCAAGGCAGATAACTCTTGAAAAAATTTAGTACAAATTATGGCCCTTGTTTGACTTTGAAAATTTGGTTAAAGTTTTGCCTGCTAGGTACTATCATGCACATATCTCAGTAACCACTTGTGATATTGACTTGAAACTTCGTTAATGTCTCTAGTGGTGTCACACAGTCAAGTCAGATAACTCTTGTATAAATTTAGTACTAATTATGGCCCTTGTTTGACTTTGAAAATTTGGTTAAAGTTTTGCCTGCTAGGTACTATCATGCACATATCTCAGTAACCACTTATGATATTGACTTGAAACTTTGTTTAATGTCTTAAGAGGTGTCACACAGTCAAGACAGATAACTCTTGTTTAAATTTAGTGCAAATTATGGCCCTTGTTTGACTTTGAAAATTTTGTAAAGTTTTGCATGCAAGGTACTATCATGCACATATCACAGTAACCACTTATGGTAGTTATATCAAACCTTGCAATAGTGTTCAGGGTAAATTTTGTATCAAACAATTAATTTACCTAAAATTAAATCTATAGTTATAGATTTTGACTTTTTTATATGATTCAACTTTCCTAGTTTATACTTAATAGTTAGCAGAATTTTGTTTTGCTATTACACTGATAAAAGTTTTGTTTTATTAGCAAACACCCACAATAGTCGAGCGTGCTGTCTTATGGACAGCTCTTGTTTTTATTATCCTCTTTATACATTTACTGCAAAATGCATAATGCAAACTTTGCCAAAAGTAGATAAAAGCTTCTTTAAAAACAGATGTTTGCTTTTAACTTCTCTGTCGTAATATAATGTTCTTTGCCCTGCTTTAAGTGTGCTGGGAATCAATGCTTTATATGCCTTTCTGTCTTACACTGGCACACATTTTATCTTTAGTATTTCTCCACCCTTGTCAATGTTTACCAAATTTTGTTTGATACACTCATCATTGATATTATACATGTACATTTTTTGATTTATATCATCGCATAATCATCAGTCAGCCAATCACGTTCATTGTAAATATGTAAAACTTTCAGAAAAAAATAGGGGACATGCAGGCATGTGTCATTTAGTACAATTCATAATTATTATTATATGATTACATGTACTCATAATACTCTGTAAAAATCTTTATTGGCACATTGTTCCAGATTTCATTTGTTTATAAAAGTCTCTATGAGTATGTTTATGGTAACATTACAGTAAAAAAAATGTAGTACTCCATATAGTATCACAGTGAAAAGTAAAAAAAAAATCAGTAACCTAAATTACAGCATGAATTACAATGTACGTCTGTTGCTGTTGGTGATTGAAGAAGTTGGTCAACTTACATTTTATTACTGTGGATACAAATGCCAGACAACAGTTTATAAGCTTTAGTTGCAAGAGTGTAAAATTAATTTTAAATGGTGTATTTAACTATTTATCACTGTTTATGAAGCTGCAAAATAACAAGTTGTTGTTATTGATGCTAAATGGTGGTATTTACTTTGACCATACAATAGAACACATACAGACTGATGATTTTGGTGAATACTTACACCCCATTCTATAGCCTTGATAGATATTCAATATCTTGGGGTCATAGGTTCGGATATTAACCTCTTCATCAGTCAGTATTTTTATACCATCAATTTATTTGATGAGATACTCGTTTATTACAAATGTAGTAAATGAAAAGGTTAAAGAATTGAGCAACTTCCTCACATGCCAATATTCTTGCACTTCTACTCTAGACACTATAACATGTAACTGTATTAGAATTTACAGAGTTGTAAGAGTTGGCAATTAAGTTTATTTTTTACCTAAATAGAACTCTTATAAATGTAATAATTTTGAAAAGTTATAAACACATGTACAAAGTAACATTGTTGAAATTTTCAAGAATAAAAATGTCTTTCATTGATATCTTCTTTTCTTATTCTTATTTTTATATCTGAATAAATCCAGAGTTTAAAGTCCACTTAGGCCTTTATTTCAAGTGAGGTTTTGTTGTATTACCTTATTGGTCAGACAGTCAGCAACTTCTTGTGTACTGCATAGAGCATAGTTTACATGCTTTGGATGAGCTATTGTGACCACTTACAATGCACCATACATCCATGTCCGCAGTCAATGTAGGTCTGTCCACCATTTTCTTGAAATATCACCTCCTCTGAAACCACTTGAAAGTTTATGAAATTCAGCGTGAATGTTCCTTAGATAGTCTTCTACCGAATAAAGTTAATTAAAGAAGTCCACTCTGCAGTGGCAACAAAAGCACACAAAAAATCATGTCCTTAACTGCAGAGACCAGATCTTGGGTAGTTTGTGTGTTGCTGTGCTCAATACTGACTATCCTGGGGGATCCATTTGTATAAGAAAACTTTTAGAATAGTGACACAGGCTTGCTCTTTGGGTGAACCTTCTACAAGGCATTCAAACCGTGCGAGTTAGTCAAATGGCTAGATGTTTGCAACAGATCATGAGGTTTAAGTATTTTTGTCTTCCTTTTCGTTCATTTTTAAATGTTAGTACATGAAATTAGTAAAAGTATCTAATATTTTATGCATAATTTGTAAGATGCTGAAGACAGAATGATAATACGGTTGGGATAGAATGGTGATACGGTTGGGACAGAATGGTGAAAAGGTTTGGACAGAATGATAATATGGTTGGGACAGAATGATGATAAGTTTTGGACAAAATGATGATACTGTTGGGAGTATATATAGAATGATAATAAGGTTGGAACAGAATGATGATACAGCTGGGACAGAATGATGATACAATTGGAATAGAAAGATGATACGGTTGGGACAGAATGGTGATACGGTTGGCACAGAATGATGATACAGTTGGGATAGAATGATGATACGGTTGGGACAGAATGGTGATACGGTTGGCACAGAATGGATGATTCGGTTGGGACAGAATGATAATAAGGCTATGACAGAATGATAATGCAGTTGGGATAGAATGATGATATGGTTGGGACAGAATGGTGATACGGTTGGGACAGAATGATAATAAGGCTATGACAGAATGATAATACAGTTGGGAGAGAATGATGATATGGTTGGGACAGAATGGTGATACGGTTGGGACAGAATGATAATAAGGCTATGACAGAATGATGATACAGTTGGGATAGAACGATGATATGGTTGGGTCACAATAATGATACGTTTGGGACAGAATGATGATACGGTTGTGACAGAATGATAATAAGGCTATGACAGAATGATAATACAGTTGGGATAGAATGATGATGTGGTTGGGACAGAATGGTGATACGGTTGGTACAGAATGATAATAAGGCTATGACAGAATGATGATACGGTTGGGATAGAATGATGATATGGTTGGGGCAGAATGATGATACGGTTGGGACAGAATGATGATATGGTTGGGACAGAATGGTGATACAGTTGGGACAGAATGATTATATGGTTGGGACAGAAAATGATACGGTTTGGACAGAATGATAATAAGGCTATGACAGAATGATGATACGGTTGGGACATAATGATGATACGGTTGGGACTGCAACTCAGTTTATTAAAAAACAATACTGTATGAGACTTTCCGATTTTTATTGGCTAGTTCATGCAAGTGAAAAGCCTACCTTGACCTCTTGCTTGACTAGGAACTAAAGTTGATAAAGTACTTAACTACCGAATGTAACCGAAGTATGAAAAATGGTTGTATTATTATGTCAGACGAGAGCATTTTATGTTTCATGTGTCAATAATTCACTCTCCGTTTGTGTTTTAGGCAGCCACGTCTTAAAACTGGATACATAATGCAATTTTATATACTTACAGGGTTTACTTTATAGGAATTCGTTCACAGAAAACAGAGCTTCAGATTACTGGGGGTTACATGTTGTGAAATTCTTGTCCAAACCCGTGCTTTAGTGCAATAGTTTTATTTAAAAAGCAAATTTGATTTTGTTGCTACAACCCTCACTTCTCCCTCACTGTTATAATACCAGAGTTACTGTTTTTAAAAAGGATAACCTATGTGGAAAAGTCAGGATGAATCTGCATAGAATATCAGGCTAAACATAGTAATAAAAATGTAAAATCCAGAGTTATAAACACTGTGTTCAAGTATAATTAATTATTTTTTTTGTAAATATCTTTTGTTCACATTTAGTTGAACATTTAAGTTACCATATTAAGTACGTGTACAAAAATGCTTGACATTCCAACAAAAAGCTTAAAGTTTCCGATATGTTGTGCTTAAAAATGGCATACAGGTGTAAAGTGTTTGTTTATTATAGTGTCACCCCTACTTAAAGGGACAACTTCTTTTTGAGCACATTTACCTCCCGAATCCCATCCTTTTAGGCTTACGGTAACCATTATTTAATGGTCACGTGACATTGAACGGGCGCACATTTTCAGTGCTCTGAATAAAATTGAAATAATATGGAATATATGTGTTTTCTTCGGCGTACTATGTGTGGAATTTACAGTTTGACTAAAAATGAGCTCATCAAAAAAGAAAAAAAATGAATAAACGCAAAAAAGGAAGCAGTAGCGGAGATGAATATATTTCTCTGAGCAAAGTGTTTAGAACAGGAGGCCCATGTAGTGGTTCTGTGTCCGACATTGATGAACATAAAACTGTAAGTCAAATTTTAAATGAAACAAATACTGTATTATTTGATGAATCTGTTCCTGTATTTGATGATCCTAAGAATATAAAAAAACGTGTTTCTGATATTCTTCTTGATACTGGTACATTGTACATCCAAGATGCCAAATAACAATGAAGGGGCCACCGCGGCAGCGGAGTCTACGTCCAAAGCCCAGCCTGAACTGCCCTCTAACAGCGACATCATGGCGTTTTTAAAGTTATTAGAGGCTAAAATCGTTAATGTCGAGACCAGATTAAACACACTCGATTCACTAGTCAAGAAAGTGACTTCTTTTGACAAGGATATCAAAACTCTTTTTACTCAAATTCACGAGCATAAGAAGGCCACTGCTGAAAGTATTAATACCATCGACGAGCGTGTTGAAAGGATCGAGTTTGTCACAGCGCAATACCAGTCTCGTATTGATGATCTTGAAAAGGAGAATGGTGATCTCAAAGACCAGTTGACCTACTTAAAATCCCAAAGTATGCGCAATAATCTTGTATTTGAAGGTACAGCAGAGGAGCAAAATGAAAACTTAAATGTAAAATTCCGTGTATTTCTTGTAAGCAAACTGAAAATTGCTCAAACCATTGTCGACTCTATGAAAATTGAGCGTGTACACAGGATTAGCAACCCGGAACATGGCGCAAGTCGAAAAATCGTATGTAAGTTTGCATACTTCACAGACCGTGAGCTCGTTAGACGACAGAAAAGGCTTTTAGAAGGCACCATTTTTTTCTGCACGAACAGTTTCCTCCTGAGATTGTAGCCAAACGTCGCAAACTGATACCTAAGCTCAAGGAAGCAGTTAAGGGCAAAAAGAAAGCCTGGCTTGTATACGATACTCTTTACATTGAAGGCAAGGCCGTCAGTTGTGATGCCTAGGACGGGCCGGAGGATGGACTTAGTGTTCTTGTTTGGAACCTAAATGGATTAACTGAAACTAAACTTTGTGACCCAGAATTCTTTTCTATTAAATCTGATAATGATATAGTTATCTTAAGTGAGACATGGACTGATAAACATTCTAATATTGAAATTGATGGATATTTTGATTATAATTTATACCGTAAATTCAAACATATAAAAAGCTAGGCGTAACAGTGGTGGAATATCTATTTATGTAGGTAACGTTCATAAAGATGGTATCTCTATTATTGTAAATCATTTTGATACTATTATCTGGTTAAGACTAGACAGCAATTTTTTAACCTAGATAAAGATGTATTTCTTTGTGGATTGTATCTATGGTCAGACGAGTCGCCGGCCGCCACGCTTGTTGTTACAATCAACAGTGGCGAGTCGACATAAGAAATAGCAGTGTATTAACCCATCGTAATTGTCATATTAAAGATGATTTTTCTATGGAAAAGTATCTTAACATAATCCAGTGTACAACTTTTAGATATAGCCTGACAAGGCTTAGAATATCAGCACACAGGCTGCGTATTGAGTCTGGAAGGTACGGTAGAAATCGTCTTCAACGTCATGAGAGAATTTGTCAATTTTGTGATTTAAACGATCTCGAAGACGAGTACCATTTAATTTTAAAGTGCGAAGCATACGAACATTTACGTAGTCAATTTGTTAAACGGTATTTTTATATCCACACTACTGAGTAGTATGTCTAAATTCACGCTACAGTCGAAAAACAAACAGACTTTGATTAATTTATGTAAATACATTTTAAAAGCTAATAATAGACAAACTGAACTAGCTTCAAATTTGTAAGAATATCTAAGTTTGTTATTTAGTCTTGAGATAAATACTAAATTCATTTAATACCTAGTATTAATATGAATCAAACTAGCATAGTGTAATACATCGCTTGTTTTTTTATTTCAGCTCATTCTCCAGCTTGCACTATATTTTCAAATTTATTGAAAAAACTGCCGCCACATCTCATTTTTCAACTAAGTATATTTCATTTGTTCTAATTGATTGAAATGTTTCATAAGTTCAGTCTATTGACAGATTTACATGTGATCTCATTGTGGCCTTTATCGCTTGTAATTATGTTTCGTGACCTGTTAATATGAATTGTGAAACTTTTGTAATTTGACAATGTACCTGTATGTGTATTCGTTAAATAAACTTTCTGTTCTGTTCTTCTGTTCTTCTGTTCATTATTTAACTAGCTGGCGGTTCACCAACCGGCCATATCAGAACGGACCCCTGCTGCGATTCGAACCTTCGACCTCCCGCTCCCAAGGCGGATGCTAAAACCAAAAAAGGGAGAGAAAAAGTATTAACATTTTTGAAATTAAGACAAATCTTTTTTTTATAGTAGTCCATACGACAAAAACAAACATCTTAATTTAACTATAGATGTCTAATATACATGTACGTATTCAAAACAGAATAGGAGTAGCTTATTGTACCATTTCAAAGTTATAAATAGAAGTTTAATATTCTGTGTTTGTGTTCAAGAGTAAAATCCTGGTTCCTCGTGTTTGTTTGGAGCATTGATCACTTTTAAAAAGGAGAAAAAGTGTCGCTACATGTATGATTTGTTAAAGTCCCACGATCGCTCTGGAAGTTACATTTGCTCGTATATTGTTACACTTCAGTAACCAAGAAAGAGGTGTCGTCTGATTTGTACAAAAACATTCCTAACGTTGTTCTTTTTTTCATAAAAACTACATATTATATTATTGCAACTACATATTTTTCATTGATATTGCAAAAAAAACAACAACTAAGAAACGCATTTTTACACCGCTTTTTCGTAAAAAGAATCGAGATTTGAACGGAAAAGGCATACGTCAACATTACATGATGCGTGTCTGTGTTTTGTTTTAATTTGTATAATTATGTTGTTTTTCTGGCAGGGCATACTTTAGTTACCTAATACTTAAATATCAGTATTGATATTGATTTTTTTTTCGTTTGAGGCCCTCTATAAGAGGTAACCCCGTTTATGATATTGATAATATTAATTATAACACCATAAAAACGCAAGAGTGACTTTTCGTCTGTCACTTAGACTAACTGAACACTTTAAATTTCAATGTCTTAACTTGTAACTGATTTTTCTCGCATAATTTAGAGATCAAACAGCGTTCAGTAAAGGTTATTTTATATAAAAAGGTATGATATCATTTCTTTCCAAATTAACATTTGAAACTAATCAAAAGTAAGGAAGTATATACAGATTTTGAAGTGATTAAAGCTATATTTTAAACTGACAGTTTGGAAAGGTTTTGATAGGATTATTCAATGGGATGTCCAGTGAACTCAGCTGTCAAATCGTTTTCTAACAAGCAGACGACACACCACACCTACCGTGACCCGGAAGTGATGTTTACCCTGTATAAAACAGCGTCGCGCTCTCCAATCTGTACTATTTTCCAAGTAGTCGAAAGTCATCAGGTAAATACAGTTGATTTTACTTTAATCAGTAATTTTAATTTTCATATTTTTATACTCTTATTGCAAACTCAAGCAAACTTGTTTATTTACCTGCGAAATAAAAGGCTAACTAACTTTCTGAGCATATTGCCTTCCATTGTAAGCAACGTAATTAAATTAGTCCGTTTTTAATTTCTTAAAGTAGTTAACAAAATTTATTCATTTTGCATCTTATAAATCCAAAACGTCGTCTAAAATAATATCCCTGCTTTATTTTTTCTCTCATTGCCATTACATTTTTACGGTTTTCTTCCTTTGTTCGAAATTATTATATATAATATATATATATAAATAATCGGCTTCTATGATTGATGTAAGGTATTCATAAATAACAAACGCATCATTTTTGAAACACCGTTTTTCAATTTTAGCAGCATGAAGGTTACAGCTCTCGCCCTCCTCGCTCTTTTCGGTGCCCTCGGCGTCGCCCTCGGTATGGGATACGGTGGATACCAGTACGTCCCAGTCTCTCCCGGATACGGACGGTCAGGCGGATACAATGACAACACCTTCTGTAAGTCTTTTCTTAAATATTTTCCCGAGGATAATGTAATTTGTGAAATAAGAAGTAGAATTATTGATATTAAGCCTGTTTCTCTGTAGCTTTATATTATCCTGGTTTGTTTAGAACATTTTTTTTAATATATTTAATATAATACCGGTGTATGTAATCGGTTTTACCTTTTGTAATGATATAGAACGAAAAATAAAATTGAAAATCAAATAAACATCATCAAATATAGACGATTTTTTCGATTAAAATTACAACTTAAACGTAATCACTTTGTAAAATCTCGCTGTATTATATTCTACTGTAAAGGTGCAATGTAAAAACCTCGTAAACTCTCGCTGTATTGCATTCTACTATAAAGGTACAATGTAATTACCTCGTAAACTCTCGCTGTATTGTATTGTACGGTAAAGGTACAATGTTATCCTCGTAAACTCTCGATGTATTGTACCGGTAATATATTGTAAAGAAAATAACCCTGGTTTGAATCCTTGTTTTTCAGTGATGTTGTTTGGCTTTCTGTTCCTGATTCTGATCCTCTTCCAGAGCAACTTGTTCAACACAACCTCTACTACCAGCACATCAACATCGACAACCGGAATCACCGTTATCCCTGGTTAAAAGGTAAGTTTTATTATCTGTCTTGTTTTTATTTGGCTGATTTTCAAGTAGTTTCCATTTATTTATTCATTTATTTAAATCATTTATTTAATTTTTTTATATTCTTTTATTTATTTATATTTGGCTCTATTACTGTTAAATGGATTTACTTTCCTATTGAATCATGCCTCTATCTCAAACACAAACGAAATGTATATTTCTAGCACACTACACAATCTCAAAGAAATATTGTTTTCCTAAAGGTTTATAATTTGTTAAAAAAATTGCGTTTTTGTCGAAATGTCAAACATAATTTATAAATCTAAATGTATATTCGATCATATATCGCTGTCTACTAAGTTTTAACTTTAGCTGACATCTAGTTTATCTCCTGCAAAACACTTGTGTATTTATGTACAAATGTATAATATAATATGACATAAATTACTAAAAAGAAAGATATTATGAAATATAAAATGTAAACCAGTTATAAATAACTGCCGCCCATCTTGATGCATTAAAATATATCAAGAATAGAATTGAAACCGACCGAAATAATATTTTTCCTTACGAACTGAACCCACAATTTTTAAATGTCTTCAATATTTTTCAGGATTTACACGGGTCATCCGAAGTTATATAATGGTTCTGCCGGTGTATATGTTGTTACGTTTACGTATTCGGATAGAGGATCCGGGTCGAATGTACATACCATACAATCATTATCATTAGCAGCAATGTTTGAAGAATCTGTATATTACTTCATCAATAAATCACTCTTAACAAAAAGTCATCTTTTGTACTCATTTAGCCCGAACACATTGAATCCATATACCTCAACACCTTCCCCACTCCCATCCCCACCCCTACCCCGTCCACACAGTGAAGAACATTAAATATCGCATATGAATGTTTACACAATAACAACAGTGCCACATTGTACTTCTATAATCGAGTTGACCTTATTAAAATGGATTTCTCATTGAATTTCGCTTCATTTAAAGTATCAGGACCACAATTACAATTTTACCCAGAAAGATGTATAACCAGCAGAAATGACTCTTTTTGAGTCGATAGGTATAATTATGTTAGAATATAGCGCAATATTTTTGTCGATGACATTGCAAAAAATAAGAAAAGCTTATTCTGACAACTATTTCTTATGACGAAACAAGAAAGGCATATGTCAACATAGTTTTAGAGTGAATAGAACATGGTTCTATCATTATCCTGTCAGGACATTTATTTACTATATCAGTAAATTCAAAAAGATCCATACCCAACTATTTTAACCATCGTGTATTGGAAAACCGATATGCGTTTTTACAAAGGGTAAAGAAGGATATTTTTAAATAACTCGTCATAACTTTCTTTCTGTTTAACATAAAAAAATTGTCATTATCACAAATGTTAGTTTAATTTCATTGAAATTCCTTCTTAGTATATGAAGAATGCGTTGTACATGTAGATGACATAATAGCGCAAAGACAATGAATTTATATGGCTTTGTAGTTGATTTGAGAAATATGACATAATACTTAAATACACTATCGATGCAACCAACTTTTATCTACCAAATAAGGTCATTCCATAATAGTTTGCAAGCTGGAATAAAAAAAGAAATGTTGATGTTTTCCAAAGTACAACACAACATTGTACCTCACGAGATGAATCTAATGAAATAATGAAACAATTGATAATTTCCATGTATTCATATTAATTTCCAAAAGTTTAATGGTGGTCTGTGGAAAGTACTGGTTACGACGTTTGTTTTGCAGAATAAAGGACATAGGTTAGATCCCAGTAAGGTCACTTGGAACCACCTTGTGCATGTACTCATTTCTTTGTGTTGGGGGTTTAGCACCCGTTCTTACAATATTTAAATACACGGCCAGTTTACCTAACATTCACACAATTTCACTCACAAGTGATTGTGCGACAATGGCGGTGTCTCGAGAGCGATAATTTTAAGTGAGATGACTTAATTCGTGTGGAACCATAACCTATTAGTATAAAGAGAAACCTCTTAAGCTTAAAAGTTCGTTCGAAACAATTTTTCGGCTTATCCGTATTAAGCTAGCTTTTGACAGGAAGTTCGCAAATGAAATGACAAGTAGAATGTATTTTTTTATTGAAACATTTACTCTGTAAGGCGCTTTTTAATTGTATAATACCACATGAAAAAGGTCAATAAAATACCCTTGCGCTTTCAGTCTTCATGATTTCTTCATAATTGTTACATAATTGTTAAGAAAACCAAGGATTAACTATGTTTTCCTGATGCACATGTCACGGTACGGACTTAATCATAATTGAAGAGAAAATGTGCACGTGGCTGGTTAGCTCAGTCGGGAGAGCGTTTGCCCTGTAAGCAAATGGCCCCGGGATCTAGCCCCGGTTCGTGTACACATTTTTCTCTTGACATTAAATTTTGCTATGGAAATCTAGCCACCCATTTCTTTCATATACTCAAAATTGCACCAACCATCTTTTCAGCTCACCTATCACAAAGCCAGGGTAAATTTTTACAATAGATGATTGTCCATCATCAGTCCGTCCGTCCGTCCGATCGTCGTCCGTCAACATTTTGCTACAAACGACATCATCTCTGGCCTAAACTCTACCAAACTTGTTCAAAGAATTCCATACCTTGCAGAGCTCTTGTTGCTATGGCAACAAATAGTAAAACACTTTTGAAAATTATCTCTGAAATCACATGGCCTAGAACATAGATATTTAGCATGTAGCATTGCCTAGTGTACCACTATCAATATTGTGACAATTTATGACCCCGCCCGGGTGTCACTTGATTTTATATAAAACTTTAAAAATCTTATTCTCTGAAAATGCAAGGCCTAAGGTTTTGATATTTGGCATGTGGCATTGCTTACTGTCCTCTACCAAGATTGTTCAAATCATGACCCCGGGTCAAAATTGACATCCCCTTAAAAACAATGACTTCCTTAGCAAACAGTCACTTCCTCTAGCAACTAGTGACTTCAATAGAAACTACTTACCTTACTGTACCTTTAGCAACAAGTGACTACCTT
The DNA here is from genome assembly GCA_022818135.1 of Saxidomus purpurata. Lineage (NCBI taxonomy): Eukaryota > Metazoa > Mollusca > Bivalvia > Venerida > Veneridae > Saxidomus > Saxidomus purpurata. Next base: position 42,922,451 of record JAFMSR010000015.1, read on the forward strand.
AGGTACTCAGGCGAGCGATATTGGGCCATCATGGCCCTTTTGTTTAAAGATAGTTCTTGTTTAACCTGTACTTTATCTTACAACATTTACGAAACATGGAACAAAATATACCAGTCATGTGTATGTGTATGTTAAGCTATATGTTGTTTCTTGTTTCTTAACATTTCAGTAGAACTTTTCAGTTCTGGCAGAGTGGACGTTTGTACGAATTACAGCAAAATGGTATTAATGGCAGGTTTTTTTACAATAATGGATAGATTGGTATCTAGAACGTAGAAGTCAGAAAGTCAGAAAGTCTTTGTCGGTTCCTATTTTTCAGATAACAAATAAGAACAGCTGGTATTCCTCAAGGAATAATTTATTCCGTCTCAGTTTCGCCCTGAAATACCTAATTCCGTTCCAAATCAATCCCAATTCTGGGCGGAGTCCGTCCCAAAATTTCGTACAGGCAGGATGAAATAGATCCGCTATTAAATTTATATAAAAAGTAGGTTGGGTAAATTTATCTGAAAGAAGAAACAAATAAAATTAATTACAATGTACAAAATGCACAATAGCACAACTCCCGACTACCTAATAAGCCTGTTCCCAAGTGTGCAAGACACAGTACCATACAACTTAAGAACCCAAGATAGATACTCTATTTTAGATACGAGAACTCAAATGTTCTCGAACTCTTTTACACCATCAGCTATTTCTCTTTGGAATGAACTTGACGTTTCAGTACGTAGCACCCAAACGGCAAACGAATTTGAATCTGTACTCCATAATGTCATGTTTCGAGCACAGAAAGTACCAGTCGAGTATAATTTATTTCCGGTAATCGTAAATTCAATGTGATGCATGCTAGATTAAGAAATTCGTGTAGTAATTTAAATTTTCATTTATTCAGTAATCACCTAAAAGCTGATGCCGCTTGTACCTGCGGACAGACTGTTGAAGACGTCGAACACTATTTTTTCAGATGTCCAAACTCTTCACTTCAAAGAAACTAATCTATGATGAGACAATTTCACTATCCTTTTTTCACATGTACAAGAATTTATTCGTGACACCAGACGCTTTAAAGTATGTCGCGATATTCGTAGTGCCACACATTTAATATGAAATTTATATTTAATTATTTTATTGTTCTTTCTCAGGAACACGAACTCATTTTTTCTCTATTTTTTCTGTTTTCTATTTAACCATGTTTATAATAATTAATGACAGATTTTTGTAACCACTATTTACATTTTGTTCACAAAATTTGCTTTAATTTACCCCCATTTAATACCGAATTTCACATATTAAAATGATTATACGTTTATTGCTAAACAGTAAATTTATATGTCACCAATTGTGTGTAAATACACCGTGGTTTGGGGATGGCCGATTTATAATGTTGGCAGAACTTGTGGCCCAACTCCTTTGCAAACTTTGTAAATTTGTACTTTCTTATGAACATGTATATTATTTTGCAATAAAATATGTTTAAACTAGAACTTTTTATTCCATTCGGCAAATTCCAATGAGCCTGTGTGTTTGCTTTCCTCATTTAAAGTTGGGTTCAACGGTGGCGATTACTTTAATTAAATAACATGTGTTTTCGCATCCATGTCTAAGATATTTGATATTGTCTTTACAAAATATGTACACTTTGTTGCTATTTCATTTACAACTGTCTGCATTTACATTGCGGTAGACATACGACGACATTGTAGCAACCTCGTACAGGTCTAGAAAATGGTAATATTACAGGCTTTCTACCCTTCATACCATCTTCTTTGCAGTATGTTGTCAATTAACAATTGGCTCAAGAGCTAAGAAAACAGGATTTTTTATTTAGTTTTATACGTCGTATCGGCTGGCTTTGTTCCTAGTTTCTTTCTTTGCAATTTCTGTTATCATACCTTATATACAGGCGCGTATAAAATGAATACTTCAGGTTACATGTATATCCTTACTTACTTATTTTACTATATTTATAAGGCGTCAGCCCATTAGCCCTGAAGGGGCGTCTACGGCCGAATCCAGAATTTACCATAATCCTGTTAAACTTGAATTTATTGTCCGAAAGGAGATTTTTGGTAGGTGGTGCCGCCCCCTTATTTTTGTGCGTGCAAAATGAAGGGTAGAGCTGCGGCAAAATTCTGCCTAAATAGCTTTTTCCTCTGAAAAAGTAAAAGTTGACAAGACCCTGCTGTATACCATATCATATTGTTGTTGTTGTTGTTGTTCAATTATGTTAAATTATATTTTTGGTATTTAAAATCAAATTTAAAGCATGTTCTCTAAACCTTATAGCTTTTTACGGAATTCTAATCAATCCCCGGACTAAACAGATAGCTTTGCTTCGTCTTAGACTATACTGGTACCATACCTGCTTCTATATAGTATATTATGAGCAAACTCGTTTTTACAACTGTACACAATGACTTTACATGAGCATAATAAGACATAAACTGAATCAGGTATTACTGAACAGAACAGAACATTCATTGAAATAATCATGTATTAAAACATGTTAAAACATGTATATTTTGTGCTGGAGAAGGTGACAGACAATAACTGATGACATGTTGCAATTTGAAAGATGCACTCATCCTGCAAAGGAAATAAAAAAATTGTACTTATTAAGTAATTACCACATTCGATGATTACTTAAATATATTCTAAAATGTATTGTAAATCTATCTTTCTCAATTATAATTGTCCTTGGTAATATTTTTTACTTGCATATTTTGAAATAGTATAGACAAAAACGCCACGTAATTAATTGAGCCCTGTCCATATATGTCCACACCTTTCTTTGGTTATTTAACAACCAGACGACACATCACACCCACGGTTACACGGAAGTGAAATTTAACCGTATAAAGCAGTGTCGCGCTCTCAAATCTTTACTATTTCTCCAGTAGTCAACAAGTCATCAGGTAAATACATATTATTTTAATTTAATTAGTTTTATTATTGTTCATTTTTATTAGATTAGAATTAAGTAAAATAAAGCAGAGTTTTCTTTAATTTTTTGTGGAAAATGAAAAAGAAATTAGCGTTTGAGATTACCGTTCTGTACAAAAGAAATGAAACATACATACCTTCTTTTGCACCTTTTAGGACTTTTCTTTCATAGGTTTTACAGTATATCTTCTGTTGTTAATCGCTTAAGATGATAAATGAATTAGAATACTACTCATTTATTTACATATTATAGATTTATTCATTTTTCTCTATTAAGCTTTTTTATTATTATTTAATTTTTACAAATTTTGAAATTACAGTTTACTTTCGGTGACTGAATTTTGAAATGATTTAACATACCCGGTACACACAACAATCCTAGTATTCTGTCAACTGTAGGTCTATGTAGTAGCAAACCTATCAATTTTGATCATTGTTTTTTCAATTTTAGCAGCATGAAGGTTACAGCTCTCGCCCTCCTCGCTCTTTCCGGTGCCCTGGGCGTCGCCCTCGGTATGGGATACGGTGGATACCAGTACGTCCCAGTTTCTCCCGGATACGGACAGTCGGGTGGATACAACGACAACACCTTCTGTAAGTCATTTTTATATATAATTGCTCGAGATCATTTAGAGATGACCATGTTAATTGTAAAATGAGAAAATCTCCGATTTATAAGGCCAGTTGCTCTTTAACTTTGTCTTTCGTTTGAACTCTTCAATACAAATATACCAATGATATATCGCAAGGTCTCCGGCTTATTTGTTTAAGCAAAGTATTGGTGAGGATTTTCTGGACTGACTGTTCTGTAAACCTGATACCAGCTTCCTTAAATCTTTCAAAGTTTTTGCATAGTATATCCGTACAAACTTTAGAACAACGTTAAATTACGAATTATTGCACATTTATCGAAACAATAGTAACCCTGGTTTGGATCCTTTTTTTCAGTGATGATGTTTGGCTTCCTGTTCCTGATTCTGATCCTCTTCCAAAGCAACTTGTTCAATACAACCTCTACCACCAGCACCTCAACATCGACAACCGGTATCACCGTTATCCCTGGTTAAAAGGTAAGTTTCGTTCTATGACTTGTTTTTATTTGGCTGATTTTCAAAAAGTTTCCATTTATTTATTCATTTATTTAAATCTCTTTTTTTTTTGGCTCTGTACTAGTACTGTTAAATCGATTTACTTTCCCATTGAATCATACCTCTATCTTAAACACAAACGAAAAAAAGAAGAAAAAGAAAAATTAAAGTGGGTAGAGATCTACACAAACAGACATGACAATTATTTCAGCATATGAAGAAAGTAAAAAGACCTGGGTGGCATTTGTCATTCACTGAGATTCAACAAATACACAACTTTTCTTCTTCCATACACTTTCTAAATTTTAACCTGTCAATCTTCACTATTTATGTCTTGATAAGGAAGTACATGCCATTGAAAAACGTCACTTCATTTTTGTAAGACCTTAAACACAAACGAAATATATATTCTAGCACACTACACAGTCTCAAAGATATTTTGTTTTCCTAAAGTTTTATAATTTGTAGAAATGTATATTGATCATTTATGGCGCTGTCTTTTACGTTTCAAATCTAGCTGACCATAATTTATCCCCTGCAAAAAAACATGAGTATTTCAAAAAACGTTTTATGTACAAATGTTTAATATAAAATGACATGAGTGACTAAAAAGTAAGATATTATAAAATATAAAATGTAAGCCAGTTAGAAGTATTTACCGCCCATCTTGCTGATTAAAAAAATATCAAGAAAAGAATAGAATAGAAACCGCTGAAATACAAGTTTTCCTTACAAATTGAACCCACAATTTTGAAATGTCTTCATTATTTTTCAGGATTTTCATTGGTCATCCGAAGTTATATAATGGTTCTGCCGGTGTATGTGTTGTTACGTTTACGTCGTCGGATAGAGGATCCGGGTCGAATGTAGATACCATACAATCATTATCATTAGCAGCAATGCTTGACGAATCTGTATATTACTTCATCAATAAATCACTCTTAACAAAAAGTCATCTTTTGTATTCATTTAGCCCGAACACATTAAATCTATATACCTCACCATTTTCCCCACTCACCCCCCCGCCCCCACCCTTTTGTGTCCATCCTCAACACCGAGAAGAATAACAAATATCTCATATGAGTATTTAATTCAATGGATTTTCAACAGTCCAGCTTGTATTGAACATTTCGGTGAAATCCGTTTGGATTTTTTCACCAATGACTATTTCGCATTTACCGGTGGCAGATAACCTTATCCTTCACCGCAGCCGCACAAATTTACGTTAATTATAAGCAGATAGGAAAACACTTTTAAAAATCATTTCTGAAATCACATGGCCTAGAACATAGATAATAACATGTAGCATTGCCTTGTGTACCACTTTCAATATTGTTCATCCCGGAGGTTGCGGGTTCGAGCACGACAGTGGTCACGACCGTACCTCCTCATATGACACCAGGGGTCGTATTCAAGTAGCATCTTAAGTGATGTCTTAAGTATCTTAACTTAAATCCAAAACTTTATATTATCATAATTGTCTCAAAAGTCAATGATTGTATGTAATTTCATCATCATTATAGAAAATCATAAGATTTATTGATGTTCACATGCGCAGAGCAGTTTCTACTTTTAAAAGGATTTTCAAATCCGAACATTTGCCCCCAATTTCTAAATAGCAGTTTCTACTTTTAAAACCGAATTGATAACATCTCATATTTACAGAAAGTAACATAAGTAATCAACAGTTTTGGTGTTGGTATTATTGCAAAGATTAACATCTTTTCAAAGATAAGAAAAATATGCGACAATTTATCAACAAAAAGAATTTAGTCAACTTTTCTAAGTTAATGTGCATAGGTTGTAAGTACTTCTTAAACGTTCGACAGATACAGCATTATGGCACTTAAGTGGTCTGTTTCTTATTACGCAGTTTAGACATGCACTACTTTAAAAAGCAGCCGATCAAAACGCGCTGAAATGCAATGTAGGTAAATTTTATACTGGCAATACTTTACCTACATTGCATTTATAAACGCCATTTCATCGGTTTCATGTATTAATGAAAATGTAGGTTCTTATAACAGACGGACTGTCGTTCTGGTAATCTACGCGGTTACGTTATGTTTTCACTCCAAAATCGAAAGTAGCGAAGTCACAAAGATACTACGCAGTTGGGAGTTTAAAAATGATTGTTATTTAACTACATGTATAGACTTTATGAAAAAAAGAGCCAGTTTTTAAGTTGCTGTCGCTAAAAGCGATAATTGTGAAATATACCATTTAACTGCCATATTCAGGGAAGCACCGTGGTGTGCATTTGTTAATAAAGTTGAACTTGCGAAATAGACTGTTAAAATGCACCGAAGATTTTGTTAGTAAGCTTGACTAGTAGCAAAATAGTTTAAACTACCTTTTCAACAGTGTTTCAATAGACAGGTTTCCTTAATATCGTTGAATGAAATATTGATTGATTACTATGATTATTTACAATTATAAACTGTGATTCATTCATTTTGAATACCTACCATTCGTTTGTTTTGCATGGTTCAGTGTAATGAAATAACAAACATTGAGCCGCGTCATGGGAAAACCAACATAATGGACTTTGGCTGGTCTGGATCGATACTGGTCGCCCATCAATGTGTAAGCAGTTTCTGTTTAATGTTGTGTTTTATGGTATAATATGTTACATGTGTTGTTTATTATTTCGCGTATTTTATGTATTATATCATGAATGCAATCGATCATTAATTTTCATGTTGATATTAAAGAAATGTGTTGTGTTGATGTTTACAATGGTAAAAATGACGTTGTAAGCCATGCTCAAGTTCTCAGCACAATGTATACTATGCATATGCGTATACTATGCATTCAGACTTTGTTCTTAATTCATTACCTAAAATTGAAAACTTTCTCACATAAAGTGACGTGGTCAGTAGCGGGGCTCGATCCAAAGACTCTCAATAATTGAGAAGTTTCAGCTTCTCTAACCACTTGACCAAGGAGGAATCTCACGGTCCGTAACAATGTTCAATATGCTGTTACATCAAGTGGTCATATTTTCCACTTAAAACTATCAGACATATTGCAAAATATGTGTGCAACATTCCTCTCCTAAGTACCAATCCTTACGATAATCTATGTTTCAGACCAAACATTTTCAGTGCCTTCAGCGCTTTGATTAAATTATCTTCTTAAGGAAATTGTTAATTCTAAGGAAAATGTTAAGATGCTACTGAAATATGACCCCAGTACTGGTTTTCCAGGATGCGGACTAGAGAGGGACTCGATAAGCTCAATCGAGCTAAAATAAATTAGTATGAACTAATAGTGTTACAATTACGACCCCGCACGGGTTGTCACTTGATCTTATATAAAAACTTTAACAATCTTTTTTTCTGAAACTGCAAGGCATAAAGCTTTGCTATTTGGCATGTAGCATTGACCAGTGCCCTCTACCAAAATTGTTCAAATCATGACCTCTGGGTCAAAATTGACTTCCCCTTGGAAAAAGTGACTTCCTTAGCAAACAGTCACTTGCCCCAGCAACTAGTGATTTCAATAGCAATTACTGACCCCCTTTATCAACGAGTGACATCCTTAGGTAATCAGGCGGGCGATATTGGACCATTATGACCCTGTTGTTTAAAGATACTTCTTGCTGCTTCACTTTATATTGTTTGTACTTAATTAAAATGTACTTTACCTTACAACATCTGCGAAAAACGGAACGAAATGTATGCTTAGCAATGGTCTTCTCTTGTTTCTTAACATTTCAGTAGAATGTTCAGTTCTGGCACAGAGACGTGTGTACAAATTACAACAAAATGGTGTTAATGGCAGTCTTTTTTTTACAATAATGGACAGGTAGCTATCTAGTACGTAGAAGTCAGAAAGTCAGCAAGTCTTTGTCGATTCCTCTTGCTCAGATTATAAATACTAGTAATAAAAGCTGGTGTTCCTCAAGGTACAGTGTTAGGCTCCCTTTTCTTCCTAATGTACAATGTATGTAAGTAATATAGATGCAAACTGAATAAGTATAGCATATTTGTTCGCAGATGAAACTTCTCTATTATGTAAATTTTTTACTATGATACCTGATCTTGAGGGTATATGTATACTCAGTCATGATAGCCATGATTAATAAATGATCCAAGATTTGACTTATAGATGTTAATCCTAATATTCTTTTCTCTCAATACATGCGCGTTAAATCCAGCTTTATCATTTTCTGGCACTCCCGTAGATTGTATGGGACATGAGAAACATCTTGGTTTAACTATTTATAGGAACGGGAAATGGAATAAGCATATAGACCAAATAACAAATTCTGCATCAGAAGTCCTAAGAATTATGAGACAATTGAAGGTTACATTAAGGGGAGCGATGGTGTAGAGGCTAACGTGTCTGCCGCTCACCCCGGGGGTTACGGGTTCGAGCCCCACTGGGGTCATGACCGTGCTATCTCATATGACACAAGTACTTGTACTCGGGAGTGACTCGATAAGCTACATGCTTTCTTCTCAGTCCAGCTAAAATAAATTAGTATAAACTAAACTAAAGCAGCAATCCTTAAATCAGATCTATGTTTCTTTTTAAAGACCTATTTCAGAATAAGCTTCCGTTGTCTGGGATAGGTGTACCAATTATGAAACAAAAATCGAAATAAAGCTACGCAAATTATCACATGATTAAATAGATCCGCTATTAAATTTATATATAGAAATAGGTTGGGTAAATTATCTGAAAGAAAAATTAAATTAACAACGATGTACAAAATGCACGATGACACAGCTCCACTCTACCTAATTAGCCTGCTACCAAGTTGTGTTCAAGACACAGTATCATACAACTTAAGAACAAAAGAAAGATACTCTATTTTAGAAACGAGAACTTAAATTTTCTCGAACTCTTTTACACCATCAGCTATTTCTCTTTGGAGTGAACTTGACTTTTGCTTTCCTTCATTTAAAATTCCTTTGGGTTCAAAGGTAGCAATTACTTTAATTCAATATTTCACATCCATGTCTAAGATATTTGATATTGTTTTTACAAAATAATCACACTTTGTTTCCATTTTTAACAACTTTCTGCATTTATCCTGCGGTACATGTAAAGCTGTTAGCATACGACGACATTGTTACTACCTCGTACAAGTCTAGAAAATAGTAATATTCCATGCTTTTTACCCTTCATACCTTATTTATTTCAGTATGTTGGTAATTAACAATTGGCTTAAGAGATAAAAAAGAGGATGTTTTATTTTGGTTATATACGTCGTTTCGGCTAGCTCTGTTTCTAGTTTCTTTTCTTTGCAATTTCTGTTATCATACCTTATATACAGGCGCGTATATAATGAATACCTGAGGTTATATGTATATGCTTACTAACTTATTTTACTAGGTGTATATGGCGTGAGCCCGATAGCCCTGGAGGGACCAAGAATTGAGTGTGTACAATATGCTAACAATTTATACCATTTCTTTGCTAGTAAGACTAAACTATGTCGCTGCTCGTAACTGGTTCGAATCCTGGCTTCTTCCAGTTATCTTTTCTTCTAAAGCATGTTGTCTCAACCTTTTAGCTGGTATCATACCTGCTTCTATATAGTATTTTAATAGCAAACTCGTTTTTCTTTGTACACATTGACTTCATTTTATCATAGTAAGAAATAAACTGAACTGGTATTGCTGAACAGAACAGAACCTTTATCGAAGTAATCATGTATTAAAAACATGTATATTTTGTGCTGAAGAAGGTGACAGACCATAACTGATGCCATGTTGCAATTTGAAAGATGCACTCATCACGCAAAGAAAATTTAAAAAATGTATATAAGTAATTACTACAATCGATGATTACTTAAATATACTAAAATGTATTGTAATTTTATCTTTCTCAATAATTGTTCTTGGTAATATTTTGTACTTGCATATTTTAATATAGTAAAGATAAAAACGCCGCGTTATTAATTATGCCCTGTCTATATATGTCCACACCTTTCTTTGATTATTTAACAAACAGACGACACATCACACCTACGGTTACACGGAAGTGAAATTTAACCGTATAAAGCTGTGTCGCGCTCTCCAATCTTTACTATTTCTCCAGTAGTCAACAAGTCATCAGGTAAATACATTTTATCTTATTTTAATTAGTTTTATTTTTGTTCATTTTTTAAGATTAGAATTCAAGTAAAATAAGGCAGAATTTTCTTCCATTTTAGTGGAAAATGAAACAGAAATTAGCGTTTGAGATAAAGGAATGATAAATACACTTCTTTTACACCTATTAGGACTTTTCTTTCGTAGGTTTTACATTATATCTTCTGTGCTTAATTAAGATGATAAATGAACAATATAACTTTTCATTTTTTTACATATAATAAACCTATATATATATATTTCTTTATTCAGCTTTTGACTTGTCAATTTATTTTACTTTTACTATTTTTTTTTAATTTTGAAATTACAGTTTTCTTTATGGGCTGAATTTCGAAATGAAAACATACACACAAACATCCTATTCTGACAATTGTAGGTCTATTTATTGATAGCAAACATAATAATTTTGACTATTGTTTTTTTTTTTATTTTAGCAGCATGAAGGTTACAGCTCTCGCCCTCCTCGCTCTTTTCGGTGCCCTCGGCGTCGCCCTCGGTATGGGATACGGTGGATACCAGTACGTCCCAGTCTCTCCCGGATACGGACAGTCAGGGGGATACAACGATAACACCTTCTGTAAGTAGTTTTTTTATATTTCCCCGAGTTAATTTTAGAGATTATAATTTAATTTGAGATATAAGAAATACAATTATTTGATATTAAGCCTGTTTCTCTGTAGCTTTATCCTGGTTTGGATTGTGAACAAAAAATTTAAATATATGAAATATAATACCCGTGTATGTAATCGGTTTTAGCATTTGCTATTATATAGAAAGAAAACAGAAAAATAAAAATTGGAAATCAAATACATATCATCAAATAGGCGATTTTTTCGATTAAAAGTACAATTAACTGTTATCGCTTCGTAATATCTCGCAGTATTGTATTCTACTGTAAAGGTGCAATATAATAACCTCGTAAACTCTCGCTGCATTGTACTCTTCTGTGAATGTGCACTGTTATTACCTCGTATTATCTCGCTGTATTGTATTCTCCTGTAAATGTGCAATGTTATAACCTTGTTAACTCTCGCCGTATTGTATTCTACTGTTAGGTGCAATGTAATTACCGCATAATAGCTCGCTGTTTTGTTTACTACGGTAAATATGTAATGTAATAACCTCGTAAACTCTCGCTGTATTGTATTCTTTTATAAAAGTAATATATAATAACCTCGTATAATCTCGCTGTATTGTTTACTAGTAAAATTCAAAGAGTAACACGTAAACTCTCGCTGTATTGTATTTTTCTATAAAGGCAATTTAAAAACCTCGTAAACTCTTGCTGTATTGTATTCTACTGTTAAGGTGCAAAAATCTTGTAATAATGGTATGTATTCTACTTAAAGTGCAATGTAAAAACCTCGTAAACTCTTGCTGTATTGTATTCTACTGTTAAGGTGCAATATAAATACCTCGTAATATCTCGCTGTATTGTATTCTACTGTAAAGGTGCAATGTAAAAACCTCGTAAACTCTTGCTGTATTGTATTATATTATAAAGGTGCAATATAAAAACCTCGTAAGCTCTCGCTGTATTGTATTCTACTATATAGGTACAATTGAATTACCTCGTAATATCTCGCTGTATTGTATCCTTCTGTTAATGTGCAATATTATAATTTCGTAAACACTCGTTGTAATGTATTTTACTGTTACGGTGCAATGTAATAACCTCGTTAACTGTCGCTGTATTGTATTCTACTATATAGGTACAATTGAAATTACCTCGTAATATCTCGCTGTATTGTATTCTACTGTTAAGGTGCAATATAATAACCTCGCACACTCTCGCTGTATTGTACCGGTAATATATAGTAAAGAAAATAACCCTGGTTGAATCCTTGTTTTTCAGTGATGATGTTCGGCTTCCTGTTCCTGATTCTGATCCTCTTCCAGAGCAACTTGTTCAACACAACTTCTACCACCAGCACCTCAACATCGACAGACGGTATCACCGTTATCCCTGGTTAAAAGGTAAGTTTCGATCTATGGCAGTTTTTATTTGGCTGATTTTCAAATAGTTTCCATTTATTTATTCATTTATTTAAATCTCTTTTTTTGCTCTGTACTAGTACTGTTAAATCGATTTACTTTCCCATTGAATCATACCTCTAAAACACAAACGAAATGTATATTCTAGCACACTATATAAACTCAAAGATATTTTGTTTTCCTAAATTATAATTTGTAGAAATGCATATGTTTATGTACAAATGTATAATATAAATTGACATGAGTGACTAAAAATTAAGATATGATGAAATATAAAATGTAAGCCAGTTAGAAGTATTTACCGCCCATCTTGCTGATTTAAAAAATATCAAGAATAGAATAGAAACCGACCGAAATAAGTTTTCCTTGCATATCGAACCCACAATTTTGAAACGTCTTCATTATTTTTCAGGATTTTCATGGATCATCCGAAGTTATGTACATGGTTGTGTTGGTGTATGTGTTGTTACGTTTACGTTATTCGGATAGAGGATACTGGCCGAATGTACATACCATATAATCATTATCATTAGCAGCAATGCTTAACAAATCTGTATTTTACTTCATCAATAAATCAACTCTAAACAAAAAGTTCTCTTTTGTATTCATTTAGCCCGAACACAGTTAATATATATACCTTATCACTTTCCCCACTCACAGCCCCACCTTTCCCTGTCCATCCTCAGCACCGAGAAGAACAACAAATATCTCATATGAGTTTAACTCAAGAACAAAAGTGCCACGTTGTATTGACATTAATTCAAATGGATTTTTCCTCGTTTTATTCAATCATTTCGGTGAAATACCTTTTTAGTTTTTCTCACCCGTGAGTTACATATTTCCGCACATTTACCGGTGACAGATAACCTTATCCTTCACCGCTTATCTCTCATCGCTGCCGCACTAATTTATGTTAATTATAAGCAGATAGGAAAACACTTTTAAAAATCATCTCTGAAATCACATGGCCTAGAACATAGATATATAACATGTAGCATTGCATTGTGTACAACTTTCAAACATGGAGGTTGCGGGTTCGAGCCCGACTGTGGTCACGACCGTATCTCCTCAGATGACACCAGGGGTCGTATTCAAGTAGCATCTTAATTGATTTTTAGGTATCTTAACTTAAATCCAAAATTTTACATTATTATAAGAATGTCTCAAAAGTCAATGATTGTGTGTAATTTCATCATCATTATAGAAAATGGTCATGGCAGATTAATTAATGATCAACATGCTGCAATGCACATTCTCCTTTTTAAATTATCTTCTTAAGGAAATTGTTAATTTTAAGGAAAATCTTGAGAAATCTGAATTGAATTAAGATGCTACTGAATCAACCCAGTTAGTTTTCCAGGATGCGGACTAGAGAGGGACTCGATAAGCTCAATCGAGCTCAAATAAATAAGTATTAACTAATAGTGTTACACAATTACGACCCCGCCCGGGTTGTCACTTGATCTTATATAAAAAATTTAACAATCTTTTTTTCTGAAACTGCAAGGCATAAAGCTTTGCTTTTTGGCATGTAGCATTGACCAGTGCCCTCTACCAAAATTGTTCAAATCATTACCTCTGGGTCAAAATTGACTTCCACTTGGAAAAAGTGACTTCCTTAGCAAACAGTCACTTGCCCCAGCAACCAGTGATTTCAATAGCAACTACTGACCCCCTTTATCAACGAGTGACATCCTTAGGTAATCAGGCGGGCGATATTGGACCATTATGACCCTGTTGTTTAAAGATACTTCTTGCTTCACTTTATATTGTTTGTACTTAATTAAAATGTACTTTATCTTACAACATCTACGAAAAACGGAACGAAATATACCAGTCATGTGTATGCTTAGCAATGGTCTTCTCTTGTTTCTTAACATTTCAGTAGACTTTTCAGTTCTGGCACAGAGGACGTGTGTACAAATTACAACAAAATAGTGTTAATGGCAGTTTCTTTTTACAATAATGGATAGATTGCTATCTAGTACGTAGAAGTCAGAAAGTCAGCAAGTCTTTGTCGGTTCTTCTTGCTCAGATTATGAATAATAAAAGCTGGTGTTCCTCAAGGTTCAGTGTTAGGCTCCCTTTTCTTCCTAGTGTATGTGAGTTATATAGTTGAAAATGAATAAGTATAGCACATTTGTTCGCAGATGAAACTTATCTATTATGTACAGCTTTTACTATAATATCTAATATTGAGCGTACATGTATACTCAGTCTTGATTTAGCAATGATTGATAAATGGTCCAAGATTTGACTTGCAGATGTTAATCCTAATATTATTTTCTGATGATAAAGCGCGTTGAATCCAGCGTTATCATTTTCTGGCACTCCGGTAGATTGTATTGAGCATGAGAAGCATCTTGGTTTAACTATTTATAGGAACGGGAAATGGCATAAGCATATAAATCAAATAACAAATTCTGCATCAGAGCTCCTAGGAATTATGAGACAATTGAAGGTTACATTAAGGGGAGCGATGGTGTAGAGGCTAACATGTCTGCCGCTCACCCCGGGGGTTGCGGGTTAAAGCCCCACTGGGGTCACGACCGTACTATCTCATATGATACCAGTACTTGTTCTTCCAGGAAGCTTATTCGGGAGTGACTCGATAAGCTACAAGCTTTCTTCTCAATCGAGCTTAAATAAATTAGTATCAACTAAATCAAAGAAGAAATCTTTAAATCAGATCTATGTTTCTTTTTAACGACCTATTTCAGAATAAGCTTCCGTTGTCTGGGATGGGTGTACCAATTAAAAAAAAATCGAAATAAAGCTACGCAAATTATCACATGATTAAATAGATCCGCTATTAAATTTATATATAGAAATAGGTTGGGTAAATGTATCTGAAAGAAAAATTAAATTGATAACGATGTACAAAATGCACAATGACACAGCTCCCAACCACCTAATAAGCCTGTTAACAAATCTTGTTCAAGACACAGTACCATACAACTTAAGAACCCAAGATAGATACTCTTTTTTAAATACGAGAACTCAAATGTTCTCGAACTCTTTTACACCATCAGCTATTTCTCTTTGGAATGAACTTGACATTTCAGTACGTAGCGCGCAATGGTAAACGAATTGAATCTAAACTCCATAATGTCATGTTTCGAGCACAGAAAGTACCAGTATATTTTCTTTCCGGTAATCGTAAATTCAATGCGATGCATGCCAAATTAAGAAATTCGTGTAGTAATCCAAATTTTGGTTTATTCAGTAATCACCTAAAAACCTTTTTGCAAACTTTGTCAATTTGTACTTTATTATGAACATGTATATTGTTTTGCAATAAATATGTTCAAACTGTATTTTAAATTCCATTCGGCAAATTCAAATGAGCATGTGCGTTTGCTTTCCTTTATTTAAGTTCCTTTGGGTTCAAAGGTGCCAATTACTTTAATTTAATAACATGTGTTTTCACATCCATGTCTAAGATATTTGACATTGTCTTTACAAAATATACACACTTTGTTGCTGTTTCATTTACAACTTTCTGCATCTATCCTGCAGTAAAGCTGTTAGCATACGACGACATTGTTACTACCTCTTACAGGTCTAGCAAATGATAATATTACAGGCTTTCTACCCTTCGTACCATATTTATTGCAGTATGTTGACAATTAACAATTGGCTAAACAGTAGTATTTCATCTGGAGTTTTTCCCGACATTTTAAAAAAGGCTAGAATTTTGCCTATTTTTAAATCTGGTAACAGGGAACTAGCTGATAATTATCGTCCCATCTCAATTTTGCCAACAATTTCTAAAATATTTGAGCGCCATATTGCAACGAAAATCCATTCGTTCTTTCAAAGCACTAATGTTATTCATAAAACCCAATCAGGTTTTCGGAAAAATCATTCTTGCAACACTGCACTTACTAGATTGATAGATGCATGGCTGAAAGATGTAGATTGTGGTAAACTAATTGGAACTGTGTTTTTGGATCTTCGCAAGGCATTTGATTTAGTAGATCATGAAATCTTATTATACAAATTGAAATTGTATCATTTTTCTGGGCGTTCATTGAAATTATTTACTTCTTATTTATCAAACAGAAGTCAAATTGTTAAAGTGGGAAATGTGCATTCGGATTCTCTACAAATACAGTCTGGGGTGCCACAGGGCTCAATACTAGGTCCCTTATTATTTTTGATATACATCAATGATATAACATTAAGTTGTCAAGATCTAAATATAGATCTGTATGCAGATGACTCAACGTTGTACCAGTCTGATTTCCAGATATCAGAAATTCAAACTAAACTGCAAATGAATCTTGATTTAATCAATAAATGGTGCATAATAAACAACATGTCTTTACATCCCTTAAAAACAAAATGCATGGTCATTGGTTCAAATTATAAAATAAAACACACAGGTAACCTTCATTTAACAATCAACGATTGCATATTAGAAAACGTTACAACTCAAAAAATATTAGGTGTGTATGTGGACAATGTTCTGAATTGGCATAACCATATTGATTATGTTTGCAAAAAAATAAACTCCAAAATCGCATTATTAAAAAACATTATATATTATATATCGGATGAGATGAAGTTAATGTTTTACAACGGTTACATTCTTCCAATATTCGACTATTGTTGTACCATTTGGGGAAAAGGCAATACAAAATATGTACAAAAAATAAATAAATTGCAAAAACGCATAGCAAAACTTATTTTAAATCAACCTGTTAAATCCCATTCTTCAGATTTACTAAAGGAATTGCATTGGTTGTCTTTTTCGGACAGGTGCAAATACCACACTGCGCTGCTCGTTTATAAGATTTTTAACAATATGGCTCCAATATACATGTCAGAGTTAATCGCGTTTTGCCAAAATGATTCATATAGTCTGCGTTCTACATCTCGCAAAGATCTTATACTACAAACAAAACCTAGGACTAATTTATACAAAGACTCATTTTCCTATTATAGTTTTAAAGTATGGAATGATATTCCAATGGAATTGAGATTATTAAAAATACAGTCTTTTAAACGAAATTACAAAAATTATCTTTATAACAAATGTAGAAATTACTTACATATACAACTTTGCACTGGTTATTTTAGTATCTAAGTAATGACATTAGATTAATTATATAATAATAATATTATTTGCATTTGAGTGTCTGTCGTAGAGAGTATGATGTTTATTACATAAACGTATCTAATATGTTATTAATATTAGTATAATTAATTTAGTGTGTATGATTTGTGGTGTATGTGTGGTTTAAATGTATGTATGTTATGTTTCCTTTTCTCTTTTCTTTTCTTGTTCTGAAGGCCATATGAAAATAAGTTATGTTTTGAATGATTATGATTCATAATGTACCTTTTATGTAACCTTCATAAAATAAAGTTATTATTATTATTATTATTATTATTATTATTGTTATTATTATAAAAGAGAGGGTGTTTTATTTAGTTATTTACGTCGTTTCGGCTGGGTCTGTTTTCTAGATTTTTTTCTGTGCAATTTCTGTTATCATACCTTATATACATGCGCGTATGAATCCCTCGGGTACATGTATATGCTTACTAATTATTTTACTAGGTTTATATGGCGTGAGCCCGATAGCCCTGGGAGGTGGGGGGAGGGGGGGGGGCGTCTACGGCCGAACCCAGAATTTCCCATAACCCTGTTAAACTTTCATTTATTGTCTAAAAGGAGAATTTTGTTAGGTGATGCCACCCCCTTATTTTCAAACGATTTTAATTGTTCGTGCCAAATGAAGGGTAGAGCTGCGGCAAAATTCTGCCTAGATATAGCTTAGCTAAAGCTTTTTCCTTTGAAAGGGTGAATAAAGGTTGACAAGGTCCTTCCTTTATACCATATCATATTGTTGTTGTTGTTCAATAATGTTAAATTATATTTTTGGTATTTGAGATTGTAGATCTAAACAATCTCCTGATCTTATGTGTTAAACTAGCAGCATAGCATGTATGAGTATCTAGTTATTTGTTAATTTGTCTACTGTAAGAAGAAAGAGTGAGTGTACAATATGCTATCAACTTATAACATTTCTTTGCTGGTCAGACTAAACTATGTCGCTATGCGTAACTGGTTCGAATCCTGGCTTTTTCCATGGTATCTTTTCTTCTAAAGCATGTTGTCTCAACTTTTCAGCTTTTAAGGACGTCCAGTCGATCCCCGGAGTACACAGATAGATTCGCTTCATCTAGCGCTATGCATGTATCATATATGCTTCTATATAGTATTTTAATAGCAAACTCGTTTTTCTTTGTACACATTAACTTTGTTTGAGCATAGTAAGAAAAAAACTAAATTAGGTATTGCTGAACAGAACAGAACTTTCATTGAAGTAATCATGTATTAAAACATGTAAAAATATGCAAATTTTGTGCTGCAGATGGTGACAGACAATAACTGATGTCAGGTTGCAATTTGAAAAATGCACTCATCCTGCAAAGGAAATAAAGAAAAAAGAAAAATTGTATACTAGTAATTACTACATTCGTTAATTACTTAAATATACTAAAAATGTATTGTAAATTTATCTTTCTCAATAATTGTTCTTGGTAATATTTTGTACTTGCCAATTTTGAAAAAGTATAGACAAAAACGCCGCGTAATTAATTGAGCCCTGTCCATATATGTCCACACCTTTCTTTGGTTATTTAACAACCAGACGACACATCACACCTACGGTTACACGGAAGTGAAATTTAACCGTATAAAGCTGTGTCGCTGTCTCCAATCTTTACTATTTCTCCAGTAGTCAACAAGTCATCAGGTAAATACATTTTATTTTATTTTAATCAGTAGCCTAATATTAATGTTTACATCATTTTTGTAGATTAGAACTTGAATAAAATAAGGCAAAGTTTTTTCTTCCATTTTAGTGGAACATGAAAAAGAAATTAGCGTTTGAGACTTAAAGTTCTGTACAAAGGGAACGAAAATGCACTTTTTCACCTTTAAGGACTTATCTTTCATAAGTTTTGATTTATTTCTTCTGTTGTTAATCACTTACGATGATAAATGAATACTATAACTGTAAATTTATTTACATATTATAAACGAATTCATATTTCTTTCGATTTTAGCTTGTCAATTTGTTTCATTATTAAAGCACTTTGAAATTCCAGTTTTCTTTCGGGGATTGAATTTTGAAATGATTTAACATACACACATCAAAGTTTTCTGTCAACTTTTGATAAACATTATGTTTCAATTTTAGCAGCATGAAGGTTACAGCTCTCGCCCTCTTCGCTCTTTTCGGTGCCCTCGGCGTCGCCCTCGGTATGGGATACGGTGGATACCAGTACGTCCCAGTCTCTCCCGGATACGGACAGTCAGGTGGATACAACGACAACACATTCTGTAAGTTTTTTTATAAATAATTGCTCGAGATCATTTAGAGATGAACATGCTAATTGTAAAGTGAGAAAATCTCCGACTTATAAGGCCAGTTGCTCTTCAGTCTTGTCTTACGTTTGAACTCTTCGATACAAATATAACAATACTTTATCGCATAGGTCTCCGGCTTATTGTTTTTAAGCAAAGTATTTGTAAGAATTTTCTGGACTGACTGTTGTGTAAACCTGACTTCCTTAAATCTTTCAGAGTGTTTTGCACAGTATAACCGTACAAACTTCAGAACAACGTTAAATTGCGAATTATTGCACATTTATCGCAACAATACTAACTCTGGTTTGAATCCTTATTTTTCAGTGATGATGTTCGGCTTTCTGTTCCTGATTCTGATCCTTTTCCAAAGCAACTTGTTCAACACAACCTCTACCAGCACCTCAACATCGACAACCGGTGTCACCGTTATTAATGGTTAAACGGTAAGTTTCATTTATTTAATATGATTCATAAGTCCCCAACCGATCAAATATCGTTTAGGACTATAGATCTGCGCTGTTCGTCTGTTCGCCAGTCCGTCCGCACTTTATGGCATTTGTGCTTAAGTTTTTGTAGTCAATGCAGGATAAAACTGATCAGCGGTAGGGTTTTTACTATACCCAAGGGCAAAAGAAACGCATTTTTGTTTCAATTCGTCATCATTTGTAGTAAGAAAAGGGAGCACACACTTTTTTATGAATTCTTGCAGGTGGTAAACTTCTTTATCAGGTTGCATAAAATTACGATGAATTAATTCATTCAAAACTGTTTTCAATTTGTGCCGAAACTAGGTCAAACCGAACACATAATTTTTTTAATTTAAACGGTAAAGTTGCATATCTTTTGCTGGTCGGCATAGTTTTGAATTGGTATAAAATATAAAACTTTTTTGTATCTTAATATATACCGCCGTTCAGTTTTGTGGCTTTAAATATATTTCTTTTTGGAAACTTAGATAAATATAATTATTCTTATAAATGCATGTAATCATTTTGAAATGTCTTTTCTATTCATTTTCAGGATTACCCATTTCGTCCAACGCATTATGCATGGTTCTGTTGGTGCACCAGTTGCTAGCCCACGTATTCAGATAGAGAATCCGGGTTTGCCGTTAACATGTATAATGTACATACCATAATATTAGAGTCAGATCTCTACGGCAGCAATGTTTGAAGAATATGTATGTTGCTTTATAAATAAATTAACTCTCGACAGAAAACTGTTTTCTTTTTGTGCATTTAACCCGGAAACATCAAATCTCTACGCAACCTCTCCAAATCCCCGACATACAACCACAAATATCGTAACACGGTTTGTTTAAAATGCAGTTATTCTTCTGTCTATTTGCGATGGTGGTGTTCCCAGTCGTGTATAAACTAATCAATCAATTTAAACGATTCGGTGAAACGGTAAAATCAACCGTACATCCTTTAAATAATAAGTTTGTAGTTTAATTCATGCAGTAATTTGAAGAATGCGATTCAGATTTTAAAAAAACAAACAAACAAAAACACAAAAAACATCGAAATTTCAAAGCTCTATTTACACCGACAACTTTGGACCCTTTGTAGTAAATTTGAAATTACGATATAGTATAAAGGTATCAAGCTTGGTAGCGACAATGGTCATTTGATTTGATTTGAATTAAGTTTTATCAAGGTCCGTACAAAAGCAAACATTTTAGCTTGTGTTTTGGATGAGACCCCAGCATGTCTCCCGTCATGCTTAAAAAAATAATTTTGAAGCCGAAAAAGGCGAAATATACCTGACTGCAATTTCCAGCCAATTTCAGCCAAAGAGTGAGTTTGATCGGTTGCCTAAGGGTAGGTCAATCACGGCAACCAATGAGATATGTGAATGTGATTGACCTAGTTGCGACAATGGTCATTGACATCAGATGTTGCTTTATAGGAGTCACTTGTTCAAGGTCAAGGTACACTGACCTCGCTTTTTTCAACCGTTTCCGCTCAATAACTTGACAATATTTTGATCTAAGACTGTATGAAGATTAGATCAGCATGGTCCCCATTGTTTTTAGGTTACTAGGTCAAAGGTCATGGTCAAAGTGACTCGCTTAATAATTTAAAAATGCCTTTTGCTATGGTCTTCAAACTGGATAGGAGTAGAACTAGAAATAAATAGCAGGTGACCTCTATGTCATAGGTTAACTAGGTCAACGTTCAAGGTCACAGTGACATTGCATTTAAAACTGAACATTTTAACAACCCTTTGACCTTATGTCTTCAAACTTGCTAAGATTATTGCTTATCAGAATTTGATGACCGCTATTGATCCACAATGACTTCCAGATCACCAGTGCCCGAGTGCATGAAGCGGTCGTAGGCCTACGTCCGGCTTATCTAGAGCGTAGATAACGATCGCAAAATTTAATCCGAGTGCATAAACGAGACGTAGCGTAAGTCGAGTAGTAAATCCAGCACGAAAGTCACGACTGCTATGGAGGAGTCGTAACTATAGCGTATTTGAATCTTTATATACACTATCATGTCAAATATCAGTAAAGGCAATATGTTTGTGAAATAGGCTGTTAGAGACATATGGTTTTGTCATGGGTGTCCATCTGTTTGCCCGTTTGTCTGTAATATAGCGTGTCAAATGCTATACTGAACTACTCGGTTTTTTTAAACAAAATTTTAAGATATCAAGTCGATATACGGAACTCCTGTTTCATCAGGCTCGGTTCGAGGGGAAGGCAACATTCGGCAATAACTCGTTTCCGTCCTGTTTTTCATGAAAGCCTCAAAGGGTAATTAAAAACTTTACCTTATCAAGACAATGTTTAGACATCTGTAGATCAGTTCAGAATTGTGGACACCGGGTGCAACGGATAATTCTAGAAACATGTAAATCAATCTATGAAAGGCAGCGTATACTCAGACCTTTAACAACTACAGTTCTTACTGATTACATGTACTTAAATGTAATTGGTTTGATCTGAAGAAAATGTTTGTAGAAGTTCGAGCCTCAAGTACAGTTAACATAGTATTGTGAAACAAACAGACGGACCGATTGCCCAACCAAACAACTGCCGAAACTGTGATTTCTACATACCCTCTCCCACAAAAACAAAAATAAGATCAAACAGGGAATGCCACGTACCAAAAACGCAGCCTCCCCAAAACGAACCCCACAGCACCCAGAAGTGCACACCACCAACACACACACACACACACACACACACACACACACGCACACACACCCTCTTAAAATAAGATAAAAGCGATTTAGTGAAAAGTGAATTATTTAAGAAGAGCTAATATTTTTAGTTACATGTTGCCACTATTTCGAAGGAGTTCATTTTAAATTTAAGAAATTGTTATGTTCCTATAAATGTTGCTATTCTCGTTTTTATATAAAACAGGCATTTTTAAATTTTACAAATACTTTTTGTAAAAAATGTTATATTTCTAGACATGTTCCCATTATTCAAAACAGATTATCTTAACATATGCTAATCAAATCTCATGCATTTAAGAAGAAATACAATGATCATGCATGCGAAATATGCAGTACAATAATTAAGACAGTCGTAACCCGGGTAAATGTACGACGGACGTACGATCGCTTTATCACGGGGTGGAGAATCACGTGATCAAAATATTCTCTAAACAAAAGTAGATCTCTGAAAAATGTCGGAAAATAATAAAAGCCGTTTAGCTGTAAATGTAAAATGTAGTCTATCTTATGTTAAAATAGAAGTTTTCTAGAACTACACAGGTCTCAATTATAATCACCTTCCGATTGTGCTGAACACTTCAAGAATATGACATAATTTATTTTTGAAGTGTTGAACACTGTGATTGAGACCTATGTACTAGTTTTATAATACTTTTATTTTGCAACAAGATAGGCTATACCTTTAATTTACAGCTAAACGGCTCTAATTATTTTCTAACATTTTTCATAGATGTACTTTCGTTCAGAGATTATTTTGATCATGTAATTCCCCGCCGTGTTTATGCACTCGGCTTAAAACCCCGTTGTACGACAGGATTAGTTACGCCAACGCAGACCATTTGTGACAGCGCAATCTACGCCTTCTTTATGCACTCGGCCACAGATCATCCGCATTTTTACATTGCTGTTACAGGGGGGGAGAAATATAAATTAGCTCCGTACCGATAAATGTCAAAAAGGAACAAACAAAAAGTAAATATAAAGGTAGTGCCTGGCTAAAATTGAAACTACATTCACCAATATCTTCAAAGGCTTGTATCCTTCTGATATTGATTCGAAAGTATTTGAACCATACAATTTTGGAAAGTTCATTTTCATCACTTAACAAATAAAATAAAACAAGCTGCCATATGGCGTTCAGCACTTCAAGAGAAAGGAGCCACTGGATTAAAGCATATATGGATTATTCTACATGTTCTCCAGTTTTGCACAAGACTCAGAAATAGGGGTAAATCCCAATACCGCAGAGTGTTATTGAATTGTATTCATTGTTTCGTGTTTGATGGAACCGTGCCACAGATATCTGAAAAGTTAATTTGTTTAAACTCTGTGACATTGTTTTGTTTGTTTAGGTGGTAAAACCTTCAATTACAGCACATTATATGCTATCATATCAAAACTATATGGCACGGTTACCTCAAACAAGGAATAGTACATAATATGCATTAAACTTTCAAAGAGGTTGGGATATATTGCATTGCAGCTGTTCGTCGGTATATTTTTTGTTTCCGCTCAACAACTTAATTAAGAAGGCTTTGACCCAGACATTTTAACTGTGGGGACATTTGCCATAGGTAAAGTATGAAGTCGTTCATTTTGAGGTCACTGAGTCAAAACTCAAGGTCAGAATGACATCGCGAATAAACGCGGTTTCATCTTAGTGGCTTTCATTTTTGGAATACTGGGTCAAAGGTCAATTTTACAGCGACGAAGCATTAAAACAGTTTCCGCTCATTCATTTGAGAAGGCTTTGACCTAGATGTCTCAAACTAGGTAGGTATATTGGTCATAGACAGCAGATAAATCATAAATAGTTTAGGTCACTGGGTCAATGTCTCAGTCACCTCGTATTTAAACACGGTTTCCACTTCATAACTATGCTTTGGCCCAGAGGTCTCAAACTTAATAAGGACATTCTGATAGAATGAGCCCTATATATCTTGAGGCTGCTGGAACAAAAGTCAAGGTCGCAGTGAATTCATATTTAAAAACTGTTGCCCGCTCACTAACTTGAGACGGCTTTCACCTAGAGTTCTCAAACATTTTGGGACATGGTTCATGGAGAGCAGATGGACCATATTTATTTAAGGATCGTTGGATCAAAGGTCAAGGTCAAAGTGACCTTGCGTGAAAATACAGTTTCCGCTTAATAACTTAAGATTTTGACAAAAGATCAACAACTTTGCCAGAAATACAGTTTATGAACATTACATGGTATGGCAAGCCAATTTACTATTTAATCAAACAAAAGGGTCATGATGACCCTCTACGCTCACCTGACAAGAAGAACTAGTCAATGCGACACAATAAATATGTAAGCTGAGGGTGACCTATCGGGCAATCTAATTAGCCTGGTTATGCTCTGACCCCGGACGAAAAATTTCAGGTACGAAATAAACTGAATCAAACAAATGTACGGGGATCTGTTGCTTCTGTTCCTGTCGACCTTATTTCTTTAGGTTTCTGAAAGTTGGCAGTTGTTTACAGAGGAAATGGTTCAAGTCTTGATTCTTCACAGGAAAATGGTCAGGTAAACTGGCCGCCTGTAAATATGACCAAAACAGGAGTAAAACGGGCTTTAAGCAAGTGCTGCGACCCCAACACAGTTGACATGGGTTGTTAAAAAAAACCACCCTGATTACATGTACGCATACAACTGATTGGTGACGTGCGGAATGAAAATCAAACCTATCTTATCAGGGGCTATGTTTTTAAGGTTTTATTATAGGCCAAAATTCTGTTCAAAGACAGGCAACACGTTTAACATGTCGTCATATGTTAATGACAACAAAAAAACAATCGCTCTGGGTAAAAATGTTAATTTTTCTACTTCGAGGTGAGACCTTTGTATCAGAAGGAAAATGCATAGATTAGGCAATAAGAGCCATAGCAAAGGGTTTCCAGTAAGTCTGATGACTTTGGTAGACCTAATACAGTAAACTCTGTTTATAACAAACCAATTGGGACCTTTAAAATGTGTTCCTTATATCCGGAAATTGTTACATCCGTACAACATTTTCATAAAAAATACAGAAGGAAAATATTGCGGGCAGAATTTTCTTTCCTTATATCCGGATTTTCCCTATATCCGGAGATGTTGTATACGTAGAGTACTGTATGTGAATTTTATGAAAGACAAAGTCGATACCCTGACGTAGCAGATGACCTCGTGTCATCAAGATGGTAATATTATTTGTGTACATTATACTCCGTTTATAACGAACTCTAGGTATAGCGAAATTTTGGATATAAGGAAAACACATTAAATCTGCCTTCATTTTTTTCTTTGCTTTATTTTAAATGAAATTGTTACATGAATATAACAAACTTCGGATATATATTGAACACATTTAAATGGTCCCAAAGAGTACGTTATACACCATGTTTACTGTATACATCAAGATGGAATATTGATATGATGTTATGGATGGATTGTAATCATCAAAACTAAAGTCAAATTTCTTTATACATATTGATTTTATTGAAGCACAGTGAGATACATGTAAAAGCTGAATCAGGTATTTGCTGAAATGATGATCGCTGACAGACCATAACTGATGCCAGTTTGCAATGTGAAAGACGGTGTAACCTCGAACAGCTTATCCTGCAAAAGGAGAAAAAGAAATAATTTTTAAAAGATCAAAATAAATCCTCAGACATAATAATTATAGATATAAACTCCTTTTTTATATTTTTTACCTCGGTCATAATTTTTCTCGGTATTGTTTTCTCCTAGTTTATTTCAATGTAATACAATCAGAATCTGTGAATTAAGATAGAATACAGATTACATTATGTTATTCTCGTGCTAACTCGGCATTGTTCGGAATAGTCCGTGAGACTATTTACGAGGGAAACTGCTGTTGACGACAGAGTGGTAAACGCAATCTCCAAGTAAGGAATCATGGGAATGAAAATAAAGAAAGTTTTATGTGGCAGAGATATTAGGGTCGAGTCATACAAATGAATTTAGAAAAATGTTCAGTAAAATGCTTGTGCATTTATAGCTTTATAGCCTTACGACGACAAATCTCGTGGAGAACGCAAAGCCACGCATCATTTAATGCTGCTGAGCTATACGAAAAACTAAATTTACACGAATGAATACTTCTACAAAATAGTTAAATAATAAGTTAGCAGCACAAGATACATTATCTTACTTACGAGTTAACCGAATGTTCCTGTACCAGTGAAGTTGTTGACAACACTTGTGGAGCTGTTGTTATTGAAGAGGAAAAGGACGAGGAAAAGGAAGCCAATCAGCATCACTGTAACATTTACAATAGGTACATTAAATGTCACGTGAGAAAACATAATGGAAAAGTTATGTAACAAACATAATTTGACAATTATTTGTTTTTCCTTGTAATATATAAAGTTGCGTCAATGATTAGGCTAACACAAATTAATGATTCAAGCAAAACAGACCTTGTTGACGTGTGAGTTCTGAGAGAAATTGACTACTTATTTTAAATGTCATTTACATTTTTACAAGTTATAAGTTCTTTAATCTCCTTGTTTATAATTTTGTTTTGTTATTTCATTCATCTTGCGAAACTTTATAATTTACCCGAAGAAAGATAGACTATTTATCTGCAGTGATATACTGAGTTTTACTTTTTAAATGAAAGAAGCTCAAATTTACAAAACTTACAGAATGTTCCGTCTTGGCCGACTCCGCCAGAACGTTGTCCGTATCCATAAGCCGGGACGTACTGGTAACCGCCATACCCAAGACCGAAGGCTACACCGACAGCGCCAAGAAAGGCTAGAAGGGCAAGGATTGTCACTTTCATTCTGCTGTAAATTAAAACATTATTCATATTTAAGATTCATATCTAAATTTAGTCAACGATCATGCTATTTTCTGTACTATATCTACGTTTCTACTGTAAGTACAGAGTTTCATAAAGTCCGCAGGGACCTGTTCTATTAATTTTGTTATCAAGATTATGTGTATGCAATTAGTTATCACTGATTTTGCGACATTTTAACATTCCTTGTTTAGAATCTTAAGTAAGATATTATATATAAATACAACGTGCAGTCTTATTTTTCTAGTAAAAAAGTGGATGCTCGAGAGCCATGGGAACTGGGCAAAAATTAGCAGAATTCAGATAATATAAATTATACGAATTCATACTACAATGTATATAAATTATATGAATTCTGCTAATTTTTGCCAAGTATCCGTTTAAACAAAACATAATTATGAATCTATTTTCTTCAAATAAATATATGTAATCTAAACTTTTAACCACGTCCAAACTTGCCTGAGATTTTAATGGCATAAAATGTCTAAATAAACATCACAAATAAGAAATTTACCTATATTAATAGTAAATTATCTAAGATAAAAGAACAACATACCTTCTGGTCAACGACTATCTACGAAATAGTGCAGATCTAAAGACGTTTTAGTAAAAATAGGGGAGCCGTTTGAATAATGTCATCACTACTTCCGGGTTATGCTACAGGGTTATGTCTATTTTTTGTAACATGTCTACCGTCATTCACCTCAGGTTATTTCACATACGTGGATTTTGAGATGCCGATTTTTTCCCCAACAGGAGAACGTAAGTATCGTCGTTATGTCAAAAAGTGAAAAATATCAAACCTGCATTAATTTTAAGCTGAAGTGTGAAATGTATATCAAATTGTTTATTTTCTCTTTTCCTTATCAATAACAGCACAATTGCGTCATTGAAAATGAATATGCCTGTACATTTTTTCACATGCAAGCAGATGAATGCAAGCTATCCATAGCGTTTGTTTATTTTCTTACATGCTTTCATTTTCAAAGCTTCAAAAGGGTTTGCATGGGTTCTAGAGTACAATGTACTAAAATACCAACCTTGAAGATTTTCGCAATACATTTAATGTCCATCGCTCCCTTACTATGTAAGATTCAAAACCTTTGGGGTTTTTTTTAATATTCTGAATGAAAGCACACATACAAGCGTAAATGTTAGAAATAGATTGAACTTTATTGCATTTCATAGGAGTATGAGCTACATCTATTTCTTCAGTAAAACTTGTACAAAACTAAACACTGTGATTTATTATCCCGATGCGCTGAACATTTGTGCCAATTTATTATTATAATGACAGATTTACAATATGAACAGGCAAAAAGTCTAGAGAAAGACTTGTTATCTTAATAAAACGATAAATTTGCCAATTTATTTCAACGTTTCATTATGCATGACGAAATTACAGAACTGACAAGAAATACTTATAGTATATATCAGTGTTATGTCAAGCGATTTTAGTCCTAAGTGTGACCTTGACATAGGGAGTAATACCTGTAGAAGGTGACTTTGACATACTCATCGTAATTTTATAGGCAATAATTGTGTATAGGCCTATCATATAATATTAGTCTAAGCATGTGAAAGATAAAGCCTGACACGAAATTGCGGACGGACGGACGGACGGACGGATGGACGAACAGACGTTTGTGATTACCATATGCCTACCATTGTGGCATCAAAATATTACATGAACCTGATGTAAATACACAAAACGCTTGAAACACAAATGACGCACTTCTCTAAGGGAGATAACACTGAATATACTTTTTCGCTATAACTATTGTACCGAGTACTCGACGAGAAAAGACACAACATTACAGTAAACATGTGTACATAGTCCATCTTGTCCATGCACTAGATTAGGGTATAAACTATTCTTTAACCAACTGATGTAAACAGAGCTATAAAACAATGCACAGGAAATGTTATGGTTACGTTTAGCTGATTTGCCGTTTATTCTATTCTATATAAGGTTGCTGCTTTTACTTCCCAATTTCTAAAACTATCATAAAGAAACGTGTTTCTGCTAAGTTAAACACATTGTCAAAATTCTATGTACATGTATACAGATCAAGGTCAAATAAAATGTGT
Source organism: Saxidomus purpurata (assembly GCA_022818135.1). Taxonomy (NCBI): domain Eukaryota; kingdom Metazoa; phylum Mollusca; class Bivalvia; order Venerida; family Veneridae; genus Saxidomus; species Saxidomus purpurata. The sequence continues at coordinate 42,952,074 of JAFMSR010000015.1, forward strand.
GTTTACGGCAACCCGACCCGTATACCTATCCACCCATACAATTACAGATTCCAGTCCATCTTCACTGTAAAAAAACGTATGTTAAAAGATCCACTTACTTAGCCGGAACAAAATATGCGTCAAAAAACTTTGGCTGGGCAACATTGGATACGGGGCAAAGCCAAATATTGCTGAGATAAAGACCCTACCCGCTTATACACGTCAGAACTGTTAACATGCTATTCCCCTACACAACACATAGAACAACTGTTATGTTCTTTGGCAATAACAAAGTTGGTATCCCTGCTCTTACGGTTGGGTATCATTGTTTATAATCTATGATCCGGTCAGTGTTATATCGGTAGCGTAAAGATTTGGCAATAAAAACACCACAAAAGTAAGTGAAACGTATCGGCAGTTATGTAAAGTTCTTAGAGATTTGTCAATAAAAACACCACAGAAGTAAGTGAAACGTATCGGCAGTTATGTAAAGTTCTTAGAGATTTGTCAATAAAAACACCACAGAGGTAAGTGAAACGTATCGGCAGTTATGTAAAGTTCTATCAGGGAAAGTGGCAACCGTAACTATTTCAATCATTTCAATAGGATAATAAAACTAAAAGTGTCAAAATGTATCATTTTACGCCCATTTATTTATATTCTTACCCATAATTTTATCCCCAAATGCAAAAATGTTTGGATTATACCACAAATATTCGACATGTTGTATACATGCAAAACACACGTTTTAGGTAACTATCGTTCAGTCGCGAAGGTAGACGAATACATGGGGTGTGGTAAAGATATCCCGATGTGGTATGCATGAAATCTTAGGTCTCATCCATGAATACAAACTAATATAACTGCTCTCATGGATGGATCTTTATAAAATTTGCTTCAAATCAAATCAAATCAAATAAATGCATTAAATCTTATTTTGTTCAGGTGTGGCTGTGTGCTACGTCGAGAGAATCGGTCGGTTCTGTGTGTTGGCCTAGATGATTTTGCCAAAAACCGTTGACTGCTTCCTTAGCATGTCTAATTGCGACATACAACAACTGCTATTGTTCTTTGTTTGAAAGTAATGACCCCTTGGTTAACTGCTCTGACATTTCCATTTTGAGACAGAAAGAATGGAAGATGCTTCAACGAAAGAGAGGATAAATCGATGATCATAGTGGATGGCATAAAATACAACTAAAAACGATGATAGAAGTGTTTATGTTCTTTTTAATAGTCACCCTCTATAAAAGTGTTCCGGTATATGTGCCGGCGGGCCCATTTAAAGGGCTTATATTCCATTATCCACTCCTGCTCGAAGGCCTGGGTAAACTCGTTGTCAGCTGTTAGTGGACGGCAAAAGGTGGCAAGATAGTCCAGATAGGTGATCAATTCTCGCGATGTGCCTTCTCTGGGAGATTTGTATGCGTCTATGAATTCTGAGGGTCTTCTATGCGGAATTGGTTTCCACTGTTTTTGTTTTCTCAATATTTTACGAAAAGCAAAATTCTGAAAAGAAAGTTATATAAAAAGAATTGAGCGTAAGCATCACGATGCTGGGACCAAATTGATGGCCATAAAGCGGCCGAGTCAAAGGTCGATGGGCTTTTGGAAGGAGACTTACGGTACATTACGGTTCATTGCGTAAAATCCAATCTCATTACACTGTGAACAAAAATACGGACCCTGTTTAACTTATTTTAAACGGATGCATTCTAAGACGGCTTTAGGTTTGAATATTAAATTTCATATATTATATCAAATATCGTAAAATATCCTATAAATGTGTGAATGGAAATAACACTGATTTTCTTACTGATTGAAACAAAACATACCGATTTTCAGTGTATCATTTGTTTGCAAATGCATAGATTTATCTACTTTGTAAAACATAAGATTCGCTGACTCTACATTGTTCCTGGTTACGATATCGGCCTAAAAGATACAAACACAGTCTGTAAATATAACTGGTGGGCTACTTTTATCTACAAAAAAAATCTTACTTGGCTGTTCCACTTTTTCATTTGACTTGTCCAGCTCTGCCTGTCACACTTATTTAGGTCCGGACAGCTTGCATATTTTTCACTTAATTTTCTTGTGTTATCTTGTTGTTCTTCATCTGTGTCGTCTTCATCCTCAATCTTGCAGCAACAGGATAAGAAACAACAACATTTTAGAATTCTCTTCAGTAATTTCATATTTGTTCAACATGGATTTTACGTTGTCAAGGCATTGACGTTTGTCATTTTGTGACGTAATGCCATGTAGTCATTTTGTAACGTAACAACGTTAACTTTACGAACAGGGAAAATGAAATTCCTAGGTCAATAAAGTGCAGCAGTGAATGCGACTCAAGCTTTAGACTATGCAAATGGCGCTAGAAATAAATACATTGTTACGTATAACTTTAAGAAACTCCTTCTCAAAAAGATGCCAAGAAGCGGAAGAGTGGTCTGGATTTGTATTCAAAGGATCGCAGGTTCGATCCCCCACTTCTATAATAACATAACTAATGGTCTTTTGGATGAGACCTAAAGCCTAGGTCCGGTGTATCGGTGTTAAAGAATTAGGACGTGTCTCTGGAACGGGACGCGTTCTGTACCTTGCACTATCCTCCAAAACATCTTCGTGCGGTGTTGGTCATATGGATTATCCGGTACCAGGCGTAGCAAATTACGTTGCGTAACGGCACTCGCATTGACGTCAGTAACCAGTCACCAAGTTACATGAGCGGCGAAATTTGAAAGTTCATAGTCAGTAAGTCCGTCTAACCACATGTTTTATTGTTCATTATGCTGCCTTGTTTAGCGGTATATCATAATGTGTCCATTCAGCGTCAAATCGTAACACTGTGATATTATAAACTGTTATGTCGCAATATTTCATGCGTTGACGCGGTATCAAAGAAACATGTGGGTGCTCCTTTAAAACGCTTCGTTTGACCGAAGACCATCTGCTTATCTCTGAAATAGTCTTATTTCTAAGTTTGCCGTCATAAGAATAAAGAAACGCTTTAGAATCGTGCTTGGTATTTGCTTTACAGTTTACATGAACGAATACTCGACCCCAGGCGGCTGATTTTACGAACTTAGCTCATCTGACATGTAACGAATATGCAACTCCCAGTTGACTTGATATTCAGAGCTATTTTCACCGTTTGCGAATACCCGTCGGATATTTTCATATTTGAAACCAGTTTGGTAATCGCCTGACAAGTAACAAATTGTGACTCACTTTAAAACTGAATACCAAAATTACAAAACAGAGCCTCGCTTCAGTTGCCGTTACTCGTCTCATTATGATGTTTAGTACTGTAAAACCACAATGACAGTACTCTTAAAATTTTGCAGTGTCTCCATTTGGTTTTACCTTCAACACGGTTTTAGAGTTTGATACATCAAACAGACTTAAACATTTTAACATTGCACACTGTATCGTGTGTATCGTATTAGGGTTTTATCGTTGGTACCGGTTTCCCACATGACCAACGCCCCCAGAAGAGGTTATTTATTTTAGGTTTCGGAGGATAGTGCAAGATACAGAAAGCATTCCAATTTCAGAGACACCTCTGGTTCTATAACATGCTAGGTGTATATCACCCATACATGGGACCTCGATTTAAGTCTCATTCGAAAGACTCTTAGTAAGTTTAGTTGGTTAACCCCGGGAATCGAATCCGCTACCTTGAGATTACAAGTTTCGTGCTCTACCGATTAAGCTAACCGGGCTGACTTTCACACTGCTGAAGCCTGCAACGATATTTGTTCGTGTGTGCGTCAGGTTGCAATCGCTTGTGGTAGCATGTTGTACGGGGGGGGGGGGTAACTGATTTATAGTATATTAGGTGAGTATTAAAACGTCTAGGCATATGTCGGTAACAAAAAATCAGCTTTTAAGCTAGTTAGCGCTTGTGTGATATTGCTGTTTCTGTTTTTTCTTTGAAACACTAATACTAAAGTGTTAAAACTATAATTTGTAAATGCAGTTTACCCAAGTCTAAGTGCAGAAATTAGTGCGCTGCGATTGAATCAAACTGTTCCGTTAAACTTGAGTATACCCATTTATGACGCATTTGAATGTTTCTGATGTTTTCATCGCCCACTTTTATTTGATGTCTATTATCACCTTGGCATACAAGAGAACGCTTTACCGCACGTTCTAAATAAGATGCCACACTTTGAAGTTGCGGCATCAGTGAATTGATTTAAAATTTTAAGGTTTAAGCATGGCATATTCATTTACGGGGGAAATAAAGCTTGCATCAAAGTTCATTCCAAGATGTTAACAGTTTCAAACGAGGAAAGCTAAAATAAAGCCATGTGTGTTTCTTGTGTACCACATAGTTTTGTCTTGGTGAGCACTTCAAGCTAACAACCAAGATATTAACATAACAACAATTAATATACGACTAACACATACTTTTTCAATATGATTTTTATTTTGATGGAATGAGACATAACATAGCAACGACAATCATAAATACTCGGGTTATCACAGAACTCGGTTACACTCGGGTCAGGCAACATACAACATGAATACGAACATGGTTGGAATACTGGAGGCTTCACTGGCTCGGATGGCTCGGTATCATTTTCAACTAAATCTGAAACATAGACAGAGGATATAAGAAGTCATAAATACCAGGTTATTGTTTATAATTGAGAACATCTGGGAAAACAAGCTTTACTGAAATGTTGTAATATTCAAATTGTTTGCAAAGGTCAACTGACTCCTGCTGAGACATTCTTTATGATGAAAAATAAAAATATCGGAAACAAACTACCAGAAGTTATTTCAGAGTCGGACCACGTACACTTTTTTCCCGGCATTAAAAGCCGTCTAAAAATAGAAATGTGTGATAAACTTACCGGAAGTTAACCTTGGACGATGGTGATTGGTGTCGTTGAGCCGGTGGTGCTGGTGGTGTTGAACAAGTTGCCGCTGAACAAGATCAGGATCAAGAACAAGAATCCGATCATGTACACTGCAATTCAAAATGTAAGCATGAATTATCTCCCTATACCGTGTGATATAATAAAACTACTCTAATGTTTTACAAAGATTATTTTACTACGAGAATTAGCCATGGTGCCTGAAGAGATATTAAATTATATATTTTTGAAGACATGATACAGAAATGTTTGATCATTGTAGCAAGCCAGGACTATCATACATAAAACTAGATTACTTGAGTAACGTTTTTTTGTAATTTGCTTTAGTAATTCTAGTGATCAGTTGACACTAGAAGCTAAAGAATAACATTTGAGCTTGAATATTGTCTTTTATTGATGTTAGCGGCTATTATGGTGCGTTTAGTGAGTTTTAACTAGGATTATTTATGCTCAAGGTTATTACACACTTGAAAAGAAATTAGCGGATTAACTTACAGAAAGAGTTGTCCATTGCCCCGGAGTTGGCGCCGCCGTATCCATATGCTGGCACGTATGTGTATCCGCCTCCGCTTCCGTAACCGTAGCCCATACCGAGGACTACACCGACGGCACCGAGGAGAGCGACAACGGCAAGAGCTGTGATTTTCATGTTGCTGAAAAACAGACATTTTATAACATTAGAACTAGAAATTGTATTTCATATTTTACGTCGATTATTATATGCGATTTGTCAATATACTTTTATGACACATTAATATTAGTTAGCACTCTGATATAAGTCAGAAAATGTACCGAGCTTACATGATTTCGATTATATAAATTGTATACAAAGTCTTCTTTAGTTTGAAAATTTTAGCAAAATAAATAGCAAATTGAAATTATTTATTTTTAAAACAAAAATGTAAGTAAAAGTAGCTTGCTTACCTGGTTGACTGAACGACTACTGGGGAAATAGTGACGATAAAAAGCCCGACTGCGTTTTTATATTATCCCTGTTACATCATTTCCTGGTTCAATTTAGCTTTCCTAGACATTTTCCGCTTTACTCGGTGAAATTCGTGACACACCGTTCGATTCCGTGGCTGCATTTTAAGTTGGGAAAAGTTACGTGTTCGGAAGTAAATTTAACCTAACCGTCAATGAGCATAGCCGTCGGCAGTCTTAAAAGCGAACTGTTGCGTAAAAAGAGGTCGGTTGTCATGTCGCCACTGGCACTTTTTGTTTATTCAGAAACCTTTCTATACAGTTCAAAAATTATTTTTTAAAAGATCTTTTAAAGTTTAAATGAGCCTAAAATTTAAATGTAATAGGGCCTTTCTAGTAAATATTTTACTACTCTACATAAGAATGGTAAATGATAACAACACATTATTACAAAAACATTTTCATTTCATCATTATCATATTAACGTTTCGGCGGATGTCAGATTGTTTTTTTTTAATATAAAACTAATAGATCTACATTGTACTGGTATACTAAAATATCCAGTTTTTTTAATGAAATAGTCTATTCTTAATGAATTTGGCTTTCTCATTATATTTAGGAAATGTTCTGTGTTTTGTATAGCAGCACTCAATGTGTTTATTCTCCTTCATTATATAGAAGGAAATAGTCCATATTAAATATAACATTATGTTTATTAAGAATACATTTTCAATTGCCATTAAATATGATATGGAAAGTAAGTTTTAATCATACTTTACTGAAATGTTTTCAAAAATTAAAATTACAGTGTGTGTAAATACTTGTAAAGCAATGAGGATTTGACGACTTGGAAAGTAACGCGAAAACGTTTCCCATAAAAAATATTACGTCACAGTGTATTTTAACGTCAAAACATTTGTGTTCTTTTTGTTTTGTTTTTGTCTGTTTTATATGAGGATTACGCCACAGATTCTGATCACCTTAAGTATTGTTTTCATTTGCTGGCTCTTCACCGAAGCTGGCTTGTTGATTTCTCAGTAAGTGAAATTACGCTTCTATTATGCCCTTATTTAATAATAATAATAATAATAATAATAATAATAATAATGATAACAATAATACACGCACGGTAAACTGAAGGAATGTAACAGAGCCGTGAAATCTACAAAGTCTTTGCTGCAAATTTTGATTATTCAGTTTAGTTCAAACTTGTTTATTTTTACATCGATTTCTTGACGGATCATTCGTCGAGTTTCGGCAGGCACTGGCACCGAAAGAAGACATTGTGGAGGTCCCAGTCAAAATCTTCTTGCTTGACCTCATGACTAGGGGTTCGATCCATGGATAACAAGTCCAACGCGTTAACCATTGGACCACTGATTCTCTCATAAAAAGATCGTTTGTCTAACGAACTATAAATTTTATATTTGCAGCAAACGGGGACTACCGATTCAAACAAAGGGACGCTATTCATTTGAGTTGTCACAACGCGGAGTGCCTCTATCTACGTGTCCGGACTGTTACACGGTCAAAGACAGAGCAAGAATACATGTGCGGTATCGCCCCAATCCCCATAATTATGATGTACTCACGATTGAGTCTTTACATGAAGCAATTGTTGGTAAGTGAAAAGACAAAATAAAGTTGAAAGAAGCAGATTCTGATTCAATACATCACTTGCAACAGTATACAATGTAGGCTACCTATCCGTAGACAACGCACAGTAACATAGAAATGCGCCTTTAGAGTGCAATGTGCTGTCAGTATCTTTACTTCATGACAGGTCGGACAGAGGCAAATTTGTCGATATCACCTATTTTATTATATTTAGTTCTATTTTATTTAACGAACAGTATTTTGATGAGTTATGCCCGGTTAAGCAGACTTACAAAAACAGTATAACTACAGCGCATACACGCCCTGTGTAGTTGATATAAACTATCATAGCTGTTCTCAAATGTCCTATTGTGACATCGGATATAGACAGTCACAGTATTCTAATATGACATTTTCTTATCTTTAGTTAGTTTAGTTTATACTGATTGTGAAGAATGCTTGGAGCTTATCGAGTCACTCTCGAGTCCGCTTCCTGGAAAAACCAGTACTGGTGTCATATGAGGAGGTACGGTCGTGACCTTGGTAGGGCTCGAACCGACAACATCCGGGATGAGCGGCAGACACCTAAACCTTTACACCACCGCCCCTTTTTATTTAAAGTCCCAGGAGCACGATTAAAAGTAGATCTTACTTTACCAATAAAGATGTCTTGCCGATGGAAGTGACCTTTTTTGTACCAAAAACATTCCTAACTTTGATTTTTAAATCGATAGGTACATTTTCATGTAAAATATTGCAAAAATAAGAACTGATTCGTGTCAACTCTTTTTCGTGAAAACACGACTTGACAGGCATATGTCAACATTGTTTTAGAGTGAATAGAACATGGTAATATCATTATCCTGTCAGTACATTTATTTTACTATATCAGTAAATTCAAAGTGGTTCTATGCCTTTAAAACTTTGACTCACTCTTTCCATATACATGTACATGTATCACATGTTAAAACGATTTTTTTTTTCAATTCTAGCAAATTGAATTGCTAGAGTCGTTCGGGGTTTCTTTGAATATTCTGTTAGTCACGTGAATTCAATTTTTTGTGCAGTGTAAACATAATTATGTCCCCTTAACAGTTTGCCTAAGTAGTTTGCACTGGTCAATCTGGCCTTACTTTACACCTATCCACTTATATTTCCTTTCTGTATACAACCTACTTACTATAGTACAGAAATTAGTGTATCATGTACATTGCATGAATTTTGAAAGCGGTTTTATCTTTGGACAATCCTAGAAAAGATGCAAGATATTTCACAGCTCTTTCGGCATACTCGATTGTTTAAATCCCAGGACCACAATTACAAGTAGCTCTAATTTTACCCAGAAAGATGTCTTACCGGCAGAAATGACCTTCTTCTTGAATCGACGAGTACGTGTTAAAAATATAGCGCGATTTTTTGTTAATGATGTTGCAAAAAATAAGAAAGTCTTTCTGACAATTATTTCTCATGACAAAACGACTTTAATACGAAAGAAAGGCATATGTCAAAATAGTTTTAGAGTGAATAGAACATGGTTCTATCATTATCCTGTCAGTACATTTCTTTTACTATTCAATGTATCAGTAAATTCAATTAGATTCTGGACTTTATGTACGTTATGTTTTTATGGCTACAGTAGACCTAACGAAGACAGAATGGCTTCCGGATGGATAAGATTCGAACTCGTAACCTCATACTTTCAATTATGACTAAAATTTTGAAGTTATAAAGACTACTGTCCATTCTAGGAAACAGGAACAAAATGAACAGTGATAAATGCATGATGATATTATCATTTTACAAAATGGAGTAATGTTTATTATGTTTCAGTGATCGCATCAATTGTTATTGCAACATCATGGAACATTTTCTCCCCTTCCTTCACGGTGAAGTATTTACGTAACATTATTTACTATCTTCTTTTGTAGGGGGATAATATTTTGCATACCAGATGGGGATTATCTGCATTTTTACCAGTTTTTGCAAATCTCTTCATACCAGATGGGGATTTACGGCATTAACAGTGTACCGGAAAACGTAATTAATGCCCCCGTGTAAGACGACACGTGCGTACTTGATGACGTAACGTTATAAAACAATGTGACGTCACGTTATAAACAATGCGCTACTTTTCTGATGACATTACATCTAACGAATGTTTGTTATTTTATATCAAAAACTGCATATTTCGGTAAATTTTGTTTTTAACCATCTATTTCAAAGTGCAAGACGGTAGAAAGAAGAAGTTTTTCATGAGATTTGGTTCCGTGTAATATCTACTTTAACTTCGCGGGAACTCGGGAGCCTCGCCAAAAAAGTTACCCTCACTGACGGTCCATTGGCTGCGCGCTCGTATAAGAAACTAATAATCCACCCTTGTAAGCCGACTTACGTGCTAATTGTGACGAAACGTTTTAAACAATGGACCACGATTATAAACTAATATCACTTTCCCATACATAACATGGAAAGTAATGTTTGTTATGTTTCAAATGCATCATTTCGGTAAGTTTGTTATTGCAATATCTATTTCAGGCAAAACGGTATGAAAGAAAAGTTTCTTCCACTGAGATCCTTGGTTCAGATGGAAAAGTACTTGGTACTGTTTCGCGGGAACATTGTACTTGTTAAACTTATCTTTCTTTTTTGATTGACCTCGGCATATAAGAAACTAATTTGATGTGACTCGGATTTATCGCATACATTTATCAAACATAACTATAATGTACATGTAATCACGTGTAAACAGTAAGATGGCATTCTAAAAAATCTCCTTTTGGCAAATTTCGGAATGTCCAAAAACGAATTTCGCAAACAACTATTAATTGCGGTATTCTTGCATTCGTTGGTCCGCCAAACAGCACAAAGCGTGAATACCTGGAAGCCGCCTGGTATATGATTCATACTACAAATGAAGTATATTTTTTTTTGGTATTTATGACCAGGCGGAGAAAAGAACACCGAGCTGCTCATTTTGAGGACCTTCGATCTGTTCAATATGATTTGAACATTGTTCAATATCATCTGTACTGTATGGGTCGAATTTTCTAACTAAGAATTGTAGTCATAAGTTATATAATACCCTTTTCTTTATCTAGTTTCGCTATTAGACGGTGCATTAAAAGCAACTGATTTTGTCAAGATGTTGTTACTCAACAGTTGATGTGACGCGCATATTTGCGGAAACACTTTTTCTATTTCTGGTTTCACTTATGGTAACCGCTGATTTTTCATTCCAACATTCCTAAAATAACTACTAGCCGGTTGTTAAATCAGCATTCTAAAACTAACTCCATTTCGTCTCATATAAGGAAAGGAGGATTTGAGCGTGATATACTATAAGAATTTTTCACTGGCTGCACGTGCAGATGGGAATATCTGGCTAGAGGGTAACTGTTTTCGGCCTTCGTGATTAGATTACTACGCATATAAACTCCACACAGTGATAAACTAACCGGTATATCACTCAAAAGTAATAATGTATAAAATATATTTCCTAAATACTACACTGCCTTAAATTTTTGTTCATTCTTTTATTACAGGTCGTATTCAAAGGAACATGGATCAGAGGTTTCGCGCCATAGTGATGGGTCAACTAGATCCGCACCAGACTTTCATATTCGCCAGAAGACAGGGCTGATAGACATTTTATAGCATAATTAACTTAATCTGTTAACAAGAAATACGTTAATGCCGAGTTGTGGCAAGGTTAATAAAATATTAACAACCGAATGTTCTTTGGGCCAATATTACCTTTGCCTAGGAGCTCGAACTGAACGACTCTTTTTTTATCTTGTGTTGTTACTTGTTGATATAGTTTTGATGTAGGAAAATATTCTGACAGAGTAGATGTACGTGCTAAATGTAAATTGCAGAGATCACCTAGTCTAGGTACTATAATTAGGTCCAGTTAGAATTATAGTATCTTTTTTCAATTTTCACCATTTTTAAATATGATACTTAATCTCACGATCCGGCCATGCTAAGCCAAAGAAAGCATCAAATGTCCGCTTAAGTGGAAAATGCATAATACTTCGTAAACAATGTAGAAATGCCAGTTCTAGGTTGCATGACGGTACCGTATGTAAGATACTAGAGTTTTGTTAGGGTTGCCCCCAGCTTTAGTTTCTGATGCAATAAAGCATTTTTCCTGCAATCACAAGAGGGAACGTAATACCGGTATGCATGAACACCCTAGTTTTAAGCGATAACCTAGGGCCTGTTCATTGGCATCTGGGCATGCACACACGCGTATGCACTGAAATAATACAGCCTCCTTTTAGTCCGTCACAGATCAACTTAAGATCAGAAGTTCTCAATTTTATGCGCGGCCACATTATGTCTTGTCTATGGTAAGGTTATGCACCGGCAAAGGAAACTTGCCCACTCCGCTTCCTTTTTGCAGAATAGATAGAGGCTGTAAACACGAGGTTACACTCTACTTGACTCAACATAAATTGAATTATCATGCTTGACAAAGCTTTATCTATAAACTTTAAGGTAAATTATATCCCGACAAACTCGCTATTCACTCAGTGAAATTATAAAATCTACTATCAGATTAACGTCAAAAACTACCGAGCGTAATGAATGCCGGCTGAAACCGATGACATCGTTAAAATGACGCCATGTGTGCTATGCTTTCTGTTGACGTTTCATGTGATTTTCGACATTTTATTGAAACATGCTCGACAAAAGATGAGTTTTAAACGTTATTGGAATCGATGTCATATCACGTTAATTTCTTTCGTGAAACCAAGAGTAGTTATTTACACGTGAAAATCGGTATCTCTTTTGGTGCCCAACAGATGCAGTTATAACGTGATGATACACCGAAACCCCCAATTACCCTCTATATAATCAATAACTGAAAAGTCTGCCGTTATAATTAAATCACACAAAACACTAGGAGATGAAAGGTAGCATTGCTCGTCAGTTAAAGGGCGATAACTCCAGTGACTGGGGCACTTTGCCCGGTAATCGAACGTGGTGGAGAAATAAAGCAAATGAACATTCACGACAAGGCCACTGGAGACTGGTTAGAAATTATTGAAGTCATAGAGAGGACAACTGTTATTTGGTCCAATGTTGGCACTTAAAGGGCAACAACTCTAGTGACTTGGGCAGTAGTGCCAGTTATCAAACTTTGCCGATAATAATTCAGAGGGGACGACTGTAAATTCTTCAAATTTTGGTAATTAATGGGCATTTACTCTAGAAAAATTTACAATTTTGCTGGTTATCGAACTTGGCAGAGATATTGGCCCAATAAAAGTTCACAGCAAGTTTTGGGGAAATTAGTCAGCAACCGATTAATCTAGACTGAGAGCCTATTTAAGGAGCAATAACTCTCGAGTGACTCAAGTGATTTGACTGATTATTGAACTTGATTGAGATATTATGGTTTCGATGAGAGTTGTTGAGGTGGAGAGCGGACAACTTTGCTGATTCTGTCTCTCAACAGCAGGTCCCATAATACATCCAGTCACGATGGGCGTATTAAAAGGGATACATTTAGGAATGATTCAGTACATACTACTTATTAAATGTATAAGTGAGCTTTATTTAATATGTTTCTTTTACTTCAACAAAATAAAAGTTATATGGTAAATAAACTTGAAATTAATGAGTAAAACAAAAATAAAGAATATCAGTCGAGAAAAACAGGATAGTAAGGTTTTCAACCCGCAGTGATTCAACAATCAAACACCATTACCAGTTTTAAAAAAATATTTTTAAAACATTTACTGTTTGATTCATCTATTTCATACTTGTGTATTTGTAAAATTCACTAGTAATCTTGTCTAAAACTATATTAACATTATGCATTAAAACACTTGGTATGAATTTCTTAATTAAAATGATTTTAACATTTATTTTTTCTTGGAAACTACAATTGAAACTGAATTCCAAATTTGGCCCTACAGACACTATTGGCACTGCTAGGTGAGGTTACCATACAGAGCAGGTTCAAAATCTGACTTTGCCTCGTTCTAAAACTTTCTATGCATCATTCTTGTTATTGTCACAAGGATTATCACTAAAATAAAGAAATGGTTCCTTGCTCTGGACCCCATCTCCACATCTAGCTCTTGATTGGTTGGTTTTAAAACTGCTGTGATCAACCACAGCCTTGCAACCCAAGACTGGTCCAACAGAAAAAGTATTTTTACCTAAAAAATTATAACAGAATAATTATATGAATCAAACACCAGATACTGATTTATCATTTGTTTTACATGGAAAACTATTTCCAATTCCCCTCTGAAACCGAAAAAATAATCAAAGAGTAAAAAATATCAAGACAGAGTGTATAAAAATACATATAAATGGTAAAACAGAATCACAGAAGAACACATAATGTAAAGAACACTCTTTTTAACTGTATGCAACGCAAGAAGTAATGAAATAACAGAGAGTGTGCCAAAAATTGTTTTATCAAAAATAAGAACTGTGGAATTTATGTCAACACTTTCCTTGCAACAAAACAAGACAAAAATCTGAACAACCTTTCTCAGGGAAATTAAATAAACTGCTGTGTATTCCTTGATTGCTGAAAAATTCACATCATTTTCTATATTATATCTGATTAAAAAAATCCTCACTAAGTCTTCTTGTTTTCGATGGTTTGAAACAGAAAGGGCCGTGCTCGGTGTTGATTGAGTGCAAACCTGATCCAGTCTATTTCAAACTAAAGTGAAAAAAAAAACCCTTTCACCTATCAAAGCATTTTGTTGGTGAAAAAAAAAACAACAACAAAAACTGGTGTTATCATTACAAGTATAAATACTGAATTTCTTGAATCTGCAACAGTTAAAAATGAAATATGCAGTCAGAAATGCAACTTGAACATTTAAAACATGGTATAAAGGTTCACAACATTTAAAAAGATTATAAAACGTGTAAAAATTGTATACACATATATGTATAAATACAAGCTTATGTAGTGAAGATGCACATAGCCACAGTAACTATAGGAATATCATGATTAAGTAAATGGGCGTTCCAATTGGTTGTTAAGAACGTTTGGACAGACTGTGGGAGACTACGGATCCATACTTTAAATCAACTTGGCCCAGTGGTATGAACAGTAGCGGATTTTTGGGTGACTAACATATCTTATATCATTAGAATGGTTTTTCATATAGTGTTGGGTTTTATATTTATTTATGTGTATTGAAAAATACATTTCTTTTAATAAAACCCGCCGCATCAGTCTGATTCATATCTATATTATAAACCTCGTGTTTTTCATCACGGGGGGGGACGTTGTTTTTTTTTGGGGGGGGGGGGGGGTTTTGTTTGTATACTATATGGTATATTTTCTGACAAGACATAAAGTGAACTGAAATGAAAACTCGGGCTTGATTTTATTTATACTATGATTAAGTAAAGTAAAACAAAATAGTCAACTGCATTTTTTGTAAAACGCAAATTTTTCACCTGGACTGACAGAAAGTTCTATTCAACGATACTTCTAAATGTTCCAGAAAAAAACTGTATTTCAATAACTGTTTCATAAAGTGTGTCTCATTTGGCTGTAGAACAACCAAACAAAGCAAAATTCTGTGAATCTGCTCTGTATCAATGTTTTATACAGTGTGAGACCAACTACTTTACGGCATTCACCTCCCACTCTAGTCCCATCCTGTTTGTGTGGGACCAACTACTTTACGACATTCACCTCCCACTCTAGTCCCATCCTGTTTGTGCGGGACCAACTACTTTATGACATTCACCTCCCACTCCCACTCTAGTCCCATCCTGTTTGTGTGGGACCAACTACTTTACAACATTCACCTCCCACTTCCACTCTAGTCCCATCCTGTTTGTGTGGGACCAACTACTTTACGACATTGACCTCCCACTCCCACTCTAGTCCCATCCTGTTTTCCACCTTTATCAAAGTAAGATTAAAAACAGTTAACACCATTTGTCAATGAATGTTTTAACTATAATACTTTGCTGTTTTAAGATGTTGTAGGTTTTTACATGGTTTATAGCAGTCTAATCTCTCTGCTACTTGTGCAGTCAGATCTGTTTATACCCAAATAATACAAAACACTTAAAAAAAAAAAAATCTCCAATAAAATTAAAGAAACAAACTTAAAATGTGCAGGTCAAAACAAACCATCAGCATGTGTGTTCAAATATGCCAAAACGTGCTCAGGTAAAAACACAAGTGCATTATACTCAGTAATGTATTAAAATCAGCAGCTACAAAAATAACAAAACAAACAATAATGCCCTTAAATTTTCACACAAACCTTAACATACACTCTTAGCAGACTAGCTTATATATTCGAAGGAATTTTGTTAAGAATTCTCCTATATACATAAACAAGAAAAAACAATAAAATGTAATTGCAGTAGCAAGGTAAGTATTTTCAACTTACTGGGACTAAATTCAAATTATTATTTGTGTCTGACATAGACAAGTACAGTCTATTTTCAAAATGTCTATTTCTAAACAATAAGAGCACGGATTCCCTATTCAAAGAATCTCAAGCATATAATGTACCATGTTTGTGTTCAAACATCTTTTTGTCTACCTTTGTTCAGATTGCCAGTTTAAAAGTGCATTGTTGTTTAAATTACGCCGTTTCCAGTTTTTACCTATTCGAAATAAACATTATGTATGAAAACAAAAGAAGGCATAATTGTAAGAAAAGTTTTCTTGTGATAACCTTGACCTAAGTGCACAAACTATGTTAACAGTGTACATGTATAATAATCCTACTGCAGAAGATAGGTAAGCAAGATTCCATTACCCTGGTTATAAAAGGTTAAATACAGCACTAGTTCTATATACTACAGTAAGTGCTTCTAACGGCTAAGGTATACACTTAATACTGGTACAACACAGCAGATCTAGATTCAGTTTTATTCACAACAGTGATTTATTAACAAAGTGGAGAGCAAAACTCTCACACTATAAACAGTACATGTATATATAGAAGCAACTGTGATTGCTTTTGAATTAGGCTAAAATTTACAAAACACAGGTATCTTTCAACAGCACTGCCTTTGAGAGAATTAGTTTATGCAGAAAATCTTTGTGAGTTACCTTCAGTATGAAATATGCGCTCGCTCTTTTTTTGTACAAAATGTAGGCCAAATAAGTTTCTGAGAATTTTTTTCAAAGCAAATTTGAACTGTTCAAAGAAAATGCTGTCTTTTACTCCTGTGTATTGGGAACCAACATTATATATCTGTTGCATACACTATATGGCATCACACCTCTCACTAGTAATATACTCAGGCTGGGCATCAGTGCTTGCATAAGTCAGGGGAGATATGCATAAGACAGATTAGATATGCAGTTTAAAGATACGAGCAAAAAGAAAATTTCCCTTCATATCATTACAGCAAAAGTATTTCACAAGTCTTCTTGTCCATGCTTTATTATGATAATGCACTGATGTTCCTGTTGTATTTCTTTGTTCACCAATACATATTGCTTTAAATGTTTATTTTTTTCCTCTGCATTGCTACATGTAACTAGCAGCTGGCTTGACTTACTCAACCTTTATCAAGAAAATAAGTCTTACTGCATAATTATGCAAAAAAAAAATTGTCTGAAATTGTTTTCATAGGTATCATAATCAAATCGTCCAATAAAACTCTTCTTACATATTTCTATTACTAACTTATTCTCATAAGTGGTACACTATTGAATATACTGTAATAAAGTGCATGATTTACCCAGATTAAAATTAACGCATTAGAAATTTTTACTAAGACAGATATGAACATTTCGATCTTAACATAATGAAAAGGTACACAGACAGATCAATTATTTATATAATAAATTACACAAATACTTCAAAAATATATAGACAAATATACAATTGTTTACATTAAAATCTATGTAATACAAAAAAGTCATATAAAACCCATACTGTCAACTTTTATCCCCCAAAAATAAAGACTGAAAACAACCTATGGTTTTCTACAGTGACGACTACCCTGAGTCTAACAGGCCAAGCACTTACTATATCTAATAAAAAAGGTCCCGCCCAAAAGTACAATCTGATTGGTGGGATTCAACACATCTGAAATTCAACACATTTCTCATTCCCATAAGCCAACCCAATCTGTCAAAGGAATAATGTGCATATAAACAACAACAAAAGGAAGTGTGCAGGAACAGCCCAAACTTGATAGTCAAAACTAAAATGCAATGGTTTCCAAATTTTACTAGTTTACTAGCTTTTGAAAAAAAAACCAGTCCATGTGACCTAGGCATAATACAAGACCTTTTATAATACACATCCCGCACAGTTGTCACCCTATTACTGTTAAATTTACACTAGAAAGGTGAAAAGCAGAAGTTTTAGCCTACTTTAGATTTCAGCAATATATATACAGTCCAACCTGTCTAAACAACACCTCCGAAGAGCAAAAACCTCTCTACAAAGACAGATGTTTTATTTCCCAAAGCAGTTATATCTGAACAAACTAACCCCCCAAGAACAACAACTGCTCCGCACCAAACAAAAATTGATATTCCCTTTGGTGTTGTTGTGGAGAGGTTGGACTGTATCTACACTTCCAAAGCTGCCTAATAATCATTTCAAAGAACCAATGCTGGCACATGTTTGTGTAATATTTTGTACAATGGAAAAATATAGTATCTTTTTTTGTATTTTTCTATAAAAAAAAAGAATCAAAATTCTGTAAATTGAGTAAGTAACAGAAATGAAAATAAAGGCACAACGTTCTGCAAAAGCACACTGTAAAATAATATTTATAATTTAGGCAACTTCGTAGAACTAGGTGAGCCTAAGGCTCTTTCCTGTGCCAGTGAATTTGAGTGTTAGAAATCGTAACTTTGTATCTATGCTGGTGAAACTCCTACCTGGGAAGACTTAAACATTTACTATTAATCAAACTTTTTTCAGTCATTTGCATTATAGGATTTACATGTATATCACATAATCACAATACCTTTGTAGTATGTTAAGAAAGTTCCTAAACTTCACAGAGGCTGGTTTACACTGCCTCACTGGTAAAAAAAAAGCTCTACTGCCCCTTTCCCAATAAAATGCATGTAATGAAATCGCCATTAAAACTAAAAGCCGGTATATATAATTTGATCTCCACAGAATGTACAGTGTATGTCCATGTTTGTACGGCTGCTAATTCTTGACCTTTGTCTTATCCTTCTTCGTGTTGTTCTCAAAGTACATAAAATCCTGTAGAAGACAAAAACGTCACATGTGTAAAAACAAACTGACAAAGAGTTTGAGATGCGTGGGTAAAAACAGTTCAGGGGCTTTACACCGAGAATAGGAATACAATTAAATACCTATATTCTGGTATATACATGTAATATTTAAGGGTTTTAACTCTGCAAGGCTTAGACCAAAAGTCCATGAAAAGTATGATTACACATCCACAGCTCCAACTACAAATGTAGTAAAAGGTTTCAAATGCAATTCCTTGAAACTTTTGCAAGTATCTGTCCCCAAAGTTGCACTGACTCATGAATGCAAGAATATCAACACTATGGTCCATAATGGAAATCCAAAAAAACTAAATGAACTTTGCATGCTATAACACACACAAGGTGCCATGCAAATTTACATTTCATGGCAGTGGCATTTTCCAACCCCTTTGTGTTGGTTGAAGGAGGCAGCATTTGACTGTAAAGATCTTTGAATGCCCTAGATGTACCATACCATACTTAACTGCGGAATGCCACATTAAGGTCAGATATTAAGCTAAAAAAGGGCCGTCTGCAGAAATGCACATTACGTGCGGTAGGTATAAGTTACTGCCATGAGTAAAGCAAACACGATTTACACTTAACTGCTAACTATCTGCTGAATGCTTATGAACAAGCCTATATCAAGGTACAGATATAACTTACAATCAAGAACACTGCTCCAATGAGTACTGCCTTCACATTCACATCCAGGTCCATAGGAAATGAAATGCCATAATTATCAGCATCTGTAAATGCCTCCTTGGCCAGACCAGACCACTGCTTTGTAATGCGACCACAAAATGAGGTCTCATCAGCTGTTGAAATCTACAAGAGACAACAAAATAGCAGATAAAATTAATTTTCATTACAATGTATTCTCGTATTCATTTCATTCCAGTAATTCCATCTGTGTTCTTGGCAGAATTCTTCTAATCTTTTCTAGGTAACATAAGTATGTACAATAACATTCCACAATGGCCACTTCAAATAAAGACCATCTTGCAAATAAATACTTAAGGATAAAATATTGCACTATTCATCTTTTGGGGAAAAACCAGTGCACAAAAACCTCTTGGAAATCAAGACCAAATTGAATGTGGTCTTTTGCTCACACTTTCCTGCACTAGAATTGTTTCTTAGGTGAAATACTTGTTTCACATACTTGTAGAGAAAGTAATGTGACTTCAGAAATGAAATTACTGTTTTAATTAAGGAACTAATAACATTTAGATCTACTTTCTTTACTAAAAATGTCAACCCTATATTGAGCTTATAGTATGGCTACTGCATATATCTATAGGAAAACAATGTACTGACAGTATTTCTGATAATTTGCACTGTGTATAGCCTAGGGGCAGAGCTTAACTGTGACCTATCTGTAAGCCTAAAGATCTATAAAGAGCCACTACATTTCAACAAAAGACATAGGTCTCATCCACAAATACAAGCTAATATAGTTGCTCTTATGGATGGACCTTTATAAAATTTGCTTCAAATCAAATCAATAAAAGACAAAGTACAATAAACCCTTTGTTGAACAACCAGCTCAGAAATGCAGTCTTAAGCGATTATATGCCCATATTTGTTTCATACAGATGCTTTCATTTTAAAACTGCTGTCTTGAGATGTGACACTATTGTCTGTTTCAGGCAAGTCGGTGCATCAGTTACTGTTAACTGGATAAGTTTTTGCATGGTAAGATTTAAAGAATTTCTTGATTTGTGAGTACACAGCCGACTTCACAAAGTTTTCAAAAAATTCATTTCAGTACCAACAAATCTTACATCAAACTCGATATCACCGCAGAGATTCCAGGTGCAGCAGGGTCCCTTGACTCTCAGTACTGTATCCTCATTGGCTGTCTGAATCTTGTAACGAGGCTTGCAACAACTCCACGACTGAGAAACGTACCCGATCACATGACCTGCTGGAGCCTCCACTGTCACTTTCTGCAATGTGACACAAAGACTTGAATAATTTCCACTAAAAAGGTTACCTGTAAAAACTAAAGGGATTGCCTGTTACTTGTTCTAGATATTTAAAGGCACACTTTTCTGGATGGATTTTAATTTACTATTTACAAAATAAATGACAAACATGAACCTCTAATCTGACCTGAAATATGATCAAACTGCTAAAAACATTTTTAATTTTAAGTAAATTTAATACATGTATATAATTTAATAGACAGAAAGAAAGAAAGAAATGTTTTACTGGTTACAATGAATTTTTATTTTACTACGCAGCAGTTGTGTAGAGGATAAGGAGTCTGCCGCTCTTTAAGGAGGTTGCGAGTTCAAGTCCCACTGGGGTCACAACTGTACCTCCTCATATGACACCAGTATTGGTTTTTCCAGGAAGAGGACTCGGGAGTGACTCGATAAGCTACAAGCTTTCTTCACAATAGAGCTATAATAAATTAGTATTTATACACTAAAATAAACTAGAGCTATCACTAAATGTGATTAATACCCCCAAAAGACTGCTTTATAAACTGAGAAAGTTCGTAGTAACAGAATACCTTGCAAACAAACTAAAAAGAGATATTGTTCTTGGCAATAACTCTGTAATTTGTCAAGATAGAGTTATGGTTCTTGTACACTGCACTTCCTCTCATTGTGCTTGACCATTGTATGAAGTTGTATTGAATTCCAACCTGTAGTTTTCAAATAATGCTCCGGACAAGTAAAAGTAACAAAGGGCAATAACTCTGAAATGAGTCAAGATAGAGTTATTGTTCTTTCGCACTGCACTTCCTGTCATTGTGCTTGACTATTTTATGAAGTTGTATTGAATTCCAACCAGAAGTTTTCGAATAATGCTCCGGACAAGGAAAAGTAACAAAGGGCAATAAATCTGTAATGAGTCAAGATTGAGTTATGGTTCCTGTGCACTGCACTTCCTCTCATTGTGCTTGACCATTGTATGAAGTTGTTTTGAATTCCAACTAGTACTTTTCGAATTATGCTCCGGACAAGGAAAAGTAACAAAGGGCAATAACTCTGTAATGAGTCAAGATGGAGTTATGGTTCTTGTGCACTGCACTTCCTCTCAATGTACTTGACCATTGTATGAGGTTATATTGAATTCCAACCAGTAGTTTTCAAGTAATGCTCTGGAGAAGAAAAAATAACAAAGGGCAATAACTCTGAAAATATTCTAGATAGAGTTATGGTTCTTGTACACTGCACTTCCTCTCACTGTGCTTCATCATTGTATGAAATTGTATTGAATTCCAACTTGTAGTTTTCAAGTTATGCTCCGGACAAGGAAAAGTAACAAAGGGCAATAACTCTGTAATTAGTCAAGATGGAGTTATGGTTCTTGTGCACTGCACTTCCTCTCAATGTGCTTGACCATTGTATGAAGTTGTATTGAATTCCAACCAGTAGTTTTCAAGTTATGCTCTGGACAAGGAAAAGTAACAAAGGGCAATAACTCTGTAATTAGTCAAGATGGAGTTATAGTTCTTTCGCACTGCACTTCCTCTCAATGTGCTTGACCATTGTATGAAGTTGTATTGAATTCCAACCAGTAGTTTTCAAGTTATGCTCCGGACAAGGAAAACTAACAAAGGGCAATAACTCTGTAATTAGTCAAGATGGAGTTATAGTTCTTGTGCACTGCACTTCCTCTCAATGTGCTTGATCATTGTATGAAGTTGTATTGAATTCCAACAAGTAGTTTTCAAGTTATGCTCCGGACAAGGAAAATGCAACAGACCGACCGCCCGCCCGCCCGCCCGCCCGACCGACCGACCGACCGACCGACCAACCACCGGGTGACTCCTATATACCCCCCTAAACTTCGTTTTGGGGGAATAATTAGCGTAACTAAGTAGTTAAAAGGAAATATCTACCATTTTAAAGTGTATATTTACCTGCATACAACAAGGACAGAGGCATGAATTACATCTCAGTCCTCTTGACAAATGCATCACCTCTTTGGACGTGTTGTTCAGAATCTTGATGTCAAATGGTCGATGATGGCCACAGCAGTTTCTTGTACAGCAGCAAGTGTCTGTGATTAAACATGTGGAATGATTGTTAAACATGTATGACAAGTAAACAAATAGCAGCATGACAAGACTCTGTTGGCCTGGAACATCCTTTTGAACAACTCTTAGGCAAACTGTAACATAGTAAACAGTTATAACTCTTTGGGTTAAATGTGCCTATTTTTAGCTGGTAACAAATGCCATGGTGGGTGTCAAGAAACCTATTAATTGCAATCAATGCATTCTATCAGAATTTAAACACAGTATAGATTTCACTTTTTCCTTGGGCTAAAATACCTGTTTCACTGTATTATTCAGTTATTTACAGGCAGACAGTTTACTTCATCTCACTGTTCTTGGGAAAGACTGGACCCAAAAAAACCTGTTAACTGTCGTACATAAAGCAAACATATATGGTTGGAAGCTGAGTCTCACATTCAGTTAGAAAGTTTCACATTTTTCCCTGGAGCAGATACCAAATCTTGACATAATAAAGCCAACTACAACAGTAACAACTATGGCGGTTTTCATACCAACATTTCTAGATTTGTGTAAGTATAAACAAGTATATGACAGTGATATACATGTATGTTACCTTCTACAGCATAAAACACTCTCTGTCCAAGGGAATTTACTATCTCGTACTTGTTGTTGGTCTCATAACCCGTGAAGGCTGAAATCATACAAACAAAAAGAAAACTTACGACAATTGGTCATTTTTGGATAAAATGGACAAACATTTGATTGCACAGGGTTTAAGCTAACACATTTATATTTAACACTGGATTCAGTGCAACCATTGTTCTGTATTTTTCCTTATCTGATAACACTAAATGAACAAATGTATAAATTAAGTTAGCACAAATATGAAATTACACTTAATAACAGTTACTATACTGTACTATACAGCAATTATGCAATTCTGCCCTGTAATTATGTTTCCAGCAGCTGATATTTAATGCTGGCAGTCTATTGCTGTCATAGTGTACAAAGGGAGTCAACAGTATGGCTGCATACATGTATCAGACTGTGAAGTTGTTGATCAGTTTGGATGAATATAAGATGGTGTGGCATGACAACACTTATCTGAATCAGTACTATTTTACATAGTTTTAGAACAAAAAGTTAGGCCTAAAAAAAATATGTCTGTTTCATGTAACAAGCTGAAACTAGACCTATCACTAAATGTGATTAATACCCCTGAAAGACTGCTTCATAAACTGAGGAAGTTCGTAGTAACAGAATACCTTGCAAAAAAACACTAAAATAGGGATATTGTTCTTGGCAATAACTCAATAACTGTAATTACTCAAAATACAGTTATGGTTTCTGAGCACTGCACTTCCTCTCAATGTCCTTGACCATTGTATAAGGTTGTATTGAATTCCAACCAGTAGTTTTCAAGTTATGCTCCGGACAAGGAAAAGTAACAAAGGGCAATGACTCTGTAAGGAGTCAAGATAGAGTTATGGTTCTTGCACACTGCACTTCCTCTCATTGTGTTAGACAATTGCATGCAGTTGTATTGAATTCCTACCAGTAGTTTTCAAGTAATGCTATGGACAAGGAAAAGTCACAAAGGGCAGTAACTCTGTAATGAGTCAAAATACAGTTATGGTTCCTATGCACTGCACTTCCTCTCAATGTACTTGACCATTGTATGAAGTTGTATTGAATTCCAACCAGTAGTTTTCAAGCTATGCTCCGGACAAGGAAAAGTAACAAAGGGTAATAACTCTGTAATTACTAAAGATAGAGTTATGGTTCTTTCACACTGCACTTCCTTTCATTGTGCCAGACCATTGTATTACGTTGTATTGAATTCCCACCAGTAGTTTTCAAGTTATGCTCCAGATAAGGAAAAGTAACAAAGGGCAATTACTCTGTAATGAGTCAAGATGGAGTTATGGTTCTTGTGCACTGCACTTCCTCTCAATGTGCTTGACCATTGTATGAAGTTGTTTTTAATTGCAACCAGTAGTTTTCAAGTTATGCTCAGGACAAGGAAAATGCAACAGACCACCTGACTGACCGCCCGCCCCACTGACGGACTGACCAACCACCAGGTGACTCCTATATACTCCCCCAAACTTCGTTTCGGGGGTATAAAAAGATGGATCGGTATGTATGTTTTTTTTATGTGAACTTGTAATTTGATAGATGCCCATACCAGTATTCGGCTACACTATAACTAGGTCATTGATGTAATATTTATGGAAGGAACCAATGTTTTTACAACACAGACAACACCAAATAACATGAAAATAGGGATTTTCTTCATGTCATGCTATTTTCTTCTAGGTCATAAAAAAATCTGGGACAAAAATTGAGGGTCAGTAGGGTTACAGGAAACAGACTCTTTTTTTCTGCCATATGGCTCAATGAGACTCAGTTAAACTACCTTCAAGGCCTTCCACTTTCTGTTTCACCAAAAGCTGATCAACTGATGCCAGGTACTCTAATCCAGGTGGGCAGTTGGCTGGTGCTTGTGGAGCCGGAGCCCAGCCTGCGCCTGCAAGAGCCCCTGGTGCCACGGGGCCACCGGGCGCTCCTGGAGCACCAGGAGGTCCTGAAAAGACATACAGATACATTTGTATTTTAGACTTAATCACAAAATATCAATGATTGTAAACTGTAATTTCAGATCAAAATAATTATATACATGTATACATTTGTACTTCCTCATCTAACCTTGGTCTCTTATAGGATTTATTGCATATATCTTACAAAAAAATATTTACCTACAGCCAATAGAGATTGCAAAATCTATATATCTAGTTACATCATAAATTACATACATTATATATATCCACATTGTACCTCTTGAAAATCACTTGTAAGATAAGATCATTCCCCTTACCTCCACATCAGGGACTATATACTTTCCTTAAATGTCCCAAGTCCTTTAACCACAAACAGGATTACATTTATAAATGGGAT
The DNA here is from genome assembly GCA_022818135.1 of Saxidomus purpurata. Taxonomy (NCBI): domain Eukaryota; kingdom Metazoa; phylum Mollusca; class Bivalvia; order Venerida; family Veneridae; genus Saxidomus; species Saxidomus purpurata. The sequence goes on from JAFMSR010000015.1 coordinate 42,977,614, forward strand.
TCTTAAAATATCTTTTTAGTGCATGGGAAGTTTTATAATATTTGTCATCTGATTTTTAACCAATTTATTGACTGACATCACTGCCTGAAATTTTACTTACATAGTGAAACACTATGAACAGATCTATTACTAGAACATTTAGAACAGGTTCATAGTCATTCTTAGCCCTTAGGAATTTAGATCGAAAAAAAATCTGGCTTTTTCATTGGATGACAAATAAAACTGCCCACTAACCCTTATATGGTTGGTTACATACTTCACTTCTCTACAAATGATGGCATGATTTAATGGGAGACACTCAAAATCCCCTTGGTTGAAATCCCCTTGGTCCAAAAATGGCATAGTAGTAATAATCCTCTTAATGGATTTAACATTGTAATTTCAATAATTTTATTTTTTTTCAATCATTCGCTATAGAAAAGTAAAACTAGAGACAAATAAAACATTTAGTAAAATTTGTTATTCAATATATATTATGCTTTTCCACTTGTAAAATCCATTGAGGAGATTATGAATACTATGCCATTTTTGCAATTTGCACCAAGGGGATTTTGAAGTACACTCTGATATAACATACATGGACAAAAGGAATTGTACCTCTTACAAGCACTGATCTTGGTTATCAAGCTGAAAATAGAACTTACCAGTTGGCATTGGCTGCATGGCAACCGGAGCCCCAGGCTCCCCGGTCTTCTCTGAAGTAGGGTAACTCATGCTTCACTTTGGTGTCTACTCTGCAAGTACATGTAAACAAGCACATGAGAAATGCTGTACTCACTTTATTAGGAAACCTTCAAAAAGAGTCCCAACAAACTTGCCATTATGTTGTTACCAGGTTAATCTCAAAGTTTAATATTTTGCATGTAATATACAATGACTGTATTACTATTACTTTAGCATATTTCTTTCCAATGCAACAAGTAAGTTTGTATTATACAATGTCTGTATTAATTAAGCATATTTCTTCCCAATGGAACAAGTAACACTCATGTTTGCCTTTGTCTTTGATACAGCTGTATTTGTTATCACAGCATATACAGACATCACCTTACAAAGGTATATGAGTTTTATTTTCTTTTAAACAATGGTAAATAAGAACAAAGTAACTAAGTAGCTTTCAAATTCAATATATATCAAAGTATACTGCAAATAAATCCTAAAGTGAATTCTAGTATATTTTCAGCAATTTTTATAATGTTCTGCCTCAGCAACTTCACTATTACATTGTATTAGTACATGACATTGTACTATAACAGAATGATTCTAAATTTGAAATAATACTAATTTAAAACTAACAAGCATTACCGATTTAATGAGACTATAATAAATACCTGCATTAGTTAGTTTCCTTTAACACTTAATCATTTGTATGTACACATAATGGCCGACTGCTTAATGCAAAAATGGAGTGTGCAGCTGCTGCCTTTATGTAACATGATGAGTTGTAATTACTTATTCATATTCATATTATATCCTCTTGATCACTTGATCATGTATGTATTTTATAGTTTTATCATTGGTACTGGATAATCTGTATGACCAACACCCTCAGAATAGTTTTGTTATTTTAGTTTGTAACGTTTGTGGGATAGTGCAAGGTACAGAACGCTTCCCATTTCAGAGACATCCTTTGGTTCTATAACATGTCCAGTGTACAGAATGACCATTATTTATGTTAGTGTTCCTCAGGAGCGGGGGATCTAACCTGCAATCCCTGGATTACAAGTCCAGCGCCTTAACTACTAGACTACCGATTTGCTCAAGATTACATAATTATTTTCATTTTACCTCTTGTATTAATTTATTTTGTTAAATTCAACTTTTCACCTACTTAAATATATTTCTCACAACTAGCCTGTTTCTCTATTAAATCTAAGTGAAACTAAAACTATCACTGAAGGTGATGAATGCCCCAAACACCCAACTGACACATTATAAAAAATTTATGTAATATTTGGACCTGCACAACTAAAGGCTTCTGTGAAATATGATTAAATTCTGACCAGGTTTTTGCAGATTAAAAGTGCACAAGATTTTACTATCTCAAACCCCTGTGGCCTTTGACCTAGTGACCCAACATGGACCATGCACAACTACACATGGTGCTTATCACTTCTGTGAAGACTCATTAAATTCTGACCAGGGATTTTGGAGATTCAGCATCCACAAAATTTCACTATTTCGAGCCCCTGTCACCTTGACCTTTGACCTAGTGACCCGAAACATCGACCATGGTACTTAGCACTTCTGCAAAGTGTCATTAAATTCTGACCAGGGGTTTTGGAGATTTAGTGTCCACAAGATTCCATCTACAGACAGATGGACAAACAGACAGACAAGCTGAATCCAGTATACGCCCCCTTACACTTTGTGTTCGGGGGGTATAAAAAGTGTCAAAAAAGCACAATACATTCCAAAAAATGTGGTTTATTAACCATACTCAATTTCAGCTCTTGTAAGTTGTAAATATACATGTAAAATTTTTTTAAAACTTCACTAACTCTTTAAGTTTGATAGGCAATATGCAATGATAGGTCCTGTCAGGTCATTAACTATGTCATATTTTCACTAATAAATAACTAATGTAGATCTACAATTTAATCTTGAGACAACTACCTATGTTTAATAAACTTATTTAAATAGGATTTTTAAAGCTTTATTGATCTTGTTTCTGAATGGTATTAGACCCAAAATATCAACTTGAAAACACTTTATAATCTGACAATGCCTGGTACCACTCATTCAAGCCTTTAGATGGTTTATTTACTTTTCTTTTAACAATTTATATGTTTTTATTCAATAATACATAATGGCCTAAAAATACAGCTAAACATGATTTCATGTGTACATCATAATAAATTTTATTTCAACATTAACTACATTGTTCAAAGCACAATACACAGGTGTACCAGTATACAGGAAGCTATATGACAAAGGACAAGTTCAATGTGGCCATTTCAATGACATAAATGTAGCTCATTTAACATGTTTAATGACAAAAAGATTTTAAAGTGAATATTACCTTTCAACAATGACCATCCTAATTTTTAATAAAAACATAAATCAGTGATTTATACTCCTTGAAAAAATAACAATGCTGAAGTTACAACCAAAATACAGTCAAATAAAGTTTGCTCAACACGAAGGGGCTAATGATTTAGTAAAATTTTTAGTAAGAGTGATCAGTAGTTTGAGCCATTGAGGTCCACCAGTCATATATAATATCATGTCACTCATGTATATGACCATACCGAAGGTTTCAAGCATTTTTTTATGTGCAAAAGGAGAGAGAAGGAAAAAATTAAGAGAGACCATGCACGTTTGCAGGCAGAACACTGTACTTAACTACTTGTAACGAGCCGAGGGCCTAAGACACAGCAGATCCATTCAGTGAAAAGTATACTCAACCCTGATTGGGTCTCTGTGCCTTATATATACTACCCTAATCCTACATTCACCGATCGTTACATACTGTACAGTTAACTCTGTATATCATGTATATAATGACTCTGGATATAGCGAAAATATGGATATAACTTTTAAGGAACAAATTTTTCTGTCCAATTTATTTTCTTTCTTTATTCTATAGTATATGAAAATGTCATACAGATATAACAAACCTATTTTCAAGGAATAGATTTTAATGGTCCCAAGGAGTTCGATTAATTAATTCATTATAAAGAGAGTTTACTGTATAGTATTTTCTTCTGACACTGGCATAGGCAGTATTTCTCCAACTGGTGTTAGTGGTGTTTTGCTAACGATCGTAACTTTCTTAAAGAGAAAGATATTTTAACAAGATTTATATCATTTAAAAACTAGTAAAATGCAAGATTTATTATTTACTAATTCCAACTTGAGATAAAATTTAAAACAAGAAAATTGAGAATACATAATATATAACTTAAACTGTTTTTTTATGGTTTTTGTTGCAACATGCCATCATATGATATAAAATCTATCATTCAATATTTTTTATCCATTTCTGCAGAAACAAACTTAAATGTATGCCAATCTATTACACAAGGTGGGGGATCACTTCATCAAAATAGTGTCTAAACAAAAGCAAATCTATGAAAAATGTTAAAAATAATGAAAATGATGAAAGCCTTAATTTTAGCTGTAAAATTAACATAAAAAGTAGCCTATCATATGACAACACAAACAAATTCTAGAACTACACAGGTATCACTCACAGTCACCTTCTGATTGTGTTGAACACTTCAAGAAACTGAAATAATTTATTTTTGAAGTGTTCACCACAACTGGAAAGCAGACAACTCTAAAAAGTAAAATGTCAACCTGTAAAATCTGTTTGCCTTTTAAGTGGAAATAGTGAGACTACAAAATATCCTGCTCATATTATTTGGGTGTATTACCCCGAAACTTCAGACCCGTATGGATAAAAAAAGTCAAAATCAGTGGGGATCTACCTGTAGTCAACGTACCTGATTTGCACACTTTTCATGACAAATTAACTATTAACACAAAATATTTCTACACTCAAACCCTTAACTCAGTACTGATCATAAAAACATTCTTTCACAAATGTTTGCTTCTATCTAGTACATCTAGTTTAATAATGCAGGAAATAGTTTAGTCATGTTTGTTCTGACTTCCAAAACTTTAAATGCCGCTATTTTAATATAATTGTTCTTCAAAAGGTGCGGTCCATTCAAGCATATAAAATGGGTACGCTTAAGTTCTTTAGCTAGATCCCCTGCTCCTCGACTCAAACATAACTATAACCTATAACTGAGGCCTGGTGTATCGCCTATTGGTGCTGTACACATGTAATTACGCGATATTTCTCCAGACGCGAAGTCACTTCAGGCACTCCAAGCTCACTCGAAGTCACGTTATTTTTCCCCCGAGTTACTCACGCGAAGTGTGGCGTGAAAAACTCCACACTGCGCGTTTTTTGCAGATTCCTCCAGGCCTGTACTTGGAGGCTAGAGTTACGGTACCGTAACTCTAGCCATTGCCATGGGCGAAATACTACACATGTCTGTTAAATGAAAAAAGGTTATTATCGTATTTCAAAGAAATAGTTAAAAATTTCCTGTTTTATTTTGTCCGATGCATTCACTGAAGCCCGACCTACATACAAAGTCTGTGACTATGGAACACCAAATCTACATTATACTTAAATATTTGAAGAGGTCTTTAAATATTTGGAGAGCTCTCTAATTCAATTAATGATATCAAAATTTGATTTAAAGCGCGCAATAAATGTATTGAAGACCTCTACAATTTAATAAGTGATATCAAAAATTAAGGTGTATTTCAGCTGTTTTTAAGAGTTCTGTAATTGTACATTAAAAGACCTCTCTATTACAATTATTGCGCGCTATAATTATTTGGAGATATCTCTAAAATTATTTGAAGAGCTCTCCAAATATTTAATTAAAGACTTCTTCAAATATTTGAGTATATGTAGATTTGGCGTTCCATACGTGACTGAAGTAAATAAACTAATTAAGACTAATACACGAAAAACTTGGAAAGAGACAATTCCCTTCGATGATTGATTCAATAATAAAATAATACTTGAAAGTGGGTCTTTCTGGAAATAAAAGTGTGCCTGGACTGGGCCGTTCTGAACTGGGTCTTTCTGGTAGTGGGCAGTTCTGGTTTCTAGCAAAAAAGCCCTTGTGCACAAGTGGGCTACCCCTGAAACCTAAATTAACTAACCTCTTCTGGGGGGGGGGGGGGATGTTGGTCATATGGATTATCATCTACCAACGACAAAACTCTATAATACATGATCATCTTTCAGTCTTCTCAAAACACTGTGCTTGACCAATGAAATTATTGCCTGAACAAACAATAAACTATTGTGTAAACCATGGTAAAAGGGGCATGTCGTGGGTAAAAAAACTTTTAAAAGAATAATTTCAACAATAAACTTTACAAAGCAGTGTGGAATAAATAAAAGGATAAAAGCATCTTGGATTTAACACAATAAAATAAGTTGAAATCCTGAAAACACATTTAGTTTTGTGCAAATCTCATGAATGTTTCTGAAACAGCGGGGGGGGGGGGGTTGTGGGGGGGGGGGGGGGGGGTAGGGGGGTTTTTTTTTTTTGGGGGGGGGGGGGAAACTGCGCACATGCAAATTTTTTGGGTCTATCCAGCCATTTTGGGGGGGGTTTTGGGCCTTTTTTTTTCAGTTTCCATATATTTTATGTGAAATCAAAAAAAGGACCGCGCAACAAACATACCTTGTGATCTATTTGGGTTTCTTTAATTAGGTATTTTCTATGAATCTGAGCTGTTTTAGACTTCTGTCATAAGTTAAAAGAAAAGCCAAAAATGTCTTTTCTTCACAATTGGAACAAATTTTTGCAGGAAAACTGATAATTCTGTACTTTTAAACCTTTTTTTAGATGTTTTTATCATGCACAATGTGTTTTCACCTTTTCCAAGTGAAAAAAATCATTTTTAAAAAAGCTGATTTTCGAAAGCCCGATTGGGCAATTGCATCAGCCTGGTAAAAGGCCATTAGGCACCTGACATTCGGTAAGACTGCAACAAAAATTTTGCCTGAGCAGCTAAAAGTTGGCTGACATGACAGACCGACAGTCACTTTTTCGGACGACTGATCTTTAGCTAGAAATATTTCATGTATTTCTGACATCAACATGATCAATCATCTGAATCATAGAATTCGGTAGAAAACTTCGATTTAAGACATGAACATTAACTTTGCATGGACGTTAAAGAAACGACCTGCGAGAAAAGCAGATGGATGCCCTATGTTCTTTCATATCATGCAACTAACAGCCAGCAACAACGATCTTTAGAACTGTAAAAAATTTCATACCTGTTTGCCCCTCCCAAGTTTTCCGGATGTTTTGGTATTGTAAGTGCGCATGCCTCACTTTGTAAGCGCTAAAACCCGTTACTACATTAGCAAACACCCCCGCAGCGGTTACCTCCCCGTACACTTTGCAGTACGGGAAAAGATCTTGTCAAATTAGATAGATAGATTTATTTCTGCATAAAATTCTTTGAATGGATAGTATGGCCTTTGCAAGTGACATTGAGTTTAGATTGAGAGGTAATCTTCTGCGTGGAACCAAATAGTATAGATTCTGTTTTGCCAAGATGTATATAAAGACAATTTATTACAAATAAGCCACTCACTTACTGTTTCGAGTTAAATACTAAGGGTGGACTCAATTTTATCCTCATTTTTACCGATGACCAACATTACAGAATCATCCGCATATAGTAGCAATTTATGCTTGATAACAGCAGACATATCATTAACATAAATTAAACCAACACGGACCTAATATGGCACCTTGAGGAATGCCGCAAGAAATATTAGCTAGTGACGGAAGAGTTCCTGAGTGAGGCATCCACTAGTTGCTGTCTATCTGATAAATATGAGGAAAACTATCTAATTGATGCTTCCGTGAGACCTAGGGCCTAGGGTGCGCACCATAAACCGGTTTAAGCTCCCCAGTGGTGTTTTTGCCACTGACCGTTCCAAGGCGGTGCCCCACTGTGTTCCTTTAATTGTTCGTTTTGTCCTCGTGCTTTGTATGCTAGTGTGTGTTGGTAGTGTACGTGTGTGTGTGTACATGATTGTGTGTATGTGTGTGTTGTGTGTGTGTGTGTGTGTGTGTGTGGTGTGCACTTCTGGGTGCTGTGGGGCTCGTTTTGGGGAGGCTGCGTTTTTGGTACGTGGCTTTCCCTGTTTGATATTATTTTGGTTTTTAAGTTTCATCAAATGAACACCGTGATCCACAGTTGAAATATTTTCATTGTTGGCCACTGATAGCCAACATGTGTACGGCTTATACTTTAATGAAGTCTCTAGCTCTTCAGAGGTAAAAAAAATCAAGAAGTTGATTCAAAATATTCACGTGCTTATATAATAGTTAACATGCAGCCTGTCTGCGCCTGTGAGAACTTTGTATACACTTAGTCTCGCTAACACTCGTAAATAAGCACTTAATGAGCACAGTTAATAACAAAAATACATCTTTAGATGGTGCGTCTACGAAAAAAGAAATTAACAAGAACAGAGCATGCCGTCACAATTTGTCCACGTAGTAGTTTTTGTGTCCATTGACTTGAGAGTTAGGCTTATTTTATCAAATAACAACGAGGAGTTTGCTTCCATACGTGCATGAGCTCTTAATACTCTTTCCTTAGTGAGATTGATCATAATGCAACACAAAACATCAGATGACACTCAAAAGATACAAAACTCACAAAAAAGGGATTTCAAAACCCGCCGTGGACTGGGGCGTGGGTTGGGAGGGCGTTGGTACGTGGCATTCCCTGTTTGAATTATTTTTGTTTTTTGTTCTCTGAAAAAGCAACACATACATGTATAACAACTGCTGTAAGAGAATAGTGTCTGTCCGTTCCAAATAATAAAATTTATAAATAAATGTATAAGAATAGAATAAAATAAAACTGTGCAAAGAAACAGAGGAAAAACACAAAACAGCCTGGAACGAAGCAAATATGACTTAACTTAAGACTTAACATATCAATTATGTTAAAGCTGCTCGTTCTCAGATTTTGGTAAAAAAATAAAGTTCTTCAAACTGTTTGTAAATAACGTATTATAGAACATATGGTGATATAAAAAGGCTCCAGTATAAGTTCATGTCACGTATATCTCTAAATTCAAACAAATACGCTACCAAATTGAAAAGTGTTGCAAATGCTTTTGGAATTTCAATATAAACATATAGTGTAGCGGTGCCGTATAACGGACCTTTTCAATCGATTTCTGCAAACTCCTACCTAGATCTTTTGCTTATTTTTTCTAGCCAGTAGTTAAAAGAAAAGTTAAAAGTTAAGTTAAAAGATGATGCTACTGATGTAAGGACACATTATGAAATCTACCACCATGAGACTGTGACAGAATCTTGACAAAACATCACAATGGCAACACAAATGGAAGATTATGCCATAGTATGCCCTTGACAACACTGTGTGCCTTTTACATGATCAACCGCTGCTCGATGTTATCAGGCCACTTATCTTGGTGTAAAACTATCATTTTTTTTTTTTAGTGATCCCAACAAGTAAGTATAATTTAGCAAAGAAAAACTGAGCGCTTTGAAGCGTATTATCAACTTCAAACGACTAAACGACATTGAAATTCCGTCTCAGGGCACTGTTCAAGTGTGTTTGGTCCAAATCTTCTAAAGCACATTAATAAAATCATTAAAATTCGAAAGACGCTCGAAAGCAAGCTGCTAAATTTGTTACTTCTACACACAGCACATACGTTTGATCTAAATCTGCAATACTTGATTGCATTTTAAAAATTACATGTTTCAACTTTGGTATATTTAAATTGTACAAACATGGTCCATGTATAATTTGACCGTTTTCTTAAAGAAAGTACAGACATATGTTTTGACATAAGGTGAATCCTTTGTGAAACTGAAAATTGATGAAACAAGAATAACCTTTAAAAAGGATAGTCAACGCATTTTTTTAGTATATGAAGCGATTGTTAGCTAAATTTTTATAGCAAAAAATAATTTTATTAAGTCGGAAGGCAACAAATGTCACTTGATGAAAAAAACTTTGACCGGGATCCATGTACCTTACCTTGAAAGTTATTCAACCTAATGCTCTCCCGGTTGACCTAAACGGCCACTTGTCATTAAATTTTGTCCCCAATAGTAATTAGATACTATTGCGTCATGTGTATCAGAAAAACAAACTTTATTTTAGTTTTTCTTATAAATATGCTACTCGAATTATTGACCGTTATTCATAAAGTAGAAATACTCTTCACTTATAATTAACAATAATTTGGCGGTAAATACATATTAAGTTGATAGATATGAATTATTTACGTACTGAAATTATCAACCTATTCAAGAAAGACTGAAAACGCAAAAGTATTTTATTGTCTATTTTCATTCGGTATTATCCGGTGTATAAAATGACCGAGAACAACCAAGCAATCCGAATAAGACCGAAAACGACCGAAAAACAGTTTATGCTGACAGAAAACAATATCTAATTTACAGTTTAAGTATAAGATAAATAAGGGACCTATATAGGTCCGTCGATAAATGAAGAAATTTGTAAATATCGTAAAATAGATCAAAATAACCAAAGAGACCGAAAAAGAAACACTGCCGACTGAAAAAAAACTTGTTTTCAAAAGACAATATTATATCGCTATTTCAGGATTGTTTCTTTTTTTCTTTTCTTTTTTGAAGGCCACATTGAAAATAAGTTAATGTTTCGCATGTCTTAATGTTTGGTAGACCCTGTTCAATAATATTTTTGTTTTAAAGATATTAACCTTCATATATTATTATTATTATAATTATTATTATTATTATATTATTAGTACTGATTGGTTATTCACTATTTACACATTCTTTCATTTATTTAAAACTTAAATTATAGATTATACGTTATATGTCGAAAAATGTTGTTTTCGATCTGCAAAAACTGTTTTTCGGTCCCATTTCAGTATATTTCGGTTGTTTTCGGTCATTCTATGCACCCGGTATTATCCAATCAGACGGTGCCTCACAGCGTAAATTTCTCATTTCAAAATTTTGTATACATTCTACGCAGTTAAAGAGTTCCATACTTCCGGTCAAAAGCGAGCTTAATACGGCTGCGCCGAAAGATACATCAATAATCCAATAGTTTATGAAGAAAAAGTATTTCATGTTCCTATCAAGAATCAACAACATTCGCCCACAAATGATGCCATCACTTTAAAATAGACTAGTCTTTTTATCAAATATCTTAAGAAAAAAGGCCATTAAATGGCATATGTCTCTGCTGGCGCTTTACGACTTACTCCATTAATGTATAAATGTTAAATACGATGATTTTATTCAAAATATAGATAATTTTAATTTTAAAGCTGCTCGTTCTCAGATTTTGATCAATAAAATAAAGTTCTTCAAACTGTTTGTAAATAACGTATTTTAGAACATATGGTGATATAAAAAGGCTCCAGTATAAATTCATGTCACGTATATCTCTACATTAAAACAAATACGCTACCAAATTCAAATGCGTTGCAAACGCTTTTGAAATTTTCAGTATAAACATATAGTGTAGCGGTGCCGTGTAACCGACCTTTTCAATCGATTTCTGCAAATTCATACCTAGATATTTTGAAAATTGAAAATGCTGGTTTTACGGCACCGCTACACTATATGTTTATGTACGTTTAACGCACGTTTTTTTCGTGTTATAACATCCGCAGAATCCAGAGGGGTGGTTGGTGCCCGAGGCCGTTAGGGTGAGGGCACCAATATATCCCGAGGGTTTCTGCAACTGTTATAACACGAAAAAACGTTCGTTAACGCTATTCTCGCATAAATAGCATAACACATCACAAGAGAAATATGAAACGCTCTTACTGGTACGACGTTCAATAATGCGTAGGACAACGTCCGCGTTGTTTACGTCATATTTATGACGTCACCAGCGGTTTTTAAGCCCGGCACTGTTGACGCCGTACATGATTGTTTACAATGACCCTGTACTGCGCATAAATGAAAACGGGTTTTAACGGCGCGTGAATCTCCCCGTTAACACACGTTTTTTCTCCTGTTGAAAAACCAGCAAATTGGCAAAAACAGCACATTTTATGCTAGAATATGGGAATTTCAAAGCGTTTAGTACGCTTTATTATTTGGTAGCGTATTATTTCAAATCTAGAGATACACTTTACAGGATTTAATACTGGACCCTTTTTATATGTTGTAAAATATGTTATTTTCATGTTTTTGAAGAACTTTATTTTTTTTTACTAAACTCTGAGAGTGAGCAGCTTTAACATGGGTTATTGCCTTGGTGCTCTACCTTGGGAACCCGCTCTTACAATTTTCTTCCGTAAGCAATTCGTGCGTCCTTTCGAGCTATAATCCCGTTCACGTTACTTATAGAAAAAGTTTGGCGCAGTCGTATTAAGCTCGTCTTGACCGGAATTTGGCAACCTTACTGGAAACTGCAGTCAGTTAAATCTCTCCTTTTTTGTAATCAGAAAAAAAAACACTTTGTTATGTATAGGCATGGTAGGAGACATGCCAAGGTCTCATCCGAGAATACAAGCTAATATGAATGCTCTCATGACGGACCTTCAAAAATCAAAAAATCAAAATCAAATCAATTCAAGTTGGCAACATTTCAACAGTCAATGAAATGACAAGTAGAAATGTAGTATAACATTTTTGGATTAAACATTTTATCTAAAATGCACCTTTTAATTGGATAAATCCGTATGAAAAAGGTCCATAAAATACTCTTACGTTTTCAGTCTTCCGTTAATGGTTTTATAATTTAAGTACGTAAATAGTTCATATATCAACAAAAAATAATGTTGTTACCTTCAAACTAATGCTTATTGCGAGTGTATAGTACTTACACTTTCTCGACCAGTGAATAACGGTCGATATTTCCAGTAACATATTTGATCAGAAAAACAATGATAAGTTTGTTTTCCACATGACCTGTCACGGTACGGACTTTATCACAAAAGAGGCGAAAATTTTAACGCGGCCGGTTACCTCAGTCGGAAGAGCATTTACCATGTACACGAAAGGTCCTGGGTTCGCCTCTTGGTCAGGGTGCAGGTTTTTCTTACCACCTTCTCATTGCATTAAGATAAAACCTGACAGCAGTTTTTAGTATATTATCGACTTACCCAGTTCCTTCATGTATAATTAGAAACTTACAGGTATTGCTATTATTTAGTTGGTTGAGTGACGTTCAACAGAAAACAGCTGTGTACAATTCAAATTTAAAGGTCGACAGCTTTTCTAATTACTTTGCAAGATGCTACCCAGTAGTGATTTTTATGTATAAAGTTAATTGTCAGTAACCTGCATCCAAGTATGGCATAGTAATTGATCAACTGTAAACTAATGTTAAGATATACTTAATTACTGTGGATGACTTTTTATTCATTTTCTATTAATATTACAGCAAATTAAACCGTATACATGTATACTTATAATTATACGCTTCTGTGAAAAATATGTTTATTTCTGTTACTGATTTTCGTCTATCAAGAATACGATCAGTCATTGAAACCATTCCACTGATATGCCAAACAAATCGTAACCGATTTAGAGCATATCTTGCCTTAGCCCATCGCTGTTCATATAACAGGAGCAAAGTGTAGTTACTGAGCGAGACCTTTTTCAAATGTTGGTATCAGTGTATGTGTATCTTTGTTTGTATGTAACCACTTTTTCTGAATTAACTAGAATTTACAGGCACAGGAAACATTTTCTACATCATACTGCACAAAATTACTAGTTAGCAGACCATACAATAGTTTCACCGCACTGACATATTGTTGCAAAAAACTCAATAATTACTAAATGGTTCTTTTATGTATAAATTATACGGTTTCAAATCAATAGTCTTGAAAAGCACGACATCTGTCTTGCTACTTATTGTAAACAGATTCATGGCCATGAGAATTTTATAATGACTGAGATGGTAGACTTTCATTTATTATAATGGTGTATAGAACTCTAGGCATGTCTTTGCAAACGAATCCTAAACGTCACTGGATTCGTAGTTTTCTGATCTGTGTAACCGTTTTAATAATGTGTATACTGATCAGCGTTAATACTAAAGTACAGCAGGTCGTTCTTACAAATATCCGGAAAAACCATACTGAGGTAAGTTATTTCAGTATCAGCTATAGGTGGATTTAAAACATTTCGGAACATAACATCGAACCTTTTTTTGTTATGTGTTTAAGGAATTCTTGTCCCTGTTAACCTATTTGTCTTGATATGTGATGTGACGTATTTACAAATTGGCAAATATGAGCTTAAAGAAACTTGCGCAATAGACCTCTTTTGGGTAAACACTTTTATATTAAAAGAATGTATATTATGTTATAATACACACAGAAATATCCATAAGCCGATCAGCCTTAGTTTATACTAATTTATTTTAGGTCGATTGTGAAACAAGTTATACAACTTATATCAATCACTCTCGACACCTCATTCCTGATGGTATCCATCGCCATAAGGGTATGAGAGAAGAGAAGCCAGTTTCCGATCAGCAATGACTAATTTCTATCATGTATTATACTCATATATTGTGTCTCTCAATCGCGAGATGAATCATTGGTCATTGATGAGCTTGATTCGCCTTTAAGTATTGAAGAAATCTGTATCTATTTCTTCTTTGAAAAAAACATAACAGCTGTGATTTGGACAATAACGTAGCAGATGTTTTTATTGATGCAAAACATTTTAAAATTATTAGCCATTATCTGTGTACTATTTTTAACAAGATATACGATACAGGAACGTATCCTGAGGCGTGGAATAAGGGTGCTATAATAACTTTAACTAAAATAATGTTATGTCGAAAATATGTTCATTAATGCTAAGAAACAGAATAAATAAATGGTGGGAGTCTGAAAATGTATTTACTGATGCACAATTTGGTATTCGAGGTAGCCGCTCAACAACTGATGTCATTTTCTTACAACATTCGACCGTACAGAAAGTATTATCGAACAAGTCTAAGTTTTTTTGCATAGTTATAAAATACGAAAAGGCTTTTAATATCGTAACTAGAGATGCATTATGTGTGAAATTAATCGAATCCGGAATTAGCAATAATTAATGCAATTTATAGTAATGTGAAATCTTGTGTTAAATTATGTGCTAATACAGATATGTCATACTTTTTATGACGTAACTCTGGACGTAAAACAGGGAGAACAAATATCTCCCCTGTTGTTTATTATCTTCATCAATCATATTGCAAAAACATATGTTTGAAACATTAACTGAAGATGACCACCGCTTACTTTCTATGTATCTAATACTGTATGCAGATGATATTGCACTGTTAACTACTGACCCAACTGATTTACAAGCACAGTTAGATGATATTTTATATGTATAAAATGAGGATTGAAAATAAATATAAGGAAAACCAAACCCTGTATTTTCGAGAAACGTTTGCAAGTACATAATATTGATATATACATAAACGGAGAAAAAAAATGAACAGGTCGACAGCCTCATATATTTAGGTGTAAAGTACACGTATACTGGTAACATATGGCTAAACCTGATACAACACTGGTCGACCAACCTTTAAAAGCGTCTTCAAATCTGTTCTCATTGTTTGCCTGAGTTCCTCTAGACGTTAAGACTAAATTAAACCTTTTTGACTGTATGGTTGTACCAATTTCACTATATGGGTCAGAAATTTAAGGGGCATTTAACTTTAAGGACGTCGATAAATTATATATACGGTTTTGTAGGCACATATAAGGGGTACGAAAGCAAACACCACACGAAGCAGTTTATGGTGAGTTTGGAAAATTTACCCTGTCCGTTATATGTAAGGAAAGAGCAATTAAGTTTTGGCTAAAAGTTAAAAAGAATGTAGGTACATCCATTCATTCTACTTACATGGAGCAGTGTAACATCATGGACAGAAAAAGTTGCAGTTTTTGCATAAACTCGCTGATAAATAACTTAGGATATTCATTTATTTTAACTAACTTTTATGTGAATGTTTATTTATATATTGTAAGACGCATACGAGATCAATATATACAGAGTTGGTATGATTCTGTTAATAGTTTAACTAAACTTGACTATTATGTGAAATATAAAATTGAATTTTGCTATGAAAAATATCTAAATGTTTTAAAAAATGACACATTACGGAAATATCTTACCTGCTATAGACTTAGTTCACATTCTCTTGCGATAGAATTAACTAGGTCAATACATGCATTACGATATAAATAGAGAAAATTGTTTATGTTAATATTGCAGTCAAAATCAGACCGAATCTAAGTACCATTTTCTTATGTGCTGTATTTTGTATTCTGACATGCGTCGAAAATATCTTGAGCTGGTGTCTCGGCCAATATGCATACGTTTGTTAGTTTTATGTCGACACATAGTAAACAACTTTTGTACAAAATCTCTATATATTTGAAAGTAACTTTTGCACTACATTCCGATACCCTTAGTAAAATATGTATCATTTATCATTAAAAAATGTGTATGTTCATATGTATGAGAATTTGCACTGTCGCAGTTATATATGTTTGTGCTTTAAAATTACCATATGTCTTGGCTGTATTCACTGTGATTATATGTAGATGGCCAAAGGCAATTGTATTTGCCGATTAGCTGAATAAAACTGAAACTGTTAAAAAGCAGAATACGTTTTGAAATTTAAAGGCAATGGTATAATAACACAACGACAAATAATGCCTTTAACGAAATACTAAAATCGTTCGAAATTTAACGATGGAATGAGAAACCAAAACAACCTGACGTTAGCTAGGATTAACAATATTTGTTTGTGACAAAAGCGTTAATACCTGAAGTAGAATTCTAATATGAAATAAGGCACTGCCTAGAATGGGGATTTATCAACGAGTGTGTTTTCGTCACACTGCAGTTTCATCTAACTGAATGTTTTGTCTAAGCAAGATAAATGAAAGTTGAACTAAAATCGTAGCCTGTAGAGTGGGCAATATCAGGTCACTGCAACCTTGACCTTTGACCCCAAAAGAATAGGGACCATTTTCATGTTGCAGACAACTTTCTGTAAGAGGAAGTTGAATGAAAATATTGACCTGTAGAATGTTATCTTGGAAACTCCCTTGACCTTTGACCCACTGACTCCAATACATAAGGGATTATCTCAGGTTGCAACGACCTTCTGAGCAAGTTTCATGAAATTCAAATGAAAATTGTGACCAGTAGAGTGTTATCAAGGGAAAGTTTACGGACAGATGGACGGACATATTTGAACCAGAGTCTCCCTATGATAAAGTTCGAGGACATCAAATATTTTAAGTTCTCCAACTGTTTGCCAGACTACTTTTACAATGTTTATATTGGTCACAGCATTTTTTTTCAAGTGACATCAGGAACCGTCTATAGAGTATTCCTGGTGACATTAAACAATGATTTAAAAAGCTACTTTTCCTCTTTTTATTTCTGAATTTTCACATTTTCTGCAGATCGTATATAAATCAATTTGTTAAAAATTAAATAAAATCAAATTTTATTTCATGTTGGTATATCATTACAATAGACATAAGCAATGCATAGCTTTTGACCAATTAAAAAAAATCAATATGAATTAAACATGTTAATTTCAGCAAAGGAAAAACAACAATTTGAAATATCTTACAAGTAAACAAGAAAATGCAGTTGATGAAATTGCAAGTTTGTCTTGGGTCACCACAGTCAAGTATTAAGATGTGGCTGAACTTCACTATTCATTTCAGGATGAGAGTCACGGAAGAGCATTTGATTAAGATCAAAGCTTTATTGTCATTTTTTACAGATTCAATTTATTCATTTATTTATTTCAACTGATTAAGAGTTTATAAATATGTACACTTTCTTAAAACTCAATTGTCATAAAATCTATGAAATGTTGTTCAAAATCAATTTTATTTGAGTAGCATCTTTGAAAGGTTGTTCACTATCCATTCTATCCAAGTAAAATCCACAGTTCCATAACCTGAAATTGAAAATACATGTACAATTCATAACTTATATTAAGAGTTGCAAATGCAAAAAAAATCACAGGCAGCTGATTTTCTTATATAAACATTTTGGGAAAATTCTGTACATGTTAGGTATAAATTATTTAATGATAAAAAACACCTTTTATTCCAAAGACAACGTGCTGTAAATGACGCAACCCATGTTAACAAGCGTGTCCTATCACATTTCGCATTTGAAAGTTATCATGATGACTGCTATGTGTTCAATAAAGTTCGGGATAGTTTTCAAGGAAAATGATGTATAAGAATCGAAGGATAAATTGTTCCATATAGGTGTACTTTATTTACTTCAATAAAAATAAGTCAGTTGTTCGGATACGCACTCGTAATTTAATTACTACACAGCGGAACTGACTATATTTTACTGAATGATAAAATACAGAGAGACAGTTATCATTTCTTAATTAAATACGATTATCATGTACTTTTTGCACAATTGTATAAAATACAAAATCTATTTTTTTCAATATCATTTAGGATGTCATGATGTCAGTGTGCTAACCCCTGCACAAGGCTTCAGGTCAAATCTTACATGACAAATTACTTTACTGTGTATACTTGACGTTTGCGCCTGAATGGCTCCTTTACTCTTCACGTCTCACAGATAGAAGTGCCGAACGGCTAACAATTTACCTGTTTACTGTACTAGTTATTTCAGTTAAAATGTAAAATTAAAAGTTGATAATAAGCGTCAAACAAAAACATGTACCGAAGACAGCAGTGGTGGTTCCCGAGAGGTTGCCCTTCATGAACGTGGTCCAGTATACTGTATTCAGAGCTCTACATGTAAGTGTCCGCGTGGAATAAGTCGGGATTCAGACCTATTTTTCTTGGCATTTAGTTTCTAAGAACAACACCATCTTGGTAATCAACCAGTTGGTCCTGCAAAAATGAGTCAGATTTAAGAAAATTGGAATGCTAGATCTAAACAAAACAAAGACTTAGCGTAAAGTTGGTGTTACACACCACCTTACATTAATTCATTCTGCTAGAAAACATATCATACACTGATGCAGAAACTTAGGCATTCTGAACATGCACCAACCATTGCAAATGTGTTCAAAGCATTTCACTAAAATTTACAAAATCAGAGTCATATTGATAAACACCCACCTACCATGTATCTCTCGATTATGACACCAAGTGTTTGTAGTTGTTCAGGTGATAAAAGCTCGATCTAGGTCTACTGTAATGTTTTCTTTCCAATTTTATCAAATAAATAGCTAAATAAACAGACAACAGGCAGTACGTCAGTGCGGTCATTATTCACGTGCGATGACGTATATAGGAGCACTTGCTTTATGTGTAAGACAGTTAAACGCCGGCGCTTCGCGCCGCTATATAACTGTGAAACACTCTTTTTAACTACCTTACCTTTACGTTATCACTGTTTTGTTAGTCGTGTTCTAAAGAAAAAAAAAGAGGAAAACAGTTGGTTATCGATTCTGAGTAATTTCGGATGTACTGTTACACCGGTATTTCGAGAATAAAAACCCGTCTGCTCAAAACACATAAAGCGGAACCGGATCTCGCGAAAAAAGCTTTCTTAGTGAATGCAGAATAGACTCATAGGCGTTACCGTCTCGGGGATTTCCCCGGCGCTTCGCGCCGGGATAAATCCCCTAATATGCCTATGGTATATTTCTATAGTCAATTCGGAAATGTAGGCGGAGTTTCGGACCTGGAAGTAGCTCCTTCCGACTTTTTTAATTTTCTACCGCGCAGAAAAATAAAATATATTAGAAATAATATCTGTATAAATACATGATTAAGAACCTAAATATTATTTTTGGTTGCCACAGTTAAGCATTAGAATACCTTCACCTTGTTTTCCTTTAAAAAGGCCAAGAAAATTCAGGATTAACCGTCACGCAGTGTTAAGATTCTGGGTGACAAAAGAATTAATGAAAACGTTTACGTCATCACACTGACGTCATTACTCCACGTTAAAACGTTGTACAGCTCAGTTTAGCGAAACGCATTTAAATCGATTGTCTGCCTTGTTAGGTTCTAAAATCTGACATCTTCTGCATAATGTCACAGTACGGTTTTTTTTATATATTCTATGAATTAGATAAAACTGAAATAAGTTTGTATAATAATGCTTTGTATGATATCTTGAACGGTTGCCCGAATATGGGAGTGAAATCCAACATCCACTATTTATGCCATTTTACACATGAACGCCGATCTAAAAAAAGGACCGAAGTACTTACGATAATTTTCATAAATTCGGCGTATAAGAATCGAAATAATCTATGGCTTGAAATTGAAGCATATCCTGTCGGTAATGTGCCTGCGTAATAATTCACTCGGGCTTCGTCCTCGTAAATTATTCCGCCAGACACATCACCTCCGGGGAATGCTTCAATTTCGATAAAGCACTCCAAGCCATAGATTATTTCTTAATTAACAGTCGTAATGTGTTTGCGACTGTATGTTATTGGTTACATTAGATGACTTCTGAACAACTAAGGCTGTGACGAACTGTTATATTACATATTACGTTAGTATACTTAAAGATATTTTAGATATATATATATATATATATCAATATCAGTACATGTTCAGTTTCGTATTGTCCAAGAGTAGATTGTTTTCCTACAAGTAATACTTATATCAAAGGATAAATCCAGCAGCATGTCAGATGTGAAACAGCTACTATATCATATGTACAACGGCATTGGAATGCTGTTCTTATTCCCTTTGTACCGGGGCATGTTGGATTTAGAATTTACTGGAGCCCATGCCCGACTTTGTGTCTTGTTTACGTAAGAAACTTAACTTTAACATCGAATCGGCGATTCAAGTTCTCTTAACATATTAATATCTCCTTAACAGATAACTTCCTTGGTTTGTAGAATCTGCAGAAGAAACTAAAGTTTTTATATCGTTCTTGAAGAGAAAATAAAACAAAACAAAAAGACACTGAAAAAAGCACTTTGACTTCAAATTTGAATCAACCAGTTTAAACCAACTAAATATACTTAACAAACGTTACAAAGTACAGACTGGCTTTGCTAGTAGAAACACTTCAATACTGAAAGTAAATGCGAGTATGTAAAGATCTATTATATATTGTTCGTATCAGCTATCCATACAACCATCAAATTGATAAGCACATGTCATGGTAGTAACAGACTAAAGAAGAAACGAAAATCTATCAAAATGAATACAAAATCGCTAATTTAAAAAAAAAGCTCTTCTTCGGAGTTCTCATAGTAGAAGAGTTCACATTTTCAGCCATGATTTCGATACAATGTGACCCAGTCGAAACCCATTTTTCCAAGCTATATGTACATCCTGTAAATGTGCATATTTAGTTATACTTGAAGTCACACTTTGTATATCTAGTCAAGGTTTTCGGATGTTTTCTTGAAAATTATGCAGTTGCAGTTATTTCGTACATCAATCGGATGAAACCATCTTTTGGCTTCGGACATGTTCACGCCATGTTTGGGCATGTTGTTCATATATTCGTTTATCAAAGCTAATACTTATGTGAATGAAAATACATTTGTTTTAGTTTTAAAAGACTTCATTGCATCTTTTTCTATACTGTAAATATATAAGTAAAAACAAAGTTATAACTACATTTAAGTATCAACAGTTCGGCTCTAACATTTTAGTAGTGATTAGCGTTGTGAATTAGCAGAGGGTTTTACGATACAATAACTAAAGTCCTATAGCTGACGTTTAATCTCCTGCGGTACTTCCCCAGACAATCTTTAACTGTGTAATGGCTTCAAAACACACCTTTTTCTATATGAGTACGACAAGGTTTTGTTATTTCGTCTTTTCGTTTAGTCAACGATCACACTATGGAATCTTCCAACACAGGGGCAAAACGGAGGCCAAGGCATTTTTCTTCTACCGGACAAAGCTGAAATGGAAAAAATGACGGATGACCAGTTAATGGAAATATATTGGAGGTTATTACTTATTATACTACCCTTAGAAATCAAAACAGAAATTTGCCAATAACACTGCCCAAAACAATTAAGGAATACGGTGATATCTTCCTGTTGCACGTTACATGTTACATTTAAATACATGTACACGATTTTTGGCAGCTTGTTATTTAAATACAATACTATATACAGTTGCTTGATTTTTCGTTGTACATGGTCGTGCAAGCGACATTTAAAAGTGAGGATTACCATCCTTATTTTTATATAAGTACGTAAATAGTTCATATCTACCTCCAAACTAATGTTAATTATGAATGTAGAGTTATTATATTTCTCTAGCAGTGGATAACGGTTAAAATATTTCGAGTAACATATTTGGTAAGAAAAGCAGGGATTAAATTCGTTTCCCTGATGCAAGTGTCACGGTATGGAGTTAATCAAACATTGAGAATAAATAATGTATGTGACCGGTTAGCCCAGTCATGAGAGCATTCACCCTACAAGCAGTGTAAGCGATGATTGTTGGGTTCGCCTCCCGATCAGGGCGCGCATTTTCTCACCCTGTTGCATTCGATTCCTTCTTACTGCCTAAAGATAAAATTTGACAGGAACATTAACATGAAATTTAGCTGCCTATCTCTAATAGGCTCAAACTCTGATTAACATAAACTGATAAGAAGGCAATATTTATTTTCACCTTTAATTTGGATTTCATGTATTACTAAATTCAGTTTTAGCAAAAAGATTTTATATCAGAATACGAAACATTTTAGGATGTATGTTAGTATGATTGACTGATATACTGATTTCTTGGTCGGTCGATCTAATGCTCCTTCTGTCGATTTATCGACTGCTGATGAACTATGAATGAATGTCATAACGCTGATTTTCTTTTTATGACAGATACATAAATACTTTGCAAATCCTGTGTCGCAACCAAATAAGACTTGGGTATATGAAGGACGGCGGAAAAGAGGTGTGTGTAGATGAGGTATATAAGCCCCGGAAACCTTGTCTTGTCTATTCATTTGGGTGAGTAGTTAGACTTGATGCTTACAGACATTTTCCACTGCTATTTGTACTGAAAATGAGTGATTATATTATTCCACTAGTAGCATTTGGAACTTAAGTTTTTGTATTTACCCTGTTCTCACGGATATCACAAAACACGGAGATTAAGTACACAGTCGCAAACAAATGCCAAAGAAAGGTTAGCGCAAGTGTTAAAATAAACACTAGTTGTAAATATCAACTTTTAAGTAAAGCCTGCATAACATTTTAGATATAGATTTGCTGATTACACGGTTGATGTTTTGAACACATTCGTATAGTATAACAAACTAAGATATGGCCATCTGCGAATACCGTTTTTCTGATTTCAATGAACATTAGCTCCAAAATCGAAACTTTCTGCCTTCAGTTCTGCGTTTCAATTTGATTTCGAAATAGACGTTATAAGGAAGTACAGGTGTGAAGTACACACTTTCGATCCAAGGTAATTTCTTCACATGTATTTTTTTCAAGAGTTTACAACCAATGAAAGACAGCTTTATTAAAGCTACGTGTATTTTTAATACTGCAGTATTCTGTTGCCATATCTAAACATTGTTTTTAAATAAAAGCTTGTTAAAGCGTTTTCTAAAATAAAAAAATTCTAATTGTACAAAATAAAAATACTTTAGTGATCACTGCAAGAAATCAGAAAAGACTAAGTAACTTAACGCGAATCTGTCCTGAGTAACTTTAAATAGTAGTAAAGTAGTCATCAACTTTAACAAAATACTGATATGTAGTATGCATGTATTTTAGAGTTTTATCGTTGGACCAACGCCCCCAGAAGAGTTTTGTTATTTTAGGTTCGGGGGATAGTGCAAGATAAAGAACGCGTCCCTCTTTAACATGTCCCGTGTACAGCACTGATACATCGGACTTCGGTTTTAGGTCTCATCCGACCATTAGTTATGTTAGTGGAGGAGCTGAGTATCGAACTTACTGTAACACTGACTGACTGATTGGGGTTGCTTACCCTCAGTACTTGACAATGTCATATGGCCGAGCGTATTTACTGTGGCATGAGTTATATTACTATATTACTTATATTTCACCACAGTGTACATATAATGGGCAGATTCATACCAGGCGGAATACATTTTCACTTAATTGGACTTTGGAGCACGTCCGCGAGGAATAAGAAAGGCTGGAGAATGAAAACATTATCCTCCATTCGAGATCAACTGAATCATACAAATGTATGTATACTTAGCAGTATGTGTTTAAAATACAAAACACAACGGTAATATTTATCGTATAAGTGAATTTATACATGAACTATCATCAAATTATATGCACATTTGTATTCCTAAGCTCATATACATTGCGCTTTATAAGAGCATGAGTGAAGAAAATGACATATTTTCAGTTATTGAAATCGCGAACGAAATACTTTTTTTGGCTCCAAAAAGTCAATCCTGAAATCTAAACATTTGTAAACTTAAGTTAATCAAAACACCCCACAACGAAAGTGAGAAAGTGAAATAAAACGTTAAAAAGTAATATTTTGATACAAGTGATTATTCAGATTGGAACTTGTGTTTGCTATTGAAAAAGTCATATTCTGTCATAAAAAGTTGTACAATGTTGATGGTATATATTCTGCGGTTTGATCTAATTAAAAAACAGTCAGCAATATTTGTCACTCTGTATATCTACTTCCTTTACAATGATAGGTAAATTGCCAAGCACTGTTGAAACCATAATATGTCTACTTTGCAACCGGGTATAAATAACTTGGGCGATGATGAGTCTTCTGTTAATAAGTGTTTCTATAACAAGTTTTCAATGACTTTCATCCTGTTGATTAGAACGGTACCAGCGATAGAAAGGCATTGTCTGTGTCCACTGCTAGGTCACGACTGGTCTAAATGCACGCATATGTCCGTTTCAACTATATCTAATCATAAGACACAAACTCGTACGTCGCAATTCAATATATATATATATACATTAGTAAATTATAAATTCCAATTTTATGCATCCGTATCTGTCTAGCGGCCTGTTAGGTAAGTTTTTAAATCAGTGTACTCATCATTATATAGATCTACTTTTGGATTTTATAGAACATTTTTATATAACCGAAAAGAAAATCAATAATTCCACTATAAATTACTAATTTACAAAGTACGACACCACCGAAAATGTGTCTACATTTACCACGTGTTTTCAAAAACCAATGTTACATGTGTAACAAAATCAATTATTCCACAATGAATTATTAAACCGAAAATGTGTCTACATTTACCACGTGTTGTTGAAAATAAATGTTAATTATCCCAAATTTATTCTTAATTTACCGTTTAAAGTTACTGAACACTGTAATATGACTAAATTGACAAGACGCATTTAATCGAATGCTGTACAGACAATAGAACTTCTGAATCTTGACCTAATTCGCATT
This sequence comes from Saxidomus purpurata, assembly GCA_022818135.1. Lineage (NCBI taxonomy): Eukaryota > Metazoa > Mollusca > Bivalvia > Venerida > Veneridae > Saxidomus > Saxidomus purpurata. The sequence goes on from JAFMSR010000015.1 coordinate 43,002,536, forward strand.
TTATGTGCACAGTACGGTATATAATGTTACACAACCATGTGATATATGTACAAATGAAAAAGAAGTATTCATAATGATAGTAATTTGATAGATTACGATTACTTAAAACAGTGTTTTGTGTAGATGTAATATGTGAAATCATGCACACATTTACCAATATCTGTTTCAGAGAATGATAGACATACTGAAGATTGATGTTGAGGGTGCAGAGTGGATAGCCCTGCCTGAAATATTCCAGTCAGGAGTACTGAAGTACGTTAAACAAATATGTATGGAAGTACATGTTGGAGAGGTAAAGACGGACGATCAGAGGATATCAACATGGGGCGATGTTTCAGTGTTACAGCAATTAGTAGTTTTAAGACAATTATATGAGCATGGTTTTCATATTTTTATGCGAGAACATAATTTATTTTCGATAACTCAGTTTAGACGTACACATCATTTTATAACAACTGTAAATGAAATCTCACTCGTAAATACGAAGCTTATTAAAACAGTTTCGCAATGAGACATGTTAGAATTACCAGTTAGCTGTTGAGCTTCACACGTTGATCTGCCAATTGTTTATAAAATGAAATCATACAAATAGATATTTTATCGAAAAGTGCATTAATCTAGTTGAAAATTGGTCCAATATTCCTAATAAAGTCTTCCTCGTAAAGTAGTGTATGTATGCAAACATGTAAAAATGACAAGAACATATCAACCTCGACGCGTTGAACATTTTCAAGTTTGGATGTAGTCAATTTTTGTTGGCTACTTTAAAAGTTCTAAGGCATCATCACAAAGGATTTTAGAAATAGATTTTCCGCTTACTAGACCTCTTTTTAATGATCAAAATTACTTTGTCAAGTGTGTTATACTTGTCGTTAAACTAAAACGTAGCATATGTACCTACGTTATACCTCACTTGTTATCAATTTATACGTGTACATTTTACTATTTTATGTGAAGTTCTGAACTACGCCTTTTCCTAGTCAGATAGATAAAGAAAATAAATACTTTAAAGACGTTTCAGTTTTTATAACAACGCTGGTTGGAATCCAAACTTATTTCCGTTAATGACCGGATCGCTTTGGGGAATCAAAGTATTAGTTTTTTTTGTAGGTGCATTTTGACCTTTAAGCACTCGGACGTACACAGAATTTCTAGATATTATATTTGCGTAATGTCCTGTCATTGATTTTGTCTTAAGTTTTATCAGAAAACTAGCCTTTTCTGTGTCTCTAGTTTTATAAAGCGTAATTTCGATTAGAGACTTGGAGCATAGCCAAAAAAAATATGACAGTTCTTATTCATTCATTTCTGTCCTAGAACTAGATCTGCATCAGTATTGGTCATATTGGTGCTAGCGAAGAAGCAGTGTTGCGAATGTTGTAAAATCTAGTACATTTATAAAGTAACAAGACGAATTTTGATGCAAAGCATCAAAGACGCCGCGCATGTTTTAGAAGCATGACTTGGACGGTTCTATAAAATCAGCGAACATTTTACTACATAAAATGATCATTACCTCTGTGTACTTGTTATGAAACTGATTCATAAAAATAAACTTTTATTAGTTATAGCTAATGCTCAACCTGGCTATCCATACTGTTAAATCCTTTACAAGATTAATTGTTTGCGGATGCAAACACTGGCTATTGATAGACAAACAAGTTATAACCATGCTCCTCCCACAATTTCACTGACTACAGGTCGGTTTATAGGAAACGAGGCAAAAAAACAGAACAAGTATAATTCCCGGGTCCAAATTTGTGTGAAACATTAACTAGTTGTAAAATCTGATTCTATGTACCACTCCTCCTGGAACAAGAAAATGAATTAATTTATATCTAAAACATCCCGAAGCGTATGCGCGCTAGCAATATGGCGGAAAATATTAATTCCGGTCATGATCAATTATGCGTTAAATGATACATTTTACAGACTTCCATTGGATGATTCTTTTTTTTACAAATGGGACATGGAATTACGTTAGGGCCCTACGTATTCTATTTGGTGATTTTCTTCAGTTTGCTATTTGTCTAATCTTCAATTATCTAGATTTTCACTCTGTTCAATATTTGAGGCAGCGGCCGAATATTTTCTTACTTTTAAAAATCATTCGTAAGGTCGGTAAACAAAGCTATAAAAACCCGTAGTTTGCGAGTTTGTGGAAAAGTTATTGGATACTCATTAAATGTGTCAAGTTCTACATTCGTGAAAAAGACATGGATATTTAGAACTTTATTATTATTTTTAATGACTTAACAATTTAAGGAGTTTATAAGTCATTTTTTCGTACGTTTTAACATAGTTTAGATTTACAATATAGTTGTCATGGCCTATTTGTTTATGCAGCCCCATTGTCCAGTGTCCTAGTATCAGGACTATGCCGCGACCCTTTCGGCGTCAAGAACTTTTTCTATATTTTGCAGTAGGGGAGTTTTTCGTCTGTATAAGAGCATACGGTGTGATCGAAACGAGTTGAAACGATTGTGGTAATGTCATGATATAAATTAAGCAAACACATATGCAACTTATTTTACCATATACCCAAACCATGGGGGTTAGAAGATAAAATCACTAATTCCCATTCGGAACATTTCAGTTCAAAATCTGATGCTATGTGCATCTTATAAAGACATATATTCAATTAATTCAATAAGAACTCCAAAATAGCCTGAGTAAGATACTCAGAACGGAGTATGAAAACTGTATTTTAAGTTTTTATAAACCTTTATAATATGATACAAGGCTACTTCTTGTGTATAAACTTCATTAAAGGTAGAAATAACTTGGTACCGAGGATGCGCGCCACTACGCAAACATATTTATTCCGGTCTCACGTTGATTATTTTCGCATAAATTCTTTTTTCCTGATCGGCCTTGTATAGATCTTAGAGTTCCGTTGGCTATGTATCTAATAATCGAGTTGACGCTCGCTGTCCAAGGAAATTGAAATACTTTCGTCTTTTAAACAAGGATTTAAGACGGTCGTAGTTTGCTGAAAACTTGGCAGTAAATTTGAGTACTACTTTAAAAAAACATTGAGCAGAAAGATGTTACTGACACGAAAGGAGTTATATTGGATGTGAGTCTTATATTACTGTAGAGTTGTTACTGGCATATATCTTTATCAAGCATTGCTGGCTGTATCAGGAAATAATACCCTTTGGTAAGAACTGTTGCTATATTATTGAGGTTATAAGTTTCATGAAGCTTTGTTATTGAAACTAATGTGTTAATACAGTAAGCAAATATATACATGGCCGTATTTTAGAAGAATCAACACAAGTATTCAGAACAGGAAATTTTTCTTCATGCTGTTCATAAATAAAGACTATATTATTGTCTTCAATAAGAAAATGTTAGTAAAATAAGATTTTTTTAAATTATCAACTTTATCTGAATATCAAAATATATTAAAGCAGTACGTTGTGAACTGTTTATTTTCAACTTGTCATTTGTACAATTTTCCTGTCGGCCTGATAGTCGGAGTCCTTCAGTCAGTCGATGACTCCTATCCAAGGAAACTTAAAATACTCGTTAAACAAGGATAAGACGCCGTTTCTACTGCCAGATGATACTTCTTAAAAACATTGAGCAGAGAGAAACTACTGGAAATATATTGGATGTGAGTCTTATATTATGAGTTTTTACTGGATATTTATCAAGCTCTGGCTGATGAATAATCACGAATAAACTGTTCTTTGAGGTTCTATACTAACGAAAGCGAAAATTCAAATATACTTTAAAAAACAGAAATCAGTTAAATAAAAACTGAAACGCTTTTACTGTGAAATAAACGACAGTTCATGTACACTTATTTTTCTATGCAGAAGAAAGAAAAAGTCCGTGTTGTCATTTCGTCAAATTTATGAGATTTCAACAGCGCATTTTTTTTTCAAGCCCTTCTGGCAATTTTGACGCCGTACAATGTTTATTTAGTGCTTGCATAAGACATTGAAATACGTCCATTGATTTTCGCTTAGTAATGGCCCTTTAATTTATGCTATAAATTAATGAATGGGTTATAACGGCGCGTTTGAATAATCAACCCAATATCAGAACGTTCTTCCTTCTGTTAAAACACCGGCAAAATTGGCAAAATTTTAATTCAGCATCTTTAATTATTGTACGTTTGTTTATTTATCTATTATTGTTTACTCTTTATATTAGTTTATTTATATTGCCAGATACATTAATACACTTCAATCGCTGTGTGTCAATCAAACGAGGTTAGGGTCATTGAAAGACGGTGGAAAAGAGATTTGTGTGGACGATCTATATAAACCTTGGCAACCGTGCCTTGTGTATTCATTTGGGTGAGTATCAAGCACATGCTAATTCGTGTTTTGATGTTTAATTAAATCGCAATAGAGATTCCTTTCTATTGAACATAATTTAACTTTTAGGTATAATTTGACCTTTAATCGATGTAGTACATGTATTTATTGAATTATATTTAATCACATCTTTGCAGGAATAACGGTTTGAAAGTTCGACAAAGCAGTAGTATATTTAATATATACCCACATAGTTGAAACGTATAACATGACGTTCAACAGTGAACATTTAAAATAACACTTACGGGTAATTTTATAAATAACACCTACCTTATAATACGATCTTAAATTCAGTATTTGAGCTGTAAAATACAATAATTAGGTATTATATGATTCAAGCCGAATCCACTGGCCAATGTGTAGTGTTTGGCGTATGTCGTGTAGCATACACATGTTTCACATTGATCTGACGTCAAAGCGAATGTGTCTGTACATCTTGATGGCATATACATACCGTAATCTTACAGTTTTGATCAAAAACCGTATATAAACGTAGATCCACATCGTATCAGCAAAATGTGTTTTCTTTTGTATCGTGTGTTTCAGTTTCTATTGCTAAATATTTCTAAAATGTGATGCTCTTTCTTGTGCCAGTACTTTCCCCAGCGGGTATGCAAGAAATGGTAGTCAGGGCAGATATAAATGCCTCTGCATTGTATTATTGACAGATTTGAGAAAGTTATATTTCAAATGCGTCTGCGTTCTTTTTTCTCTTTAACAATTTCATCATTATTTTTTGAAGCCCCGTTTAGGTTAACCCCGTTTATTGATCCATACTCTATTCACCTAACAAATTTTATAACAAAGCATAGTATAAATGTTTAAAACGTGTTAGTATAAAAGATATACATCCTATGAAAAGTTATTAACAAAATTTCTATCAACGTTGAAATCGTTTATCTTCCATTAATGAAGATTGGCTCAAGTCTCATTCCCAAAACAAATGATTTATAGATTTGCAAATTTACACAACTGTGTTATACTTCATTGCATGCTGTAATACATTTGTTCCTAAAATTCTATGTGTACCCCTGGAGATATGTATCATTACTAATATAAATCAAAGCGCTGAAGGCACTGGAGGTGTCCTATATACAATATGGTGACCACTTCCCATTGCATACAGATCTTAAATGGTCCTGTAACATTGTAACAAGAGGACAGTTATGATTCAATGGTAGCTCATGGTGGTGAACATTTGTGCCAAGTTACATCAAAATCCCTCCATGCACGAAGAATAAATCCTCCGGACAAAGATATTATTGAATTTGACCTTTAACCTCGAAGTGTGACCTTAGACCTAGGGACCTGGTTCTTGCGCATGACACTCTGTCTCATGGTGGTGAACATTTGTGCCAAGTAGCATCAAAATCCTTTCATGCATGAAGAAGATATGCTCCAAACAAAGTCATTCTTGAATTTGACCTTTAACCTCTAAGTGAACATTTGTGCCAAGTTATTTAAGAATCCCTTGATACATGGATAAGTAACAGCTCTAACAAGCTACGAACACGCAGATGTATACACTGAGCCGCCATTTGGGCAGCTAAATCGAGCTTTCGCAAGTGGTTCGACAACAATACTGTACAATCATGCTAAGTAAAATAGATTTCATATTCATAATACATGTATTAAAGTCAATGAATGAATCTGAAGTACATGAGGCATTAAATCCCGAATAAATAAATATGATTAAATAAATAATTCAAATAAATTTACTTTCCTCCTCAACAAAACCAAGGGCATAAGCTATTCCAAAAGCATGTAAAAACCTTTTCATATCTACTAATTGAAAACGTTTGCAATGATATAATAGGGTTATTAGTATAGTGACGTGATCCAGCATGCCGGATTATACAGGTATAGTTTCACTCTGAACCGTGGTTTAATGTAAATATAAGACTGCAATTTTCCTGTCATTTATCATGTTTATTCGCTGAATTAGAATGAGTTAAGTGGGGTTTTTTTACCGTGACGACAATGACACAGTAACTTAGTAAATATGCTGTATATAATTCTATCTCAAAAGGTAAACTAAACATATAAACATAAATGATTTTGTCCAAGCGTGGCTAAAGACGTTAAGTCCAGATGGCTTTTCAATAAACATCTCAAAACAATCGATAATCATTGCACATGTGATATTCCATTGGCATAGTTTTTTGGAATGTTTCATGCTCTGGCCATCTAATGAGTTTCCGCATTCTCTTAATCATCTTCAATAGTTGCAGTGAACAGCCTTGATAAAGTTGGTCATGTTGTATTAAATTCATCTGCTACACAACAAATTAGACAGGTTAAGGCTTAGTTTCACAAGAGTCAATGTCATAAGTTTGAACTTGCTAATAGCTAGTCTGTTTGGTAAATATCATAATATGGTTCAAGAAACTGATAATTTAAAGCAACATCAACATTGAAAATGCTGGGAGACCAGTAAGGTGCTTCAATTTGTCATTATTGTCCCTGAAATAATCAATATCAAATCTCGTCTCCGGTTTCGGCACTTCAGTTTTCAGCTCAGACGTTTCGGTCCTTAATTTCTGTAAAATTGCATGCACATCATCCATTAAATCACCATCAATGTCCGACTGCAAAGTTGTGCCAGTTTCTTCAGAGTACAAGCTGTCCGTTCTGACGGGACCCAGTCTGGATTCAGTCTATCATACAAGTATGCCTTTTTCCCTGAAAGAAAGAATGTAAGAGTCTTTACTAGTTATGTTTGACAGAATTAAGAAATATGATACATAAAGAAAACGTAAACTTTATAATGTATACAAGCATGGCCATAATAGTCAGTTAATGACTTATGACGGTCAGGCATTATCAAAGATGATATTAATGAACCAGATATACCACAGAGAACATAACATGACATTAAATTGATTAATACGTATGCCTGAGGTATAACATACTCATTTTATATGTACAGAAGTGACTTTGAATTTATTGCGGGCCGCAGCGGAGGCCCGCTATACTTAATACGTGGTGAGTAAAAGATGCATGGAGACTTAAGCACTAGATCGAATATATGCGTCTCTCTTCATTGATTTGAAGTAACTGTAGAGACAGTCTATTTTTTTTTTTTGAAATACAAGAGTTGTCGTTTGTAATTGAGTTGTCGTTCGTTTCGTAGAGGGCGCAATATACGCTGATAAAAATAGAGAAAAGCACTTTTCACGATTCAGGCGCAATCTACGCTGAGAAAAATGGAAACATGATTGCTTTTCACGTACACAGCTTTTGACATTAAAGAAGCGAAGCACAGTCGACTGGATAATCTTTGATTGCCTTTTGAAATATATATAATATTATATTAGCCCATTTCTTCCTTCGTTTAGAAGTCTATCAAAACATGACGAAAATGGTTCTGCATCATAAATGTTTATATAGAGTTTAGCATGAATTATTCAACAAGCATGAAGTGTTTTCGGGAATATACGTATATTCGTAAATGTTTGATTCTGATCGTTGAACTATTTTGTGTCGGACGATTTTCAGATGAGAATTATCAGTATTCTGTTTAAGACGCTAGTATTATTTGTCCTTAACAGGACACATATAACACAGCTGTAATTGTTTTTCACTATATATTTTTTAAAAAAAACAGTGTACCCCACTTTCTTTCACATGCTGGAATGTCTTTATTCTTAATAAATATACAGTAAATTTGACGTGTACCTTTGGTATCGTGTATTTAAATATCGGCTTCAAATAGAAGTGTATTAATTAAAGGAAATGTATACTCAGCAAACTAGAAAAGATCATTAGTACGACTCGCCAACTGTTATAATTATAGTACTTCTTTTATAAGTTCCATTTTCTGTACTTATTTATCATTAACATTCAAAGAACAAACCTGCATTCATACGTTTTTCAAAACAAAAAATGGCGGCAAATGACGTTACAGTTTTTCTTGATAAGTGACGTCACTGTGTAAACAAAACAATAAATTAAGTCTATGTGGATGATAAAGTCGCATTAATCAAGTAAACTGGACGTGCGTCAGGAGAATTTCTGTTCAGGATTTAATGAATAGTTTTTTCTTTCACCACGTAAATAAAGTACAGTTTTGGATGCGATTAAGCACTATGACTATGTTTTTAGCGCTAGATACACGCAGAGTGGTTAATTCACGTGTGAACCTACTTAATTTCCTACGCAAAGGGGTTCCATGCAGGGAATTATATTTAATCAACATGAAATTTTGATTTACCGCTCAGCATAGTATTAAACGGTTTTTTCTCGTAGAAACTGCAATGAAATCAAATAAGGTATGCAAGAAAAAGGATCTTACATGGCTTCGCTCGGTTCTTCCTATACCCCGCTTTCCCTCTGGTCGGGACAACCCAGTCCTCCACAGCAGGCCATGTTAGATCCTCGTAGTCAACCTGTGAGGAATGTATATTATATAGTCAAAGGTACCTGGAAAGGCAAATGGGTTAAATTAGGCGATCATAATTTAAACTTAAGGGAAATATCACGGGGACTAACAATGTTTATAAGTTATGTATTGTTATTATTGTTAGTACTTGTGAACGTAGAAAACACGTGGATGTTGTAATAATTATTGCGAAGTTATCGGTATTACCCTAATTACATGCGAAAATATTATGCCTCTAGTTTTATTCTATGTTCATTTGGGTCACACTAACATTTTTGCAGTTGTGCTGCGTAAAAGCTCAATAGGTTTGGCACTTACAACTTTAAGTTTGTACCTTTATAAAGTATGTGTTGATAATTATAACCTTTCCTATTGCTGACAGTCTTTGTATTTACAGTACTCAGATACTGTATGGTTGTCTTTGGAAGTCGAGCATTAACAATAACATTGAAGTATTATAAAACCAAATGTATATTTAACACTTGAGCTCAGCTCATAAAAAAATTTCCTTTTCAGATCGAATTTTCAGTTCGATTTTGAGGTCGATGTCTTACGAAATTACAATTGTGAAGTACATACATTTGATCCAAGGAAATTAATTTACAACGTGAAAATACACCAAAACCAACAGTTATTCTCTATTATTATACACTTTCAAGCTGTAATGAAACTATTGTTAATTCACTATGTATTGGAAAAAAAGAAATGAATACATAACGCAGACCTTTCAATGGGTAAAAGATGCCATTTAATGTAAACCCAGTAATTATTGCGTAACCGACATATTAATAAAGAAATCAGCTATATCTTATTTTATCCTTATATCTTACGACAGTAAACCGATAAACAATAAGCTTATACCGAAAGAAATACATTTTCATTCGACTGGGCTTTGGGACAGACCGGTGACAAACGGAAACGGATGGAGAATGGAAACGTTATCTTCTATTCGGAAGCAACTTAATCATACGAATGTATGTACATTGTATATAAATCTAGTAGGGATTGCTTTGATCAATTTTAATGGTCCCAAAATACAGTAGGGAGCGGACATGTTTATTTTTCTATATACCAATTTATTTATTCTCGGTTGCGGAACCAACCGGAACATCGATCGGCCTTTTCCGTAGAAAGTAGTTTTTACTACGGGAAAGGCCAAGTGACGTTCCGATTGTTGCGGAACAAGCTCTAATTTCTTTTTTAATTGCATTGCTCTTGATACTCACTCCAGAAGGCATCAATCACGAAGACAGAGAGAGAGAGAGGTAAAGGTGGAATTATCCGTGTCTTGCCCTGGGACACTACTACTACTTGGACACCTGTGGGGGTCGAACCCGTGCCCCGCCGATCATGAGCGGCCATGCTGACTATTGTAGCTTGTTTCATCTTCACTTCATTAAATAGTATAACATGCATAGTTATATATACATTTTATATGTACTATCTGAATAATCCAACTTCCGATATGTTTGTGTTAACGATAATTATGTGACTATTCTTTACTTATGACTTTGTGACTATATGTGTTTTGCTACATGTATGAAATGATAATTATTTTATTTCTGTTAATCTAATCACACCATTACGCTTGGTCCGTCACCATTTTATATTAGCCGCTTGTTGAATACACTATAATTGTCTTCTAAGCGGGATATGACCCAACACATTTGCCGTATTTTAATAAAAATGCTAAATAATCGATCCATATATTTATAATATAATGCATCTATTGAATCATACAATGCAAAAAGTAGTGAATAAATTACCAAAATTAATATAGCTTTAAAGAAGCCGCCGAAACACTCGTAGTGAAATGGTCTATATTAGTAAAGTCAGAACCATAATTTGTGTGAAGTCCCGTGTTGCAAATACACCTTGACGGTTGTATGATTGTTATAGAATAACAATATGTTTTATGCATACTAAATTACCGTACTTGCTTTAATAAAGATTCGACTCATGCTTTATCAATATCTATTTCAGAGAGTAATAGATATACTTAAAGTTGATGTAGATGGCGCAGAATGGATAGCCCTACCTCAAATATTCCAGTCAGGAGTTTTAGAGTACGTTAAACAAATATGTATAGAAGTACATGTTGGAAAAAGGAAGATGTTTAAGTCAAGCGAGGTCAGTGTCGTGATACAGCAACTGACAGTGTTAAGAAAGTTATATGAGCAAGGCTTTTATATTTTCATGCGAGAACATAATTTATTCTCGACAATTAAACTAACACGTTTGAATCGTTTAATATCAACAGTAAATGAAATATCACTTATAAATACTAGGTTTAAGTTATTAGATGCCTAATAAGAACTTCCACTTATATACACTTCAGTTGCCATTTATTTATATTGACTACATTCCAACTTTTAATCCGTTAACCTTCAAGAAGGCTTCGTGGCATGCTGGTTCCGTTACCGGATTTTGTCAGTGAATGCTACTATTCACTGTTGACCAAATCTTATCCAGAACATTTAGCTGTATGTTTTGTTTCTTACCTTAGATTGTCGTTTCTTGATCGGCCTTATCACATTTATAGAAAGACTATATTTACAAATTTGTAGTTTGTAGCATTTACCGACACTTATCAAGAAAATTAACATGATAAGTGTATACCAGTGATGAAAAATATGTTCACTGCTGATTTTGAAAATATTCCTGATCGTTTGCCATAACATTAAAATAGTTTACATATACAGACAACATTTATCACTGCTACATTTATGTCCCTTCTATACAATTTTACAATGAATAACGTAATGTCAAAGTTATGTTAAGTTATTAGTATAGTTGCATATGTACAAAACATTGACAACATGTTCTTTTTGGAATGTCGGGGCGGGTGGAGGGGTGAATATAAAAATATGTAGAATCAGAATCACTTTATTTCACTCATGCCATTCAATCATATGACAAAATGAGGTAAAACATAGAAACATAATATTAGAGGCTCTTATACATAAAAAAGTAACATATTCATCATGATAAATATCACATTGTAAAGTATTCAGATAAATTCAATTCAAAGTCAGTGTTTGTTAATAAAAAGTAACATTTTCATTTTCAAAATGTATATCCCCCATATCGGAGAGTTACTTAAATATAATATGTTTTACTAATTGCTACTTAATCGGGTGTGTTACGTGTCTTTCACATTTGTCTAAGTCAGACAATTATCAATAACTATGTATACATTATTACAGAGATTGTATACTGAGTCTTGGCATGCTAAACAGAAAATAAATATAACATATAAATCGTTGAATTATTTCTTTTTAAACGTACATGTATGTACTGAATTACTCTGTTTTATGATATTTCATTTGATTATAGCTATGCTCAGATTTGCTTAATCACATTTGAAAGCTCTATCCCTAGTGGAGGCTTCATGATGTTTGAAGGCTTGATGACATTTGAAAGTTTCATCCATTGTGAAGGCTTAATGGCATTTGAAGGCATCATCCACTGTAAAGGCGTAATGCCATTTGAAGGCTCCATCCCCTGTGAAGGCTTGGTGACATTTGAAGGCTTCATCCCATGTGAAGGCTTAATGACATTTGAAGGCTTAATCCCATGTAAAGGCTTCATCCATGTGACGGATTAATGCCATTTGAAGGCTTTATCCCATGTGAAGGCTTAATCACATTTAAAGTATTCATCACATTTTAAAAATTCATCCATTGTGAATGCTCCATCACATTTGAAGGCTAATTTTTATATATTTCTTGTCCTTAACCCTTTCCAAATACCAATACGTCCTTAAACCTGCAATTTCTCTGTCAATTAAGTTTCATAAATGCCTGTCTGAGCATTGTAGTGGGGTTCCAATAATCTATTTTTAGCACATAGTAAATTAGTAATAACCAAAGGAATATTATCATTATCCTCAAGTCTGACGTATCGACTCCAATGAGATGTGCGCTAAAACTGGCGCACTGATATTAGAAATAGTCTAATAACTCCTGTTTCCAAATGAAAAGAATAACCTTTCAAAATTTGAAATTATAAGAAAAGAATCTTTGATATTTTACATAGATTTTAATCTTAAATGTTTCACAGAGAAGCAACACAAGCATGTCTAGCACTCTTGTTTATCGCGTGTCATAATAACACTGTCCTGTGATATCAGACGTCGTAATATCCGTTGTAATCGGGTCTTCGTCATGGCAGTTGCATAATAAAGTAATATTACACTAAAGATTTAAAATTTCAGATATCTATCATATACACTACGAACTTACGAGTTATACCATTGTTTTGATCAATCGGTTTTGAATTAGCAATGATAGTTTACGTTCAGGCTTCAATGATTGCTTGATTTTGTTATTGGTTAATTATTCACACAATGGGGTAACTTAACACATTTATATGCCATTATATTTTAAACCTTTGAATACTACCCAAATGTTCTATTTTTTAACTGCATATACTACCCGATAATATTTCGGTAAACTTAAGATTGCATTAGTCATTTATAGGTTGCCGAAAAATTTTATTATTTATTGTATAGATAATTCTTTTAAGAGATATGGACTTAAGCAGGATTTTAAAATGCGATAGGAAAAATATATTTTTCGTTGCTGTGTTATTTGTCTTCATAGTTGCCCTTTTGTGTATTTGCACACAGAAGTACGGATTTACTAGTATTAGGAAATGTGATCTCCCAGTAAGTCATTTTCTATATTATTCTTATAAATTTATACATTTCGTCTGATTAAAAAATGTGTTAATATTTTGTGCGATGATCAACATTTTTTAATGTAATAAAACAAAAATTTAATAAGGTGCGATTTCAACGACGAAAACCATCAATTTGTTAGTAAATCGAAGTAATTTACATCAAAATTAATATATCACGTACCGGTAATTTACATAGCTAGGCCGTTTCCATAATAACGCCTTTCTTTGTTAGCATGTAAAATAGTGACGATGTTTGTCTTCGAAGTAAAGCTTTTCTAGAAACTCTTGCTGATATTCTTATTTTTTCTGTCGGCACTATAGCTAGAGACCCATAGTAAATTGGCGATTCGTCCAGAGGGACACTCAACATACAACTCACTACATAAAAGTAAAGGACCATTTCTACTGCCCAATGATACTTATTTGAATATGTTGGGGAAGGAACAATTACTGGAAATATACTGGAAGTAAGTGTGTTATTAAGAGATTTTACCTCTAAATCTAAATGAAGATTTATGAAATTCTAGTTTTGTGTGAAACTCCTTTCTACTACTGAAGGCTTTTAGATGTCGGTAGATATAAAGACACTTTGAAATAAAACGGGTAAAGAGCAAGTCTATCAGACTAAGCAATACATTGTATTGCATCCGATTTTGGATTTTGAATAGTAAATATATCACGTATGATGGAGTAACTTTATGGACATTGTATATGTTAGTAATTTGAATAATCATCCTTTTTATGCCCCCCACCCCCCCACTCGAAGGTATGCATATAAACTCGCACCGTCTGTCCGTCCGTCCGTTCGTACGTCTTTACTTACCTCTTTTCGTGTCTAGACTGTAACTTTGTCATGCATTGAAGGATTATGAAATAATTTGGTACCGACGTTTTGCACAACAAGACGACATGTCGCGTGCAAGACCCATGTCCCTACTTCAAAGGTCAAGGTCACACATATATGCCCGCATTCGTGTTCGGATTCTAACTTTGTCATGCATTGATTGATTTCAAAAGAACGTGTCGCATTCAACACCCATGACCCTACCTCAAAGGTCAAGGTCAGACTTAAAGTTTAAAGCTAATAGAATCCTGTATGCATGGTAACTCTGTCATGCATGGGGGTATTTTAAAATTATACGGCACAATTGTTGAGCAAATGGAGAGGACACAGACTTCGAGACACCTCTTTTTGGGCTTTCGACACTTATGAGGGACAGCTCTTGTTATATATGTATTTATTTTGACAGATATATGAATACTCTGCAAGTTTTGTGTTACAATCAAAGGAGAATAGGATCATTGAAGGACGGTGGAAAAGAGATTTGTGTGGATGATTTATACAAACCTCGACATCATTGTCTTGTGTATTCATTTGGGTGAGTGTAATACAGGATCATGTACTCTATCGTGCATAATTATGCATTCTTTAGATATAACAACATTTTATTTCAACACTATTACTTTATATAGGAATTAATTATAATTTTTAAAAATAAGAAGTACTAATCTTTATAAACATAAACATATTTAGACAGAGCTGAACAAAAATAACCATTCAAGAGTTATGCGACAATTTTTTGCATATTCCAATAACTGACAACAGTTTATGTCAGTTAACTTTAATTTGTTACTTATAATTTGATATTTGAAAGTATTACGAAAACATCAACGCTTATAAGTATAGATCCAAGGCGATAAAGAACATTCGTTCTAAAACCACCGTTTCTTTTTCAGCTCAAATTTTCAGTTTGATTTTGAGTTAGATGTTATACAAAATTACAATTGCGAGGTACACACATTCGATCCCAGGTAATTGCTCATTATTTTCATATACCGAACGATGTACCAAAAAACCAGGCTACCATTGTACCAAACATAATATCAAATGCAGCTACATACATTTCGTCGATTGCTTATTAAAAGAAAATTTAAACATGAGACTAACACGTGTTGATATCTTTCTGAATGACTTATGTTTCAGTATTTGAAACAAGATTTATTCTTCTCAATGCGGGACGAACACTGGTCTCAATATCGAAATTTCCATTGTCAAGAATTGAGAAAAATAACAACTAAATATTAAAAACATCTATATACCTTTCAAATAGTAATCATTAAGTAACTTGCATAATGCTATTTGAAACAACTTTTATTTTTCATGCATAAGTTATTGTTGTATCTTACGACAGTAAACCAATAAGCGGACGGCGAATACCAAAAGGAATACATTTCCATTTTATTGACGCCGCGAGGAATCGCGGCGTCAGTATTGAATAGGTTTCAATTTTGGACCATGGGGTTGCATAATCGAATAGGGAGCAGCCAAAATTATTATTGTAAATCTAAACTATGTTCTATGTATGAAAAATGACTTTTATGAATCATTAAATTGTATTAAGTCATTAAAAAACAATACAATACAAAATACATATGTCTCCTTCCCTTATTTCAAAACTTTGGACACATTTAATGAGTATTTAATAACTTTTCCACAAACTCGTAGACCACGGGTTTTTTATAGCTTTGTTTACGGACCTTACGACCCGATTCATCAAAAGCTCAGAAAAAAAGATTCGGAAGATGTTTTGCTATCTTAAAACACTCAGATAATAGAATACATGGCGCCAACGTGAAAAATCAATGAAAACCCATTTTAATTACTACATATTAGACTTTAATATTGAAACTGTCAAGAAAAACCGTTCACCCAACTATGCAATACGTAGGGCCCTAACGGAATTCCATTCCATCATTTGTAAAACAAAAACAATAATCAGCCAATGGAAGTTCTGTAAAATGTATACGTCACAGCATAATTAATCATGTGGATTTCGTCTCTTTCCGCCATATTGCTGGGTGTATAATGCTTCGGGAATAGAAAGAAAGAAAAATCCACATTACCAGCTACAGGGAGGGAGGGGCAGGTATATCTGTTTTACAGATAGTTCTTTTTCACAATATTTAGACCCGGTGTAAATTATATTTTTGCCTCTGCTTCCTATTAACAGACCTGTGATTCAGTGAAATTGTGGGAGGAGCCATGGTTATAAATAGTTTTGTGTATCAGTTCCTTGGTATCTAAAAATAGCCAGTGTAAAATTAGCATCCGAAAATAATTAATGTTGTGAGAAAAAGAGGTATTTAATTATCACAATTGACAAACAATATGGAAGTTACATAAGGGTTTAGTATTATGCAAATTACTAATAAAAACTTTATTTTTATAAATCAGTTTCATAAACAAAAAGGATATACAGCTAAATACACAGAGGCACGGACCGGTATTACTGATTACCGAAAACAACTTTTTACCGGAAACAACCAAAAACAAATGAGATTACCGGAAACAAGTCTTAATTCAATATTTTTTATGTTAAATACACTTTTTATTATTCTAAATGATAAAAATTAATGTATTTGTTGAATAGTGTAATTTTAGAATGATAGGTTAGGTTTTAAGCAAATTAGTTCGATGTAAGTTAGTGTGTACTTTATGTTGTAACGATTACCTCCCTTAGACGGTATTAAAACCCAAAATCATTGCAATCACGGACCTATATACACAAGTGTATAGGTCCGTTCTCTATTAGAAAAAAGTATTACTTTTCTTTTTTTGTATTTAAATAGTTCGATAAATTTTAGCGATATTTTTGTTCAAGTTCCTTGACAGTTTAACAACTTATCTGCATTTCCAGTTACGAAAATTCCCATGAGTGAATGAAAATAAAAAACAGAAACTAGAAAATCATTTAAAATCTTTTTATTTGCATATATCATTACAAGGATGAATAAAACAAATAACATAATTAACATAATGTGCCAGAGGTAATGATCATTTTATGTAGTAAAAAAGGGTTCTCTGATGTTAACCACGCACATTTTATAATAGAAACCTGCCCCAGTGCCCATCTCCCAGCCATGCTTCAAAACATGCGCGGCGTCTTTGATGCCTTGCATCAAAATTCGTCTTGTTGGGATTTGGAACAGATCTAAGAATAATGAAAAAGGATGGAGAATGGAATCTTTATCTTCAATTCGAAAGCACCTGCATCATACAAATGTATGTATTTTAATCTATATCTTTCGGTTCACGTAAAATTGTGTTCATGAAATACAAAATACATTTAAGTACGTTTAAATTACTGTATGACTCGTATATATTTATTATACGTGGTAGTGATACACATGAGTTGTGTGCTTTGTGTTGTATATGCGTTTATGATCTTATGACTATATCTCATAACTTGCGTTGCCATATAGAAACACTGTTTTGACGAAGGTCACTTATATGTTAATTATTTAACGCAACCTTCTTCCGTTGGTTGTTGCAGCATTTGTGAATTCGGTCAGAGAAGCTAGTTTGGATAACATGTCATAACAAATGATTGAGGAAGAATCGAACTAGCGATTATGATGTGTATTTACTATGTCCAGTTAATGGCTTTGTTTGGCTATTCTTATTTATTATTATTGTTATTATGTATGAGCATCAGTTTAGTTTTTGTCTCAATCTTTTATCCAAAAAGTTGCATACAATACTGAACACTTTTGCGACTAAATTCAACGCAATAACCTGTTTATATGAAAATATATTCTCCAATATGCAACTGAAACCCCAGTATACAAGGGTTTATACAAAAACTGTTAGCTTTATGCATCGATTAAGTAGTGTTCATATTTTGTAAATGCATTGAGTTAATATCATATTGTTTAAACTAAACTACAGTATAGTTCATGCCCGTTTGGCTTTCTCGTATAATTTCAACAAGCTTGTCCGTATGATAACAAGTCCTTACGCTTACAGTTTGGTGTTAACTCCTCTAATATATGCAATTGTGATACAAATTCCAAAACTCATATTGGGATACAAAAGTAAAAGAGAGAGAGAGAGAGAGAGAGAGAGAGAGAGAGAGAGAGAAAAAAAACGTGTGAAATATCCAATGAGAGAGAGAGAGAGAGAGAGAGAGAAAACGTGTGAAGTATCCAATGCAAGTTTTGAAAGTGCATATGCCGAAATGTATGAATATTTTAAACGTATGAAGGTTCACAGATGAAACGCCCTGCATTTGCCAAAAACTTAAAACTATTTTACGAGCTGTGAAATATTTATAACATACCAATTGCTTTGACACTCAGACACTTGTTCATAAAGTTTACTGCATCACGACTCCGAAATTCAATGCATTCATATTTAGAATCTCTGACATCAACGTGTGAATAACATAGGTGACTACTTACAAGGCAGAAAAAACAAAGTTTTCAGCTACAAACGAACGTACCGAACAGTAACATTTTTAAACAAACATTAACGACCGAGTAAATTAGATGTGTGTCACGTGAAGTGTGTTCTGTGAACAAAAAAGCTATATTTGCGTTGATAAAGATGTGGATACATGACTAGTTGCATTCAAATTCTATTGCAGAGAGTTATAGACGTATTGAAGATTGATGTTGAGGGTGCAGAGTGGATAGCCCTACCTGAAATATTCCAATCAGGAGTACTTAAGTACGTTAAACAAATATGTATGGAAGTACATATTGGAAAAATGAAGATATTTACTTCCAACTGGATCGATGTGGCGGTACAGCAGCTAAAACTGTTAAGAAAGTTATATGAGCATGGTTTTTATATTTTTATGCGAGAACATAATTTATTTTCGTTGATAAAAGCTAAAGGGCCGTATCCTTTGATAACAAGGGTCAATGAAATTTCACTCATAAATACAAATTTTGAAGAAACACTTTGACCTGAACTAGCTAATGATTGATAAAATCTTGATTCGTCGAATGTAAAAGTCCATTTCGGAACAGAGATGAGACAGCCGTTTAGGTAACATTTGTCAATGCTGTGATAGAGAAGTAACAGTGATAGGAAATTTATATAGCCAAGGATTTCCTTTTTTGCAAGATGTAATGTCTTGTCTTAAACATATACTTACCTTTAAGTTTAATAACAACGATAGATAAAAGTTCATTTATTCATACTAAGGTTATTATATTATTGAAGAATAATAGCATTACATTGGATAGATATTTGACATTTTAGAACACACTGTCATAATATTGAAGAATTATAGATACTTAACATTTTAATGTTTATTCAAATCGTTAAACTTTTACTATGTTTAATAGTAACTTATTACTATCCTGTAAAAATACAGTAACAAATAGTTTTTCGTTTTTAAGTAAATTGTTTAGACCCTCCAAAAAAAAAAAAGAAAGAAAAGAAATAGTACAAAATTATAATAACGGACACTTGACTTGAAACTTTCGCAAAAATATTAAACAAAAGAAAATTTACTGTAAATTTTTCTTTTATAACTTGTTACACTCGTTTTAAAAACTTTCTATATTTTCAAACTGTGTTAGGTACCAGTATGCATGGGAGTCATACTTCGGTCTTGGCGAGTTCACCAGGGGAGAAATCCCACGGTCGGCCGTGACTATCACAACCAAAAAAATACAATTCGGGTCTTATAATCTATCTGAAAAATATAAACAACGGTATTAATTGCTTAAATACCGCTATATACTTATCGAAGACATCAGTCAATGCATAATATCATACACACGATTTAAGACTTTTTGCATTCACAATTTACATAATGCACTGTATGCTTATTGAAATACGTTACGGAGATCACTGAGGGGAATCACGTGACTTTGTGAGGGGAATCACGTGACTTTGTTCTGATATACTTCATGGAAAATGGCGGTTGAAAGTCTCAAATAAGTGCCTGAAATTCGAACGTTTTGTCAATTTCAGTTTCCCAAAAAAATGATGATTTTCGAGACAAACCCTGGCCATTTAAATTCTGCGTATTTTAGTTCCTTTCCCTATGCTGAAACATGCACAGATTGCTGGGAATGCATTCAAATGTAATATTAGAAAATAATTGTATAAAAACTTATCATGTGACCCTAAGTACCCTACACAGTAGGAGATGTGATGAACTTTTTTATTTTCCACATTTTATAACTTTATCTCTTACAGTTATTCAATACTTTTCAAATTACATGTATACATGTACCTATTTAGTACTTTCTATGGCGTTGTTAATAAAGAACACGTAACCAGCTTGCTAATTTTGTAAAGGTTGCGTAATTCAATAATAGAGAAAAACACATTTTCTTTTTATGAAAATTGCCAGTTTGACGTCATCCGAAATTAAGTCAATGTATATGTCGATGTAAGAGCGGCACCTTTTCCACAGCTGGAGGTTTCACTAAGTAGTAATCTTGTGTTGTCCTGGTAGGTCTGCTGTTTCGTAGTGTCTTTCAGTTTCTGTTTTTCTGTTCGTATTTATGTGCTTGGTACTTTCTCAGAAGACAAGATTAAGGTCAGGTGAGATCAGCTTATGTAGCTTACGCAAATGGTCTAGTCAATAATAGAGTAAACATTTTGTTTGGTACAAAAGTGATGAAGTTATACAAATATATAAAAATATTTATATAATTTGATATAGTTTTTTTGTATTGTATATACTCTTCTGTTTAACACAATTTGCAAGTCTATTTCTTTATATTTATACTTGCTGTAACCATGTTACCACCTGTATACTTTGCATTTCCAAGAAGCATTGTAAAGCAATAAACATATTGTAATGTATTATTGTATAAAAGTCAACAATTTGTCTCGAAGTTTTATGTTTTCATTTTGCCATAAGGAGTATTTCACATATCCCATTGTTTTCATATTATACGTGCCATAATTCCTTTTTACTGTGCAAATTTTACAATAACCAAGAAACTCATGTTAAGATAATGTAAACAGTAAATGTATTTACAACTGAAAATAGTTGTATGTAAGCGATAAAGCAATAAATAAGTTAAGTTTTTGAATTCTGTTTGTTATATTCACAGTTCATGATATAAAATTTCAAGTGTATGTGTCTTCTTGATTAAAGAAATTTGATTACTTTTGTAAGAGCCAACAAAAGTGAGCTGGTAATTTAAGCAACAACAATAATGTTGGCTTGTAAATTAAAGTTATATACGATATATATATATATATATCAAGATAAACGAATGCCGGATAAGTAAATTATAAAAAAAGAAAATAATGACACTATATGAGTTTTCATTTGTTTTGCCAACCGGTTTCACTATATCATCAGGGCAAAATTGTATATTGATATTGTATGCATTGCCTGTGTATAGTGAAACCGGTGGCAAATACAAATAGAAAACTCATATAGGCATATTTCATTTTATTTAATATAAATATAATATATATATATATATATATATATATATATATATATATATATATATTTCAAGATAAACATAATTAAAGCATTTTGATCTAGAGACAGTTATTCAATGTGAAACCAGCAAATCAAATGAGAAGTATCAGTGAATATTAACAGCGAATAAATATTACTCAGACTCTTCAATATGATTATGTAAATTATGGGTATCGCTATGTTTTATTTGCTCCACAATGATTATCTTACATTTCCATATCAAGGGATGGATGTTTCAACGTTCATCTTTGTCTACGCAGACCTTAAGATTACGTATGGCGCAAAAATGCACTCTATGGCGTTAGGCGACGTTATCATTATTCATGATGTCTTCTTTAATTGTGTTCAATGTAAGAAACTTAAATGCAGGTTTGAAACCCAGAAGATGTCCAACTTACCTGTGAATAGAATAGAGCAGACTACTCCATTCTCATATGTAGGGGTTGATGCTTTGGTCCATGGCAGGTTGTCTCCCGTAGAACGCGTGAATCGCAAGCAAGTGCTTAACGTTGGGCCATTTTGTTTACGTGTTTATCGATACGTGTCGTGCATGTTGAGATATTATATGAGATGACTTCTCCTGCATTTATCAATGCCATCCGTAGGTTAATTGCTATTCGTGGTCCAGTTAAGTTATTTAGGTCAGACCATGGTACAAATTTTGTAGTGGCCACTGATCATATAGGAGTAGATACCGTCAATATTGAGGATGAAAAGACACAAGCTTTCTTTTATAACTCAGGCAGTACTTGGTTCTTTAATCCCTCCCCCCTCCCCCATAGTTCACATATGGGCGGAGTCTGGAAGCGCATGATTTGGGTATTCAGGCGTATATTAGAATCTATGCTTTCTAACGTACACAATTTGACCCATGACGTCCTAGTCACTCTCATGGCAGAGGTTTGCGCTATCATTAACGTTCGACCAATTATACCTGTTTCTTCTGACCCAGATTGTCCAGAGGTTTTAAGTCCCTCTGCTTTACTTACCTTGAAACTAGACCATGTTCAACAGCCTGTTGATGACCTATTCATTAAGGACTTGTACAAAGATCAATGGAAGCGAGTACAGTATCTAGCAGGTTAATTTTGGATACGTTGAAGAAAAGAATTTCTCCAGTACTTGCAAGCTAAGCCAAAATGGCATTATGAACAGTCCCCTATTTAAGGTTAACGATGTTGTTCTTCTGAAGAATCAAGATGTGGCTCGTAATCGTTGGTCTATGGGTAGGGTGTCTCGAATGTTCCCAGCACAGATGGGAGGATTCATAAGGGGGAAATTTGTGTGTTCAGAGAAGGCAAACAGTCCTTTTTGTCTGGCCAGTTGTTGACACGGTGTTGCTAGTCAGGTATTAGTGGAAGGCCACTAATGAATTGCATGGGCTTTCTTGAACTTAAGTTTATTCATGTTTTTTTCTACTGTAAATTTCCACAGTAAGATGTGTCATTTCTAATACTTTGCAACTTATTTATCGCCAGTGTTCAGTCATTTTGTCTAGTCAGACATTTCAAAGTTTTTTTTGTAAATACTTAAAACTTTGCTTCTTGAACAAAGGTTTTTCGTCAGATTGTTTGAGATTATATTTTATATGATATCGTTTTTGTTATTAACTGTTTTCTAAAGTGATATCTCAAGATATTTAAAAATAATTTGCTTGAGTCTATATTTTTGGTACAGATTGGATTCCTAGTTAACATGGTTTAAAGAGTAATATCTTTGTTGATATCAGGTGGTTAGTGTGATGCCCCCCGGTCGATATCTGAAGTACTACTGGTACTTTGATAGCGCTTTCCGCTTTTTTGCATCTTTTATCTTTAAGCGATAAGAGGGGTTAATTAAAAAAAAGGTTTTGAAAAAGACGCTCGTTTTCTTGCATACATGTACCAGATCGGGATATCTGCAGTTTTTACCAGTGCTGAAAAATATCATCTTACACCCCCCCCCCCCCCAATGTACGACGACTCGTGAATGACTTGACTAACTTTATAAACAATGAAACGTCACTTTCCCAAACACTGCATTTGTTTTTATATTAAAATGCATCATTTCGAAATGTTTGTATTTAAATACGGTATGCAAGACGGTATGCGAGAAAAAGTTTCTACCATGAGATATTTGTTTTCAGATGGAAATATCCGTCACTTCGGGTAACTGTTTAGCGGGAACTCGACAGAGCCTCGTTCCCGCCAAAACAGTTACCCTCAGTAACGGACATTTCCATCTGATTAGCGTGCTCATGTAAGAAACTAATAGTCTTCACGTTGTGGCAGCTTTCTGCTGTTTTTGTTTCCTCATGGTGTAAGTTGAACAAGTAATATGTTCATTTATATAATGTTTTGTATCTTTACCGACTCGCATATATTTTGGAACGTTTTGATAACATTTTATCGGACTTAGCGTTAGCAGAGTTTCGTCCCTCGAACCTTTTTTGTGTGCGTTTTAAAGAAAACTCAGTTAATAAATAAGTGAAAAGAGTTTTCGATTGTACTGGATTTCATTTGCTCACTGTAATAGCCTATTTTTGAACAGGTGATAGGTGCTGTGATTTTCGCAGTAAGACCAGGCTATTTTACTTACAATCTCTGTCAATCATCATTTTAACATTAATGGTGACATGTTGTATTAGGTCTGACTATTTGTTTATATGTCTTGTTTATATGTCTTTGCAGATATATACCATCAGTGGTATAATTAAGGATCAAAAGCATGTGATTGTTTACTGTATCCGGTTAACTAGCTGGTCACCAATAAAAGCAAATCTTGGGGATCCTGCACATTTACTTTATTGTAATATTGTGAAAAATAATGCGCGGACACCCCCCTTTTTTACTTTTCAATGTTATTCGTTACAATCTACACTTAATCCCAATGTTAGTCATTAGTTGATTGAATCTCGTTCCGTTGACCAAAACTGACTTTAGAGCAAGTCGGGGGTCATAAATACTTGCGAAAAAATGGGTGGATTTTCAGTATTCAACGCTTTACGATGGAAATAATGACGTCAAAAATAGTATTTTGCAGATAGAGAACTAACATGTGGTGGTTTTGAAATTAAAATGGGGAAATATTTGAACCAGTTACGCATGTAAAACGTCGATTTTACACCTACGACATTCGACGTCATGTTGCTAGGAAACGAAATGAAAAATTAAAACGAACACAAAGCGAGCAATATGTTATAGTATCATTAAGCGAAATTACATGGCAATCGGAGAAAAGTCGCTTTATGACGTCTGACGTCGTGCAAAGGTTGCATACTACCTTAAACTAAAGTTAGGACTGCTTTTGCTACAAATAAAGGTCTTTTTTGTCAGTAAGACATCTTTTTTTGATAAAATGAGAGTAAATGTGATCCTTGGACTTAAATGAGCACTGTGAAGACCACTATTCATCATGATGGTTCAATTGTCTATCAATATTTAAAAAAAATTAATTGAAATTTGACTTTAATATACACTGTTAGGCTTTTGTTCAATTCCAGTTATACGCCAAGCCACCGACACTTTGCCAGGGAAACAATAATTAATGCATTGCACTGCATTAAACCTTAAAGGTCCATTACTAACACCAAATCGAAATTTCTTTTAAATCTGGAATTGTAACAGGGAAATATAGTTTGAAACTGGCTTCTAAAACTTTACAATAGCCGTGGAGTATTTCCCTGTTTGAAATACTGCTGCAGAAAAACGAGTGAATGTTTGTGTATCTGTGTGGTCTTTTTGTCCTACTTTCGCTTAATTGAATGTTGTATACAGTCAGACATATACTTTGCACATCATTGGAAGTAAAGTTCTTCAAATATAATTCAAAATAGGCATGTTTATTTATGTACAACCTTTATATGCCTCTCTCTTGGAGAGTTCTTGAAAATTACAAAGATATTTGAAAACGGGAAAACCTACTTTCGTCTTTGAAAAGGTAAAATATACTTTATTAATTCTTTTGTTGAACTCACATTTTCAACATAATATGGTCACATTCATTGCAGTATGCCATATTTTTCCTTCTGAGAAGACACCCGTTACGATTCCAGATTTAAAAGAAAATTCGATTTGGTGTTAGTAATGAACCTTTAACACAGGAGTTTCACAGCCCGGTTATTTCTTTAACATCAGCCTGGTTGTTGCTTTTGATTTGAATACATGTTCACATCATGTTTAGACATGTATCTCATATAATTAAATGTATTATATAAAAAGTAGCTAAATAAAGATAATTCTCACATTCTAATAGAATAAAAAAGTATCGCAACCTTATTAAAAATTCAAAGGTTTTGTATTAGAATGGACATATATAAATCATTTGAGTAGAGCAAATTGATCTGGCTACAAGTTTTAACATTGGCAACAGCCCTTGTACTTCATAGCATGTTACAACGGGTAAATAAAAGCAAGGAAGATGAATACTTTAGCGATGCAATGAGTAAAGTTAAAGCTAATAAAACAGCATATTAAGTATTCCACAGTAAATGTGGAGATAGCCTTCCTACAATAAGGACTTAGCTTCGGGCTTCCAAATTATTTTCGTGATATGCATACTTTGTATAAATACATTAATTGAGGCTTTCTCATTTTGCTTCTTGTTGTAAGTCAAAGTCATCTCCCTTCTACCCTACAGACCTACAATGGAGAATCTGACGAATAATGAGTTAATTGAAACATATTGAAAGTACATGTAACTAAAAAATGCTACCATTCAAAATCACAAAACACTTTTGTCATTTAAACTGCTTCAAAAACAACCATATCAAAGAAAAAACTTAAGTTTATTTCAGCCTTCCTTCTTTTAGTTTTGCTTTATAATAATTCATAGAGAGGAACTCCATTTTGCGACTGTCGTATACCGACCCATCGCTGAAATTGTATAAAGACATAGGCCTACATTAATAATTTCTGTATGAGACTTGGTTCGCAACTACCGTCACCGAGGGTAACGCGGGACGAGGCTTCGCGTAGCCAACTTTTTGAACATACCGATTTACATGTCTAAAGTTGCAATGATGCAAAATCATAAACAAACGGTTCGCAACGTTTTGTTTGGAAATGGGGCCAAATATTTAGTTAGTTCATTGACAAATAATTTAAATTGTCTGGGGGGGGGGGGGGCCGGACCGGTTTTTCCGGCATGGGAAGCACGGAGCGCAAGAAATAGAACTTTGGCCAGCAAAAAAACTTATTCCTAGTTATAGATTCGGTCTCAGTAGCTTGTATATGGTTTACCCATCAATACTGAGATCGACGAGTCGCCGTACACGATATGACATTATTTAGATTGTCTGCATGTGATGTGTCTTTTTAAGTCATTTGCAATACCTATATTTTGATCTCTTGAGGCTTTCCTTACACCAAATAAGCGAATGTTTATTCTGTATTATATCAAGTCGTTGTCATCATTTGTTAACCAATAAGTTTTGCATACACAATTTTAACTCTATATGGTTCATTGTGTTCAGTCTCAGCAATTGGATCAGTTTTCAATTTAATTCTGAATCATTAACTTGATTCATTCCTACTCTCAGTCTATATAAAATCTAAGAAATAATTCTTCAGCTAAAACAACTCTTTAATACATATTTTCTAGGGCAATACTGCCTTTTTCAAGAAATATGTCGGCACTTCTATACATTGATCATCTTTATGACAAACTTAGAAATGAAAACAAAAACAAAGCGCCAGGAAATGACGTCATTTACATCAGACGTCGTTATGACGTTTCCCGTACTTTTCAGTAAATGTCCAATCACATGAAGTATACACTTTAGTTATGGTCTTTTCAACTGATATCAAATTGAACCGAAAATAATTTTGTTGATACATAGTCCTGTTTGTAATGCATTAATTACTTTTATAGTTAATTAATATATCTTCCTAATATCTAAATTGAATTGTCGGAAAAGAGTTGAATTATTCTTTTCGAACTAGCTCTTAGCTGAGAACGCCAACGGAACATCGCTCTGCCTTTTCTGTAGAAATAACCTCGAACGTAGTAGTATGAATACATAGAGAAACGATAGGTTTTTGTTGTTCGTCTCCGGTAGAGCACATGTGAAACGCGGAACAAAAACAAAGATCTCGTAAATCGAAGTGTTATCGTGCTATAATGACAGGAGAAAGTGAACGACATTCATTTTTAAGCAAGTTTCTTATCTGCGTTGAAAAACCATGTAAAACCTCACATTAAAAACAATACAACGCACGTTTCATTACAACAACAACAACAACAATATATACATCCAAGTGCTCATTATAAATTACATTACTTTACTTTATAATCTCAGCGATGACAAATTTGTTTCAATCAAGTTTAGATGCAACTAAAAGAGAACCCCCATTGCTTAAAAGCTCATACCCCAGTTACTAAGAAAATGATCTGTGGGTATGAAGTAATTTTAGCGAGAAAATATCTATCCACTGTAAGATTCGAACCCACGACTTTCTGCTTGTAAGCAGGCCCGTAGCTACACTGAGGCACATGGAGGCCGGTGCCTCCCTGTTTTTCGGCCAAGATTATGATAAAAGTATATATTTTGAGGCACCATATTTTCAGCATAGTCGAGCTGAGGCATTATTATTTGATTTAATGTATGTAAACTATCTTCTTCGATTTTAATATCACAATTAAACTAGGCCTATAGCACCGTTTTCGTACGCGAATCTTTTTAATGTCATTTATTGTTTCCAAAATCGGTATCTTAAAAGTATCAAAAACATGTTTAAAATGCAGGAAAATGCACGAAATGGCACCCTCGAAAAACATATTGACCCCCCTAGAAAGTGCCTCCCTATTTTTTAATCTCTTGTTACGGCCCTGGTAAGTCAGACGCTCTAACCAACTGAGCTAGACGGGCTCCTGGATACTCAGATACATTAAGTCAGGAATTTAATAGGCATTTTTAGAATTGTATCTAGACATTACGGCAGGGTGAAGGAAGTCAGTCATGTACGAAGGTTCGATTCCCTCCATAGACATTGAAAAAAAACGCTAGTGCAGAAATGGGCAGATTGTCTTGTCGCCTCGAATCCTTCAACAGAGATAGGCAGCACCGAGTTAGGTAGGGTATTTTGTGTGTTTATGACTTGAGGACTTCAAAATCAAATACTGTCATATACATGTAGAATTGAAATCTTCACATAATTAAACCTGCGCGTGTAATTAGTTTATGTTGAATCTTACGGAACCAACAAATAAATGACAAAACATATCATTTATTGTAGGACTGATGTCAGAGAGTCAGATGAAGAGGATGTCAAACCAGATGTTATTTCTTCATACGTGCCAATTGAGAAAGTAAAAGAAAGAAACTTTTGCTTTCTGTATGCACCCCGAGACTTTAATTGACAATTAAGAGATTTGAAAAATGCTGCGTGGTAGAGTGATGCAGAAGCTAGTCTGTGATGTAGCGGCGGATGAAGAACACGTGATCTTAGAATGGTAAGAATTAGAAAACACATACTTTTTTCAACATTTAGTGTAATGCCCTGAACAGGTCTGAATATTTTACCACTTCCCGTGTTAAGAATGTACCCTATCATTTTTTAGACATGTGAACTTACATGTATATCATGTACAGAAATCAAAAAAGTGAGATAGAAAGTGACTAACCAAAGGTAAGCAGTTCTTTTGCTGGAAAATGCCAGCTTTTTGCACGTAAGGAATCATAGTCAAAAGTGGGACGTAAACAAAAACATAATAGTGTCAATGATGCATAAAAATGATGGCTTAACTATTTTTAATATGTTTGAAACTGTAGTTGTATTTGTTGTATGGGTTTAACACCTAATTCAAACCGTATTTTCGTCTTATTTACAGGCGGGCAAATAACCTTACCATCGTTCCTAAGAAGAACCAGTACTAGACTCGTATCCTCTAAGGAACTGCAAACTTCATGGGATTAAGAGTCAATGGTCGGTAGCAGGGTTCGAACCAATGCCATCAATCAGTGATAGGCTACTGTAACAGTAACAGTGATTTGAAGTCAGCGACTCTAACCACTTGACCACGGAGACTTTGAAGCTGTAACAAATGGCTTTTCATTTTAATAAAGTTAAAAAGAGGATTTCTGTACAAAATATGATGTAATTGCAAATTTGCAGTCACTAAACGTATCGGTTCATCAAACGGCGATTTTCAAATGTAGATGTAATGTTCTTTGTTTTATTGTCCTGTTACAGGGGCAAGAATATACAGTTTGAAACTGGCTTCTAAAACTTTACAATTGCCGTGGGGTATTTCCCTGTTTTGACCTTTAACCTTGACGCCAAAAACTGAAAGAAATTGAAAACCGTAGCATATATCCTTAAAGCATATTTAGCCTCAAGGTTATAAATGATTTATTGGCCATGATTTATGGAATCTACGACCCTGTCTGCGTCCGGCACTGCCATACTAGGTTTCGTTACATACCATTCAGGTATTCAGTGACTTTCTTTACTTTTTGTACTTTTTACATTTAAAAATAAAATAAAAAGACTTTTCGTCCTCAGTCTCAGTATTACATAGAACACACTGTTTCATTTCTTTTTCAAGTCTATTCCTGTAATATGGGCCAGTTTCTTTTCTCAGTTCATGAGCCGATATGCGAAAATTCGTGATACTCTGTCAATATAATTTGTTATTTAAGACGTCCGTATATATTTCATATTCAAATTCACATTTAATATGTTTATAAATACTAAGTACCCTGTTGCTATATAGTTTTTCATTCTATTCCTGTATAAATGTGCCAATAATTCCCTGTTTAGAAATAAAGACAAACGCACTTGGATCAACCGTAAAAGGATTTTCCCCAAAAGCTATATACGTACCTATATATCAAACCTTATTTTTGCGCAATTTGATTTACCAGTCGGTAATGCAGTCGGTAACTGAGCAGTTATACAATGATTTCATGATACAATTGTCTGTATACAATTATGTTAGTATTCTGATGTATCTATTAATGTACAAAGGATATCTAGCAAGTTACCCGTAGATGGCTGCGTTACTTGTTCACTTCTAATCCCCAAATATCACAATAGGATTTAAGTAAGTCTAAACTTTGTTTTAAGTCTTTTGGTGTTTCATCTATCAATGTCATATTGTCAGCATACATTAGCAACATTATTTTAACCTCCTCTATTGTTAAACACTTAAAACCTAACGTCTCATCTTACGCAAAATCAAGTATTACGTATGCTACTCTGATTAAACCTACTCAACATGTTCATCGACAGAAGATTAATCACAATGAAGTTGTATATCTGTGTTTTACATATTTATAGAGCTATTGTCATTAGCAAGTGTTCAATAACAAAGTGTGATATTTCAAGTATTGATGGTGGTACTGCGATGAAACTCCACAGTTGGTATACCCTATCATATCTATGCATGCCAGGCTACAATGTGAGCAAGCTATATAACTATATTTCAGATTTAATCGAGTTATTGCGGGCGGCCCGCTATATTTAGTACGGCTTTGGAAAAGGCTTATGGAGTTACGTAAGACTTGTTTGATTCTCTTTTTCTCGCCTAATTAGCATACTTCTAAAATGAAATCTCGAGACACAGTCTATTTTTATCAGACTCTTTACATTTCATGTTATCAGACTGGTTTACAGCAATAAACTGACAGGTAGCCAAAGTTAACTAAATGGTCGGGATGCACTTTTAAATAACGAGGCTTGTCAATAGTCGTGAAAAAGAAGCGGCTCATTGGTCCAGCGGTAACGCACAGGACTTGTAATCCAGGGATCGCAGGTTCGATCCACCGCTTCTCTATTAACATAACTAATGTTCTTTCGAATGATACCTAAAAACTGAGGTCCCATGTGTCGGTGCTGTACACCGGGTATGTTAAAGAACCAGGGTGTCTGAAAAGGGACATGTTCTGTATCTTGCACTATCCCCCGAAACCTAAAATAACTAAACTCTTAAAGGGGCGTTGGTCATATGGATTATGCAGTACCAACGATAAAACTGTAAATTACATGCAAACATAGTCGTGAAAATGTGCGTTGGTTTGTTTACAAACATTTTGACCGCAAACGATTTTGTGAGGAAAGAGGTAGGAAAAGTATTGTATATTCTAAGACTCGCTTCAGTGGAATTTAGCGTAGAACATATAATAATTTTGCTGCGTTAACTTTGTTTTAATTAACGCTGAACGAAAAAAATACAAACGGAAAGAGCGTACAGACTATTTAAAGCTTTTTCATGAATATGCTTTTGTTTCTTTTTAAGTCATAAATGGTACACTGAAAATGCGAAACAGTAAATTGTAAATGCACAAACCAGATGGTAAAGTGTTTGCTTTACACGAACCTAGAATATAAATTCACGCTGTCACTGTTGTAAAGTTAATTTGCATCTCCCATTTCAAAGTATTTACATGAAAGTTTTGTTTTTGGCCCGCTGTGATACGTAGCACAGTTTTTCTTGTTACTCTTTTGTACTAAGCAGATATTTTTGCATGTAAAGCCATTGTGTCTGCACATTTATCATTTATTCAGGTCACCATTCAAGCTGTGTTTAACATTGTGGTGAAACATACTTGTCTCACCATTTACGTTTGCACTGATATTTCTTTTGTTTTATGACTAGCGCATAAGCGGGGGTATTAATCAGTTCTAGCGATAGCTCTTGTTATATTTTAGCTTTAGCATACTCACCCAAGTACACTGCAGATTTAAAAGTTTAGAAATCTATCACGTACAGTATGAATTTAAAACATCTACCCTTAGGCTAGTATAGATCGATCGGTTTTGAAATACTAAAAATAACTTCTTTGTTACCGCGTCATTGTTAGCATAATGGAGTTCAAGTCAGTATGTTAAGACCCTTTACATTTTAAATAAACTTGATAAGATTTCGGTGGATATCAGATTTTCAGAAGTCAGTTATAGGGTGCAGATAAAATTGTATTATTTATAGCATAGATAATGTTTTTTAGAAGTATGAATTTAAGCAAGATTTTTAAATGCAATAGACAAATACTGTTCGTATCTGTATTATTTGTCTTTATAGGTATATTTTTTTGTATTTTCGTACAACAGTACGGGTATCCTGGTATAAGGAATATTGATCTGTCGGTAAGACATTATCTTTATTATTCTTACTAAATTATGTTATGGCTAATTGAAACATGTGTTAGTCTTTTGTGAGAGCGGGTTCGAGCCCCACTAGAGTCGGGATCGTACCTCCTCACATGGCACCAGGTCCCAATTTCACGAAAATACTTAAGTAAATACTTGGTAACATGCTTAACTTATTTCAACACTTATCAGCCCCTTGTATGTATATTCATTTAAAGAATTAAACTTTTTCAGAATCGTATTTTCCCATTTATCACAATTATATATACAATTGTTAGTATTTGTGCAGAAAATGTGTTTTTAGTAAGTAATTTACATAAAACCTCAATTTTAGTAGTATATAATATTTTTGTTCTTTCAACATGTTAATTTCATTAAAAAATATACTTTTGTTTGAAATGACGACAAGAAACATTATTATTTTTAGTGACAATTAGACTTCAAAATAACTTACTTAGCTAAGCAATTACTTAAGTATTTTCGTGAAATCGGGACCTGTACTGTTTATTTCAGGAAGCGGACTCAAGGGTGACTCGATTAGCTGAAAGCTTTCTTCAAAACATTAGATTTAATTTATTTGATTCATATGTATCCTCTATATTGTGTTACTCTTCAGAAATCTGGGGATTTACAAATGCAGAAAAACTTGAGAGATTACACAGGAAATTTAGTGAATGGATACTGAATGTTAAAATGCCGACAAGTAATTTTGCTATATATGGTAAAGTGAGCATACTTAAATATTGGTTTAAGGTGAATAGTAATAATTGCATAATTGAAAACTTATACAGTACTATGTTAACAAACTGTGAAAATGGTAAGAATAATTGAGTATCGAATGTTAAATTGCTATTAAATCAATTGGGTTCTGGGGAAGTGTGGTTGTTTCCAACTTCCTTTAATGTTAACTGTTTTGTACCATTACTGAAAACAAGATTAATTGATAATTTTATCAGCGAATGGCAAGGGGGCATTGAAAAAAGCTCTAGTTTGATGTTGTTCAAGGAACTGAAAGACTGTTTTGAGCTATCGCCTTATTGGTAAAAATTGATAACTATAAACACAGACATGTACTATCTAAAATTAGATTGTCTTCACATTGTTTAAATATTGAATATGGTCGTCACAGGAATATTGAATGGCCGAACAGGCTGTGTGAACATTGGGATAAACTTACACAAAAAGATGAGTTTCATATTATTCTGGAATGTGCTTTTAAGGAACTAAGAACAAAATATATACCAAGGTATTATAGTCAGAGGCCAAGTATGTTTAAATTTGTTGAATTATTGAAAACGGAAAATAGACGCTTGCTGTATAAAATTGCAACATACTTGTTAAAAGCCTTTAAAAAAAGACAAGATACATTGTATCTTAAATCGACATACCTGACACTTTCGTGTGATTGTACTGTACGTGTGTAGATGTGTTTTCACATTTTGTTGTTTCTGTGCTATTGTAACATTATTGTTGCCATATCATGCCATAATATATATGTAATATGGTTGATGTCAATATGCTGTATATGCATACGACTAAATGAATTGTCTGTTCTGATCTGTTCTGTTCTGTTCTTCAAAATCGAGCTAAAATGAATTAGTATAAACTATAAACTAACATTATTTAAGTAATAAAACACAGAAGGTGTGATTTGTCCAAAGAAAACCGTCAATTTGTTACCAAACCGAAGTGATTTAGATCTATACTGATATATTAACTTAACAAAATGGAAGGAAACATCACATATCAGTCATTACATCGCATGATCGTTTCCGTTATAAAGCCAGTCTATGTTCGCATCTTAATAGTAATAATGTTTGTCTGCGAAATAATTTAACTATTATCGAAAGTTTTGATAATATTTGCATTGATAGTCTTATTGTTTCTGTCGACACTTCAGCCAGAGACCGATTATAAATTGGCGATTCGTTCAGAGCGACACTCAACATACGAGCCACTTAAAAAAGATACAAGACCATTTTTACTGCCTGATGATACTTATTTGAATATATTGGAGGAGGAACAATTACTGGAAATATACTGGAAGTAAGTGTGTTATTAAGAGATTTTACCTCGAAGTCTTAATAAAGATTTTTGAAATTAAACTTTTTCTAATACAGATGACCTTTCCAGACATCGCTTGAGATAAAGACACTCTGAAATGAAACAGGTAAGGAACATGTCTATCAGTTTAAGCAATATTACATTCTATTTTGGGTATTTAATGGTAAATATATCACGTATGTCGGCGTTACTCAATGTATTTAGTCATTTGAATGATTATTCTTTTTATTCATGTATATTTATTTTGACAGATATATAAATACTCTGCAAGTTTTGTGTTACAATCAAAGGAGAATAGGGTCATTAAAGGACGGTGGAAAAGAGATTTGTGTGGATGATTTATATGAACCTCGACACCCTTGTCTTGTGTATTCATTTGGGTGAGTGTGTAATACAGGATCATATACATTATTGTACATAATTATGCATTCTTTAGATATAAATTCATAAAAGATGTGAAGTACCAATGTATTTAAACATATTTAAACAGAGCTGGACAAAAATAACCCTTTAAGAGTTGTGCATTAAATTGTTTGAATAGTTTATGCTCATATTGACATTTGAAGACATTCGATATCATATTCATTTTTAGCTCGACTATTCGAAGAATAAGGAGAGCTATCCTAGTCACCCGAGCGTCGGCGTCGGCGTAACCACTTATGTTAAAGTTTGCGTACCACCTCAAATATTTTCAAAGTCCATTGACATATGGCTTTGAAACTTTGCACACTTGTTCACCATCATGTCTCCAACCTGTACACAGGAGGAGGTAATTCTATCAAGCATTTTGACAAAATTATGCCCCTTCTTCTACTTAGAATTTACGTTAAAGTTTGCGTACCACCTCAAATACTTTCCAATTCAATTGTCATCTGGCTTTGAAACTTTGCACACGTGTTCACCATCATGCCCCCAACCTGTACACAGGAGGAGGTAAATCTAACAAGCCTAACTTTGACAGAATTATGCCCCCTTTTCGACTTAGAATTTACGTTAAAGTTTGCGTACCACCTCAGATAATTTCAAAGTCCATCGACATATGGCTTTGAAACTTTGCACACTTGTTCACCATCATGATCTCAACCTGTGTACAGGAGGAGGTCACTGTATCAAGCTTTTTTACAATATTATGCCCTTTTTTTTACTTAGAACTTAGTTAAAGTTTGCGTACTACCTCAGATATTTTCAAAGTCGATTGACATATGCCTTTCAAACTTTGCACACTTGTTCACCATCATGATCCGAACCTGTGTACAGGAGGAGGTAACTGTATCAAGCATTTTGACATAATTATCCTCTTTAGAGACTCATTTACAGTCAGTTCACATTTCTTATTTTTCCATCTTTGTTATTTTTATCAAATAAAACCAAATTTCAGAAATCAAGCCATCGCTGTACGTAAGTAAGTGAAGCTGTTTATGGTACAATGTCACTAATTTGTTTACTTCTAGTATTAAACAATACATTTCTGTTTTTTCTAGATGCACATCAACAGATACAGACTTACTACAACTTTTTAACTCATTGTTAGCATGTTCAGATTGATTGTTAAAGACTCACAGTTTCAAACTTCTTATGTATTTTCCAGTTGTTGGATAGTTTACACCCAAAAAATTCTTAACATAACCCCATTTATCTATGAATACTAATTCTTGTTTTTATTTACACTTTTCATCACAGGGGTTTTTTCGTACAAGCCCTGTTACGTTACTGTTTTATGTATGCTTGTACATGTTTTTCTAATGATACAATATGCCTTAATTTCTATTATCTTATTATAATGTTCTTACTATTGACCATTCAACAAGCCTTTTTTATTTACACTCTTTTCTATTTACAAGTTCCTGTTAATTACTACACTTTAACAATACCCTCCAGGATGGATATTATTTTATATTGTCAATCACTGAGAATAGTCGAGCGCGCTGTCTACTGACAGCTCTTGTTAACTATCTAGTTTATGTATATATAAGGTCATACATTAATCAAAGCGCTGTGAGCGCTGAAGGCCTCGGGGCTATAGGTTAACTCCCCGAAAAACAACTTTTCACCTACGTGTTCTGCGTTGAATCTTACCTAAAGCGCGGGTCGAAATGTGCAGAGAACGAAATTCAATATATGACACAGAATTAATGATTCACAAATATATGGGTGACAGGGAAGTTTGTTTTATTATGAAATGTACGTTAAATGAAAAATAATCACATAGTCAACATTATAAAATGTTTAAGCCAGTACAAATAATTCGATCTGCGCTTTGTACAACTTCAAGCAATATGATCTGATGATGTGGATCGAAAATTATTGTGTACCAATGACAAGACCTTGAAACAGAAATAAACAAAAGCAATACCAGCATTGAAATATAAATACAGTACTGTACAATGTGTATAACAGAGAAAACCAAAAATGATTCTGGGTTACCTTGTAGTTGTAATCAGTGAAACCGTTCACTGGGCCTCGACATGCAGCGTCCTCGATAAATGGCGGGTGAATTTGATCACGTTAGTTCCTTCTCGGGAATGTACGTAAATTATATCTTTTTTTAGAGACATTTATTTTTAGGTAAATATATATGTAATCGTTCGTAAATAACAAAGTTGTCAATGAAATAACATCGGAAATTTGAAAATCAAACTACAAACTCTTATATCGAGCTTCGTACGTTTTCGTAAATTTCCGTAAATATCCGTACTTTTCCGTGATATGCATATGATTATCTTCCGTAATCAGCTAACAGCGCATTAATTTCTAAAACAGAAAAAAATGTAGTGCAGCCCGTAAGCTATATACCTTCCTGCTGTCGTTTGAAGTTTTATGTACTATTTTTATTTGTAACATGTTCTTATCATATGCGGCATTCAAACAGAAGATTGATCTGGTCTGTCTTGCACTACTTTCGCATAGCGTATGTTTACAGGTGTTATTCGCACATAGCACGGCTAAAATTCAGTCCCCAGGCCAAAAACCGATTAACTAATAACAGTTATTGAAATAAACTTTGATTTTCATTCTCGTACAAAGTTATCACAATATAGTTATATTAAGACATTAAAATAAATACGTCGCACAACTGAAGTTACGGGTTTGGTGGTCAAATACAGTATCATATCTAATTTATTTCAATGAACTATTGTTTCTTTTTCAGTTCGAATTTTCAGTTCGATTTCGAGTTAGGTGTTATAGAAAATTACAATTGCGAGGTACATACATTCGATCCCAGGTAATTCCAATAGGGTTGTATATACCGAAAGATATATCAATCTCCAGGCTATCATTGTACCAAAGATATATCAATCTCCAGGCTATCATTGTACCAAAAATAATATCAAACGCAGCTACATATATTTCAATTGCAGATTTTAAATAAAACATTAATCCTAGATAACATTTAAACTTGAGACTAACAAGTTCTGATATCTTTCTGAATGGCTCTCAAATGAGATATTTTCTCCTCAAGGCAAGACGAGTTCTGGTCTCCATATGGCAATTTCCATTTTCAAGAATTGAGAAAAAAAATTAAAACAAACGACATTCCTTTCAGATATCCATCATTAAGTAACTGACATAATACTCTGTAAGACAAATTAAATTATGTTTAAGTAAATGTATACTTTACGACAGTAAACCGATAAACAGAAGGCGAGTACCAAAGGGAATACATTTCCATTTCATTGGGCTTTGGGACCGATCGATGAAAAATGAAGAAGGATGGAGAATGGAGTCGTTATCTTCTATTCGAAAGCACCTGCATCATACAAATGTATGTATTTGATCTATTATCTTTCAATTCTCGTTAAATGGTGTTTAGTAAGATTAAAATGACAAGAAGGCTCTGAGTGGTGGTGCTACACACCGTCAGTATTATGTTAAAGATGATGTACTTTGTGCTATATATTTTATTACGTGTGTTGCCATATATAAACACTGTCCTGACGATGAGTTGTCACTTACATATCAATAATTGCGCGCAACCTTTTTCCATTGGTTGTTACAGCATTTGTGCAGTCACGTGCGTTCCCTGTTTAAATTTGCTAGGCAATCAGAAAGGCTAGTTTGGACAAAGAGCCATCACAAATGATTGAGATGAGATATAAGCGATCATCTGATTTTACTATGTTCAGTTACTGTTTTCGTTTAAATATACTTATTTTATTACCCTTCCATGAAATTTGCGTTCTTCTGATTGGTCAACGATCCGTGAATAGATATTGATATTTACGGGCAAGCCGGTAATATACACTTGACATAACCCCGTTACTGTACCCCATGCTAAATGTGAGCTTGTTCGCCGTGTACAGTACGTCAATGTAGTAGTCCGTGCTGATTTGTGACGTCACGAAGTGACATTGAGGTATCATAAGGGGATTTGAAGGTCTGCTTACGTTCAGCCCTTAAATCTATAAAACATAAACGGAATCTTTCAATATTTAAGAAAGGAAAGGGTAATAAAATTGTTATTTGTTTTTTAACGTGCTATACGGGGATATATTACCCGCCTCGACATAATATTACCCTCGCCTAACGGCTCGAGTAATATAAGTCAAGGCGGGTAATATATCCCCATATACCACTTCAAAAACCAAATAACATACATTTGTATAATATTCCAGCATTATTTTATATTTTTATCTTATATAAAAACATTGCATACATTTTCTGGAATCTTTGTGACCAAATTCGAAACGGTGACCTGTTAATATGAAAAAAAAATCCAATACGCAATTAAAAACCCAGTGTAGTTCCTTTCCGTTTGGGTTTTTCATATCATGTCAGCAAAAAGTTTGTTAATTGTAAAAGCTGGTTTCAATGTTTATTATTAAGAATAAACTACTGAGGAAGCGAAACGGAAACATTTACTCATAATTCTCTATTTCGATATTACTCTAACGTTCTCTCTGTTGTTCCTATGTACGTCAATATATGTTTTGTGTTAACATCAAACAATTTTTTAGACTTCTTTTTTCAGGCAGTAATCACTGTGCTCTTGTTTGGGCAGGAATAACTGTGTTCTTGTTTGGGCAGGAATCACTGTGGTCTTGTTTGGGCAGAAATTACTGTGTTCTTGTTTGGGCAGGAATTACTGTGTTCTTGTTTGGGCAGGAATTACTGTGTTCTTGTTTGGGCAGGAATTACTGTGCTCTTGTTTGGGCATGAATTACTGTTTTCTTGTTTGGGCCGGAATTACTGTGCTCTTAGTTGGGCAGGTATTATTGTTTTCTTGTTTGGGCAAGAATTACTGTGCTCTTGTTTGGGCAGGAATTACAATGCTCTTGTTTGGGCAGGAATTACTGTGCTCTTGTTCAGGCAGGAATTACAATGCTCTTGTTTAGGCAGGAATTAAAGTGCTCTTGTTTAGGCAGGAATTACTGTCCTCTTGTTTAGGCAGGAATTAAAGTGCTCTTGTTTGGGCAGGAATTACTGTAGACGAAATGACAAGGTATCACTTGGACGAGCTTGAAAAAAAATAGATTATAAACTTGCAAAACAAACACATATGTTAGGTGTATACATGATTTACATTTCTGAACTTTTCTTAGGGATGTTATTTAAATCTTACATGATCAGATATTACAAAAAAAAGAATAAATGCAAAGCATTAATTTCTACGCGGATATTTAATAAACGTCATTCGGCACACGATGACGTCATTTTGACGGCATATTGGTTCCCGTGTTGTTTACGGTATAATTAAATATTTTTTATTCTTTGTATATAGAGACAAAATCAAGAGTTATGTTAGAATACAAAATTAATGTGATATACTCAAGTCAGTCATGGTATGACTGAGACGATTCGATATCAATAACATTTGATACATTTTCATGTGTCAGATATAAGTTTTACTGATGTAATATTATAACTAATGCTTGCAGTGCTACAAAAACTGTATTTCTACCGAATGAAAAACATTGCGCTTTTAATTTATGTTATACATAATATTTGAACAGGCTGTAGGGAATATATCATCCTGTGTTCATCATATGTTAACAATACCTCCTACAGCCCGAAATTATGTTTACTCTTGTCTTTTCTAAAAACTGCAAATTGATTGTGTATTTTATATAGACAATGAAAGAACAAAAATAAATTTAACTTTTATATCAGGTTTTGGAAAATACCTGGTGTTTCATCTCTGAACTCTCATACATTTAAAATATTCATACATTTGGGCAATAAGATGCTACATATTTTCTATGTGTCAGGAAATCAATTATTTAGCCAACTCAAATCATACGGTATTTTAAAATAAAGTTTAGGACACATTTGCTTCGTTTAAGCATTATCCTTTTTTTCTTTCAAATAGGTCATCCCTTAAAACTGCAAGCATTCATACCGTACTTCAGAAATTGAATGAAAATACAACAAGCATTGTTTGAACAAAAAGTAAACAAAAGCCTCAAACACAAAAAATATATAATAATTATGTTTTACCTAATTTACAATGTACCAAATTTGTTTGCCATTTGTAATGACTCGTTACCCAAACAAAATGTCACATCACCTTCCTCGGACAATATCGCCGTTTGATACAGGTTCGATTCCTTATTCATAAAATGTATGTGAAGTATTTATAACATACCAGTCGCCAATCAAACGGTTGTTCATAACGACTTCACTTGCATTTTTTTTGAATTTCAGACTTCATTGTATGACTAACATATAGGACTACATACTTCCAGCACAGACAAAAATAAAAGTACAATTATGAATGAACGTACGGAACAGTTACATTTGTAAATAAGCAGTAACGATTGAGTAAATGTGAAGTGTGCTCTGTGTACAAATAATGTGTATTTGTGTTGATAAAGATGTGGATACATGTATACTTGCATTTAATTCTATTGCAGAGAGTAATAGACGTATTGAAGATTGATGTTGAGGGTGCAGAGTGGATAGCCCTACCTGAAATGTTCCAATCAGGAGTTCTGAAGTACGTTAAACAAATATGTATGGAAGTACATATTGGAAAAATGACGATATTTACTTCCAACTGGGTCGATGTGGCGATACAGCAGCTAATAGTGTTAAGGAAGTTATATGAGCATGGTTTTTATATTTTTATGCGAGAACATAATTTATTTTCGTTGAGAAATTTTAAACGTACGTATCCTTTTATAACAACGGTAAATGAAATCTCACTCATAAATACAAAATTTGAAGAAAAAAATCGCCCTAAAGTGGTAAATGATTGACAAAATCGAGCTTCGACGGAAGTAAAGGTTCATTCGGAGAATAAATGAGAGAGAAGTCTAATTAACATTCAATTTGGTCAATGCTGTGATAGAGAAAGTAACAGTGATACGGATTTTTTTAGGCAAGGATTTCCTTTTTTGCGAGGACATAATTTCTTTTCTTAAAAGAATATGTACATGTACTTACGTTTCGTTTTTATAACAACGATAAAAAATGTCATTCCTTAATACAAAGCTTAAAGACACACGGTCCTGAACAGTAATATTATTGAAGAATAATAGCTCTGATAGATGTTTGATATTGTAAAACACACGGCCCTGGACACTAACAATATACACTGACCCAACATGAAAACTTTACAGGCTAATAATGGGATTTACTATGCATGAGAAAGAAACACCAATACCTCACAATGCAGGAGGTGGAATTCAATCATTTGTAAGAATGTTAAACTTTATCAGTTGGGGAGTGAGTTTATCAACAAAAAATTAGAAATCATCACAGGAGATTTCAGATATAAGGTCATAAATTCACCTATATATTCAATTCAAAGGGAGGTAATTTAAGAATTTGAATCCTTGGAGTCTCATCTCTCGCTTTTGCATTGTGTTTTCATAAAACATTGTCGAGTTTTCTAGTCTTGACATTAGTTTCTCTCAGCTGAGAGCAAAAAGAATATTTTGTCTTGACAACCAATTTTGTTTTTGATAAACTGTCTGTTTTCAATATATGAGTTATCTCCCTTTTTTGTATGATAAATGACTTTAACTTTTAAGCCTATTACCGCCTTTGTTATTTGTCTTATTTTATAGAGTCAGAGTGAAATACATTGATTTAATATTGTGTTAAATATTTGTATAATAAAAGTGTAAAGTTTTCATTTTGGGTGAGTGTAGAAGAATAATAAATATTTAATAGATATTTAACATTGTCATGTATATTTAAATAAAATCGTTAAACTTATACATTGCTTTACTAGTTAATTACAATCGGGTCTCATAAAATGCATTAAATATCTGGTGTGGTACAAATGTTATGGTTGTTAACCGTAAAAAGTAATATTTTACACTTTCGACATACATTAATCTCTAGAACTAATACTGTATTTAAATGTGGAAACGCCATATGTTTAGCTGTTGATAGATACACTTACTTAGGTTTAGTTTTGAGTGAACATTTAGACTTAAATGTTACTGCCAAAGCTGAAGCTCAAACTTGGTCTTGTCATTGCTAAATGCAATACTGTAAGTGTTGCCCCCTACAATGTTTACGAAATGTTGTACGACTCTATTGTGTGGCCAGTTATTAGCTCTGGTTCTGCCATTTGGGGTTGTCGCTCTTAATCCTGTATTAATGATGTGCAGAATCGTGGCATGCTATTTTACCTTGAAGTTGCGAAGTATACACCTGTTGCAGCAATGTCAGATGAAATGGCTCGGCAACCTCCATTTGTACGATAGTGAAACAGTTCTAACATTTTGGTCCCGTCTTTGCAATACTGGCGTTTATCGACTTAATAAACGGATTGCATTATGGACTACAAATAAAGCGAGTAATGTTTGCAAGAACTA
Organism: Saxidomus purpurata; assembly: GCA_022818135.1. Lineage (NCBI taxonomy): Eukaryota > Metazoa > Mollusca > Bivalvia > Venerida > Veneridae > Saxidomus > Saxidomus purpurata. The sequence continues at coordinate 43,046,084 of JAFMSR010000015.1, forward strand.
GTATATAATTTTGAAGTCAAAAATAAACTAGCTGAGTGTAATGTAACAGTGTACAGCAATCTTTCAAACCCTGTACCAAAACAATTAAGCGAATTGTGTTGTAAATAACATGATGGATAAGTATGAAGCTGATTGGAGACAATGTATTGATAGTTATTTTGGCAGCTCAAGCACACGTAGAAATAAGTTGAGAACTTACTGTACACTCAAATCAGATATTTGTGTTGAACCCTACTGTCAGTTGATATTATCTCTTTTGTACCGGTCTGCATTTAGTAAGTTCCGTTGTGGAGTCGCTCCAATCAGAAATGAAACTGGGAGATATGAAAATTTAGAGCTACAAGATCAAGAGTGTCTATTTTGTAGCTCTTTTGAGGCTAAATTCCATGTAACGATGGAATGTAACATGTATGATGACCTAGTAAGAGTAACATTATTTGAGAAGGCGATTCAGGTTGAGCCTAACTTTTTAACAATGTCAGAGTCTGAAAAACTTATATCCTTGTTTTCCAGTACTCATTTGATAAGAATTTAAGCCAAAACATGTTTCAATATTCTTACAAATGTTATAGACGTAACTCTTTTATCTTTAGATAATAATTACAATGAATCAATATAATGTGTAACCTTTAGCATCTCCTTTGTAGTTACTGCTATTTAGTTAATTTTCTGATCTGATCTGATATGAAAATTTTTTTTTTTTAATATTTTGTAATTGCGCACTTGTCTAGTGCCTATTTTGGTATCAGACTTTTATCATTGAATTGCCTTGTTAGTTTTCGATAAGCAGAAATTACATAGTCTTACTTGCGTGCAAATTGTATGTTTCCATGACATGCTGTGTATTACATTGTATATAATTCTTAAATAAATGCTTGTGACGTATTCTTAGAATGACATATATGGTAACCATTATATTCGTATTGTATCAAATGTATTTTACTGTATTATATTGTAACATGTATGGGGGCAATACAGGTAGTAGTTAACAACTGCTAGTCAGTTTTAGAATTTTATTACATTTGTGATATTTTACAGATTATTCTTTTATTAACACTCTCTTGTAAGTCAACTATGAGTGGCAATGTACGTTTTTCTGACAGTGTATGCATTGTATATTGTATTGTGATATAACGTACATTGATGGGACGTTAGATAAATAAATACATAATATGTCTGAAAACATAACAACCGTTTCATTTGCTTCAATACCGCTGTATCGAAGACATCAATCTATGTACATTATTATACACACAATTTAACACGTTTTTGCATGTTACATAATGCAATACGGGTAACTGGCTTAACAACATACCATGCATGTTAATTTAAATACGTTACGAATGTGTGATGAACAAAGTATTGTTCTCCACATTTTATAACTGTATCTTTTACAGCTATTCGATTTAAATTAAACCTGTTTTGTACTTTCTCTTGCGTTGGCTATAAAGTAAATGTAACTATGCACGTCAATTTGATAATGTTTTTTAATTGGACCCCAATTTACCAACATTTTGACTATGTGACCGTTTCATGTCGGTATCTCCTCATATTCGACCATATTTTAATGCTATATGTAGTGTGGAGTGATGGTTGTTTTGTGCCTGCGATGTTCATTACTATTACTCGTCTCACTGGACATAAGCTCTCTCAATATATAGGTCGCCTATAATATATAAGAGCGACACCAGTTCTCACTGTTGGAGGTGTCATTTGTTTGAGTAGTAATTTTCTGTTGCCGTGGTTGTTGGTAGGTCCGCTGTTTTGTGGTGTATTTCAATTTCGTTTTGCTTTTCGCATTTGCGCATTATGTGCTTGGTTCTTTTTCAGGGGAAACTAGTTACATGTTTGCGATAAAGCAATAAAGATTTAGTTTTTATTTCTGTTTGTTATATTTACATGTCGGGATATATAAGTTCAAGTGCATGTAGCTTCTTGATTCAGGAAATTTAATTATTTTCGGATGGTAAGTCTGAAGAAAGAATATATTGTTATAAAATATGAAAACATTTAACTGATACATGTATATCACGGATTTCATTAGTTAGCATAAAATAAAAAAGGTTTATTTCAATTTAATATTATTTCTTTTGTGAGATCAATCATAATTCAATATTATTACAATCTATGCACAAATTTGTTTTCTCTTATTTGTTTTAATGTCTTTCTATATTTTCCCTCTTATAATATGGTGTATTGAAATACACTAAAATATTCAAATATACCGACAACTTTATTCAATGTCTGAATATAGGGCAATAATATAGGCCCTTCAAGTTAACTTCAGTAACTGATATATTGTGGTGCAACACTAAAAAGAGACATGACTCACAAAATGAAATTTCATGAATAAAAAGACGCATGGTTACTTTGAAATGCAACAAAGGTACAATTGCGATGTGAGGAATAATATAGATCTTTTTCGTAGCATTGAATTTCAATTCATAAATGAGCACAATACAGAGCCAAAGTACACATGAACTGCTGAAAATACCAACGGAAAAGATCTGACTGAGCATTTGAATGAAACATATGTCAAATATATGTAGAGTACATGTTTACGATGTAAAACGGAGTAATATAAAACTCTTGTTAACAATGTAGAAGCATTTGTTTAACAAACGTTCACAGAACCCAGTCTTTATGAAATTGGGCTCATCTTCAATGACTAGATGAACTTTAATCCTTTGTAAAGTTTACATTTACATGAAATCGCTTTGCCTAATCATAGGTTAACCAAGTGAAAAATGTAATACCTGAATATCTGTTAATAAATCATAAGGACATTATCAATGAAAGGTTAAACGAGCTCAGGCAGTATTTTATATGGAGAGATCATAGAAAAATCATTGGGAACACTTGATGTTTGAGTTATTACCAGTTCATTTGAACGCACATGAGTGCTTTTAGTCTTATGCACACTTCGTTAGCAAGTCAAATTGTGTATTCATTTTCATTATGTGTTGCTGTCTAAAATTTTATTTTTCTTTGTTGATAGTGTAAGATTTCTTTTAAAAACTGTATCATACTACCAAATGGCAAAACGGTTGTGTATCACTTCAAATCTTAAAATTGAAACGTTTTGTCATTTACCTTAGTAATTTTTAAGTAAGTTAAACCATGAAGCGGAAAACTGAACAACGTTGTACTCCTGCATTTATTTTGCTAACCTGATGTTGAATGTGGGTAAAAACATTTAACTGTTGAAAATAAAATGCCAGCTTAGATCGCTGGATTAACTTTATAGTTGGTTGGCTAATGTTCAACAAAACTACACAGCTATACGAGATTACAAAGTTAAACATTGACAGTTTCTAATCATTTTGCAAGACGTTACCTAGTAACTTGTATTGGAGCCGCCACGGCGCAGTAGTAGCGCGTTCGCCACAGGATCGATGGTTCCGGGTTCTATCCCTACCATAGCAATGTCGGTAGTGTCCTTTGGCAAGACACAAATAATTCCACATTGCCTCTCTCTTCGAAGTTGATTCCATTTGGAATGAGTCTCGAGAGCGATTAATCTAAATGTAAGAACTTGTTTCGCAATCGAGAGTAAATAAATTGTCTATTTTGCAAAAAGTGAAGATGTCTAAGAGATATGTAGTGTTGGTGAATAGTCAATCTGTTGTTATTTTACATTAAATTACCATAGTTTATATTTGAAATCAATGCGTACTGTAGTTTATATGTAACAAAGCAAGAGAAACACCAGGTTTGTTTTAGAAATATATCTAAGCTTTTATTTAGGTAGTGAAGAACTCCAATGCGGCCTTCTATCTTTGACATAAGACCATGTTCAAAACCGCGTCAATTTTCAATAGACCCACCATGGTAGAAAGTTGTCACCACGTTGTGCACATGTTTATTAAGGTAAACGTACGCTTCGATTACGAGAAGACATGAAAATATATTTGCTTTTATATCTAAATTCTTATGTCTGTTTCGCAACCGAAAGTTTCTTATTACTTTAATGTAACCTTTCAAAACTGATTAACATGCCTATATCATCTTACATGTTGCTTTAAATTAGATAAATAAATAAGTAAATAAATAAATAAAGAAAGAAATAAAGAAATGAATGAATGAATGAATGAATGAATGAATGAATGAATGAATGAATGAATGAATGAATGAATAATTAATTAATTAATTAATTAATTAATTAATTAAGATCAGGTTTATATGTCAGACTTGAGATATTCATTTTAATAATTAAAATTGATCAATTTAATAATATATTTCACGTGGTAGAAGGATCATTAGATGATATCACAGAAATAATTTTGGAAACGTAATTATTTCCATTGTCACAAATGCTATTATGTTATATGTTATTTGGTTTTTGAAGTGGTATATGGGGATATATTACCCACCTAGACTTATATTACCCGAGCTATTAGGCGAGGGTAATATTTTGTCGAGGCGGGTAATATATCCCCATATAGCACGTCAAAAAACAAATAACAATTTTATTACCCTTCCCTTTCTTAAATATTGAAAGATTCCGTTTATGTTTTATTTATTTAACGACTGAACGTAACCAGACCTTCAAATCCCCTTGTGATACCTCAATGTCACTGCGTGACGTCACAAATCAGCACGGACTTATACATTGACGCAGTGTACGCGGCAAACAAGCTCAAGTTCAGCATGGGGTACAGTAAATCGGTTATGTCAAGTGTATATTACCGGCTTGCCCGTTAATATCAATATCTATTTACGGATCGTTGACCAATCAGAAGAACGCAAATTTCATGGAATGGTAATAAATTTATATATTCTCCGAGGAATGCAATGATGGCCATCTTGTCAAATATTCTAAAAAAATAAATAATTTTACAACTTTCAGATTTATTGTCACAAAACTTATCAACACAATATAACTTGTACTAGGAGAACATCCTTAGGAAGTTGTAAAATTATGAGTTCATCTTTGAATTGAATTGCATTTTATAAAGAACCGTCCATCAGAGCAAATGTATTAGCTTTTTCTTCGTGGATTAGACCCCGGCATGTCTCCTATCATGCCCCATCAGTTCATCATAATTTCATGTTGTTTTTATAAATCGGAACAAAGTAAAAGAATATACATATTCTCTCATTATGATATATATATAATGTACTGATAGTTTTATTGATTTATATTAGTGCACATGTCAATCTGATCATTGCTGTATTTGGTTCGATTGTCTATTAAAGTGATGTTACCCTTCAAAGTGACTATCATAATTTTTAGAAAGTCATCTTTCATTGATTTCTACTACTTGAATTATGAGCATTGCCAAAGTTAGAACCATTGTATGATTATCTTTATCCGCATTTTAATCCAATTGAATATAGAGAAAAGTTAAAATATTTTTTGACTATCCTAGTAGACAATTGAGAATCCATCCTTTCTGTTACGTATATTTTAATTTACATCTCTCAATAAGAGATTTAACTTAGCAAAACTTGTCATGTATATGTTTTTAAAAGCATTTAATGTGTTTTCATCATTATTCTTGACATAACCCAAATTGAAATTTTGAAGAGTAATATAACTTTAATGATTTAATATACATATAACTTAGGCTTATCTAGCCAATTCCAGGTATACGCTAAGCCACCGACACGTTGTGAAGGAAACAATAAATTGCAGGGCATTCAACCATATCACAGGAGTTTCACATATAATAGGATGTATGTTGAGATAAAATAATCCAGATCAATTGTTTAAGGGGGTCACTGCTGAAATTCAAAATAACAAGAAATTTTATTGACACTGTTTTTTATGGAGACTAACATATTGCTAGTTAATTTCTGGAAAAAAAGATGGGTCAATGACTTAACTTTTTCGCAATATTAATCTTTAGTGATACACTATCAGATGAAGGTGCTAAATGCAAAATTAGCTAGAATTTTGGTATAATTGTGAACGTTTATGTATGTGTATGTGTCTTTTTCAGAATAGGTATCAATTTTCAATCTTTTCTAATGTAGTATGTCATACTTTAGGATGAAAAATTGGAGATAGTGGTATTTCTATCATGATCTGAATAAATATTACGCTCCTTATTATTACCCCACCCACTTTACTAAAATTATGATCAATGAATATTTTCATGATAAAGAAATAACAAGGTTTTTCAGATATTTTGTCTACAGTTTGATTAAAACCTTTGTTTTAGAATGCAAAAATAAAAAATGGGGGTCAATGTGCATATAAGAAAGAAATTCAATAAAAATTGACAAAAAATGTGTTGTTTAGATTTCGACGATCTTTGAGATATGACGTCATAGGTCTGTAACAAAGAACAGTAAAAAGAACTTGTTATTACTGTATTTTTATATTCCAACAATTATTCTTGTAATAAAGTTTGAATTAAGAGAATATCTATAACAATGTTTGAGAAATGACTATTTTTGTACCCCTTCCCTCATTTTGGCATATGGCAAAATTTGTCAATTTAGTCACAAAATGTGAGGTCAAAATATTTTTCTCAAAAATGTTCAAATTTATGCACTAAAATATTCCTATTGTGCCTAAGTTTACTACTGCATAATTGTTTTTTCCAGTTAAATCATCATTTTTGAAATATAACAAATGTAAATTTCCGGAAGTGCAAAAATCCAAAACCTCACCAGTGATCCCCCTTAAACAACATTTTATTTGCTCAATGCATTTACAAAATATGAACATTACATGATAAGTTAATACAGGATAGAGTAGAATGTTAACATCGTGTTTATGAGCTCTCTCCTGTATACAAATCAATATGCTCTACAGCTGTCTCATTTTTTGTTGTGGAAAACAAACGAAAGTTAAGTAAAGTCTAGAATGACTGAGATAGTTGACTATCAACTGTAAATATTAGAAATATACGATTCAGTTTAAAATACGTATCTAAGACGTCATATCAATTTAAAGAAATTTCTTTTCTAAAGTCATGTCTTTGCGAAATATTTCTAAACCTTTCTGGATTCTTAAAAGTTTTATTTGTTTTTCTGTATTAGTAATGTGTATACTGATCAGCGTAAATACTAAAGTGCAACAGGTCAGTCATTCAAATATACGGAAAGTCCATAAGGTAAGATTATTATACGTATAGTCAAACCATTTCAATATCAGCAATATGTCTCGTTAAAACATTTGGAACATAAAATCGAACCTTTTCATATATTTCAGATACATGCTTCTGTCTTTGATATCTCAACAGTGACTCTCTTTTATCAGATTATGTCTGAAACCTTTTGTTAAAGAAGGAGAAATGGATGTGAAATGTCAAGAAAACAGCATGATAATGATACAACGACTAAATTGTAATACTTAAACCAATGACACTTAGTAGTCCGTATCGTTTAAGACAAAAACATATCAGTTATATATTTTGAGGACGGGTTAACTTCCAATGAAAAAATGAAATCGTCCGAGAGTTAATCTATGGAAATAAACCTAAATTTAGCAGTTAGCTTTCCGGCAATATGCATTTGTACCTGTAACCAAGGTTCATGCGTTCGACAAAAATGCTCGGTCCTTTCTGATTTGAAAGACACAAAATATTTAGCCAACGGCATTTGAAATTAGCAAAAATATTCAGAGTAAGTTAATACTAGAGAATCTCACCCTTATGAATGTTTGTTTCTAGATTACCAAGTCACCAAACTAAACAACATCTGCTTTGGGTGGCTTCGGTAGTCACATTTCGTTTTTTATATAATTAGATTTTTTGTATGAGTCAAAATGAGTTTTTTTCGAAGAAATATGCGTATTTTAAGAAAACGGAACAAATTAAAATCGGTTAGTGTACCAAGCCCTTTGGTTTTCTAAGGAAACCAATCAGCTTGAACTTAATAAAATTGTAAAGTTACAACAGTACAGCCCAGTTTTATTAGAAAAGAAACTTGAATACAGATTTTAAAAGAGAGTACAATACGCCGGTACAGAATTATAGAATTTTCGTATCAACCATTAATTAACCAAACAAATAAGAACATGTGATGATGTAACATAGAAGTCAACTTAAGAATAAACAAACATGTCGTCCATTCAAATGAATAAAAAAGCCGAGAGTTACAAATGACCAAAGCCAGACTTTTTTCGCAATTATTTTTTTTATTTTAAACAAGATCTCGGTCCAACGTCGTGACCAAGTTGAAATCGACATTTCAAAACCATATTCTTTGGTAGCATTTTAATTACATTAAAGTTTAACATTGAATCTTGGGCCAATATTTTAGTGATTCTGTTGATAGGTACACGAGACTAAGTGCGGTTATTTCTTTACAACAGCCCGATTATTGCTTATGATTTCAATACATTTTCACATCATGTTTGAGCATGTAGTTATGTAATTATTTATATAAAAATACATAAAAATGGAAAATATTCACATTTTAATGTAGTAAACATTAACCGCAACCTTTTTAGAAATGCATAGGCCAAATTAGAATTTACATAAATCATTTAAATTGATCTGGCTACACTTTTATACATTAGTAACAGCCGTTGTACTCCATGGCATGTTACAGCTGCCCAATAAACCGCTAACGAAATTGATTAGAGGGGCGTGAATTCAGCACAAGTCAAAATGTAACGGTCAGAGTTCATTTCGGCGACAGTGATCACATCTTCAAAGAAAGCACAAGCTTTATAACGCCGCTCCAATGAGAGCGACGCAATTTATACAGGTATGCGTTAATCAATATTTACTGATAACGTGATAAAATATGTCGTAAGATGAAAACCGCTATAGTAACTTAGGTCAGAGTTTCAACATGTTTTGTTATAGGGAATTGTTAAATGAATCCATGGCCATTAAAGTTATATTTTGTCGGCGACGGTATTTAGTTGGGTTTTGACTTGTGAGCTATGACCTATTCATAGAATATTAAAGTATAAAAGTGCAGTCACGGCACAATACATAAAAATAACTATACCTTATTTATATCTTTACTGCACGGGAAAAACGATGATCAAGACTTCTAACAGCACGCGACGGTTATTCTACTGTTCAAATTATCATATGATAGGTTTTCGAATGATTATATTTTTCATAATCAGAGCCGTTTTTGTAGACTGTGCATAAAGCAGAAGATTCCATTATTAAATCACCGCTAGAAATAGGGGTGTTCAATACCTCAATAGCCAGGTATCAATCGCTGAATATGAACAAATATTGATGTTTACATAAAGGTGTTAGAGGCCGAGTACATTTCATATATTGTATAAAGAATAGATTTAAATGTATGTTTAACATGGCGTGAACAAATACCCTTCATGCAAATAGGTGATTCCGTACAGAAATGTTTATTGATGTAACCCACGGAATTTGAAAAAGAGCTACGCATGAGAATTTGCATTGTTTTTTTACTTGAAGTATAAGTAAGATACACATGCCATGTTTATCAGTATGTATGTGTACAATAACTACATTGATTTTAACTATATAATTATATAAATGTCTCTCGTCGAACACGTTATTTAGTTTATACTAATTATTTTAGCTGATGTGAAGAAAACTTGTAGCTTATCGAGTCACTCGCGAGTCCGTTTCCTGGAGAAATAGTACTGGTATCAAATGAGGAGATACGGTCGTGAAACCCAGTTGGGCTCGAATCCGAAACGGCCTCCGGAATGAGCGGCAGACACCAGAGGTTACACCACCCTGCCCCTTTCTTGTTTTTTGACCGCAGTGAGTTTATCATGTATGTCATAGAAATACAATAAATTACAGATATATGAAGGTAGGCAAAAACACAATTCATGTGTTGAAAGCCGATTCAGTTTTTCACCACACACAATTTTTCACCGGCGTTTTGCCCGTCGTTTTATTGTTATGTGATATTTTTTTAAATGTTTTCTTTATCGTTCGTACACGTTTCTACACCAAAAGTGAGCAATACCCGACACAATGATAGTTACATGTTAAAGTTTTAGTAATTATCTGCCTCTACATGTTGTTACCCGTTCCCTCAAGTGTGTGTGTGTGTGTGTGTAACATGTCCGTTAATTTGACATATGTTTCGGCAGCTTTCATTTAAACAAAAAGAGACATAGAAGGATTTCTGCACCATATACTGGCTAAAGTCATCACTCATAAAGTATTACAGGTAACTAGTATAGTATTGATCGGTAATTTTCAAAAAACTGATAAAAGGCGGAGTTTAGGAAACCAATATTGGGCGGTGCTTCATAGCTACTTTGACAAGCGAGTCGGCAGTCTTCAAACATTTGTGCATTGCTTTTGATGTTATCGGTAAACCTCCCGACTCTAATCAATTTCGTTAGCGGTTGTATATCTTTACTGCATGGGAAAAACGATCATCAAGACTTCTTAACATGCACGCGACGGTTATTCTACTGTTCAAATTATCATGACAGGTTTTCGAATGATTATATTTTTCATAATCAGAGCTTAATACCCGTTTTTGTAGATACAGCAGAAGATTCTATTATTAAATCACCGCTAGAAATAGGGGTGTACAATACCTCAAAGCCAGGTATCAATCGCTGAATACAATTTGAGCTTTATGAACAAATATTGATGTTTACATACAGGTGTTAGGGGCCGAGTACATTTCATATATTGTGTCGATGTATAAAAGAATGGATTTAAAGTATCTTTAACATGTCGTGAACAAAACCCTTCATGCAAATGGGTGATTCCGACAGAAATGTTTATCAAGTAACTCCACGGAATTTGAAAAGAGCTGATTGTGAAGAAAGCTTGAGTTTATCGAGAAACTCGCGAGTCCGTTTCCTGGAGAAATAGTACTGGTATCAAATGAGGAGATACGGTCGTGAAACCCAGATGGGCTCGAACCGAAACGGCCTCCGGAAGAGCGGCAGACGCCAGAGATTACACCACCACGCCCTTCTTGTTTTTTGACCGCAGTGAGTTTATCATGTATGTCATAGAAATACAATAAATTACAGATATATGAAGGTAGGCAAAAACACACTTCATGTGTTGAAAGCCAATTCAGTTTTTCACCACACAATTTTTCACCGGCGTTTTCCCGCCGTAAAAACGCCCGTCGTTTTATTGTTGTGATATTTTTAAAAATGTTTTCTTTATCGTTCGTACACGTGTCTACACCAAAATGTGAGCAATACCCGACACAACGATAGTTACAGTTAAAGTTTTAGTAATTATCTGCCTCTACATGTTGTTACCCGTTCCCTCAAGGGTGTGTGTGTGTGTGTGTGTGTGTGTGTGTGTGTGTGTGTGTGTGTGTGTGTGTGTGTGTGTGTGTGTGTGTGTGTGTGTGTGTGTGTGTGTGTGTGTGTGTGTGTGTGTGTGTGTGTGTGTGTGTGTGTGTGTGTGTGTGTGTGTGTGTGTGTGTGTGTGTGTGGTGTGTGTGTGTGTGTGTGTGTGTGTGTGTGTGTGTGTGTGTGTGTGTGTGTGTGTGTGTGTGTGTGTGTGTGTGTGTGTGTGTGTGTGTGTGTGTGGTGTGGTAACATGTCCGTTAATTTGACATATGTTTCGGCAGCTTTCATTTAAACAAAGAGACGTAGAAGGGCCAGTATGACTTAATTTCTGCACCATGTACAGGCTAAAGTCATCACTTATAAAAGTATTACAGTAACTAGTATAGTATGATCGGTAATGTCAAAAAACTGATAAAAGGCGGAGTTAAGGAAACCAATATTGGGCGGTGCTTCATAGCTACTTTGACAAGCGAGTCGGCAATCTTCAAACATTTGTGCATTGCTTTTGATGTTATCGGTAAACCTCCTGACTCTAATCAATTTCGTTAGCGGTTGTAAAAGAAGGGAAAATAAATACTTCACCGATGCAATGATTAAAGTCTAAAGCTAAAAACAGTATTTAGTTTTTTACAGTAAATGTAGAGAGCTGAACTTTAGGCTTCCTACTATTTTCGAGATATGTATACATTCTATGAATATATTAACTGAGGCTTTGTTATTTTGTTTCTTTTTGTTAAGTCAACGATCACACTCTCGGATTTTCAAAGGGAAAACGGAAGCAAAGGCATCTTCCTTCTACCGGAAAGAGCTGCAATGGAAAATCTGACGAACAATGAGTTAATTGAAACATACAGGAGGTAAATAGTTAAAATGAATGCTACCGTTCAAAATATAAAGCAAAACCTTTGTTGTTTTAACGGCTGCAAACATTAAAAAAGACAGTGATAATAATCAATTCGGTTACATGTTACATTTAAATATACTGTCTATGTTAGTTACAGAAAATGTGCAGTAATTGATTTGGTGTTGTTTTGTAAATATTAAAATTATCGGTAACATGTAATTTTCTACACAAAAGGTTGTGTTCAGAGAATAGTTTTGACATGTTCTAAGACAATGCATATTAACCAATTCATTTCGAAAACTTAAACTTAATCTCTTAAGATCCCTCTATAGTTTTGAGCAGTGTAATTTTCTGTTGAACTTATATTTTGACTGCTTACAATTATTTTCAAATTAGCTCCTGGGCACTTTCTAAATGTTAATGTTCTAAGGTTAATGTTTTGTGTTATTTAATCGTGATAACTTATGTTGTGAGAATAAGTGGGGATATCTTTTTTGTTCGTTGCATTCTCTGAAATCAAAGTTGAAACAAAAAGGTTTATTACATGGCAACAAAAGTCTAGGGAACTAATGCAACTGAAAACAAAGCTCACGCATACTATGTAAAAACTTTAGTTTATTTCAGCCTTCCTTCTTTTATTTTTGCTTGATAATAACTCATAAAGAGGAACTCCATTTTGGCCATGTTTGGATAGGAGAAAAAGCGATTGTCTTGTCCTGACTCATCGCAGAAATTGTATAAAGACATACATGTAACTATAACATTTTGCAACTATGTAACGCAACAACTCCGCATAGCTGCTGAACATCGATTACATGTGTGAAGTTGATGATGCAACATCATAACTGACGGTCGCGACAATGCATCTGTGGCGGAAAGTCGTTCTTTTGACGAATGTCATCAAAATAAGTGTTATAATACAAGTCATAATGTTTAACTTGTTTTTGTTACAGTCTATCACATTAACTTGTTTTTGAAATACGTTCTCTTTTGAACTTTACAAACAATATCTTCCTTTTCTACATGTCATTGAAAAGTTTTTATTTTATTCTAAATATAGACTCTGCAATATATCTATTAACTGCTTGCATTTGGTATACATACTTCTACATTGCCATTGATGATATCAAGATGCTGTTGTAGTTCGGGAATATTGGCATTACCACTTAAACACTCAAATGTCCTGCTTTGTCATTCAGGGCACCACAAAGTAACATTTTAAAGTTATTAAATGAATAAAACAAATTCTCCGACAGCATTCTGTAGCAGAGTAATACCTATTTATTATTATGCTTAATATTGTAAGGACTGCCGATAAATCACATCTATAAAACTTTTTACACTAGATCTTTTTAGTTTGTATAAGATCATTTATACATACATTTCTAATAAATTTGTACCTACATTATCTTTAATATGTTTCTATTTTATTATGCTGATCTTCTTATACTTTTATCTTTTTCTTATGCTGATCTTTTCTCTTTCATGAATCTATATTACTTATATCTATATCTATATCTTTCCAACTCTGTAATACGAATGCGCCGTTAAATTTTGACGTTATGTTAGCTTAGTATTGGGATGAGACCCCGGCATGTCTCCCGTCATGCCATGCGCCGTTAAAACAAATGTCACGGGTATTTATACCTGTTTATATTCTATACATGACGTCAAAATGAAAGTAGGATTTTCCCGGAATAAATATCCGCCAATCAGATTTAACCAAGATGGCGGCCATTATAAATCGAGAAAACATGCAACATATATTGTTTTTAAAATTAAGTAATATTAAGAAGTTATTCAAATATGAAATACATGGAACATGATATAAAAGGTAATATCGTATACCAGTCATAAATACTTAATCCTGATTGGCCGATAGCGCTCACGTGCCGGGTCCGCAAAAGTATGTGTAGACCTGGAAAAAGATGTGTAGACCTGCACGGATTTCAAGACGTCATTTCTGTTATATTTTCGCATAATTTTCACTACTTTTTATGAGGTATACGATATAATAATTGTAGACTAATGTTTCGGTCAATATATGTTTTTCGGACCTGTGAAAAATGATATTGACCTCGACTTCGTCCTCGGTCAATATCACTTTTAACAGGTCCTCAAAACTATATATAGACCTTAACATTAGTCTATAATTGTATAATATTAAATAAATATGAATGCCTTATACCCCTTTCTACATTCTTTCCTTTTTTTTTCCCCGTTATTATCTTTTTTTTTTTTTGTTTTATTTTGATGAAGGTTTTTTTACCAAACTCTAAAAACCTAAATTCACTTACTATATTTAATTTTAATTTTTCTTATATTTTCTTGAATTGTATTTAAATACCGGACACAGATACTTTTCGTTATTTTGCTGCAAATGTACAGATAGTTAGACAAGTTGATTAGGCATTCAGTATCAGTTAACCAAGTAACCAGTAAACAAATAACATCAAACCTGTTCAGATATTTAACAAAATTAACTTAACAAAGTTTTCATACTGTCCATTACATTTCACAATAGAAAGTGGATACGAGCAAGGGGGCTTTGGCCAGCAAAGACTTTCTTCCTAGTTATAGACTCGGTCTCAGTAGCTTCTATCGCCAGTCAATACTGGGATCGACAAGTCCCCGTATAATGTATAACATTATTCGGATTGTCTGCATGTTCTGTGTATTTTTAAGTCATTTGCTATACGTATATCTTGATTTCTTGAGCAGTGTTCAAGCTAGGATTTAAAACAAGTAGGGTACTATTGGAAAAGGGGCACTTGAGAGCGCGCAAAACTATGACAAAAAGTGTATGTTATGATGATCTATATTTGAATAAAATTAACATTGCCAATACAGATTTACTGACTTCCTGGAATTTCTTAACTTAATTAAAGTATTTGTGCCTTATAGTGCGTTATAGAAAAGGAACCATGTGTACTCTGTCATTAAATCCAAGAAATATATTCATTAACATAAAATGCAAAGGTCCTGTGAAAATGGGCATAGCAGAGTGCCAAAGAAAAGGGCACGGAACTGTACCCTTCTATGTTGTGCTAGCTGGAACACTGCTTGAGGCGTCCCTTACACCAAATAAGCGCATTCTTTCACTAAACTGTTTATTCTGTACAATATCAAGTATGTACGGATCGTCTTCGTCATTTTTAACCCATAAGTTTTGCATAGAAATTACACAATTTTAACTGTATCTGGTTCATCGTGTTTTATCTCACAAATTGGATCAGTTTTCAATTCAAGTCTCAATTATTCACTCGATTCATCACTACTCTCAGCCAACAAAATTACTACCAAATTATGTTTGTTATTTAATTTTTCCAAGCGGTCAATATGCTTTTTTTCCCAGGACTCTTTTCAGATTCTAAAATTATAAAAGATATAATTTAAGACGTAATTCTGTCAGTGAAATAGTCTCGATGATTGCTGTCTTGACTTCTGATCAGTACTCGCGCCGAAAAAAAGGATGTGGAGGTCGCGGTCATATGTCGCTGCCGGGATTCGAACCATCATCGAGAATAGTTAACATATAAATTGCAAGAACTTGTTCTCCAATCAAAGTAAAACAAATAAATTTAAACTAAAGTTTAGTGCCTTGCCTTATATATTAGTAACACGGGATTCTAATAACAATTGCTTTTGTTCAAAAATCGTTAACAGTCAGTTGTATTTCTTATTCTTTCGTCTTCAGTAACACCAAAGGGCCCTGTAGACCGATAAATTAACTCTCTTCCTGATTTATTCGATTTGTTATATTTTTATATAATTAGAACTTTCAATCATTTCACACAAAATCTTTTTTCTATTTGGCTATTTCTGCCCCATCGCCCGCTTTTCAGTATACGATGAAGCAGGTACGTATTCATAGCTCTTCATTAATATTCATGACGGGCTACTTTTTCATTCATTAAAGTGTGTCATGTTGTTGTTTACACTGGCTACACGTTTTCGATATGGCGTGAATTTTAACCAAATAAGAAAAATATATTTTCTTGTGTCAGGTAAATATTGTCTGAATATAGATTTTATGACAAAATATATACGTTTACTTTCTGAACGATTCATTCGAATTTTAATCGATGCGAGCATTGACGCCGAGTTTGTCTGCAAAAGTAAAAACAAAATGACCGACACCGGCAACAACACGGCAACAACACTTTTCGTCAGCTTATTGGGGGATTTGGGGTTGTATTTGCCGCTAAAATTACTCGGAACAATTCCTCCTCACATTTCACAGTGAAAGGATTTGACATTTTTGGATACACGAGTCATGAGGTTGCTGTTGTTGCGGTTCAAAAATGCAGTACTTTACTTAATCGCATACTATTACAATACATAAGCTATATAATAAATTAAATTGTTTTAAACTTTAGCGTACTTGAACTGATAAAAAAAGTACCTGTGCATAACAGTTTGCAAGTCCGTCCAGGCTGATGATCGTCAATTGACTCACGTGTACGACAACTTTACTATGGATTCGAGGCATGTCACCAAACAAAAACACTTCGAGAAGTTAAAAGGAAAAGTGTATCCGCGACTTAAATCAACGGAATCATTCAATTTCCTATCTACATGTAGTAATCCAGCCATAATATTGTACACGAAGACTTCGGCCCAGCAGCTGATGTCGGCAATTTGCATTATGCTAATTAGTAGTAGCGTTATGACAACCAAATTAATGCGCGACGATTAAAATATAATCCGGGTTACTGATCACTAAATAATTTTAACGACTGTCAACTAAAGAAACAATTTAATTATTGTAAGTTGTAATGTTAAGAATTGAATGTGTTTTTTCTGCATTTCATCGAGGTATGAACTGTCAGAAGTTTTACACCTAATTGACATAAACACCGAAGGATCGATGAAATGTAGAAAAAAACACATTCAATTCTTAATTGAGTCTGCTATGGCATCTAGACTATGTTGCGTTTCTACCAAAGGGCCGAGATTCTTCTCTATGTAATACTATAATGATAACATTAGCATCATTTTGTTATAAACATATGCATTTGTATATAGACGAGCTCTGTTATGTACGAGGTATGTCCAAAAAGTAATAGGGTACGATTAATAAAACATGTAATATTAATGCATGAAGTTTCTGAAATAAACTTCTAAGTGTCCAAAGGGGTCGTAAACACAAAACTTAGTTACATGGCGCAGCTCCGTTCGCGGCGTAACGTCAGTCCTTTTATTCTGTTTTCAAATTTAACCGACTTAATTGTCAAGACGGCGAGCGATTTTGAAAATATCCGAGTGCGACAACATTTTCATATGCGCGTCAGGAGAATGTCCAAAATGCGTAAGCAATGTATTACATGTATCACGTTTAATGCCAAGGTTGCCGATAATTTCAGCAAATAAAATAGATGGATAATTTTGGATAATAATAACTGGTCAAAGTGCTCCGTACACCGCTACCCTCGTTATTATAACGACCGTTACTATGGTAATATATATTTTCAACTTACTTAATATTTTACTGTTTATACAGAAGAAATTTCGAAGTGAACAAACATTAAATTTATATTCTTACCGCTTGAGAAATGTTAAATGGCAGACTTGTCCTCTTACTTTTTTACATAGTACCTCGTATACCCTTAACAGTAAGGATTACAGCGACTCTTCGAATTATAAGGACTCTTCATGAATCGTCTACCATTTTTTTTAATTCTTGCCTACCCCGCGGGGAAAGTATCGATTAATACCCGCACGGTAAAAGATAACCTGAAACTGTCCCTGGAGGGAAAGATCAGCGCAAGCATACCTGACTGCATCCGAAAAACTTTCGTTTATAAAACTCGTATATATATGAACACTTTGTTATTTAAAAGATACGATTCACAGCGTTTAATATGTGGAAGACAGCCAGACTTTTCATGTACGTAAAGTAAGGTCTCATAAACAAGAAGAAGAACTTTAATTATTTTCAAGTAAATGTAACAGGAATTTCATTTTGGAAATGGTTCGTATTTACAGGGATTGCAATAACGGTTCAAGTTATGAAAAGTATTGGTACCGAATATCAAGGGAATGTTCAACCGAGAGTTGACTGTGAAAAAAAATTATGCTTTTATTGTGTCATAAAAAGATCATCACAATTTAGGAATGAACATCAATTGGATCTATTCACATTACAAAGTAAAGCTGCATTCATCAGGAAAGTGTTGCATTTTTTAAAACAATAATTGCGTACATAAAGATAAATGACGTCACAGTTTCTGTTGATAAATGACGTCATTGTGTAAACAAAAACTCTAAATAGAGCAAGTGTAAACGTTGTCGTCATATTAATCAATTTAACTGGACTTGTGTAAGGAGAATTTCTGTTGCGAATTTACTTCATTTTTTTGTTTCCCCATGTTAATAAAGTACAGTTTTGGATGCGATCAAGCACTATATAGTTAGCACTAGAAATACATGCGCAGCGGTATATTTACGTGTGAATTTACATTTCTTCTACACAAGTTTTAATTTACCGCCGAAATAGTAGTAAACGGGTTTTCTCGTATAAACTGCAATAAAATCTAAA
Source organism: Saxidomus purpurata (assembly GCA_022818135.1). Taxonomy (NCBI): domain Eukaryota; kingdom Metazoa; phylum Mollusca; class Bivalvia; order Venerida; family Veneridae; genus Saxidomus; species Saxidomus purpurata. Next base: position 43,064,660 of record JAFMSR010000015.1, read on the forward strand.
AGGTTTGCAAGATTAAGGATCTGACATGGGTTACTGTGGATGACTGGGTTGTCCCAACCCATTGAAAAGCGGAGCGAGGTCGGAACCGAGCGAACTCCTTTTCCCTCTCGTCAGGTCAACCCAGTTCTCCATAGCAGGTCATGTAAGGTCCTTATATTCAATTTATAGCGGTGTACATGAATTGCAGTTCAATTCAGTTAAATAATGCAATTGCAAGCTACATTACATTAATTTCGAATCAACGTTGAGTCAGTTTGCCCAATGCATCTCTAACACTTTTTTCCAATGTCGCTGTAGGCTTAACTTTTTATTTCAAGAACGTCGTCTAGCCTAAAGGTAACGTTCTTGTGCCGAAAAATTTCTTCACCGGGTTCAAGATCATCTTTATAGTTTTAAGGTAAGATGGTTTGATGTTGTCTCAGTATTTCATGACCAATTTCATCATGAATTCATTTATGACAAAGTAGGCATGTGGTTGGTGACTCCTTACTAGTGCTAGTAACTGTGTGCGCTACATATTTCAAACTGAATGCGAATTTCAAGTACTCATGTTGCATATATTTCTGGTGTACAAATACAAAATAATAACACCTTTAAGTACCTGCACCGAGTGATAAATTGCGCTATCCATCAAGGTTTATTTCAGTCATTCAGTAAAGTTCTGTTCATTCATTTCTCGATGATAGTCGTCGCTGGTGGATGTTACTTTATAAACTAATCATGCTGCGGCAATGAATCCATTGTCTAAACCTGCACTGACTGCCATCAGATGCTGCCCTTCGTTTGTTGGAGCTCGCCGTTTTGATAGTTGTAAGCTATCGTCTATATATACAAACTGACGCCTCTGCCTTTTAAAGTTTTCTTATTTCATAGAATTCAAGTATGTAAGACACAGCCGATGATTTCTGTACTTATAACTGTCAGTTTTTAGGTTTCTTCCACCGAAATCCAAATTTTCACACTGTCAGGAAAGTAAATGTCGTCCTTCATTCCTTCCACGTTACTGCTGGCGAACAATATAAAACTATAGCACGTAACTTCGTATAACAGACTGAACAAATGATAAAATTATTTAAAAGCATATTGATTATGTCGATTCGGTAATGACACTTTTCCAGTTTTTTGTCATGCGCCTCCAATGGCACCTTTCTTACGCTGTATATAAAACGCCCTAATGTCATTCTGCTTTTATTTAGAAAATAATTGTACTGTTAAAAAGATCTAATTCGCTTAACATCACTCCACCCACCCCTCGAAATAAACGATTTTCAGACATATTCTTCCAATATGTTCAAAACCTCTTACCTACAGAGCTATGGGCAATCTGTGATGGCCATTTCCCATTTGGGATATAAAAAACAATTTGGTAAATTTGAAAATGAATCCGTCGTCCACCTGTTTGCGCTCATTGTGACAGCACAATATATTCTTGAAAGTTGTTCATTCAATAATTTGCAATTTAAAATCCGAAATATCCGTATAAAATTATATATATTTTCTTTATCCAATAATGAATATATTCATTAAACTTCTGATAGAAATAATTGCAGCCTTGTTATGACACCCAACACTTCACTGTTGCATAGTTAAAATATTAAGACAGTGGCACTACTTCTCTGTTTATTTATCTTTCTTAATAAAAAATATTTTTTATTTATTTATTACTTTTGCCAGATACATGAATTCTATTCAATTCCTGTGTTACCAACAAAGGAGACTTGGATCCATGAAGGACGGTGGAAAAGAGATTTGTGTGGATGGTTTATATGAACCTCGAAACCCTTGTCTTGTATATTCCTTTGGGTGAGTGTCGAAATAAAGGATTTTACGTTGTATTGTTACAGTACATACGTTAGCGACACTTTTGTTTTCAGCAAAGTTCAGCTTTATATGATAGTATACTATAGGTGAAGTAACAATCTATTCAACATATATAATTAAATCAGAGTTTTTCAAACGTCGTAGGAAAATTAGTTGCACATTTTAAGATTATGTTGATATTTGAGAACATGTCATAAAAAAGTCATTGTCTACCATGCTATATCTTTAAAGTCCAACAAGGTGTGGAAGTATTGCAGCTCTTACAATACCGAGAAAGATTTCTTACTTGTACTAGCAAAATTGGCCGTTATCTGTGCAAAAACAATCCTAATGTTCCTTTTAAATGAAACACACATGCTATATATACATGTATATATATATAACTTCTTAATTTTGAAGTTACTGTTCTTACTTTCTTTTTCTTTTGTTGAGCATAACTCAAAAATGAGTAAGCATGCGGTTCACATCAACCATAAATCTAGCTTTATTATTTTTGGAGTAACTGCCCTCAGATACTTTCCTCATACTGAGCTTAGCTCAAATGTATTGAAGAGATTCAATTCATACTTCATATTCTGATAGAGCACAATACCAGAAAGTGCAGTACACAAGAACCATAACTCGACCATCATTACTTTTGAAATTACTGTTTTTACTTAGTTTTCCTTTTGTGGGGCAAATCTCGAAATGTATTAGAGGGAATCAGTTAATACTTCATATATTAATAGAGGACTATAAGAGGGAGTGTAGTACACAAAAAAGCCACGACACTAGGGTTATCTTTTTATAGCTACTGGCATAACTTTAGATTCACTTGATACTTCAAATATTAAGAGAGGACAGTGAAAGGAAGTGCCCTGCACATTTACCTTGATGTCTTTGTACTGTACCTACATAAACGTACTTGTAACCGACTTCTAGTATAGTCCTCGGATATTACGTGTATTATGAACTATAATGTAACGACATTATCTAATTAGCTTTCCCTGTGTTTTCTCTTTCAGTTCGAATTTTCAGTTTGATTTCGAGTTAGCTGTTATACAAACTTACAAATGTGAGGTACATACATTTGATCCAAGGTAATTTCTTTACCATGACATTAGATTTGCAGCTTTAACGACTAGAAAGTGTCTTTCTGATTAGCTCAGGTTTTCTGTAACTGAAACAAGAGGAAAGCATCAACATTTATACTCCTCATGGAAATTTGTTGGAAACGCTTTGCTCTCCAGTCATTCTTTCTACGTTTAATATCCTTATGCCTGCGACATAGGCATACAGTTCTTAACAACAAAGTTTTTATACTTAGTTTTTGAAATACAATAGCGGAGCTCTAAAATGATTGAAATACAGCTTTAGGAAGAAATACTTGTTAATACCCGCTCGTTTGGAAGTTAAATGAGACGTAATTGCATCATCGAATTTCAAGGTGGGGATCACGTGACTTGCATGGACAAAATTGCCGTTTAAATCGTCGCTTCTGACTACGGTGTTCCGTTTGGACCATCGCGGTTTTCATTTTTCTCCCCATACCTCGATGCTCGAAACTACGATGATGAAAGTCGAAACCACGATGATGAAAACACGAAACCACGATGGTGAAAGTCGAAAGTCGAAATTACGATGGTGAAAGTCGAAATCACGATGGTGAAAATACGAAACTACGATGATGAAAACACGAAATCACGAAACCACGATGGTGAAAACGCGACATAATTTCGCGTTTTCACCATCGTGGTTTCGACTTTCACCATCGTGGTTTCGACTTTCGACTTTCACCATCGTGGTTTCAACTTTCATCATCGTAGTTTCGACTTTCATCATCGTGGTTTCGACTTTCACCATCGTGGTTTCGACTTTCACCATCGTGGTTTCGACCTTCACCATCGTGTTTTCGACTTTCACCATCGTGGTTTCGACTTTTACCATCGTGGTTTCGACTTTCATCATCGTAGTTTCGACTTTCACCATCGTGGTTTCGACTTTCATCATCGTGGTTTCGACTTTCATCATCGTGGTTTCGACTTTCACCATCGTGGTTTCGACTTTCACCATCGTGGTTTCGACCTTCACCATCGTGTTTTCGACTTTCACCATCGTGGTTTCGACTTTCACCATCGTAGTTTCGATTTTCATCATCGTGGTTTCGACTTTCACCATCGTGGCTTCGACTTTCAACATCGTGGTTTCGACTTTCATCATCGTGGTTTCGACTTTCATCATCGTGGTTTCGACTTTCATCATCGTGGTTTCGACTTTCACCATCGTGGTTTCGACTTTCACCATCGTGGTTTCGACTTTCACCATCGTGGTTTCGACTTTCACCATCGTAGTTTCGACTTTCATCATCGTGGTTTCGACTTTCACCATCGTGGTTTCGACTTTCATCATCGTGGTTTCGACTTCCACCATCGTGGTTTCGACTTTCACCATCGTGGTTTCGACTTTCACCATCGTGGTTTCGACTTTCACCATCGTGGTTTCGACTTTCATCATCGTAGTTTCGACTTTCACCATCGTGGTTTCGACTTTCACCATCGTGGTTTCGACTTTCACCATCGTGTTTTCGACTTTCGACTTTCGCCTTCCTGTTGCGCATGTCATTCGCGTATGGTGTCATTTGGTTCCAATAAAACTAAGAATCAACATTTTCACTTACCTTGTTGGAGAATTAGTATCAAGAATGTCAGTGCTACACAAACGCAAATGTAAGACTGATATACACTAGGTAAACATATAGATATTCAACTCACTTTGTGAACGTATTACTTCGGAGATTCACTTTTAGCCGGTTTATAAGATTAGTGAAAAGTAAAGTGGAAGTCAATGTTAAATATTATTCGAATCGTCAAAATATATTTTGGGGAATAAATGATTAAAACAAATTGTTATACAGATGTACATTAGACGGCCGTGTGATATGTAACGTATATAACGCCACTTATTTTAGTCAGCATTTGACTGCATGTACATTGTAACTCATTCAAAGGTAAAGGTAGCTGATTATAATACGCTGCGAGTCATTTCTGACTTATGAGACTCATTCCGATCACATTCACAGATACTCGGGGTTTGGACAGAAAAATAATAATTGAAACTATTTTCACCCGAATATGTCATATCACAGGAGGTTGATATTTTGTCAAAACAATAAAATTTATCAATGTATCTTGCGAAAAAGATTTAAGAACAAAATATGTTGTATTAAGAGACCGTTTTATTAAGAGACCACATTCTTAACTTCCCTTGATGGTCTCTTAATACAAGTTATACTCCTAATGCAAGTGGTATCTTAATGCAAATGGTCTCTCGAGCAAGTTCGACTGTATAAATTTTTTTGTACGTGTACCCTCTTTCAAAATATCTTGCGACACAGTGATCAAGACCGCAGTCATCCATTGTATTATTTGCCGAGATAGCATTGACCATGCGCAACAGGAAGTCGAAACTACGATGATGAAAGTCGAAACTACGATGGTGAAAGTCGAAACCACGATGGTGAAAGTCGAAACTACGATGGTGAAAGTCGAAACTACGATGATGAAAGTCGAAACTACGATGATGAAAGTCGAAACCACGATGGTGAAAGTCGAAACCACGATGGTGAAAGTCGAAATCACGATGGTGAAAGTCGAAATCACGATGGTGAAAGTCGAAACTACGATGATGAAAGTCGAAACTACGATGGTGAAAGTCGAAACCACGATGGTGAAAGTCGAAACTACGATGGTGAAAGGCGAAACTACGATGATGAAAGTCGAAACTACGATGATGAAAGTCGAAACCACGATTATGAAAGTCGAAACCACGATGGTGAAAGTCGAAATCACGATGGCGAAAGTCGAAATCACGATGGTGAAAGTCGAAACTACGATGATGAAAGTCGAAACTACGATGATGAAAGTCGAAACCACGATGGTGAAAGTCGAAACCACGATGGTGAAAGTCGAAATCACGATGGTGAAAGTCGAAACCACGATGGTGAAAGTCGAAACTACGATGGTGAAAGTCGAAACCACGATGATGAAAGTCGAAACTACGATGATGAAAGTCGAAACTTCGATGGTGAAAACACGAAAGTCGAAACTACGATGATGAAAACACGAAAGTCGAAGCCACGATGGTGAAAGTCGAAACCACGATGGTGAAAACGCGAAATTATATCGCGTTTTCACCATCGTAGTTTCGTAATTTCGTGTTTTCATCATCGTAGTTTCGTATTTTCACCATCGTGATTTCGACTTTCACCATCGTAGTTTCGACTTTCGACTTTCACCATCGTGGTTTCGTGTTTTCATCATCGTGGTTTCGACTTTCATCATCGTGGTTTCGAGCATCGTGGTATAGGGAGAAAATAAAAGCGCGATGGTCCAAACGGAACACCGTATCTGACGGATTTAGTCAGGTATTTAAATATTTGCACGTTGTATTGTCTCCGACTACTATACCAACTTATGAGAAATGTTTTTTTGCAGATGTCTTTGATAGCCCTACCATTATCATTGATTCTATAGTTTTCTCAAACACTCAACAAGAAATTTCTGCGGTAAATTCCACGGACGAACCGTAGAATATGGAAAATCTCCTAACGTGTGTGTACATCATAGAAAATGTTGTTTCCATACAATTTTAATCTACTTCATTTCTAGATGTTTGCCTTTTTTAAACAAAATGGGGGTGTCTTTTAGAAAGTAATAGCACCAACTGACAAGCTATATTCCATGTACTGATCTAACGGACAAAATAGCTTCCACATAGATGTACGCAAAGGTGTTGAGATGTTGTAAATTACCTTTTTATTGGAAGGTTGTTTCCCTTAAGAAACATAGTGCAGAAAGTGTAAACTTTATCCCACTCTGTATAAATAACTTTTCGTTTTACCTATTACAACATTGACGTACAGAGGCAGGTTGAAACAGTTTCTGTTTTTGGCCAGTGAAATTGCCTATCAAAAAAACTTGAATTTGCTAGATTGTCAAATGTTAAACAACATTAGAACTTATTTAAAGGGTCCCTTATAAACTACAATTTTATATCGCTATCAACGTAAGGTATTTGGGGTATAATTCAATTCAATTCAATTATTTAATAGGCATATGAACATAAGTACAATGTTCTTCGCCTTCATGTAATAAGGCGGTGATGAGAAGAGCATGATATACAAAATTAAGTAGCAAGTAGCAATGCAAGTATGACATGTATATGAATTCACATCAATGCACATGTCTACATATATTTTCGATACTGCTTGCAGCTTTATGTGCAATGATCAGTCTTTAGTAGATCTAATATCGATTGACCCAAATAAATTATATTTAAAGCATTGAAGTCATAATTAGATTTCCCATCCAAATAAAGTTAGGCCAAGGCAAAAAAGCTGCATGCAGTGATTTACATGAAATTACATGGATTTGCAATATTCTCAATTAATAAGTGAACGCTTATTGTTAGCTAGATATACAAATTTAGCGAGTTTGATTAAAACACTAGTTTGATTAGAAGTTAATAAAGATTTAAATTTCTGAGATGTAAGCCAATGACAAAAGTACAAAAGGTAGACATTCGTTTTTTAAGTCACGATAATGCGGACATACAAGTAAGAAGTGATATATATCTTCAACAACGTTGATTGAACAATAAACACATTTTCTATCAGGTCTATCAATGTTTCTAAAACGACCTTCTTCGATTGCTAGTTTATGTGCAGAACACCGGAGTCTAGTTATTGCAATATGATGACATTCTGTTTTAACACGTAACAAATATTTTTTTCAAAACCAATACAATCCTTAACAATTTTATAAGTATTTAATTTTGGCATTGTATCAATCATAGAGTAGAAATTTTGGTAATGTTGACAATATAATCTCTCTATAACAAGATTCAACTGTATCTTTGAAACAGACATACTATTCCACAGGTAGGAAAATCCTAAACTTTCTACTAACAATTTTACATCTAAGGCCCATGAACCTTTAATATCATGGACAACATTATTTATAAAACATTTATATACAAGAGTATCAGGAGAATTGACAACTGTATACCAATATTTATGAATACGCTCTTTACGTACAATGTCAAGAGGGACCTTACCAAGCTCTCCATATACAGTTGCATTAGTTGCTTAATATCTTACAAGCAATGTCTGTTTAAGAAATTTTAAATACACTTTTTCCATATATGGGGCTTTATGAAATCCCCAAATCTCACAACCATAATTTAAAATTGGTAAGACCATAGCCTCAAATAGCTTCAGTTTTTCAGCAACAGCTAATGCCACAATATCAAATAATGAGTTAAGAGTAAATAAAGCACGCAAAGCTTGATCTGACAAAGCTTTCTGTGAGTTTACCATTCCTTGAAAGCGTAACACCAAGGTAACAAAATTTATTAACTACATTTAACTTTATATTATCATAATATTTATCTAACTTTTGTCTTCCGGTACCAAGTTTACACACCATTGCGACTGTTTTAGCAACATTTACAGTAATATTCCATTTTTCACAATATACATGTACTTTATTTAGTAAAATTTGTAAACCATTTACAGAATATGAAAATAAAACTGTATCATCTGCAAACAGCAACATAAATATTTGCATTTCATCAATAGTTACTAAATCAGCATTACCAGCTTTTATGCATTCTTCCATGTCGTTAATGAATAATATAAAAAGTAACGGAGATAATGTTTCACCTTGCTTAACACCTATACAGCTATCAAAATACTCTGAAAGACTTCAGTTAGCTGTAACACATACTTTAACAGACTGATACATGACTTTTAAAATATTTATAAATTTTGATGACAATTGATAGTATCAATTTAACCCATATTCCATTTCTATATACAAGATCAAAAGCCTTTTTAAAATCCACAAAGGCACAGAAAATTTTTTTACGTTCGTGTTGAATAACTCTGTTTATCAGAGTTTGTAAAATAAAAATACAATCAACAGTACTGCGTTTTTGACGAAATCCATATTGGCAGTCAGTTAATACATGATTATTTTTTATAAAAGTACGTGCTCTACTATCTAAAAGTCGTGAAAATATTTTTAAAAAAATACTAGTTAGCACAATTCCTCTATAGTTATCACCATTTCTAAGATCTCCCTTTTTAGGGACAGGTACTAATATACCCTTTGACCGAGAATCGGGATAAATACAATTGCTATACATAAAATTAAACAGTTTACATAATATAGGTGCTTAAATATCCTTGGAATCTAAAAATATTTCTGGGATCAACATTATCTTCCCCAGCACTTTAACGTACAAATAGCTTTCATAACTTCATCAACTGTTAAATCACTATCAAGTTGTTCTACAATATTCAAATCAAAATTAATATTATTAACAACGTCCTCAACGTTTTGATCTATAAATACGTCGTCATTTGAAAACAGTGACTTAAAATGTTCATAAAATCATTTGCTGACAAGTTAGTATTGGTTTTACATTTTTTCTTGTATTTTCTAACTAAATCCCAAAATATTTTTGGATCACTTTTAGCCGCGGAATGTAGCTCCGCTTTTTGCTTACGACCATGTACAGCTTCCGATTTACGTTAAGCATTTCTATAGTAACGACGTTTATTTATAACCACACAATAATTCTCATGTGTCCTTAACTTTCGATACACCTTGTTAGCTTGATTTAAATCCCGCTTAGCGGTAGAACAATCATCCGTGAATCACGGGTTATCACGCTTTTTATTACAGGTCACTGCACTATTATACACATGTTTATTTACACCAAATACTTTATATGCAGCATTATACAGTAAATTTCCAAAATTACTGACACCTTCATTTATAGATACATCCGAAGATGTAAATTTGGGAAACAATCTCGTTGAGCTTATCGCAGTCGTTAAGCAATATTTCTGTATAAGTATCAACTTTGTTTACATCCCACAAAAGTTTATATACATTATAACTACAGTCTGCATCATATTTTGTTGAATAATCAACTTCAAAATTTACTTGTATTGGTACATGTGAAGAAAATGAATAACTATCATGAACAAAACAGTCAGCTATAATTGGAAATATATAATAAGAAGCAATCACATAATCTATAACACTTCTACCAGTGCTTGCCAGATAAGTAAATCTACCAATTGCAGCACCATCGCCCTTGCGTCCGTTTAATATTCAAATCAGAACTACGACAAATACCAAGAAGCTTTTGACCAGACGAGTTACAAACATTATCTTCACTCTTCCTATTAGATATACTAAACGGACAGTCTTCAGTATCAGTATCTATAGTATGTATCTATTTATCTGATATCGTTGACGATTCAATGTAGTCAGTTCTGTCTGCTGTTCTAGCATTCAAATCACCTATAATACAAACTTTGCCAACATCATTGTATTTTCTAATATATTGTTTTAGATGTTCAAAATAACCAGTTTCATGTAACCTGAGATAAATGGAATCATTTGGTGGTATATATGCAAGGCAGATACAAATATCATATTCTAGCTTAAAGACATTTTTCAACAATTTGATCCATATAAATCCATTATTATCTTTCTCAAGGACAAAAATGCCTTTCGAAATAGACTCTTCAACAAAAGGACAGATTCCACCATGTCCTCTTAAACTTCGCCTATTTACAGAAATACTCTCAAGCCTTGGTACACATATTCATGTGTAACCTTCTACGTGAATTCTTCATTTTTGCCTTGCCAATTCTCACTACAGAACATTACATCAAAATTAGCTACGAAATTCAAAAACTCATTATCCTTTAAACATTTCCTTACATGTATTTTAATTGCTGTATTCCTCATTCACCTCACGTTGTATATTTGTAGTACATGTTTACACTTGACCTTAGGTTACCTTACTTTTCTACATTCATAGTTTGTATTTGCATATGTGCACATGGACCTATGGTCCACTTCATATTACAAAAAATTATCATCAAACTACAAATATATCTAGTTTCTTCGTAAATGCAACTTGTAACATCAAACTTCATCTGTACTTTGAATGTGGTGACTGATTTCTCCCAATCCTCGTTTTCGTAACGAATGTACGAATTAAAAGAAGTGCTAATTTGTATTGCCTTCGAATCTTGCTTTTCGGTCCGACGGGATTTAAATATCGAAACGGTGTCCTTTATTTGTCACGTTGTGTCTTCTCTACAAGAAAACATGACAAAAGCAACAGAGTTTATGTTCAACTTGGCCCATTTCTACTTTTTTGTCCTGCTATGTGTAAGCGATTATGTCCGTAATATAAGTACGTGGAAGCTATGTTGTCTGTTTGTGCTGTCATTTTCTAAAAGACATCCCCAAAATCGTAAGTTTTGTACACAAACGTTTTACCGCATGAATTTCGTGTTGGTATGCAGTCGTCCAATGGCGGAAGTGTTTGAGAAAGCTATAGGAGCAAATACGGTAGTAGGACTATCAAAGAAATCGGCTAAACATTCCACATAAGTTTATATGGGTCTCGGGAGATGCAATATGAAAATATTTGCATACCTGACAAATTCCGTTCGAAGCAACGAAATTAAATGGTCATTTTTTCGTTGCAGTTTTAATGAAAGTCACGTGATTCCCCACCTGAATTTGCTTCCTTCTAAATCAAACATTTGGGAAACTAAATTAAAAGTAAAAACAAACTACGTTATTCTTAAAATTCTATGACGCATATTAATTTACAATATTGTTATATAAGTGACAGTGAATCGATAAAGAATACGTCGATACCAAAAGGAATACATTTTCATTTGATTGGGCTTTGGAACAGATCAATGACAAATGCAAACGGATGGAGATTGGAAACGTTATCTTCTATTCGAAAGCAACTTAATCACTCAAATGTATGTATAATAACAATTATTTTTCATTTCAAGTTTAACTTACTTTTTTGTTCTTGAAATGCAAATAAGTAACTAACGTTAAAATAACTATATGTCTGACAGATTCTGTACATAAATGTACGTTGTGGCAGAATATTGGGTGTACAACATATGCTTAAGACGATATACATGCTTTGTGCGACATATGTTTTTTTATGACTTAATTGTATGACTTGTGCGTGCCATGTGATAATAATAACTTATAATTACTATTGTAGTCTAACACTTGTGTAACCGTGATATCGAGAATGTCAGTTGTATTTTCTCGATGTATAGAAAAATGCTTTGTGTCCGCAGCTTATGCATTCTCTCATATGTCACAGAATATATATTTTAACTTACCAATGCATCAGTTAAGAATTCAAATTATTTCTAAACAATATTTTTCATCAGGATTTCACTCTCAGTATCTTTGGACATTACTTTTAAACGATATATAAAGAAAATACATGGTAGGACAAAAACAGTGTGACTTTAATAAATAAATACGACGTATTTTTGTGTGTCAGATATAATTTTTAATGATGAATATCTCAATACATGTATATCCTAAATGTATTACATAAGTTATACTACATTGTCAATATAAATTATTAAGCAGTGTATTACATTTGTAGTTTACATTCGTGATGCACTGTGATATCTTTGTAATCTAAGTGCATGATTAATTTCAAGACTTGTCAAACTACATGCGTTAATTATATTGGAAAAGTGCACATCCCATTAAACAACAAGAAAAGCAGTATGATGTCCATTATGCCACGACAGCGACATCACAGTCTTACATACTTTCTTCCTACAAGACAGACCAAACCACCTCATATCATTGGTCAAATTCACAACCTATCTTCAACCTTCTGAAATGCTCTTAACCAATGCTTATGTACGAGCAACATTTCAAAATGCAATGTCTGGCGTAACAAATGGCATTATTGACTGTCAGACAACATTTGGACAGGCCTCCTGTATGAGGAATACTACAACCGCAAAATGCTCTATTGTACATGTACTACCAACCAAACTCTTTAATCAGCGAAATAATGGCCAGATTTATATTTATACAATTTTAGAAAAACAGTGTTGCTTGGTTTAAGAAGTGCCCGCATTTTTCTTTCAAACACGTCACTCCCCTTGCAAACTTCAAACAAGCAAATAAGTAAATCTATGACAAATCGTACTATAGAAATTACCAGTAAATGAATATACAAAATTTAATAGCATTATACGTGTAGGTCATGCACAACTCCACGGTAGCTCCCCGAAAAGCCAAGTTCAATATTATTGCAGAGGTAAACATAGCAATATTTCATGTCCACAGTAAGTTTCTTACCTGTCATACACTGATTTGCGCGGCTCCATCATATGTAACTGCCACACATCTGGGTCAATTTTTAACTAACTTCAAACATGTGTTCTTTAATTGTAAAAATGGCAACCTGCTGGGTCAATGTTATACTTCTTACTCAACCTGCGTTATAACGGAATCTCTTTTTCCTATAAACATGCCCCCATTTAATAATAACAACACGCCAAATGGATATTATTATACAGTATTGCTGTCATACCCAAAATGTGTAGTGTACACAGTGCATTATAAAGTGTTCCCATCCAGTAGTTGACATTATATTGTATGGCAATACGTATTGCAATACTTATTATAATATTCGTGAATTCAGGATCTTGAAAATGTACTAAATACTGTGTGTATGTGAGGCAAATTTCACAGAGCGGTTCAAATTTTGGCATTGCAGATAATGGTATTACTGCAAGGCAAGTGTAGATATATGAGTCGAAACAATTGCGCTGAACATGAAGCAACGCACATATTACGGATATTTCCACACTTACAGTACATTCTATCGTGTTTAGATTCGTCTGTGAGTTACGTCATGAAGGATATCAATCATTGTAAATTCTGCAATAAAGAACATTATAATGCGCGAACCGGTAGGAGCAGTGTAAGATGTAAAATGACGTCGTTTGGTGACGTATTGCGTTATGTAAATGTCCACATACAAATAACTCATTGCGACTTTCTATCTTTTTTGTGTTACTTGATCATGTTTCTGTCTTATACGTTGTTCATTGTTTAATGAACCAGTGTCTGCTGTTCAGCTTTGTGCTACGAACGAACGCAAAGAACAGAAATATTGTATAAAACGTATACGACCGTGCACATAATATGTTTAAAGGATTGACAGTGTGTGTACTGCTAAAATATATCTAAATGTATCAATATCTGTTTCAGAGAATAATAGACATTCTCAAGATTGATGTGGAGGGCGCAGAATGGATAGCCCTACCTGAAATATTCCAGTCAGGAGTTTTAGAATACGTTAAACAAATATGTATAGAATTACATGTAGGAATTGGGAGGACATTTCATTCAAATTGGACTGATGTAGTGAAACAGCAACTATTAGTGTTAAGGAAGTTGTATGAGCAAGGTTTATATATATTTATGCGAGAACATAATTTAAAGTCGTTGAAAAAGATTAAGCATGTGGATCATCCTGTGACAACGGTAAATGAAATCTCACTCGTAAATATTAAATTTAAAGAAACACTACGCCCACATCTGTTATAATTTATGGTTTACATATACTAGCTTTGTCAAGTGAAGACGTGCATTTCGGAAAAGTTTAATTCAACTTTGATTGATGATAGACCTAACAGGTTTACGGAATTTATATGAACAAGTATTTTATATTCTTATGCAAGAACATAATCCATTCTCATAAAATAATTTCTACGAACGTTTCCTTTTATAACAACGCTAAATAGTATTTCAATCATTAATACAAAGCTTCGAGTCACACGGCCCTGAACAATAATGTAACTGACGAATATTTATTTTGATAGATATTTGACATTTTATTTTTTCACAGATGATATATCAATACAAGTAATCGATTGTTTGCGTAATGCATATCATTTCCTCTTAATTCTTTATGTACTAGTTTCCTCCCAAAGCTATGTTGTATACAGCTGATCCTTGCATGTGGTGTAGAAAATAAAATAAAATGTTTAAGAAACATATTCAGTTTTTGCTTTATTTATACGTTGCTGTACAAAATCATATTTTGGCGCGTACACGAATAAATTAGATTTCGTGAAAGGTAACAATTTCGTTAACTGGGTGGAATAAAGAGGCAGGTAGCGCGATATTCTAACGTTCTCGCGTTTTCATCTATCTTAGATTTTGTGTACGATACGTGGTATACCTTGTTCTTTGACTTGATATGATGATAGTTGATAATGATAAAGACGCTGTGTGGTATAACTTGTTTCTTTAACTTTATATGATGATAGTTGATAATGATAAAGACGCTGTGTGGTATAACTTGTTTGTTTAACTTTATATGATGATAGTTGATAATGATAAAGACGCTGTGTGGTATACCTTGTTCTTTAACTTGATATGATGATAGTTGATAATGAAAAAGACGCTGTGTGGTATAACTGGTTTGTTTGACTTAAACATGATGATGTTTGATATGATAAAGACGCTGTGTGATATACATTGTTCTTTTTAACTTGACATGATGAAAATTGGTGTAATAAAGACACTTTGTTTGACTTGACATGATTATATTTGATGTGATAAAGACGCTTAGTGCTGTACACTGTTAATGCAAAATGCTTGATTGAGAAGTACTGTTTTGGTATATAGAAATTTGGAAATAACTACTTCGTACATTATATTTGTAACAATTTATATTCTCTTAAACTGCCATATTTGTGAAAAATAAAACAATATTCATTTTCAGATTTTTGTATTGTGGAACACATACATGAGTTCAGTATCTACATACAGACATTTATGTCAACACATTTTGCAGGCAAAGGGCATTTTAATTTTAAATGTATTGTGGAGGGGAAATTCTGTCGACCGGAAGGTGGACAGGCGAAACAAAACCATTCTGTCTACATTTTGGCAAAACCGGTCGATTGCTCCTATTGCGATGCTGACGAATCCACATGGGGATGGACACCTGCGACCGAAGTCTAAATCTAAGTTTATTATGATAGGTAGCATACGGCTTTCCAGTGCAGGTAATACTAGCCTTGCTCTATCTTGCCTGGCTTACCCTGTATTGCACTGTTATTGCCTTGTCTTTTGGAGTCCAATTGTACTTTTTATTCGCTTTTTTAGAGTTACCCATTTGCGAATGGGATCTGCAGTAAGACATTCGATAGATTGTTGTTTTGCAGTTGCAGTTGTATGATACTCATTGCGGAATGGTTGTTGTCAGTTTTATGTGCACTGCTATTGTCTTGTCTTATACATACCCGGGTTGCAGTTTTCAGCCACTGCTTGGGGATACCCCAGTGGAGCATGGGATTCCAATTTAACGTTCTATAGACCGATGTTGTAAAACTTAAATAGGAACTCACTAGCACCTGTTTACACTGACGCCGGGCAAACAAATTCCTATTATTGTTACTTAAAAATTAAACAGAAATGTCTTCATCAGCTTGTCGATTTGGAAACCAGTAAGTGAAAACTGAAGAGTCGTGAAGAAATAAAAATATTTCACATTCGTTGTACTTTTGCCTTAAATTGTATAGGTATTTTTCCCTTGTATGCCTTTGTCTAAGCAGGCACCAGCTTCAGGATGTTTTCGTTGATGGTTGGATATGTTGTGCATTAGATTGATTCTAAGGCTATTTTAAAATGATCTACTAATTTTTAATAAAACGTTAAAAAAATTTACTTTACGTTGTTTTGCAATTAGATAAAAAAAATGATAAACAAAACCTGTACCCTAGCCTCAGTTAGGTCTATTACCAGCTCTTCTCTGAAATGAAGCAACAAAAATAGGTCGTGAGAACAGGAAGCAAACTGCTTAAATTTTCTCCTGTTCGTACCGCAGCGTCCATTTTAAACATAGACTGTTTTGTCAGCTGTGAAAATATGAGCTTACAATTTCCCATCCTGAACTATTACTACATGTCTTCTAGCTCATATGAAGGAAGATAACTATTCAAATTTTATAGTTGTGTCCCTTTATGATATTATTGAATTGTGAATTGATCTAAAAGAAAATGTAAATGTAATACCATGTGTCTTATTCTTTGTACTGATTTCTCCTAAACAAATTATCAGTTATAACGTATATGCATGAGTTTAAGCTTTATCGTAAACAGTGTACACCTAGTACATCTCTTACACAAGAGACGTCGTACATTCCATACAGTCATTTTTCAATCAGAATAGTCCTTTTCTGCTTCATTGAATGACATCTTTAATTATTGGGTTCCTGCTTAAATGGATTGACTGTAAACATTGATTTGGGCGTGAATGGCATCTTCTTAAAGCTACCAACACAAAACTGAACAGTAACTGCCACATGTGTGAAAGGCGCGTTCTATGTGAACCATCTGGATAGATTGTTTTTTGGCAAGATCTTTCAAGTTATTCCATTTGGTAACTTGTAAAGGTTGTCCTGTAACGTCGTTGTTTCCTCTTACCAAAGTCAAAAATACCCTAGGACTTTAATAGTGGTATATAAGTCAAGGTAAAAATCTAGTTAACAATTTTCATACTAAATTCTATAATAATGATACACTTGCGTTAAATTACGTCTAAACAATGTTGGCGTGTATATAATTAAATTGTTCGGTAAAGACAGTCGGGAAATCTGAGTCAAATAATTGTGTCTGTGCTTCTTCTTAGAAGGCATTTAGGCAGAAGTTTACATTCCATGCCCGTAGTTTCGCCATCCGCTAGCTCGCCTACCAAACTACCAAACACCAGTCACCGTTCACACCCACGCCGAAAACAAAAAAAAGAAGATAAAACATACGAGTGAATATGAAAAAGTGAAGCAGTAAACAGGAACGGCGTATCTCAGTATTTTAAACATCATATATCTTTTTCAGATATATATTTTGAGGTGGGAGAAATATATCTGTACGGTAGAGAGATATCTCTGTTACATTGAGAGATATAGCTTAAGTATTGGGACATATCTTTCTAAACATAAGAGATATCTCTATTAAAAGAAAGTGTTCTCCTAATTCACATAGACCGAGGAAGAAACAAGTGATAAAATGTCCATTTGCATTATTTTCACAAAACAATAAAAGAAAATTGAATCACGATTTAGAAAAATCGGTTATTGGATGAATTATTAATATGCTCCCCCATGAAGAATAGAAACAATTCCTCTCTAGCCTTAATATTGAAGCAGGTTTTGACTTTTAGCTTGAAATAGCAAACTCTACAGAACTAATGAACTTATTGGGAAATTTCAAAATGATAAACGAACGGAAGTAAATGATTTATACGTATTTTTACTGCTTGTATATGATACTAAAGGAATATGAAAATTGATTCTGTAGATTTTATTAACAATAGATGAATATGCCAACGAGCTGAGATGTGTGTGCTTTTGTATGATATTGAGATATAAATGACCAAATTCAGTCGGAAACAAACATCAAATATATCGTACCTTGGTGATATTAATTCTGGAATTAAGGGTCTGAATAAATTCATTATTTACAAATGGAGTCACTGGATTTATTGCTTCCGCCCCATCAACACCCAGACGATTGATTTACCAGTATCACACACAATTGGCCCGACTTTTCTATGACATTTTAATTTTGATAAAATTACATAAAATATTATGTACTTTTCTTGCCTTGTTCGCACTCACAGAAGTTCATAAGCTTCAGTTTTAATGTTTAATTTCTATAGAATCAAATACAGACAGGAAAATAATGAAGTTTATTTTTAAATCAAATTAATAAATCGACGTCAGCTAAAACTATAGTAAAGAAGTCTCCGGAAGTAAGTCGGTAATTCCCTTCGCGTTGAAAAGTTATGATACATGTATCAAAAAAATATTATTTACGTTTTGTCAATTTTAGACTTTTAAAATTTTCATTGGGTTTTAATCAAGAATCGATGTATAAAACGTTTTTTTATAGGGACCGAAGAATTAAGCAGTTAGAAATACCCATTACGAGCAGGTCTACATGCTATCAAAACCAAACGCCCCGACATAAATATTACAGACGAAAACCTATAGCGATATTGTCGTTTCCTTTACTTTGGTAATAAAACCTTATCAATGTCCAGTGTTGTAAAAAAGCAGTTTTTTATAGTCAGTCAGTGTCAGTCCGTCCGTCAGTCCATGCGGGTAAACATAAGGGTAATAGGTATTGTTATTTATCTTTTGTATGAAATAACCTTGAACTAAGACAGTAAATGTTGAGACTCCGTCCCCTACACCATCCCAAGACACACACACACACACTTCTTGGTTCGCTGGTGATTATGTATGAACAAAAGTATGCGTTTTTATTTTCTCTGGCCCTTAGGCAAACGCTGATTGCTAATATACAGTCAGAAGATGACTAAATTTGCTTTGTGCGATACCTACTGTAAGTCGATGAATTTCTGACACGGAGATTTCAAATGAAAATCGAGAATGTCCATGACGTATTTTAGTTTTAACGTTATTTTATTAACTCTGTCGTTACAATATTTCATTCAATTAAAAAATAAGAGTTGAATGTGTTTATATTACGTAATTTGTTTCGGATATTTTCGTTCGTTTCTAAAACATAATGTAGTGATATGCAAAAGCTACTTATCACTTCTGTGAATTATCATTAAATTCTGACCAGGGGTTTTGCAGATTAATTGCGCACAATAACTTACTACCTCGAGCCCATGTGACCTTGACCTATGACCTAGTAACAATGCACTCTTGTGAAATATCATTAAATTCAGACCAGAGGTTTTGGAGATTTAGCGTACACAATATTATTCTATCTCGAGCCCCTGTAACCTTGACCTTTGACCTAGTGACCCGAAACATTGACCATATGCTCTAACGATATGCCAAGGTTCAAGTTGCTACTTTGGACACCTTTTGAGGATCGAAGGATCCATGTTGTATGTGTTTGTTACTAATATTGTTGCCATAGCAATCACATATTTTGTCTGACTAAAAAAAAAAAAAAAAAAAAAAAAAAAAAAAAAGAAAAGGGGGGGGAAAGAGAAAAAAGGAAAAAAAAGAAAAAAAAAGAAAAAAAAAAAGAAAAAAAAAAAAGAAAAGAGGAAAAAGAAAAAGAGGGAAAAAAAAAAAAAAGAAAAAAAAAAAAAAAAAAAAAAAAAAAAAAAAAAAAAAAAAAAAAAAAAAAAAAAAAAAAAAAAAAAAAAAAAAAAAAAAAAAAAAAAAAAAAAAAAAAAAAAAAAAAAAAAAAAAAAAAAAAAAAAAAAAAAAAAAAAAAAAAAAAAAAAAAAAAAAAAAAAAAAAAAAAGGGGAGGAGGGGGGGGGGGGGGGGGGGGGGAAAAAAAAAAAAAAAAAAAAAAAAAAAAAAAAAAAAAAAAAAAAAAAAGAAAAAAAGGAGAAAAAAAAAAAAAAAAAAAAAAAAAAAAGAGAAAAAAAAAAAAAAAAAAAAAAAGGAAAAAAAGAAGGGGGGGGGAAAAAAAAAAAAAAAAGGGAGGAAAGGGGGGGGGGGGGGGAGAGGGAGGGGGGGGGGGGGGGGGGGGGGGGGGAAAAAAAAAAAAAAAAAAAAAAAAAAAAAAAAAAAAAAAAAAAAAAAAAAAAAAAAAAAGGGGGAAAAAAAAAAATTTTTTTTTTTTTTTTAATTTTTTTTTTTTAGGAAAATTAAAAATTATTTTATTTTTAATTTAAACTCACTGCTCTACTGTAAGTGATTCCTCTCTTCTCTGTCCCGCTATTTTTGGTGAGGAAAATAGTTGTACCTTAAATTTGGCTGTGATTTCAAATACAAACAAATATCCCTGCGGAAACTGAGGACTGCATTGGCGACAAAGATACCAGCATAAACTGTTAAGTGTGGCCTGTGGTTTCATTAGATGTATGTGGACTGTATGCTTGAACCCAACTTACCTGATAAAGATTTACCGCGATTTTTGTGCAAGGTGTTCCAAGAACTATTATAATATTATTTGCAAGTCCTTACAGCTTAGATCAATCGCTCTCGTGACTCATTTCAGATAGAACCAACCTCGAAGAGTGAGAGAGAGGCAATGTGGAATTATTTGTGTCTCGCCTAATGACACTTCCGACATGGCTGTGGTAGTGATCGAACCAGGGACCTAAGAACTTTGACACTATAATGTCATACAATGTTGTCTGTAACATAATTAATAGCAACGCTCAATAGGATTGATGAGCTTAAATATATAGTCTCTAAACCCAGTTCTTTTGTAAAATGGGACTATAAAGCCAGTTATACTTATTTTAAACCACGTCATTCTACAATGTATAGGGCATTTTGAACATAATCGTTGTCTCAGATGATCAATGATACATATAACATGTTTCTATTTAGTAATTTTAGTTTTTGATTAAAATTGATCTACTTTACACATGTGAAGGAGCATGGCCTTTATGACTTTGGCAAGTCAATTTGACTCTAGTGGAAAAAATGACAAATTGGAAACAAATATGTATTATACAGAAAAATAAATGGCTGAGCAGGGCCTTTGAGTGATAATCGCCCCGGTATGTAATAATTGCCCTCGGGCTAAAGCCCTGTGGCATTTATTCCATTACCGGGGCGATTATCACTCAAAAGCCCTGCTCCGCCGTAGATTATTCTATAAATAACGCATTCATCAGCAAAAATGCAACGTCTTTCTAGGAGGTTTGTTCCTGGTTGCTCAAATCGGCGTGTTGTTTACGGAAGAAGAGAAAGGGCTGATATTGCGGTTTTATAAACTCATGCAAATTAATTAGATACATTTTTGTTGTTATATAACGACACTGAATTTAATCATTTGCCGTGACACAGAAACTTTAAGGTTAACTAGGTTACTAATCTGTTAACCAACAGAGAGGATGCAAAAAGCGTCTTCTTCATCATACGAGCATTTTCATATGATAGTAAAAATAAATAGTTTTACAACAACTCACAGGCTTGAATAAATAATACAAAAGCTAAACGCGGGTGAAAAAGCGGAAGTTGTTCCCCAAATAATAGAATGAAAGTTTCTGGTTGTCTGACCTATCCCTCCCCGACCCCTACGCCAATGCATACAAGTCATGTAGCCTACGTACAGGTAAGAATTTGTTTACGTATTAGCCGGTGGCGCGTGCATCCAAACCACGGCGTGAAACCAATTATAGAAGGAATGGCGACATTTACACGTAATCACTCTCTCCCCGACATCACGCAACAAACTGAATTAATTTTTAAGATACCATAACTCAATGAGAATTTCTGCTTATTAATCTCTTAAGGGAATCGGGTGGAGAAGATGGGATATTAGCATTACCAACCTGGAATTCAAAACATAGCTTTGGCTTACAGTCTACTTTGTTTTCTAAACTATTCAATGCGGGGAGTTAATGCAAGTTATAATTATTTCAGATTTGCTATCTTTTGCTTAAATATTTGTTTCAGTTTCAATGTAAAATAAGATTAATCAACACCAAATACATTCAAAAACAGCACCACGCATAGATGAAAAAATATATCAGAAGTGGACGATATTTCAACATGTTGCATTTATTTCGTTTCTGTATTCGTCACTTTTGACGGACTTAATTAGACAGTGTACAGAAAACTGCCTCATTCCATTCGTCCTGGGAGAAGCCTAAAGAAGTGCTGAATGATGTTTGCTAAAACCATGATGCAAGTGATGAAGGGCGTTAATTCACCGTGCATAGTTGTTAGCGGATGCATAGGGTACTGACGGAACTCTCAGCGCTAATAACAATTTGATTAGATTTCTACTATTCATAAGAACAATTTGACTGCGGATGATTTAAGCAGTTGCTGTTTTTGTATGGCATGAGTTTTGGTTTAGTAGTTATATCGACCGTATATAACTTCTACCAAACATGTTGTGAGTTGCGATCCCCTCTCGCGCCCCTAGTTTCGGACTTGAGACTCCTGAAACTCCGAGGTGTTGTTTTACAAAAACATTCTTTTGAACTCTTTAATGTATTTATAAATCAGAATCTATCATTACTTGAACAAGATCGTATAAAAGATTTTTGCTAACCCTTATTGGGACCAAGTCTCAACGCACTTCTTTACGCGTATGTTCTGCGGGCTTCGAAGGGGCCCCGATTTTGTTTAACAAATTTGTTATTTGCTAAACCTGTTTTAAGCACGAATGAAATAGTTTGTGTACATACCCTGGACAGACATGTAAATTCAAATACTAAATACTATGATTTTTAAGGTTTGTTTATACATATATAAATATAATTCAAAGCTTAGGTATAAGCCAGTGAATACAAGAAGTATAACTTTAGATAAAAAGAATAATGATAAATGTAAGAGTTGATTCCCTCTAGTATATAACGAATTCGAGCTATCGACAAAAAGTGTATAATAACGGTTTACGCGTGCTTTATGAGTATATGGTCAAATCAATACGACAGATTTTATTGACGCCGCGATGAATCGCGGCGTCAGTATTGAATAGGTTTCAATTTTGGACCATGGGGTTGCATAATCGAATAGGGAGCAGCCAACATTATTATTGTAAATCTAAACTATGTTCTATGTATGAAAAATGACTTTTATGAATCATTAAATTGTATTAAGTCATTAAAAAACAATACAATACAAAATACACATGTCTCCTTCCCTTATTTCAAAACTTTGGACACATTTAATGAGTATTTAATAACTTTTCCACAAATTCGTAGACCACGGGTTTTTTATAGCTTTGTTTACGGACCTTACGACCCGATTCATCAAAGCTCAGAAAAAAAGATTCGGAAGATGTTTTGCTATCTTAAAACACTCAGATAATAGAATACATGGCGCCAACGTGAAAAATCAATGAAAACCCATTTTAATTACTACATATTAGACTTTAATATTGAAACTGTAAAGAAAAACCGTTCACCCAACTATGCAATACGTAGGGCCCAACGGAATTCCATTCCATCATTTGTAAACAAAAACAATAATCAGCCAATGGAAGTTCTGTAAAATGTATACGCCACAGCATAATTAATCATGTGGATTTCGTCTCTTTCCGCCATATTGCTGGAGTGTATAATGCTTCGGGAATAGAAAGAAAGAAAAATCCGCATTACCAGCTACAGGGAGGGAGGGGCAGGTATATCTGTTTTACAGATAGTTCTTTTTCACAATATTTAGACCCGGTGTAAATTATATTTGCACAGGTTTTTGCCTCTGCTTCCTATTAACCGACCTGTGATTCAGTGAAATTGTGGGAGGAGCCATGGTTATAAATAGTTTTGTGTATCAGTTCCTTGGTATCTAAAAATAGCCAGTGTAAAATTAGCATCCGAAAATAATTAATGTTGTGAGAAAAGAGGTATTTAATTATCACAATAGACAAACAATATGGAAGTTACATAAGGGTTTAGTATTATGCTAATTACTAATAAAAACTTTATTTTTATAAATCAGTTTCATAAACAAAAAGGATATACAGCTAAATACACAGAGGCACGGACCGGTATTACTGATTACCGAAAACAACTTTTTACCGGAAACAACCAAAAACAAGTGAGATTACCGGAAACAAGTCTTAATTCAATAGTTTTTTTATGTTAAATACACTTTTTATTATTCTAAATGATAAAAATTAATGTATTTGTTGAATATGTGTAATTTTAGAATGATAGGTTAGGTTTTAAGCAAATTAGTTCGATGTAACTTAGTGTGTACTTTATGTTGTAACGATTACCTCCCTTAGACGGTATTAAAACCCAAAATCATTGCAATCACGGACCTATATACACATGTGTATAGGTCCGTTCTCTATTAGAAAAAAAGTATTACTTTTCTTTTTTTGTATTTAAATAGTTCGATAAATTTTAGCGATATTTTTTGTTCAAGTTCTTTGACAGTTTAACAACTTATCTGCATTTCCAGTTACGAAAATTCCCATGAGTGAATGAAAATAAAAAACAGAAACTAGAAAATCATTTAAAATCTTTTTATTTGCATATATCATTACAAGGATGAATAAAACAAATAACATAATTAACATAATGTGTATATAGGTCCGTGACAGAGGTAATGATCATTTTATGTAGTAAAAAAGGGTTCGCTGATGTTAACCACGCACATTTTATAATAGAAACCTGCCCCAGTGCCCATCTCCCAGCCATGCTTCAAAACATGCGCGGCGTCTTTGATGCCTTGCATCAAAATTCGTCTTGTTAGTGATTTGTAAGCACATTTAATTTACAATCTATATGAAAGTAACAGGAAGTTGTCAATCGGAACATCACTCGGCTTTTTCCGTAGATATATTTCTACGGAAAAAGCCGAGTGATGTTCCGATTGAGGAAGTTGTCTACTAATAATTATAATCTGTTCTCTCCTGTAATAGAAGTAGTTTTTCGTGCATTCTTGTATAATTTTAAAAACAGGAATATATCTACTGATAATGTACTAGCATCTAATTGTTTTCATTATACATTTTCATGCATTGTTGTACAACTTCATGAGGACGTTCACAACATGCCTTCTCGCTACGTTATGTGTCGGCCGTTCATTCAGTGACCATCTGTAATATTCAAGCGCATCCACTAGCCTGCCCTCAAGTTCCATACATTGTCCAAGCAGGTTCATTGCGGTTTCTCTATGATATAACCTCGGTTCGTCATTTATGGATGTAATAAGTCCGTCTAAAGCAATCTGTTGCTGTCGTTGTCTACCAAGTCGACCATACGTCAGGTACTGAAGATAGTACATATAGGGCAGAGAATCAACGACCGCACAGTCCTTCCACTTGTCCACGTCCTCGTCCCTCATGGCTATTTCTTCTTCTGTACATCTGAACATTTCATATTGGAGAGCGGGAGGAACACTGTGTATCTCACCACGTGTAAACACAACTCCGAAAGCAAAACAAGATCTTAGATCACTCACATTTACATTGTGTATAATATCCACGGAGAGTCTGCAAACAGAATCTTTAAATCCGGTACTTGTACAGCCACACATAGGCTCAATTTCTCCTGGATTGTACCTTTCTTTAACATCACGAAGAATCATCTCCGTTCTTTCCATATCACCTGAACAATATAATGCTGACGCGAGTTTAAGTCTCCCAGAGGAAACATCAGAGTCTATGCCCATAGCAAAGAAAGACAGCGCTTGATTAGACAATTCCTGTCCATGTTGTATACTACATGAAGCAAGAAATGACGCAATTGTGGTGCATAATGAAGGTGTCATGAATTCAGCGGCTCTGCGTTCTTTTGACGTACCATTTCTGCATAAGTTCAACATACTCATCATTTTAGTTATAATCTGTACATCATTAATGCAGGTTGTTGCTATATTTGAAACATGAATCAACAACTGCTGGAACAAACCCCTGCACGAATTATAACATATTTTATATAGCATTTGTTCTTTTTGCAAGAAGTTGATACCCCCATAAACTAAGGGACACAGCTTTTCATTGAGACGATCTGCTATATCATCTATTTTCAGTTCCAATATAAAGGCTCCATTGCAACAGAGAATGTGATTTAAAGCAAGTATCAGTTCCTTCCTTATTCTACCATCTATTCGCCCTTCCAGAAGGTTATTTCCCGGAATAAAATAGTGTGGACATCTGTTAGTGATAATACATTGATGTAATAATCGTAAACATATTGTGACACACAGCAGTAAATTGTCTTCAGTCCATAAATCAGAAGCCGTGCTTTCTATACAATTCATTAAAACTGTTTTACACTGAAAACTTGATATTGTGTTTGGGAATTTGGGTGAAATGAAAGATTTGATAATTATTTTCAAAGTTGTATAGCATCTTAATTGTGTGATATTCATATTGAACATCATAAATCTTTCAGCCATTGAGGTAGATATTCTCCATTCAAGATATTCAGTATTACTGTTGGTATGACCGGTAGCCACAATAAAACAACCATCATACAGTGCATTTTGTCGCACATGTCTATCGTGATCATGCCTTATGTAACGTGTCACTATCCCCGGTATTGCCTGTCCGGGTCGGGTTCTGATTGGAAAGGCTCGTACATGGTCCCAATTATTCTCCTCGTTTGTTTGAGCTGGACCATTGCTCACGTCAGTATCAGGAAAATATCTAAGAAAGCAGTTGTTTTTCATCAGCACTCTTCTTTGCTCATCATATTCATAATACTTATCAAGTATATCTTCCACAGCTACAGGAATATCATGTCTCAACAACTGAAGTCTACAGTAACCTGGTGACGTGGTATCATCTTGAATCATTAAAACGTTCAGTTTACCCTGCGCCCATTCATCCCAGCTTTTTATGACATTTACATCATTGAAACATATTAGCACATCAATATCTGAGTTCAGTCCTAGAGTAGTAGTACCCTCACTCTGACTACCGAAATGATAAGT
Source organism: Saxidomus purpurata (assembly GCA_022818135.1). Lineage (NCBI taxonomy): Eukaryota > Metazoa > Mollusca > Bivalvia > Venerida > Veneridae > Saxidomus > Saxidomus purpurata. The sequence goes on from JAFMSR010000015.1 coordinate 43,091,709, forward strand.
TGTGAAATCTTCTCCAACACTTTTATTCCTCAGTGTCATCATACTCTCCTCTAGCAGCATTGTACGTCTCCTTACATTGACAGTCCTCTCATTCAGTCCTATATCTCCCATCACCTCAGAGAGTCGCCGGGATACATGCGGGTAATAATCCGGTACTCTGAACATTCTTCGTCGGTATCTAAAATAGATATAATACTTTAAGAGTACTACATATGAAATTACAATTTTTGAATAAGCACTTTCTGCATAAAATATAGACATTTCAACTGAACTGAATCTTTACTTAGATAGACACTCCCTAAAACTGGTGAAAATTAAATTACTTCAAAAGCATAAATGATAGAATGTTTGTGAGTATTACATAACTTAAATATTTCAGATATAAATTCCAGTCATTACCGATAAAATCGCCGTTTAAAGATAGGTTGCAATACCGTAAGGCATTAAATAATCATACAGTATAGTTTAAACTTATTTTTCAGCTCGATTGTAAAGAAAGCTTGTAGCTTATCGAATCACTCTTCGAGTCCGCTTCCTGGTTAAACCAGTACTGGTGTCATATGAGGAAGCTCGAACCAGCAACCTCCGGGATGAGCGGCAGACGCATTAACCTCTACACAATACTGTTGTATAACTAATTGGTGTATGTCTATATATTACAGACGCCACAGTGTTGATTAATTGTCGGAAAATGAGGCATTTTGTTTGTTCTTAAATTGTTCTCTTAAAAATTGTTTTAATTTATCATTTTACGTTCATTGCGCCCATTATTTATGTTTGGAGAATATAATCTGCTAGATATAGACAGTGTCTCTCTAAGGAAAGGAAATGATTTCTTAGTTCACGTATAAAAAACGTCAAGTTTAATGTTTCATTAAAACAACTTTAAATCAAATTTTCGGCAATAATGCCTTTTTCAAGAAATTTGTCTACACTTTTTAAATTCACATGTTGATCATATTCATGAAAAAGGCATTATTGCCGAAAATTTGAATTAAAGAGTTGTTTTAAATAGAAAAACAGTTATAATTATTATTCCCTGAGGAATATTGAAAGTATTTATTGTCAAGTTTAATGCCTAGTTGTTACAATTCTGTGTCGTGGTACATGTATGAAATATAAAGACATGGGCGTCACATGTTTACCACATGTATGTGGCTGATGATAGGTTCAAGTAGTAAATATTTGATAAACAATATTAGTATTCTATTATATGCAAGTGTATGGAAATGTGGAAACTATTAACATTCCTGCAAATATAGCTTGAATTAAGCTCCAGATCATTTGTTAAAACATTATATTATTATGCTTTTCTTAAATTAGCAAACTTGTCTTAAAGCTGCTCGCTCTCAGTTACCTTTGAAAAAAATAGTTTTCAAAACAATTGACATTCTTATTCATAAATATAAAACTAAAGGCTATTATAAAATTAATTAAGCAAAAATCTAGGTAGGAATTTGCAGAAATCGATTGAAAAGGTCGGTAACACGGCACCGCTACACTCTATGTTTATATTGAAATTTCAAAAGCGTTTGCAACGCTTTTGAATTTGGTAGCGTATTTTTCGAAATTTAGAGATATACGTGACATGAATTTATACTGGAGCCTTTTTATATCACCATATGTTCTAAAATACGTTATTTACATACAGTTTGAAGAACTGTATTTTTTTACCAAAATCTGAGAGCGAGCAGCTTTAATAACAACAAGTTGATGAGCATTACGGAGTCCACCTCCGGTTCGGAGCAATTCATTCAATATACATTCATGGTATAGTAAAGGAAATACAATGAAAATCCCGAGGAGAACGTGCATGTCACAGATACACCTATATAAAACCAAGGTATAACACCTGCATTTGACCTTGACCTTTGGAGTCAGTTGTTAGTTGTTGCTTACGACACATCCTTATGGTACTGTAACGAGCCGAGGGCCTAAAAACAAAAATAATATCAAACAGGGAATGCCACGTACCAAAAACTAAGACGCAGCAGATCCATTCAGTGAAAAGTATACTCCGCCCTGAATGGGTCTCTGTGCCTTATATATACTACCCCAATCCCCATCACATGTACATGGGTTTTAAATTTGCATATTATCATCATATGCGACCGAACGTTTTCACTACGTTCACCGATCGTTACACTACTTCCCCCTCCGAGAAGACTCGTCCCGAGTCTTGGCCTGGGAACTTCGTGGGTAAGGCAACTCCTGTCTGGCAGTTGTCTTCATCCCACCGCTGCCACCATTTGTAACGAGCCGAGGGCCTAAGACGCAGCAGATCCATTCAGTGAAAAGTATACTCCACCCTGAATGGGTCTCTGTGCCTTATATATACTACCCCAATCCCCATCACATGTACATGGGTTTTAAATTTGCATATTATCATCATATGCGACCGAACGTTTTTACTACGTTCACCGATCGTTACAGTACGAGCAATAACCAGGGGCTAAAATCTACAGAAAGGACGTAGGTGACTGGGTGGTGTGTATGACACACCCTCATCACACGCGTAACAATACTGTGAAGTTATAGTGAAATTGGTCCATGCGTTAAAACGATACAGAGCATAGAAGAAAACATTGCTGTATAACTCTAACTTACAGAGTTTTAGCCATTAAGTATGACCTTGACCTGGGAAGTTGGTGACAGGATTTGTGCCTGACACACCCTCACACATGAGTTACCTTATTATATCACAATCGGTATATGCATGTGGAAGAAACCGACCGGAAATAATTTAACAGTAAGAAACTTATATAGCGTTTGGGAATTTACAACTATAGTTAACCACGTAGCTTTCTTACTTCAAGCAAAGTCGCGAACAGTAAAAAGAGAATTAAGTGGTTATCTAGTTATCTAGTCAACACATGCGGCTCCATTTCATGCAATATTGTTTTCCTTCAGTTAGGCCATTTTTACATGTGTGTTGATATTACTTTTTATCTAAAAGATTTCAAACTTGTACCAGAAATACACTAGGTCGTTATAATGTAAAAATAATGCTACATGGAAATGAGAACAGCTTCCCCCCTCCTCCCCCCCCCCCCTCCTCTCTCTCTCTCTCTCTGTCTCTGTCTCTGTCTCTGTCTCTGTCTCTCTCTATCTCTCTCTCTATCTATCCCTCTCTGATGCAGGGCTCACAGATACGTTTCTGGCCAGGCCTGATTTCTAAAGGGTATGCACACAGTGCCCAATTACTTTTATCTGTGGAAGTTGAGTTGGCTAATAATTGCTTGATCTTGCAATGAAACCGAAAGGCACAGAGCGTATTAAACGCTTGTTAGTTGGTGTAAGAATTGTCCGAACTTTTATCTTCATTTAAATACTTTCAGTGGCCTGACATCGGCTTTCAGCAAAAGTACATGCACTGTCCTTATTTTTGTTGCATATATACTTTTCTTGTATACCTGGGTGAAATAAAAGTTTTGTTCTATTCTGCACAAGACATTAAGATAAACAGTAATTGTGACTTGTAAAAGAATTATTCATATGTAAACACCCAAACTGAGCGATATGAAATAATTTTCTTGTGTGAGAATATAACCTATTCTATTCTATGCCAACCCAAAGATGAGAAAATATTTATGGAACATTAGATGATTTTGTGTTTTACTGCACATTTGGCTTGGCTACTGGAAAAGGTTGATATTTCAATAATTTATACCCGGAAAGGGAACTTGTATAAAATGAAAGTGCTGGAGAGTTTCACAATGAAAAATTAAAATGAAATTATTGCAACAATGTTAGAATGAAAAAGTTTTACATGTACATGAGTATGCTAAACCAGAGGGCTAAGATGGCCCTTTATCGCTCACCTGCGACTTATTGCAATATGTGACCAAACCGCAACCCTAAACTATATATCATAAACACAAACATTCTGTTTGACCTTGACAAGGCAAACCTTTTGACCAATTTACATGATAATTGGGTTGAAAATGTCACCTGTATGGCATACACAAGGTTTGTAACCGGGTGACCTAGTTTTCGACCCTAGATGACTCATGTTCGAACTCGACCTAGATTTTATCAAGGCAATCATACTGACTACGTTTCATGAAGATCCAATGAAAAATGCAACCTCTTTTGCGTACACAAGGTTTTTCTATGATTTCACCGGGTGACCTAATATTTTACCCTAGATGACCCATATTCGAACTCGACCTAGATTTCATCAAGGCAATTATTCTGACCAAGTTTTATGAAAATCCAATGAAACATGCAACCTCTATTGCATACACAATATTTTTCTACGATTTGGACCCTGTGACCTAGTTTTTGACCCATATGACCCATGTTCGAATTCGACCTAGATCTTATCAAGGTAGTCATTCTGACCAAGTTTCATGAAAATCCAGTAAAAAATACAGCCTCTATTGCATACACAAGGTTAAGTGTGGACAGACGACAGACAGACGACGTCACCAGGCGATCACAATATCTCACACCTCAGGTGAGCTAAAAAAAAGAGCACTTCCGCTTTTTTAAGCAACACTCTTTATATACGAAGTGTAGAGGATTAGTCTTCTAGTGAACAGTTATAATCATATAAATATTTTTCTCTATGTAATATACATTTCTGTCTTCATTATAAACTCTTAAAGTCCATCAGTAAGGACAATAGGCTCCTCTTTTCTTGGGTCATTTTCAAAGCAATTTTTGTCGGATCTTGTATGAGGAAATAACGCATAAATGCCATTAAAATGTCTTGTACAAGAGACTGGTATACATGTATACGAGGGTTGTCTCAGAATGTCGCGAATATTGTTGATTATTTCCACATTAAGCCACATTGTATTCTTTAAAAGCAAATATTTTTCAAGATTTATGAGTACAGCCTAAATAGTGCTCGACGGTTGACGCAAGCCGGCGCACACTCTTTTTTCCTCTTTGAAAAAGTTAAGACTTTCATTATATTGCATACAAATGTCAATTCATTTCGTTTACACACCTCAAGGTTTTAATTTAAAGTGAAGTTAACGGCAACGTTCGGTGCGGAAGTATGTTGCGTTTCAACTTTTTTGCATCACTTACGGCAAAGCAGGGACGGTCACACGCTCTTTAAAAAAATGGCGACGTCAGATAGATATGCGGCGCAGAGAGATATAATAAAGTACTGCTAGATCAAGGTATGACGCCTGTACATACAACAAAAATTAAATGGAAAGTGTTGAAAGCCAGAAAAGTGTTAGCGGGAGACTTGTCTATATCTGGTAGGACTAAAGATACGAAAAACGGGACGAGCTAGTCATATATTTTACTATTATTCACTTTTGAAATCAATCATGCCAGAAATAAGTCTGCAAGTGATAAAGACACCAGACTTTAACTGATCCCTTAATAAAGAGTGGTTAGTTGAGCTGTTGAAGTTAACGTGTTTTTGTAATTTTAATATTAAAGCAAATAGCAATGTTCGCGATCTTCTGAGACAACCCTCGTTAATAGCCAAAAAGAGTGTTATTTGCTTATTTAATCCAGTGATTCTTACTTTAATAGATAAGATAACTTTCTTTAATATATTTATTCTGCGTTTTTATATGTAAGTTAACACTTACATGTACATGTATGTCTTTTAAAGATGCAAAACTAAAGAAAATTAGACACTTGGGATTGTTACCAAACGGTTAAGTTAGTATATTAGCTTCTTAAACTTTATAATAGCCATGGAGCATTTCCCTGTTTGAAATACTGCTGCAGAGAACGAGCGAATAGTTTTTGTTTTCCTTAGATTTACCTGGATGGTCTTTTTGTCCTACTTTCGCTTTATTGCATGTTGTAAACAGTCAAAGATATAAGTCGCACATCATTGGAAGAAAAGTTCTTTCAACTATAATTCAAAATAGGCATTCTTATTCATGTACAACCTATTTACAGCTTCTTTCTATGAGACTTCTGGAAAACCTACTTTCGTTTTCGAAAAGGCAATTTATTAATTCTTTTTTCGAACTCAAATTTTCAACACAATATAGTCACATTCGATGCAGTATGTCATATATTTTCCTTTGAGAAGACGCCCCTTACAAGAAAATTCGATTTGGTCTTCGTAATGGACCTTTAATTAAAGATTGTGTATTTGAAATTTGTTGTGTGCATTTTTGCCTCCTGCACACTTTGCACTTGAACGTTATGTATTTCAGAGTTACTGTAGTGATCGAACGATTCCATAGACACAATCCCAACAATTTCCATCGTGAAGGGACACTCCACCCGCACCCATCCCGTCTCAGCCCTCAAAGACAAACCTTAACTGTATCCGCCCTTGTAAAAGGTTACGCTATTTCTCTACCAATGCGTTACACAATACATGTATTGAAAACAAAATTACAAGTCAAAATGAATTAATAACTTACTAAATTGCACGATTCTGCTTACGTAGATTATTGGTGACTTTATTTTCCACAAATAATTTACTTCCTCTTTCGTTTTATAAATTATCACATGATTTGATATAAAGCTACGTATCAATATTTTCGAATTCAGTGTAAACGAAATAAAGGACCAAGTTATCTTTCGATATAAATATTTCAGCCAGTCAGAAATGGTGTAAATGTTAAACAGGCATTTTTTTAAGAATTTAAGAAACTCAGAAACACAAGATCGTTAACTACTGCGTATATGTGTTCCTATACAGTATATAACATTGACTAACACGAATACATTTCTCAAGAAAGTTATACGGCCAGCATCTTGGACAGATTCTATTGCACAGAGGCTTTGAACAAATTATAACCATACTTCAATCAACAAAAAATCAGTTACTAGTATGCAGAAGGTGTGAGAAAAATTACAACGGACGCTCTGGGCAGTGCCGGACGAAACTATTATGGAACCAGGGATATGTTGTGTGTAGAAAATATTTCAAGTATACTTTGCCTTGACGTCGCTTCATACTTCGGACAAACCATGGTTCCATTTGATTTCATGTCAAGAATAATAACGGATAAAACTTATCTATGCTCAGTGTGAAATGATTGTTGGTGTTTCTGAATTGTTGTTTACAGAAAAGGATAAAGACACGCCTTTTCACTACTTGATGCGATGTTTGAAACTAATATGTCGACAGTAAAGTGGATTGTGGCGACAATGACAGAAGACACACCGAGGACACAAGGAATATGTTGCCATGAAGAAGGTGCACTTTAGTCCTGCCTATACCACTCGCGTGAGGGGTTGGCAGTATCCATCCATCCAGACAGACAGACACACAGAAAGACACACACACACACACACACACACACACACGCACACGCACACACACACACGCAGACAGTCACACACACACAGACACACACATAGAGACACACACGGACAGACACACACACAGACACACACACAGACACACACACAGACAGTATCCCCTGTACGAGCAGTGGCAAGCTAGCATACTGAACGGAATGACGTTTTAGGCTGTGTAGCGATTTTCTTCGCGGACACGAACTATAATATATACATGCGGAGTCTAATCACGTGCCCTAATAAGGAAATCTTAATTTCTTCAGTCTCTGGATCTTTGACAACTTTAGAAAGCTTATTTTGTATATCGCGTTGTTTTCTGGTATAGCTGATCTCCTATTATTTGCGCATTTCTTTGAAAATAGTACCGCCAAACTTCATCCTTGATCATGGACCGCTCTGACATAACCACCTCATTTTTCACACCCGTTACGATACATTTAGCTACAGCAAGTTAACTTACATCACGAACCGTCTATATAGTATTCCTGCTTACATCTGGTAATGCAACACTTTCAGTTTTATAAAGAAGTCAGTAATCATTGTTTTTCTAGCGTGTCAGGAGATGTCACGGGGTAATTGACAATACACATTGGTCTTTCGTGGACAGACGATTCCAAATTCCTTGCACTATTTGAGAGAGCACCGCAATAAGTTTTAGACCGACCATTGACATGGAGCACGGGTATTAGCGTCTACCAAAATATTAAGAGTTACCTGCTCTTGCCGTGGTCCAGGACGCTCCGCCATGTTGAATTTTTTGTGGTGACAAACAGTAACGATCAACATGAAACTGAAAAGATTCTTGCTTAGATACTATCCCCCTGGTAAACACAAAAGTTTCTTAATTTGTTCTCAAATAAATCTCTTCTTTTTCAGCTACAATTGACGATTTGCGATTTGTGTTGGTCTGATTAAAAAAAATAAAGAATAAGATTTTCAAGTGGCATGAACTTGCGGTCGGGATAGTGTTTTTTTTCCTCCTTCCTTTTTATGTTCATATAAGACGCCAGTCGAAATTTATTTTGAGGTCGATTTTTCAAAGAAAGGGGGAGCTATCCTACTCGCCCCGGCATTGTTACACATTGGTTAAGTTTTTCGTACCATCCCACTTTATTTCAAAACTATTAGAGTGGTGGAACCTGTGCCGGTGGTATACCTATGCTGGAGGTATCTCCGAAAAACGGCTATTTACAGAAAAAACAGATGAAGACATATTTTTCAGGGTATATTCAGCATTAACAGTCGATGAAATGCTTTTACAGCAAACATAGTGATAGTCGCACATGCATAGATCTCTGTGATGTCACAGCAGCCGATACAGTTGTCATCTATCCATTTCGCTAGAAAAATTCTTAAATATAGACATCAAAATCACCCCTGTTAATGTTAACATTTTTTATGAAACTTATTTCTTTTGTATAAATAATATATTATTCTACATGTGCTACAAATTCATCATTACAAAAGCTCTTTTCAAAATTTACCACACCTTTTTCCACGGCTATCTAATTTTTTACATATTGCGCGAAAGTTTTGCAACAAAGATGCCCTTAATTTTAACAACAATTTTAAGTCATTTCTTGTGAAGATCAGTTTTATAACTATATGTCTGTTTCATATATTGCATTTTGAATGAAAATATAAAAATTATGGAACTCTAAAGCGAATAGCTACGCATGATATTCATTTTACTGGCTATCGTCACGAATAACGGGTACGTTTCTCTTGGGTGAGAGGCTGTACACTGTACTACTCCGCTATACAAAGAAATGGATGCGATGGAATGTGACACCTGGATGCACTATGAGTGTTTAACTGTTTGCCAAACAGTTAAAATATCAATGTCGATCTTGGTAAAAGAAGCTTAGCAAAAGAATTAATAGATTATATTTTGCCTTACAAGAAGGAAAGTAGGTTTTCCCGTTTTCAAATATCCTTGTCATTTTCCAGAAATCTCCCACAGAGAGGCTGTAAATAGTTTGTACATAAATATGCATGCCTATTTTGATTTATAATTGAAGAACTTTACTTCCAATGATGTGCAAAGTATATGTCTGACTGTTTACAACATTCAGTAAAGCGAAAGTAGGACAAAAAGACCACCCAGGGAAATACTCCACAGCTATTGTAAAGTTTTAGAAGCCTATTTCAAACTATTTTCTTGTAACAATTCCAGATTTAAAAGAAAATTTGATTTTGTGTTAGTAATGGACCATTAAGCCCGATCAGGCAATTAAAGCTTAATTGGGCTACAAAGTCTGATCAGGCAATGTGATCAGTCTGTCAACAAGGGCATACTAAAGTTGTGTGTAGTCCTAAGGTCGCACATGTATGATTTTTCTTAAAAAGAATACTTCTGTCTTTCGGGATTTCTCGTTTGTCCTTCGTAGGAAGTAAATAAGAACAGAATTTTGCTCTCCAAAACTGTAAAGAAAGAAACGTTGCACATATACATTGGCAACAATAATAAATTTAAAAGAAATGTCATATTTACACAATTTACCATGAAATTCAGATGTATATAGCAATGTTACTGAAAAATCCATATAATATAATTTTGGTAACCATGGTAATAGGCATCAAAATTTCACCTTTTACATCTGTTCTTTCATAGTGAGTTGTTTTAAGATGCCAGGAACCAATTTTACAGCACTTTTAACAACACCAATTTATATTTACAGGAATCATATTGGAGTATGAACAAGGTGGGAACATAAAGACCAAGTCCATTGATCTACTAGATTTGAAACCAGAGTAAGGTCTTTACATGTTATTTAAAATGTTATGCCTAAACTGATCATGCTGTCTTTTAAATAGTATGCAGACAAAATATTCTGCTGTAAAACTGCAATGATAGTCATTTAAAATATATCACATTGCTTGAAATTTGCATTACATTTACTTATACATGTAATTAGCAATCATTTTATAAATAGTATGCAGGCAAAATATTTTGCTGTAGATCTTGTGCTTTGAGTTTGATTGTAATATTCTGTTATGTTTGTACAGTGATTTGAAGTATTGTATACGATTATTGAAATAATTACAGGACGGACATTGATGCTGTCGTAGATGAGATTGCCAGAAAGGAGGCATTGATAACAGCATCAAAAACAGAACAAGTCAGGAAACTGATTGGACGTATCCTTTTGGTTTTGTTGTTTTGGCATTTTTTTTAGACATGTACACGAATCATGCTTTAAAATAGCTATGGATCAAGTTTTTACCAACTATGTTAAATTTTCCCCAAACAATTGCTTCCTATAATTTTGGATAGCATTATATTTATTATATATGTCTAATTAAGATTTTAAAATTTAGTGGTTTAGACCTTAAAGTCCTGAAAACGTGTACATATGACTGACTTTATTAGTTACTTTATCATCAGATTGGGTGCAGAAAGATAAAATTTTCAACCTTAACTAAAATCAGGGTTACAGGAAAAACTTGCCTTAAAAGACGACCACCATTTCTATTTGTTTAAAGTGAGTACAAACATTTTTTCATATCTTGATATTACTATGTCATGTATGCAGACTAGTACATTGTATTTAAGCTTGAATTTTGCAAGAAACTTAGTATGTGGCCAAGTTGTCCAGTTGGTGCAGCCAGGGATGGGTCGAGTACTAGGGGTTAGTACTCAAGTAAGTACTGAGTACTTGATACTTATGGAGTACTCAAGTAAGTACTGAGTACTCACTTTCTTGTGTGTACTTGAGTAAGTACCGAGTACTACTTGAAGTACTCACGAGTACTTTCTGAGTACAGATTTTTTAGCTCGACTATTCGAAGAATAAGGAGACTATTGCACTCGCCCCGGCGTCGGCGTCGGCGTCGGCCGGCCGGTGTCGGCGTCGGCGTCGGCGTCGGCGTCTGCGTTGGTTAAAGTTTTTAATGAAGTCAAATATCTTGAATACTATCAAAGGTATTGACTTGAAACTCAAAATATATCTTTACCATCAACATCTACACCTGAGGAAACAATCCCCATAACTCGTTTTGATTTTTGACAGATTTATGCCCCTTTTTAACTTAGAATTTTTGGTTAAAGTTTTTATAAATTCAAATATCTTGCATATATCAAAGGTATTGACTTGAAACTCAAAATATATCTTTACCATCAACATCTACACCTGAGGAAACAATCCTCATAACTCTGTTTTGATTTTTGACAGATTTATGCCCCTTTTTAACTTAGAATTTTTGGTTAAAGTTTTTAATAAAAGTCAAATATCCTGAATACTATCAAAGGTATTGACTTGAAACTCAAACGTTTGTTTACCATCAACATCTACACCTGAGGAAACAATCCCCATAACTCTGTTTTGATTTTTGACAGATTTATGCCCCTTTTTAACTTAGAATTTTTGGTTAAAGTTTTTTATAAATTCAAATATCTTGCAAATTATCAAAGGTATTGTCTTGAAACTCAAAAATATCTTTACCATCAGCATCTACACCTGAGGAAACAATCCTCATAACTCCGTTTTGATTTTTGACAGATTTATGCCCCTTTTTAACTTAGATTTTTTGTTAAAGATTTTTATAAATTCAAATATCTTGAATACTATCAAAGGTATTGACTTGAAACTCAAAGTATGTGTCTACAATCAACATCTACACCTGAGGAAACAACCCCATAACCTGTTTTGATTTTTGACAGATTTATGCCCCTTTTTAACTTAGAATATTTGGTAAAAGATTTTATAAAGTCAAATGTTTTGAATACTATCAAAGGTATTGACTTGAAACTCAAAGTATGTGTCTACCATCAACATCTACATCTGAGGAAACAATCCCCATAACTCTGTTTTGATTTTTGACAGATTTATGTCCCTTTTTAACTTTTATTCATGATCAAATTTACAAGGTTATGTATTTCTTTGAAATTATCCCCTCCTCCCTCCACTTGGCTTACAGAATCCAGAGTAAGGCTTTGAATGTAATGTACATTTACAAAGGTCTTTGAACAAGTTTCATATCTTTGACCTTAATTCTTACAGACAATTAATTACACAATACTCCTGTTCTTTGACAAAAAACCCATTTTACCAACAACCTTTCGAATAGTCGAGCGTGCTGTCATGTGACAGCTCTTGTTTAATAATCATTATATGGTATAAAACTTTGTAAATGTAGACAATGATGGGTCACAAATAAAAACAGGATATGTTATTCAAAATGTATGTAAAATACATTTGATAATGTATATTGTCAGTAGACAAAAAAATAAATTAACCCAGAAATCATTGCAGAAATATATTCAGAAATATTCAAAGATTGGAAAATAGTCGCCAATAAATCCCACTGTCAATAGTCACAGGCTATTGCATCAATTATCATCATGAGCATTTCAAATGTGTCGTCTTTTAGTCTGCACCTGTCAGGTCTGAAGACCTTACCACCTAGTATACTAGGCATTTAGGTCATCTCCTACTCTTCATAGTGTTTCAACACACTTGATTTTGACATGACTGATACATTCAAGTACAGGTGTACAAATGAAACAAAGTGGTCTACAAATGTTGAGCAAGTTACGCTGTTAGCTTGCTTTAGCTTTAACACCATTTAAAGTATGACTGCTATTCACCATTTGTGAAAATGAAACTTGCCTGTTTGTGAAAGTGATAATACCATAATTGCTGTATTAGCAAATTGCTATTATGCATTGTATACAGGTATAGTAAGGTGTTAATTGATATAGCTTATTGAATGTACTGTAGTTTACAGTTAGGTAAGTCAGCCCGGATAGCTCAATAGGTAGAGCATGAGACTTGTAATCTCGGGGTTGTGGGTTCGATTCCCAGGGCTGACCAACTAAAATTACTAACAGTCTTTCTGGTGAGACTTAAAAATCGAGGTCCCATGAATGAGTGAAAACATGGCATGATAAAGAACCAAGGGTGTCTCTGGAATTGGGACGCTTTCTGTATCTTGCACTATCCTGAAAACCTAAAATAACTAAACTCATCTGGGGGCGTTGGTCATATGGGAAACCGGTACCAATGATAAAACCCTTATATACCATACTATACAGTTAGGTATTTCTGCCATAGCTTTAACAACATTGACTGTCATTATGATTTACTTATAATGCATTAAAGATGCAATATCAAAGAAAAAGAAGTGTCCATTTTTTCAAAGGCCGATACATAATAAAATATGTAATTAAGACGTGATGTCTGGCATGCAATTTTTTCTCAAAAAAAGACCTGGGTAGCTTTTTTGTGTATTCGTTGAAAACTGGGAAATGGTTTAATGTCTATACATTTGTACATGTTTCTCACAAAAAACTTTGTCAATGTCTTAAACATATAACAAGTTTTAGCTGATTTTTAGATGCAATACAACGATTTTTTTTAATTAGCCTGTCCAATTTGTTGTTAATATGAATTATTTCTTACCATTCACTTTATTTATTTACTTCAGTCATTAGATTGTCTCTTACCATTCACTTTACATATATATGTATTCATTAGGTTACTTCATATTGCATTTCACTAAAAGTGTGAAAGTACTCATAGAGAACTCATAAAATACTCATAAGTACTGGCCATTTTGCTTTAATACTTGAGTAAGTACGAGTACAAGTACAAGTACGAGTAGCATATCCCTGGGTGCAGCCTTGTGACTATGTAAAAGGCCATGTACATGTAGAGGCTTCAGTCTTGCAGCAAAAATTCTCTTATCGTGCCATGTTTGATGCCCAACTTTGGTTTTCTTGGTGTATATGCTGCCAGATTTGCTCAAGAAACATTGAAAAATTGTAAAAAAAGATGTACTGTGGGGCAAGAGGGTATGTCATGGTATAGAATTTAATTGTAAAAGTAGATATATGCAGCAAGGACAAAGTTCTTAGTGACATGTTAATTTGTGAAGCGTTTTATTAAAGATTGTACGTCAGTATGACTGCACATTTTTCTAATGCTGTGAATTATAAACAATCATTTAGATTTTGTTGGGTGTAGAAAAACATATTGTTAACCATGTATATTACAGGTACTTCGAGCTCACATTCTGCCACTTACAAATGTGGCCTTCAACAAATCCGGTTCCAGGTAATGTCTTTTTGTTATTAAATGTGACAATGAAAGAAAGTTACATACAGAAGAAAGAAAATTTTCATTGCTTGCACAGCAAATTTTTCTAGATATATTAATTCTGCCTTTGCATCCAGCATGTCCATACAGTCAGATACCTGCAACCATTATTAATTAGTAAATGTTTTTAATATGCCCGGTGTTGAACAATAAAGCTCTTGCCGGAGGTTGCAGGTACGAGTCTCACTGGGATCCCAACAGTACCGCCTTATACAACACGATTACTGGTTTTTCCAAGAGAAGACTTGAGAGTGACCCAATAAGCTTCAAGCAATCTTCACAATCAAGCTAAAATAAATGAACATAACTAAAAAAGTTCATGTCAGAAATTCAATATGGTTAGTCTGTTTCAACACAGTTCATATTCTCATCAGCATCCAATGATGACTAGCCTGCTGTTCTTATAAAAGTAAACCATTGCAAGGTAGACTGCAAAAGTTAGGAGAAACACCATGTTTCATCATTTATAGTTTTTGTTACTTTATTTGAAGTGCACATATTAAAAAATATTACTATAGCTAGCCTGCAGTGAAGCTTTCTCCAGGTAAGAAAGAAATTTCACAACTTAGTAAGGTAGCTCTGATAAGTTCCGAAAAAAATATTTAAATTGTCATATATCTGTCTCAGTAGACTAGGATGGGTACATGTATTTTGATACTGATATTGTTTGTTTTAACAGTTTTATCACAGGAAGTTATGACAGAACGTGTAAAATCTGGGACACAGCATCAGGTGAAGAGTTACACACGCTGGAGGGACACAGAAATGTGGTTTATGCCATAGCCTTCAACAATCCCTATGGGTATGTATTTTGATGCTGTACTGATACATTTCTTAGCCAAACCAAGTATCAGGTGTTTGTATTGATTAACAGTACTGAAAGAAATTTCAGCTTTTTAGGGGGAAAAAAGTGGAGCTAAAGCCAAGTTACCAATTGAATTTCAAGAAAGGCTTACAGGTGTTTCACAATCTTGCTTAGAGGTTGTGAAGTCAATATACTATTTGATAGGTTATAGTATAGGGAAACTGAAGTTTATAGTATAGGGAAACTGTTAAAACACTGTTTTAGGTGTATTACATGAGTTGTGTTGAGACTGTAAGACAATTTTAATATGAAGTAGTAACAAAATCAGTTTCATGATTTGTTTCCTGGAAGTCATTCCTTTATATTGACCTGCTGAACCTAGAGTAAAATTTTAAACAGATGTTTTAAGGTGCATTCATATTTCAGGGACAAGATTGCCACAGGATCATTTGACAAGACGTGTAAACTGTGGAGTTTTGAATCGGGAAAATGTTACCATACCTTCAGAGGTCATACTGCTGAAATTGTAGGTTCTATTTAATTTTAGTTTCTTCATTTGCAATTTTGTACAAGTATCAGAGCTTCAGGCCGAAAGCCCTTACTGTGAAACTGAACACATGTTAAGCTGTTACCTAAATTTACAACAAAAGTGGTTACTCTGATATATTTTAATTGACTGTTCGGCCAGGGAGTTTGGGATAGAACCGTCGTGGTTTTCTCAGGAAAATGATTGCTACATCTAGGTGACCACATATGCAGGTGCAACCATACCACACTTTTAGACCCAAGATAGAATTATTGTATATTTTTAGTTTATTGTCTTACTGACTAGTGTTGTCAGTAAGTTTACTTACATTAAATATTATGCAAAATTCCTATGAGATACCTCAGCCTGTGAAAACACATGCTTTCTGAAAAGGTTTTCATATTTAGTTCCTAATTATATAATGTGTATTATTTTATTTCTATAAATTGTATTGGAGCAGTATACTGTTAAAATGTAGTATGATTTTATTTCATAATACAGACACACAGACAGTGCTTTATTACAGTGACATGTATATACATGTAGTACAGATATACATGTCAACATGTGTGTATTTTATATATTTTTCAAAACACCCTGCCTTACGGTTCTATTAGTCATCTTACACAAAGTTTTTTAGCAATAATTCACGTCATACAGATGTTGTAATACTATTTCAGGTGTGTTTAATACATGTATACTATTTCAGGTGTGTTTAATACATGTATACTATTTCAGGTGTGTTTAATACATGTATACTATTTCAGGTGTGTTTAACACATGTATACTATTTCAGGTGTGTTTAGCACATGTATACTATTTCAGGTGTGTTTAATACATGTATACTATTTCAGGTGTGTATAAGTTTTAATCCACCCAGTACAATGATAGCTACAGGAAGCATGGATACAACAGCTAAACTCTGGGATATACAGACTGGACAGGAAGTTGCTTCATTAAATGTAAGCCTTTACAGTTAAAGTAACCTGTTCTCTTGCTATTGTCACCAAAAAGATTCTGAAATAGGAAAAGGATTTGAATTTCTGAGCAAACCAAATAGAAAAATTATGGCTAATTTCAGCTTATTGAAACCTGACTGTTTTATGAAGTAGTGATACAAATGTTAGAGTAGAAAATATACTGATTCTGTTAATGGGTAAATTATATGATAACTATGTTAGTTGACTGAACATTTACTTGTGGTATGAAATTACACTTTTGTTGTTTTTACATCTGAGAAAATTTGGTCATGTGCTTTATGTGATCTTGAAAGATGCACATCCATCTTCTCAACAAGATGACTGTTGCCTAAACTCAGTTAAGTAAACAACACCAGATTTTGGCAGACGGACACAAACTTTTGCCACATGGATTTTTTTGACTTGTCAACATGTTTTTAATTCCATGACATGATAGAATTATGACACACATATTTAATACATGCTCAGTGGTTCATAATCTCATGTTTTATTCTAGGGTCATTCTGCAGAAATTATCTCCCTTTCTTTCAACTCTTCGGGATCCCAGTTGATAACAGGATCATTTGATCATACCATTATGGTGTGGGATGTCAACAGTGGAAAGTATGTACAGTTCATTCAAGTAGCATTTTACTTGTCTTGCAAGATCTTCTGCTACATTTAGATACGCATGATAAGCAACACTGTTTAACTCCTAACTTCTTGTAAGACACTTTTTGGTATAAACTCCAGTTGGTTGAGAATAGCATTCAATTTCCATATATTCACACATATTCAGAAATTGAGATAGACACTGCGAGTTTACTGTCTCTGAAAGAGAGAAAATATAAGACAGGTGTATGGTGATATGTTAAATTATAAAACCAAAGTTATGTGTACACAGTTTTCTGTCAGTAACCTATCACTACACAAATATCTTGTTTCCACAGGAGAATACATACACTTATAGGACACAAGGCAGAGATAAGTAGTGCCCAGTTTAATTATGACTGTTCTCTGATAGCGACTGGATCCATGGATAAAACCTGCAAAATATGGGAGACAAACCATGGTATGTTAACTGTGCACAACAAATTAAACACTTCAGCATTCAGTGACATAACTTATTAGTCCCCAACTGATTGAAGATTGTTTCACTCTGTTATGGCCAACAGTCCATCAGTTTGCACTTTGTGATTTTCAAGTTACGCCACAAAGATGTTGCACACAAGGGTGTGTCATATACCACACTCAAGGAGCTACCTTGGAGGTCAAGGTCACAATTGGGGCTTAAAACATGTAATGTAGTGTTATATACCAGTACTTAATCTGGGCTGTAAATTCTAGATAATAATTTTATTGATTGATTTTGAGATAACTTCACACCGTTGTCCATACCACAAAACTGTGTCATGCACAACATCCAGGGGGCTACCTTGAAGGTTAAGGTCACAAGTGAGACTCAAAGTTGTAAATACGGATTTTTTTTGTATTTGTACCCCTCTAACACGAAGTGCTTTAGCATAGGGACAATGGTATGGTGATACTAAAAACAGTTTACAACGTAGTTAACTACTACTTTACATTCATATCTTGTTGTCAGTGCAAGTCAGTGAGTTTTACATAACAATGCGTTAAATAATATCCAATTCAGTCACCGTTTTTTCTACAATGTCATTTATTTTGGTTTTAGGTACATGTATAGGAACCCTACGAGGCCACGAGGACGAGGTACTCGACGTTGCATTTGACATGACTGGGCAGTATCTGTTGACAGCGTCGGCAGACGGGACGGCACGGTGCTATAACGCTACTACCCATACACTCATCTCAAAGTTTGAAGGACACGAAGGCGAAATTTCTAAAGTAACATTTACATTTCACTTACCCCTATACTAGTGGCAGAAAAAGAAATTTGTTTAAACTGTGAAGCACAGCATAACTAATAGTCAACTATTCAACTGAATTTTAGGAAATTTTATTTGAGATTGTGCTTATAAATGTATGTAATAATAGACAAGGTGCAACTTTACATGGAGTGTCTAATGAGCCATACACTTTCTAAATTCTCAAAAGAAAATTAGTCCAACTTTCTCTTTGAATAGCACCATCTTTCACAAGGTGTTCAGTGAAAATTTACCAAATTATAAATAAACAGCGCACAACTGACCATAGTCTACACTAGCTACATTAGCACACAGTGATAGGTTTAATGAAAATATAAAACTATGATTATCTAGAATGAGATTATTGATTGTGGTTACATTTAATTAGGAATTTAATAATTAATTGTTAAATCCTCTACTTAATTCAGCCTAATTTATTATACCCCCCGAACACAAAGTGTTAGGGGGGGTATACTGGATTCAGCTTGTCTATCCGTCCGTCTGTAGACAGAATCTTGTGGACACTAGATCTCAAATACCCTGGTCAGAATTTAATGATACTTCACACAAGGATAAGTACAATGCTTAGTTGTGCATGGTCCATGTTTCGGGTCTCTAGGTCAAAGGTCAAGGTCACAGGGGCTTGGGATAGTAAAATCTTGTGGACGCTAAATCTCCAAAACCCCTGGTCAGAATTTGATGATACTTCACACAAGTGATAAGTACAATGCCTAGTTGTGCATGGTCCAGGTTTCGGGTCTCTAGGTTAAAGGTCAAGTTCACAGGGGCTTGAGATGGTAAAATCTTGTGGACACTTAATCTTCAAAACCCCTGGTCAGAATTTAATGATATTTCACACAAGTGATAAGTACAATGCGTAGTTGTGCATGGTCCAGGTTTAGGGTATCTAGGTCAAAGGTCAAGGTCACAGGGGCTTCGGATAGTAAAATCTTGTGGACGCTAAATCTCCAAAACCCCTGGTCAGAATTTGATGATACTTCACACAAGTGATAAGTACCATGCCTAGTTGTGCATGGTCCAGGTTTCGGGTCTCTAGGTCAAAGGTCAAGGTCACAGGGACTCGAGATGGTAAAATCTTGTGGACGCTAAATCTTCAAAACCCCTGGTCAGAATTTAATGATGCTTCATAGAAGTGATAAGTACAATAACTAGTTGTGCATGGTCCATGTTTCAGGTCACTAGATCAAAGGTCACAGGGGCTTGAGATAGTAAAATCTTGTGTGCTTTTAATCTCCAAACCCGCTGGTCAAAATTTAATTATATTTCACAGATGTGCAGGTCCAATAATTAAAGCATCAAATACTACATAAATTTTAAATACTGTGTCAGTGGGATGTTCGGGGGGTATTCATCACCTTCAGTGATAGTTCTAGTTTCTTCTCTTAGATCAATCACTCTCGAGACTCAGTCCAGATGAAATCAATCTCTAACATTAAATCTCGAAATTCTCTACTTTGAGCTGATTCTAAAAAGAAATGGTGTTTCTCTGCTTCTTATTCAATCTTGTTTTTTCAGATTACATTTAATCCACAAGGAACGGCAGTATTAACGGCAAGTTCCGACAAATCTGCGCGTATTTGGGATCCAGAGACGGGCGAATGTAAACAAATTCTGGAAGGTCATACTGATGAAATATTCAGCTGTGCTTTCAACTATGAAGGAAATACAGTTATAACAGGTTAGTGTAGTTTTATATATTCTGTACAGTTTCTGTCCTAGTCGGTAGGATTAAAAACTACAAAGTCATGTTTCAATGGTTTTCTAACATTTTAGACAAAACCTGCTGTGTTTGTAAGAGTTGTATTATGTGTTTGAATGTAAAGAATTCCACCTTTCTCCAAAGTGCATTGAATTTCATAGCTATGATTTACTCTGTGTAAAGAAGAAAAAAAGTTTGAGAATGGTAGTTTTCCTAAGAAAATTGGGATAAATCTCTTGTAGTATTTGGGAAAAAAACAATTTTGTTTCAACAGACTTTAAACTAGAAAGAGATTTCTTGTTTTCTTCGCTGTCAGACATAGGTTGAAATGAGCTGTTTAGAATGTTGATATGTGAGCTGAAGGTAGAAAAACCTGACTTGTGATGATTATGATCATCTCATAGCATTGAACTTTAATCAATGGTGAAATTTCTTTACATTTGTGTCAGAATTATCATGTTATTGGAGATCAGCTTTCTGTTAGATATTGTTTAATGACAATTATACATGTACATGCATTTGGACAGAGATCTTTTGAATCAATTAAAAGATTTTACCTATAAATGACAAAAGAACAACAGTACTGTCATGCTCATTTCAATTTGCTTAAAATTGCACAATAAGAAATTAAGAATATTACACATTTTACACCAGGTGGAAACAATATAAAAGTTGGCAGGTTTTAAGTTTATAGATAAGGCAATTTCACATTATTTGTTGAGAGAGGCGATATGTAGTGAATATGTTTTATTTCCTTTACATTACAGGCAGTAAAGATAACACTTGTCGAATATGGAGATGAGGTTAGGAGAGTTACCTGCCCCTAGTCAGCATTTTAACCAATCAGAATGTTCATAAAGTTGCAATTTAAGAGAGATGAAAAAAATATTCCTAGGTGTGATTTAAACAGCAAGGTGAAGAAATAAGAATATCAGATATCCGAGATAGACTTATCCAGCAATATCTTTTGTAATAAATTATGCTTGAAAAAGTTAGGATTTATAGAGCCCTAGAGATCAAGATTTTGTACTCGTGTATTTTGTAACATTGAAGAGAATGTGTTAGAAAGTTCTTATAAAAATGGAGAAGAAATCATGAAATGATTTGATGTATTTTGAAATATATTGCATAATAGTGCCGATGTCAAACATGGCTTCCATTTTCTATTTTTCACTGATGCCTGCTTAATCACATAATACTTTTGACTGTAAACATCATTTGTTGAAAACGTATGGAAGGTAATGTGTTGAGGGTCAACTGCAAAACTGTGGTAAATTGTTTTATATAAAGAAGGACATCTGCAAGTTTTGTAGTCAACCCTCTGCTGTATTTACATTTGATCTTGTTTTTGTAATTTTGATATTTCTAATAATATCACCAGAGACTTGATGTAAAAATGTTTTAACCACATGTAAAATAAGAAGTAGATACAGTAGTTTGCACCAATCTTTCATGTCCCTTCTTATTATGTCCCGAACAAACAGCCGTAATTCCTTTTCAAGTATAAAGGTGTTAGTAACATAGCTTGGGAACAATGATAATTGAGCACTTTGTATAACATTTACACTAGAACAAACATATGGAGAGTCAAGGACTTCCTTGACCCTTACCCTGCAACATTTCTATAATGGACTCATCCAGCTTTCAAATTGGATAATATCATTGGTTGTTCCATGGACCTACATTGTATATACATATAGGTCAGTGCTTGTTCAAAGGGGTGGTCAGTGAAACATTACTGACTGAATAGGAAACAGTGGAGATCAAAATGAGACTGCACATATATACAGGCTGATCATGATCTGCACTAGAAGCAATGGCAGAACTATTTGCCACCAGCAGGTACGGGTTAACAGTGGTGATATGGCAGTTTCAGCAAAAACAGTGTTTATGTAGGGAAGATAAGCAGAAACATTGGGCCTACATTGAATTGTGTATATGTATATTATGGTATGGTGTGTGTTGAATTATTTTTGCCATTCATGTACATTTATTAATGTGCATTTGTTTTGTATTGAAATGATTTAGCTAGATGATGATTATTTTTCTGCTTTTATTAGTTTTATTATTATATTGTATTACTTAATGTTGTAATTTACATGCTCAGTGTGTTGAACTTTTTCATAAAAATATATTGCCGTCCTGATTATAAACAAATGTATTTATTTATTAACAGTATTTTAGTATAATATGCTTACTTTCTGAATTACATTCCAACAGTTGTCTTGGTTCATCTTCTAGACTAAGTATTATTTAAACTAAGTGATAATATTTTATACATTCCAAGTATTTATGTTGTTGAAAATAGCTTTATTGTAAACACAGGGATATATTTTGGGTTTATTTTGAAGCCGTCCATTTGGTTTTCAGCCGAAGCGTAGAATATACATTGTGCTGTTGCGTTTACGTTTTTGATCAGATGTGTACATGTATTTATATACCAGTAGCTAAAGTTCTGTATTAAGTGTTGTCCGAAAAGTGACCTTTTCATTCAGTTTTTAGAGTAAACAAAAACTACATTTTGCAGTTAATTCTTGGCTACACTTGTCAGCTCATTTTCAGCTACAGTTGTCGGCTTATTTTGGCTGAAATTGTCACCTTTTTTTTTGGTTGCAATTGTTGGGGTATTTTTTTAGCTACAATTGTCAGCTCATTTTAGCTATAGAATTTCTTTAGTTAGTGTAGGATGTCTTTATTGTCTCTGCTATATGACAGAAATGCTTGAAATTAACAAATAAGCATATATCAGTATTCTAAAGCCTGACATTTCTGTCAGAATTTTGAAGTTTAAAAGAAATCCTGTAAAATAATGAATGTCTTATGTAATAGATGTATGAATAAACTGTAATTCACACACTGCATACAAGCTTCTGTGTATCAAGTGGAAAGGATTGCAAGGTGGTAAAGGTTTTTTAGAATTTTGTGAACTCGTGAAATTCTCAAATATGCAAAAAGCACAGCCAGTGTCCTCCTTCATTGAGGTTTACTTTTCTTTCACTGTGCAGAGAAATGTCAAAAGCTGCTGATTTTATGAAAATATTCACATCTTCGCCAGCACACATTCATTTTTTTGACATGTGGCAAAGAAAACTTCTTCTGTTATTTGTCATCAAGTGTTTATTTAACATCGTTTTATTTTCTGTTTTCTGGCTCTGCAGTATAAAATATTTTTTTGCCCATTTAAATTATCTACAGCTAAAGTCACTATTTTTATTCCATGAGACAAAAAATATAAAAAAAAATATAATATCAGTCTGCGAGTTTTCATGTTTTGTGTATGGAAGTCATATTAATGTTAAACTTTATACATTTGTTACAGTAACCTTTATTAAATAGAATTTGAAAACATTTTCTATTTTAATGACTGAAATAAATAATATCATGCGACGGGTTATTGTAGATGACACACGTTTCTGTGAAAATGTCACTGGTACCCCAGAAATACACATGAAAACAGTTGCATATTGAAGAACTGCAAGGATATTCATGGCTGTAATAGTTGGAGAAATGCACATCCTGAAACAGACCGTGAAATGTTAGAATTCATCCCCCCCCCCCTCCCTTTTGGTTTGCGGGTTAATTTTTTATTGGGGGGGGGGAAAAAGCTTTTTGTATAGCTTTAATCGAACTATCGTTGAGAAGCATGTATTGCACTGACTTTTCCATATGCTACAGTTTGTCAACATTTGTAATTATAAGATAGATTATTAGATCAATTTTAGCATTCATTTTGACTGAGTGGACATTTATCAGTGAGTCTATCATTCCACATACTCTCCACAATGCTTGTATATGATAATGAAATGAATAAAATTTGTTCAGGCTTATCTTGTCTTTATCTTGTTATTAGTATTTCAGATGAGACTAAAAGTGCATTGTTTTATAGAACGCTGCATAAAAGCTGTAGCTGTGTACGGCTGTATGCCCCATTTTCTGCGGGCGACTAGCAAGGCAGTGATTTGACTACATGACTAACCAGAGTCTGCTTACATTGCTGTACGATTGATGCATTGCCAGATTTTTTCAAGCAGGAAATGCTCTAGTGGTTGCCCTCGGCAAATGTGTTCCTTTCAAAAGGGAAAACACTCTAGGGACTTAAACAAACGGAAGGGGAATGCTAGAGAAGGGGTTAAGATATCTGCTAATTTGGTAGGTTTAAAATGCAGTAGCTTTCTCATACACATCTTGTTAATCAACATAAATTTTCCATTTTGCTCATAAAAATGGCATGAACATAAAACCCATCTGATTTAAATTGTATGTCGGAACATACACATGTTACATTGGTGGGTAGAAGATGGGGGTTAAGACCTCTTATTCACTTATCTACAAGCAGACAGCTCACCTTACTATCGTTCCTGGAAAGGACCAAAACTAGTTCATATCTTCTGTAAGAAACTTTAAACTACGTCACATAGCGTTAGTTAAGAAGCATGACTTGAACCAGTGACTACAGACAACAGTTTTCCAAATTTTAGTGTCAGCAATAAATTTTTGTATAGTAGATTGAACTGATAAATGTGGTAAACCATTGATGTGCTATGATCGAATAAATCCTGATCAAGTAAATATCCTTCAAAGTTTTCAGTTCATATAAGAAAAATTATCTTGTAACTTTGCATTGTTAACAATTATCGTACTGTTGTTAAAGGAGGCTCTTTACTCATTTTTGGTAACTTTAAACTGGATAATATTCTCGATGGTTTATTTTACTCCCGAAACTAAGGTAAACTTCATACAATGGTCAAGCACAATGAGGAATTGCAGTGTACAAGAACCATAACTCTACCTTGACTATTTACAGGGTTATTGCCCTTCGTTCCTTTTCCGGAGCATAACTTGAAAACTACTGGACCAGGTTGGAATTCAATACAACTTCATACGATGGTCAAGCACAATAAGACAGTGCCGTGTATAAGAACCATAACTTTATCTTGACTCATTACAGAGTTATTGCCATGAATCATAACTCTATTTGAGCTTTTTTACAAAATATTTTGTAACCTACAACTTCTACAGTTGACAAAACAGTCTTGCGGGGTTATTGATCACGTTAAGTGATAGGTCTAGTTTTTTGGCATTTTCACAAATTTCCCATTTCACTCATTCATATGTAAAAATCTTGTGAAACACTATTAAAGAATTCTCCTGTCATGAATAAGTCTGTCTGCACACAAATCACGCAAATTTCATCTCCCAAAAGTTTACATTTACTGTAACAGAATTAAGGTAGAACACCCCTAATGAAAACCTCCACTTGAAACTCTTCAATTTTAATGAGCTAGCCTAGGTCGTTAAGCATTGGACTGAAGATCTTTTGAGGTTTTTGGGGTGCGTAAGGTTCAATGCAGCCGGAACCAAAATTTTTTTTTACTTTTTCTTCTTTGTTTTCATTATTTTGCACTTTTCTTCATATTTTTATATTGTTTTTAGACTAAAAAGAAATTAAATATTTTTTTACGAATTAGTATACGCTTATTTGAAGATTTTTATTACTTGCAGACACATCTAAAATCGTCGATGAAGATTTTCAAAATCAAATTATTTTAAATAGAGACGGTGAAACATTGTGAATTTTTGGCATGCTGTTCCCAAAATGTTATACATAATTTTAAATATACAAAAAGACATGCCCCATTTCTAGAAAATGTTGATTTTTCCTAAAACCTTTGATGTTCAAAATTGAACATGGCCAAAAAAGTACATGAAAATTGTAATACCATCTGATTATTTCATGAAAGTTTTATAAAACTTGTTGATTATATAGTAAATGGTGTGTAATTTCTGAAAGAAAACATAGTTCTTGTTACTCTGATATCAAATCTGTATAAAATTTTTGAATTATAAATGAAATACATATATTTTCTTATCTCTTGTGTGATGTCATTTTATAAACAATTCCAAAATGGGGGTAGGGTTATTCAAATTCCTATAATTTTTTTTATTCACGGTGAAATTCTTTTAAAATTTGTTTTTAAATCCAGGAAAGGATACAGATTAAGAAAATATTAAGCCTTTAATGATTTGAATTGGTGCCCATTAGGGGTCTACTACCTTAAACATGTACCTGAAACATGTACTGATTGTGGGCATACAGATAAAGGGAACATCACAGGTACTGATTGTGGGCATACAGATAAAGGGAGCATCACAGGTGGGCATACAGATAAAGGGAACATCACAGGTACTGATTGTGGGCATACAGATAAAGGGAACATCACAGAACAACAATAGATGGATTTTATATGTTTTATGTTGTCAGTCATATCAAATGAAATGTTTACTTTTAGCAAGAACACCGACATGGCAGGTAATATAAAATGAGAACAACAATAACACGTGATGGAAGATCTCTATATATAACGAACAGGAAATTCAGCAAAGCAAAAATACATGTGTGACTTCTCAAACAGCAGGGTTTTCTCAAATCTTTGGTGCGCTTCACATTATTATAATAACTTACAAGAAATGCAAGTTTTGCTTTATAAAAAATCAAGTCTAAATCAATCTGATTTTCTGTCATAGTACATGTACAACAAAAAACAGTTTCAGCCTAAGTTTATCGTGACTCTTAGCTTTTTTGGTTCTGGTTGTCAAGGCAATAAATCGTATTATTACTAGTATGGAAATGAGCTAACAGTGCCACCCATCAAGATAAAGATGCTGACGTGAACAGACAGAAAAAAACAGAATAGAAAAAATATACAAGCCTGGGCTTCCACTGACTGATGACCACATTCGGTAATTGATCTTTGACCTTTTAAACAATCTATTGTTAAGGTGAATATTGTACGTGTACATAATGTATTTTGTTATGACTAATATACTTATTTCTTTTACTTTGGCAATCAACAAGTTTCAAATCTCTTCCCATAGAAAGGTCTTACTTTTCGGCTTTATAGTCATTGACATTGCAGTTTTATATTTCTAAATTAAAGAATATCTTAATATTTAGGTTCAACATGAAAAAACATAGACACATTAAGTGGTATTGCACAAAATTTGAAGAAAAAGCATACAGTTTTATGAATAAGCATTCAAACATAAATCTACACACAAGTGTGAAAACCTCACTTAACTTTCTTACCTACATTTAATAAATTGTAAGATAAAATACAGAGAGGTTGTGAAAATGACCTGTACCTAACATGGCTGTTTCCCTCAGATATTCAAACTATATAAATTATAGTCACTAAAAATAATTTGGTCCCTAAGAGAGCACAAGACTTAAGGAAGCCTGCCACCACAGGCACCTAGATTTACTGCAATTATTCCCTATTTTCAAAACTAACAAAAAAGGGAAGTTTGTACAATAATACTAATTACTTTTTCACCAATTTGGTACTGCATATATATTAATTTCAATTTTTCCACACAATTTCAAGGATCTGTTTTAGTTGCTTTTAAAACGTGTGGCCCCTAAAAAACCCTGAATTTTACAAATGAATTCACCTGAAACTACACAGTTCATTACTTCCCTTTAGCTTTTACACAGACATCTAAATAATTCTATTTATATTTAGTTAGAAACCATATACAAAGTGTTAAAAAATGTTAGTTCAAATCTACTGTAAGTTTAATAGTACATGTATATTAATTTGAACGACTCAAAAACAAACAAAACATTAGCCAAGTGTAAAACAATTAAAAAATCTGAAGACAAAATGAGTAAAAATAAAACTTCTGTAATATATTTTGATTTATACAAGCAAGTTACATATAGTTAAAGGAGGATAGATTATATGAGCCGTGCTGCATGAAAACCAACATTAGCCCTTTGTGAGCAGCGTGGATCTAGATGTGAATCCGTACAGTTCACTTCTCCATCACAGACAACCAGAGTTACACTATAGCTCTTGTAAACTATAGCAGATTTACACAATGGTTACACTTTCCTATACAACCATTAAAAGGCCAAACAAAAAAGAGATATGTTTCTTGTCTCTGCCAAAACATTTTCGGTCAGTCAGCAAGTTTCTTTGATTTTATTTTTACAGATTTTGCTATCAAACACTTGAAAAATGTTCTTTTTGATCATATCTGACTCATTAAAAAGATTGAGGTTGGTGGTAAGAAGTCAAGGTCCTATAGAAGACCGGAAACACAGATATTTTTTTACGTGGTCTAATCGTAAGAACGTTGATTTACGTACAGCAGGGCCCAAGCTAAGCAAATTACTGTACAGAATAAATTATACACTCTCATCATTTACAATATATACATCGCACTAGAGCAACGGATTCCGTACTTTTCAGCTCCATAAAAGAATACAAGTTTTCTCACCTGCATGTAAGACAGTGTACCATGTAACAAGAATAAATCAAATACAATTGAATCTGTAGTAACAGTATAAATATCTTCAAAACAAATTGGTGGTACAAAAAGTCAGAAGAAGGTACATGAAAAACAAGAGATCTTTGTCGGTTCTGTCACTGCTAGTTTTACAATGGTAATCTCCCTTAAAAAATGACATTAATGCATAGAAGTTTATATCACAATCTTGAAAGGTACTTCTGAATGGCAATTTCAACAAGTCTATAAACATACAGAACAGCTTTATTCTATTATTTTTTCAATGAAAAGTTACAGAGCTGGAAAGTGCTGGATTTTAGACCTGGCAGCAGAATTTGAGTAAGGCAAACTGTGACACACTAATATAATATATAAAGCCATATTTATCTATAAACAATAAGAAAGGGATAAAGTCAAGAAATTTGGTCTACCTTTTGTGCACGTAGACAGATGAATTCCTTATTGCCCCTCGCGAGCTACCTATGATGAACACAATTATATGATATATGGAGCAATCGAGACCGACGAATACTGCAACACTTCCATGTAATACTATGAACGATTTAATTTGTGTACTGAGAAAGAGATTTTTCTATTCAATTGCAGTATTTGGAGTTAATATTAAATTCTAACCAAAGATTATGGCCTTTATCAAAAGCTGCCCTTACGCTCAACACGGTTGTTGATGAAAATAATGATGACAACGATGATGATAAATGACAAAGGTGATGATTATGATGATATAATAATTAGGAATGATTTTTTACAGGTTACATGATTTAGAAATAGGACATTGATTCAGAAACAGGATATTAATTTTTAAATGTTGTAGACCATGACAATTCATACAACGAGAGAAACTTGCATTATGATAACTAGTTACATGATTCTATGAGTGATGATAACTTTGATGATTACAAAGGGTTAATGATGAAAATGATGAAAACAAATGTTAATATGAATACGTCCCTAGCTGTTACAATGGAAATGAGTAATATGACAAGATTTTGTGTGTGTTCGTGAGCAAACACCATTTAAATAAAGACGTTGACTTTGCATGAATCTAAACGAACAAGTGAAGTGTACACCTGCATTCCTCCTATTGTTTCATGCATCTGACAAGCAGTTTCATGAAAATATTAATTTATACAAAGATCTGAAAGTCTTCAATATGCAAGAATTTCAAATGGTTGATATATTACCCAGTTACATACACATTGAGCACAAGGAACACTGGCCTGTAGTCAAGACTTTTTCAATACTGAATTGGAAAATATCTCAGATCTGGTACCTTCAGTCATCTTCTACAATTGATTAACAAAATCTTTAATAATCATAGACCATTTGTAAAGGTTCCAACTTCAAAAAAATATTTTTTCATTACTAAGTTATTTAGGAAGACTTTGTATTTATGGCCAAAGAAGCAATTTCCTGAAAGTGTTGCCAGAATAAGTTGATTTTTTTTTAGTAGATGCATGCTTAACTAGCAAGAGCTGCGCAGAACGCTAGACATACAAATAACTGATCACACTGAATAACCAAAGGCACATTAACTTGAAGCACACATTGTATAATAAACATTTCTATAAACAGATCTTTGATTGCTCAGCCACAAAATGGCCAATAAAACCTTTGTTTCAATTACCCTTACCCTGTCAGATTTCTTACATGCCTCGTCTGTCTTTTTAAAGTTTGACAGTACCACTTA
This sequence comes from Saxidomus purpurata, assembly GCA_022818135.1. Taxonomy (NCBI): domain Eukaryota; kingdom Metazoa; phylum Mollusca; class Bivalvia; order Venerida; family Veneridae; genus Saxidomus; species Saxidomus purpurata. The sequence continues at coordinate 43,121,947 of JAFMSR010000015.1, forward strand.
CTGTTCATATGTGTGCATGTGTTACACAAATATGCAAGCTTATACTGATCAACACTGATCACAAAGGCATTTGCTGCCAGCATGTTCAGAGATAAGGTGTAAAATCAGTCTGAATGCAGAGGTTCCATCACAGGAATGAAATTCAAAAGTATTCTGCAATCACGGGTCTTTCTCAAAAGATCTTCACCAGTCCTTGAAAGTCGAAAAGCAAGTATATCGAAAAACAGAAAGACCAGAAAATGAGCATTTTACGCCATAAATTTATAAAACATTTAGCGAAAAAAAGTCAAACTTAATTGATTTGACCGAAAGATTTACGACTGTTAAAATGCCTACACAGGAATATGAAAACATACATGCTATAGTACATTATGTAGTAGGATTAGAAGGTTCTAAACATTGTCAAAAATTATCACATAATATCCAGAAACGGTACCCTCTAAAATAAAGTCCATTTCCCGCGTTGATTTAAGAATACTCTTCATGAAACACTTCACTTGAATTAATTACAGTTGCCGTCATCACAATGGCAGCTTCCACCCAAGTACGCATGCTTCGTCTTTCCCCTCTCAGGGAAAAAGTCTCCCTATTTTTTCATCTAACAGCACTATTTGAAAACTTGCATTAAAGAATGCACTTAAATAACGTCTGTGGAATTCTGTGTCCTCAAAACAATAAAATACTTGCAATCTCACGTCTGTACCTTTGACTATCTACAGTACTTTGTTGCCAGGCAACAAGGTCACATGTCAATTTGCAGACAAAATTGAGAAACACTGCCAAGTTTATTGGAGTCTAAAACGTAAATATCACTACACTAATATCACATGTTTTATAGACTATTAAACATTGGAAGGGACTGGTTGTTTTGAATGAGTTGCTATGGCAACAAGGGCTGCAACTGTGTTTGCTACACGAGTTATGCCTTTCTCTGCTAAAATGTCACTGGATTCACAGATCTGGTCCTGAAAAAAAAAAAATTTATGCAGGGTGAAACAACAAATGGTTAAACTAAATCTGTTCACGAGAGAAACTACTCAACTTTGAAATAACAGGTATCCATTACCCTCTGTAAAATTTACTTTTAAGTATTATGGTGTCTATAAATATGTTTGCGTTTGAATTGATCTACAAACATGTACGTATCGAAAATGAGCCAAACATTTTGCTTCTGGCCGTCAAGAATATGCTTCTTGACCCTGCCACATGTGCCAAAACTTTTCGCATTATCACAAACTGACATTTTCATCTTGTCTATGTAAATTCTGTAAGCAATCAAAAGCCCATGAAATTTCCCTTACAATGCTGAAGGTTATTACTATACATTGTATGTAGTTTACAACTTAAAGCGTGTAACTAAATAAAGCCAAGCTTTTCATTGCAAACATTTCCTAAAACCACCAGGCACCAGGTGATTAACATATACCTCAACTAATAAACTAGCAACTAATCATTGTAACCATCATATACTATACTTTATTCCAATCTCTCTAATCAATACAGCAGATTTAAAACGTTTAAAAACACGAACACAGAAATACTCACCCGTCACTTTCAGACACTGTATGTCTTGCTGTACTAGAACAATGAACACTTACCTGATGTCAGGGGGGAGAAAAGATTCTTACTACAACTCCTTGACTAGTTTCTACTGATGATGTGTAAAGGCATGTGCCTTAAGGCAACTTCAATTCTGAATTTTACTTTATTCACATGCTAAAATTTCCCTACTAACTCAAAATAGGTCCGTCAATATTTGTTTCAGTGTATAATTACCCGTAGTAGTGGAAAGGCCACGCCCACAACTGCTTCATGCCATACAAGGACAAATCTCAATGTTAAAAAGGTACTTAGTGATTAGAAAATAAGTACATGACAGCTACCAAATGGTTGACTCTAAAAGTAACTCAGGGACTGGAAACTGAAGTTGTAACTCCAATTCGCAGTTCAAGTGTGTTGCTTCTCCAAACATAATAATTTATTAAGTAGTTCTCTAATAAGCATTTTCAAAGTGATGTTTATTATGCCATTATTTTCAGCAACCATCAAGACAGAGAAGAAACAGTTAAAACAATTTATTGCTGTATATATTAAATAGCTTGCAAGCTTGTATCAAATAAAAATTAACAACAAACACTAACAAAAAATTTGACAACTTGTGAATTAATACAAATTCATTATCATGACATTTGGCAATGACTTAAGTATAACATAACTAAAACAAGTAAGATCACTATACTGGTATCCCCTAACAAGCAAGTTGTGAGTGAAGAGTGAGTGATTAATTGATTTGAATTTTAAAATAAATTTTGCAACATAGAACAAAGATTCAGCATTTACATAGATAAAATGTACATGTACCAACAGATGGACCAACAAACAACCTAACGAACAGACAACATAGAGTGATGGGGTAATATAATAATAACTAGTAATGGGTTCATAGGACATGAATGCCCTCCGCTATGTTCTTTAGACAAAGAAGTGTGTGGTTTTCTTTTAATACGATTTTGGCAATCACAAATATTTATCTTTAGCAAACAATCTTTTAATTTAATGGTTGCAAATGCGCACACTGTTATCTCTGCTAGGTGCATATAATTTGTTTATAAATTAAACTTTCATCTTAAATTACTGTTCAATGACCAGAAAAAGAAACATTAGCAGAATGATATGAAATTTCATCCTGTTGATCAACTCAAAATGATCATGCATGGTATGGACATGCAACATGAAACAGATCTGCAACAGGAAAACCACAATTAAAACTGTTAGTCGGAAAGGGGCTATAACTCCAATAAATGAATTCCAAAAATAAGTGAAATGTAACATAAAACTTGACCTGTATTTTATTAATACATGTATATGTATATTTGTGGCAAATAGGATTGAAATCAATACAACCTTTCATCAGATAATGATAGGAAACCACAAATTCACAGAAATTTATGTTGAAAAGAGGCCATCATTTCTGAAAGATTTACTGGATTGTAACCTCAATTGAATTTGACCAGCATTTCATTTTCATAAACCTATATGTACAATCTGAATAAAATCTATATGCAACCTTTCAAAAGTTATTGAACAGATGTGAAACTGACATTTTGCATTAAAACATGCACAGACGGATAAACAGGGGTAACACTTTATGACCTTCCACCATTCTTCCCATGGCGGGGGCATAACAATACATGTATTATCACAACCAGGAACACATTCTAAACTGATACACAGAGTAAATAGTAATCAACAATAAGAACAAAATATACGGTAAGTTACTTTTGAGATAAAAGCTGGTAACGAACTGTCAAAATGCACTGGAAAATGTTGCACATGTATTTTAAAATGCCATACTTAACAAATCATTTAAGTGATCAACAAATTTGACACTGAAATTGATACATTAACATGAAGGCAAAAATGAAGGTGTACATGTTGTGGTGAGATTCATTGAGTGTATGAGTTAAATACAGAAATAAGACAAGAGCTGTCAGTAGGACAGCGCGCTCGACTTTTTTAGTGCTTGCCAATAAAACAAAACTTTGACAGTTAAGGGCACACAAGACTTTAACTAGGAATTTCTAAGTACAAATCAAGAAACATTTTCACAGAGTTATCTTCTCTTGCTTACAGATAGGTCTCATGATGGTACATAAGTACTCCAACTTTCAAAGTAATATCTCAAATGGTTAAGTCAACAAGTGGACAAGAATGAAAATTTTAACTGAGTTTCTAAGACAAAAAGGGCCATAATTCACATAAAATCCTTGACAGAATTACCTTCTCCTGCCCATGTTTTGGGATCATGATGGTAAACAAGTATTCAAACTTTCAAAGTAATATCTCGAACAGTTTAGTCAAAAAGTGGACTGGTACGAAAAACTTTACCAAGATTCTAAGTCGATAAAGGGGCTTAATTTTTAAAACAAATCCCTCACAGAGTTACCTTCTCTTGCCTACAGATGAGGGTAATGATGTAAACAAGCATTCAAAGTTTCAAAGCAATATCTCAAAGGGTTAAGGCAATAAGTGGATTTTACCCATATTCAAAGTATTTTCTAAGTAAAAAAGGGGCATAATTCTGTCAAAAACCTTGACAGAGTTATGTACTCTTGTCTGTTGATGTAGGTCATGATGGTAAACAAGTATGGTTAGTTTCAAAGCAATACCTCCAATGGTTTTGAAATAAAGTGAGGTGGTACGAAAAACTTAACCAAGCTCAATACACTTTCTAAGTCAAAAAAGGGCCATAATTCTGCCAAAAACCTTGACAGAGTTATGTACTCTTGTCTGTAGATGGAGGTTATGATGGTAAACAAGTATGGTAAGTTTCAAAGCCATACCTCCAATACTTTTGAAATAAAGTGGGGTGGTACGAAAAACTTAACCAAGGTGTGACGCCAACGCCGACGCCGGGGCGAGTAGGATAGCTCCCCTTTTCATAGAAAAGTCGAGCTAAAAAAGGATGCAATGTATCATATTGTTTGGATTCAACCATTCAGAGTGGAATGTAAATATCATTAGGACAATATATGAATGAAAAAATCCCAGAAAACAGTAACTGTCGACACTTTGGCATATGACCCTTAAAATGTGACCTTCATCTTTGACCTAAGACTAAGTCCAGTGCCGGAGTTAACCTACTTCTAATGGACTGAAACCAATGTGGGTCATTATCTTGTCAGACAGTATGTAGAAATGTAGCTAAGGCAATCATTATTGAAATGCTTTATATGAAATTCCATGGTCAAAAGGAAATCTTTGCCATCCATTTGGAATGTGTTGTATTGAAAAGTGTAATGTTAAATATATATTTCTTCACAACCAGATCACACAGAATATAAACAACAAGAGCTGTCCCTCCCAAGTGACGAATGCCCCCGAAAGAGGTGCCTCACAGTCTGTGTCCTCTCCATGTGCTCAATAAATGTGCTATGTAATTTTAAAATCCTTCCATGCATGACAGAGTAATCATGCATACAGTATTCCATTACTTTAAACACTAAGTGTGACCTTGACCTTTGAGGTAGGGACTTGGGTCTTGCATGCGACACATCCGCTTGATGTGCTAGACATTTGTACACAGTTATTTTAAAATCCTTCAAAGCATAATAAAGTTATAGTCCGGACACAAATGTATGCATATATACAGGATTCCATTACCTATAAACTCTAAGTGTGACCTTGACCTTTGTGGTAGGGATGTGGGTCTTGCACGCGACACGTCGTCTTGATGTGCTAGACATTTGTGCCAAATTATTTTAAAATCCTTCAAGGCATGACAAAGTTACAGTCCGGACACGAATGTGTGCATATATGCTTATATAGAGGAATCCATTACCTTCAAACTCTAAGTATGACCTTGACCTTTAAGCTAGGGACGTGGGTCTTGCATGCGACACGTCGTCTTGATGTGCTAGACATTTGTGCCAAGTTATTTTAAAATCCTTCAATGCATGACAAAGTTACAGTCCGGACACGAATGTGTGCATATATGCTTATATGGAGGAATCCATTACCTTCAAACTCTAAGTATGACCTTGACCTTTGAGCTAGGGACGTGGGTCTTGCACGCGACACGTCGTCTTGATGTGCTAGACATGTGTGCCTAGTTATTTTAAAATCCTTCAATGCATGACAAAGTTACAGTCCGGACACGAATGTGTGCATATATAGAGGATTCCATAACCTTCATACTCCAAGTGTGACCTTCACCTTTGAGGTAGGGATGTGGGTCTTGCACGCGACACGTCGTCTTGATGTGCTAGACATGTGTGCCAAGTTATTTTAAAATCCTTCAATGCATGACAAAGTTACAGTCCGGACACGAATTTGTAAGTGGGGACGCACGGACGGACGGACAGACGGACAGACGGACGGACGGACAGACGGTGCGATTTTAATATGCCACCCTTCGGGGGCATAAAAAGGAAATAAATCTTCCACAATCTAAGCTGCTGTATACAATAAGAATATCACAACCGTATCACAAAATGTAAGTATTCAAAGCAAAATATAGTTATAATTAATCAATAGAACACACTATGTTATTTTTTCTAAAGCAAAATATAGACAATAACAACACTGAAACTCCAAATAGATAAATTTCACAAATTGTAAGGTACAATAAATGCTGCCTAATAACAGCACAATCAACTATTTGCAGTTTTATTCACTTTGCACAGTTTGAATACACATGAATATCTCAGTCAAATCACAATATGAGCAGTCTACAGATACTTCGTAATCGTGCTTATTGGGTCCACCATCCTCTAGAGGCTATAGTCGGTGCGACCCGTGTCTACAGATACATTTTCATGAAAGCTAATTATATGGTAAGCTGTCGGCACTGCAATAGCAATCCTTACCATTTACACTGTATATAGTTAAGCCACTAAATTAAATGTAGGCTTCTGTTTAATCATGACAAGAGTTAAAAGGTAGCGTAAGGGCCAAGATGGTCCTATATCGCTCACTTGGCATTGGCTATAATACAAGGTCAACAATAGCAGGAAGGGTCAATTCTGACTGGGGGTCCTGATTTTAACAATCTTTCTAGAGGTCCACTACTTAATGCTACATTCCATATATCTATTAAAGCTCTAGGCCTTGTTGTTCAAGAAAAGGATAGTTTTGACGTTTTCACAAGGTTTTTTTTATTATTTAGTCTGGTGACCCCACATGACCCAGTTTTAAACTCTGCCAAGATATCATTCATACAAACATCCTTATGAAATTTTCCTGAAGATTGGACTTGAAACATGGCTTCTACTGTGTTCACAAGGTAAATGCTAACAGACAGACAGACAGGACGCCAGACAACTGAAAATCACATTCAATAGTTCACTTTTGCGCACTATTTTAAGGAAATCTAACAGGAGACAGTTTTCCTGTCAGAGGCAACTTTGAGACTGTTTATAATGATCAGTTGGTGTTAGTTGTAGTTGTGACACTCAAGCATGAAGCTTCTACAGCAACTATGGAACACTTGTTACATAAATAATGCACACAAATTAAAAACATAGTAAATTTAATCTATTTGGATTGGAAAATATTGGTTTACAGCACCAATATCTCATTTTTCGCAAAATTTTCAAAATGCTATTTCTCAAGATATTACAGTACAGCAACACAAATAATTTGCATGTTAATTTTCAAGTAATTAGTTAACTTCCATGCATACAATCAAGAAAAATACAATAGCAAACAATAGAATCCTGTAACATCCTGTTACACCAGAACATTCGATGTGATGTTTACAGGAATATAAGTACATTCAGTCTGATTCAACATAATAACAGAATAGGTAGAGCCTGTATGGACAAACATATAAATAATTCAGTTTGCCTTTAATTAACAATATGACAGTATAGATTATTCTGTATCATGCCTGAGATTCTGGTACTCATGTATATGACTAGTTCTTATCTATTGTACATAAAAGAGATTCTTTTAAAAGATCTTGCAATTTGTATAAGTAAAGTACATAAATAGTGAGACCATTATTCTAGACATGATGGCAACCTTAATAAACATTAGTACATGTATAGAAGGAATGATGGACATGGGCCTATAAGATTTTCCAAAAGTGGAAAACAGCTCCTTCATGAAATTTCTAAGCAGACATTTGACTCTTCACTTCTTTAAGTCTGATTAAGTCCTAAACAGACAAAATAAATTCAATATATTTTCAAAGATCTATACCAAGGTATATACTGACAAGTTTGATCACTAACCTTATTATCATGTTAAATGCATTTAAAAAGAAATAATAATTGCTGATATCCACCATTACAATTTCATGCTTAGGGGCTAATTTCTGTTTACCATTAAAGCCCTTAATATCCATCCCCTCTTCTGCCTTATCCCTTTAAGAACAGATCAGACATGTATAAGGCACAGAACAACTACAACATGTATTATGGATCAGCAAGATATTCAGTTAGTGTACACTACGACAGTTTGATATGGCAGATAATGTCATAGGAACACAACCTAGATATAATTGCACTTTCAAGATATGGAATATTTTATAAAACTCTATGTAAGATATCGTTCCTCAAAATAAACATGATGATTCAGTTGTTGACTAGGACAAAAAAATGGCACGCTAGAATTCATGTAGTATCATTCTGATTCAATACTCTCAAATTCTTGACATTTGAACATGTTAGAAAGCTAGTCCAATTCTAACTAGCATTGCAATTATCAGGTCACTGCTCATCTACATGTATATGATGTCTGTTTATTGCAACATGGAAACTGAGAACTATTTTCACATAATTAAAAAAAAAATTATATCCTGTTTTGAGTTAGACTTTTACATGGATATACTGATAAGTAACTAACAATAGTTTGTGACTTTTTAAATAAGAAAAAACACCTTGCTGTTCAAGTTGTGCTTTTCTTTTGAATAAAAGTATTTCTCAATTTCCAAAGTATCCATTCACCATGCATAAAAACAAAAAGGCAGATCTAGCTTGGTTTAAGGTAGGGCCTGACAAAAGTTAGGTTTTCATTCAACAAAATCTTCAAACGATTTTATTGTACGTTGTAATTATCTACAGTAACTGCACATGTACTTTCTTTTCTTTCTAAACACAATAAAACAGAAAAAATAATTTTGGGGAATAAAATTTTTTGTCAGGCGCGCTACCTTAATGAGTTGAAAACTACAGCAATTAGAATAATTTCAGACAATCAGTCACACTAGAGTTCCTGAGCTTGTTAATAAATCCCCATCACCATTCAGCATGCAAGTATAGGAAACAAGATGTCGCTACAAGTATTGCTAAACAGAGGTAGGAAATGTAGACATCACGTTGAGCAGTTAGCGGACAGAGACAGTTTAGTTCCGACACCAGGAGGGCAACACTAGCAGGCCGACACCAGTCAACAATATCGTCACATGCACACAGGCGCTCCTGAAATGAGACGAGTACTGTTAACAGGTGTCCGCCATTTGAAGTCACGTATTTATATCTGAACCTTTGGATGACTTCCATTTTTATTACTGTAAATATGAGTAAGATGAATGTTAATTTTAATATATCATAATCCATGCAAACTATAGATTCTACTGGTAACTGGGAATAATTTTTAACTTAAGTTCCTGTTGGGTTTTTTATATTAATTTGTTTAAACTTGTTTGTGAGTAAAGCTTGAAGGTTATTGAGTCTCTCTTGAGTCTGCTTCCTGGAAAAACCAGTACTGGTGTCATATAAGGCGATACGGTCACGACCCCAGTGGGGTTTGAACCCACAACCTCTTGGATGAACAGCAGACACCTTAACCTCTACACCGCTCCCATGCCTTAATGCTTTAAACATAACAAGCCAAAGATGAGAATATTTACAAGCAACACACATTACAGTTTTCTATCCCTCCACCCACTAACAGATATATATATATGTATACAGAAAACCAAAATCCCATTAGAAGTATAATGTATAAAGCCAAATGAAAAGAAAAGGCATATTAATAAAACATTCTAAACACAATTATTTTATGTAGCAAAAACATGCTGACAATATAACAATTCATGTTCACAGTTTACAATAAACAAAAGAATATTATGATGGTAAAATGTTGAAAATATCGCTTATATAAATTATACTGCAGTGTAAGTAAGCTTAACCTATTTTACTTTGTTCTGAATGTGATGTGAAGTTGGTTGGACTATTTCACTTGTTCTGGATGTGATGTTAAGTTGGATGGGCTATTAGTTCCTTTTGTTCTAAATTTTGAAGTTAATTTGGTTGGACTATGTTACCTTTTTCTGAATGTGATTGTAATGTCAGTTGGAATTTATCTACCTGGTCTGAACGTGGTGTAAAATTAGTTGGACCTTTTCTATCTAATTTAGATTTTACAACTACAACAACTTTTTGTCGCAAAAAAGAATGAAGTGACCTCGAAAAATTTTTACGGACAAGTACAACAAACAGAGCACTGATCAAATCAATCTCTTCAAACAGGGCCATTCCTACCTTCACAAATACAATGAAACACTTCACTTTCAATAACTTTCAAAAGTATTTTTCAACCCAACCTCTGTGCAAGTATTAATCTACAAAACCTACATATAAATGTAACAAACTGCACACTATATTTTATTACAAAATGCTTGGAGCACTGACATAAACTTCGTAAGTTTAGTTCATATCAATTGCAGTTTTTGCTAAAAATGCCACAGTAACAAAATTTCTATTCACGGCATCTAAAAAATATTGGATTCATACTATTTTCTCTATTCACCTGGAATATCTTCTCCCTACTAGGGCGAGGCAGAGTTAGAGACCATCTTCATCTGTTCATACAATCTAAGCGCGTTCACTTACCGCTATTTCTCTGAAGAAGTGCCAGTAGAATCACTGTATGAGAAAACACTTACCTTGAAATATGAACATTTAGTTTACAGCCTGTGTTCTTGTACTAAACCGATGAAGAGATGTATTCTGTTGTCAGAAAATGTCCCCTCTACTGCTACCATTGTAACAGATTTAATGCAAACTTCTATGGTTTTAACTGATTTTAACAATCTTCTAAAAAAGCTTGACTGATGCTTGATAAGAAATAAATTTGCAAACCTTTGAAACACCTATTTTCCTGCAGGCCTCTAAAAAGTTTTCCACATTTTTCCTACATTTTGGAGGTGTCAATTTGGGCTGCAAATAAAGTCAAAATACGTATCACACTGTTACATCAAGTATCAATATCAAATCATGTCTGGAAAACTTTAAATTAGCGAAATGATTAATTGCAAAGGAGTGCTCTAACGAAAAAAAACCACGAAAACAAAGTTCTTGGGAATGTTCATGACTTTCAGTCCTGAATATGAGGAATATTTTTACCAAATAAAATCTTCTCTTAGAAGTCTAAGAACTTTGGGCCCTAAGAGCTCTGTTACTTTTGGAAAGCCATTTTACATGTGGTTAAGTTATTCCTTCATCTGTCTACTTTAAGGGCCTTTTCTCTGACATGATACTTACTTAATCTTTATTTAAATTAAAAACTGGTCTAAAGAAGAGAGAGAGAGAGACTCCATTTGACTTCTGACCAGAAAACTTATACTAGATAAAATTCAATGCCATAACATCTGTGAAGAAAAAAACCTAAGAAAATACACAAATACCACTTACAACTGCTGGTGATGGTACATGAACACTAGCAACAGATCTTGGTCGAATTTGATTGGCTAAATGACACAGCAGTACTCCATCACTTAGTGCTTCAGACAGATTCTCAGGTAGTGCTCTTTTTAATCTTGTAGATATCGTCTGTAAACATAGAAATTTGGAGCAAAGTTTCACACAACATCCCATGAACATGTTTTAAAATTGTAACTCTTTCATATCCACTCAACCAGTTTAGAAACCCAAAAGTTGCAAAATATTGATTTTATAAGTGTTACCGTGCTTCAAATTTATTCAAATTTCATACACAACAAAAACAATGTAAAATTGAATTCTTATAAGTTTCAATAATTCATCACAAAAAGTGACTGAAATAGAAATAAAAACAATAGCATTATTCAAATAAAAATGTTCAATAGGGGAAATCTTTGCGTTTCTAAATCGGTTAAGTGTATATATTAGCTTGATGTAAAGACTGAAGCAGAATGCTCAAGCTTTCAATTATTACAGAATACATGTAATGTCCAGTTTAAATCTTACTTTTGCCGTATCTGTTTTCTAGTTCTTAAAATTCTATTACAGTAAACTCCGCTTATAACAAATCCCTCGGGACCATTTAAATGTTTTCCTTATATCCGGAGTTTGTTATATCCATTATCATTTTCATATAAAATAAATATTCAAAAAATCTCGGGCAGAAAAAAACTGTTTCTTATATCCCGAATTTCGCTATATGCGGAGTCGTTATATACGGAGTTTACTGTGCTATCTTACACCAATTTATACCATTCTAATTATCTGGTCTACTTTTACTTACAATGCTTGAAAGGTTATAAAAGAGCCCTCCAAGTTTGCTTCCTGCCTGTTGTGGTACAACCAGGACCAAAAGCAGTATTTACACCTGCTACCTTGAAGATAATAGAAATCTTATCCGCTCCAAAATTTCTCGTGCCAGTCAAATTAACCTGTATTTCACAAAATACTTATGCATACCTTAGTCACCTAAGCTAAGCACTCCCTTCCCTAAACCAACCAGTTCTGTTACATACCCTTTCAATCAACAACACCCTTCTTACACTGCCCTCTGCTTTACAGTGCTCCCATACACCACCAACACACTCACTTATTTATCTTGGGTCTGTGTGTACATACCTTTCTCAGCTGTTCTATTTGATGCACAGACTCCTTGTGGTGGTCGTGTTGTCGTCGCATTGTGTAGTTCGGACCGTTTGCTTCTTTACTGTAGTCATCTAGCATCTTTACCTGGGCACTAGTCATCACTAATAAAAGTCAAACTTAAACCATCACTTTCAATTCAGACACATTTTTCAAAACAGCACCTTTTGATTATCTTTTGAATTTCATTTCACTGTCAACCAAAATCAGATTTAAATCGTAAGCATAGACTTCTTAAATGTAAACAGTAAAATCAATGTATTTTCAATTATTCAAAACCTTACTTTTCCAAATACACTAATTAACTCGAGTGTAAATAAATCTTTGAGTAAATATTAATAAACACATGCAAATAAAATACTGTGCAAGGTAGACCACCACCTAGTAAAATCTTCCTCCTATTTTTTTATATATTGTAACTGAAAAGTTCAAAGGTCATTTAAAATTGATGTCCGCCTAAAAGTCATGCAGCCTATCACAGCAAAATCACTTCACTGACACTCTAAAAGCTGATTTGTATTCTAGCAATTTTTCTAATTTTTTTTGAAAGTAAGGCAAATTTTATCATTTTGTTAAATTGGTATGTCCACGTTCAAGTTTTTCAATAAAATTTGAATAAAATCTTTGTGGACATATAAACTTTAATATCAATGTTTTTGTTTTAAAACAGTGACTAAGCCTAACATATCTTGTGTACCTGAAATATCTATTGTTTTTCATGATGTATTTATATGGTGAATCTGGGAGAAAAAGGTAGTGCGAAAACGTGTGTGCTTGTTAATATACCATACAACAATAAGAATGCCATGTTTCTTAAGGATATATACATGTAGCGGGTAAAAACCTTCTTTTTCACTGTAACTTTTCATCCAAGTTATTGTCTAGCGAAAACAGCCACTATCAACATACTGACGGATACTGTTAAAATCTACTTACTTTCAAAGACAACACCAATTTAATGATATTATGTTGATATATGTACACAAATGTATGTATTCACAACAGCAAAAGCATTTTCTCTACACGTGTAGCGCGTTATATCTGGCATCATTTACTTACACTAAATGAATTTCAAAAAAAAAAAAAAAATGAAAATCCACAAGACTGAAATCTTAACAAAAATGAAGTAAACTTATAAATGAATGTACCAATAATATTTTCATTGAAATGAACAGTCATGTTGAAAAAAGACTATATTTAGACAAGAAAGAATTAAAACATTTCAACTCTCACATTTACCTCCCTGATTATGGTAAGTGTGCAATAAAGAGAACATATATGGAAGGTGTGATGCTGTCTATGTAGAGAACAATGAATGAGTGATAGGATAAGACGGGGTAGGGGATCATGATCCATGAACGTAGAAAGTAGAAACAATGGAGTCAAAAAACCCATGCAAAAGAAGGGAGGGGGAAAAGCTTCCCTCTTGCAAGAAAAGATTCTGATTGTATAGAAAGAAAGCGGATGTTTGTAACTCCAAACTGTCTGAAAGTAAAAACCCATCAAGCCAAGCATCGTGCAGCGGAATGCAAAAAACTATGCGTCTGCGTAAACTTGTCGACGATACGTTCGCCGATCATACCTGCTCCCGATCTTTTAGTTTTATCTACTTTTGATTTAGTGGTTGTCGAAGACACCGACGTTGTGGACGATGTTGAATTTTGGCGACTTCTTGCCGAAGTCTGGGGCGTGGTGTGTGTCACACGTGAAGTGGGGTGTGTGCGTGCTGCACCGGTGGTGGTCGTACGCTTGGTGCCTGACATACCTGTCCCAGAACGTTTGGATGTTGATGGAGCTGATGAAGAGTTTTGTAATGCTAATGAACGTGTTGGCGTAGACCGCTTTCTATCATCTTCACTGCTTGTACTTCCCGACGATCTCTGTAAACCACAAACATAACAAAACTCAGAGATAATATTCACAAAGAAGAAAACAATATACTACAGCAAATTTATATGTATTATCTCCTACAGGCAGCCATCATGTTGTTATGCTACTGAATCAAAGCATCAACAGGTAAAAAGTATTAAATCATCAAAAACATGCAAAACATTAATTTTTGTAATTATGATTTACTACTGTACTGTAATAATGAGAATTGGGACTGAAATCACTCTCCATTTGCCCTTAAAATACACAGTTAATAGAGTGTCTTATCAAAAACGTGTTTGGCACTACACTTTTGAAAATATGCAACACTGACAATGACAATACATACAGTTGAATGCTAAGTCACATGGATCATTTTCACTCATAGGACTCTACCTCCAAAATATATCAGGAAATCATTTATAGGCATACCCTGTTCATGTAATTATTGACAGAATCTTTCTGTATCGATCGCAATCTCTGGTCCCCTTTAGGTTTATTTGTACCCACGGATTTTAAACTCTGGTTGGATTTACGCATTTCTTCATCCTGTAAAGAAACAAGCTAGTGTAGAATTTCTTAAAAAGCTGGAGTATGATTACCTAAAACCCTGACTTTATAAGTAAATGTACAATGACATAGCAGGAATATAACTGGAAAAGTAATCTGTTTATCGTAATACAAGCATTAATGGTTAATTAAAAGTTGCTGATGATCAGTGAAATTTAAGTGAACCATTTCAGGTATTGAAGAGTTGTTTTCTTCTTATCTAATTAATATGTAATTCCAAGACCCTGCTACAGTGAAAACTGTTCACAAACTGTTGGATTTTACTCAGATCAACTCCGTTAAATAAATACCTACCTGATTAAGATTAGATCTTTTGGATGTTGGTAAAGCACTCCGCGTGCTTGTAGTTGTTCCTGGTGCCCGACTTGTCGGTTTTGTTACTTTAGACACTGGTGCCTGGCCCCTGTCTGTTGGTTTTGTTCTCCGTGCCACTCCTGGCCCCATCTTGTGGCTATCCTCTTTCGGACCATTGACTGCTGGTGCTACATGTGGAGGGTGCGACTGTGTGGAGTTAAAAGATGTATCGGGACTTTCACCACCCGGCTGATGACCTGGAGTCGTTCCATTTACACTAACCTGTTCTTCTATGGGCCCACTAAAAGGAAGTACATGTATTCAAAATTTAGTCTATAATGAAGTTCTCGCAATATCTAAAGAACTGGTAAAAATAATTAAAGAATATTATGAACAGTAGGGACCAGAGGATAAACTTCATTTATATTTGCTTTGTTTCTGCCAAAAAAACATTGCTTCATTCCAGTCAAGTTTTCAGTACGTTCTTAAATTATTACATGTGTACAAGGGTATACCAGCGAGTTATATCAATGTGTCTCTGTAGTAAGCCTTACTTAGTCAATGGCTGACCATGCTGTGTTTGGATGGGATGACTCCCTGCAGGAAGTCTCTGGTTCGAGTCTGAAACCGTCCGTCTGTATTGTTGGTTACCATCACCAGGTCGTCTCTCCTCCTTGAAACTGTTGGAGGCACTTACAGTTGGCTTCCTATAAGAACAATACGATTTCAAAATTTGACTGCTGTCTTACGAAAGAGCTGGAAAACAAGACATCCAGAAATTCACAGACTTATTGCTCACTTCTTGCCCTTGCCTTTACTATTTGCTCTTGCCTTTACTATTTGCTCTTGCCTTTATTTTATATCTGCTTTTATGCACAAAGCATTTGGCAATCATGCAGGTTTAACATTTACAAACTGAAAAACATGCTTTTAAATGCAAACTAAATTTAACAACTAAAAACAAGTTAAAATATCCAAAATATAGTATGAACTGCTTTATATAAGTTTATCTATTCCTGTTCTTAAAAACATATTGTAAGAAACGTTTTAGGTTATTTTGAGAAGAAATTTAACAAAATCCCCGACTTAATTTCCTGTATTTAAACACTTGACTTTTCATGAGAATATATCCCCAGTTATCAAACAACAAGTATTCAGTTTTCTACTTTTTTGCGAAATAAATCAATACATCCTGTATCAATACAAATAATTCTCTAATGTTTCAAGAAGACATACAAGAAGCTAACAAATGTTAAATCAGAGGAGAGTTTCAAAGACAGACATTTTCCATAAGCATGCAGAAGGTTTCCAAGATATGCATAAGTCACAAAGATCCCTTACCCAACACAATTTAAAACTTCATTCTGGTAAACCAAAGTGTTTGTTAGTACATTTATGTATTTAAAGTTATTTTTACATTCAAATCTCTTGTCTTCTCTGCAAACATACTATTCATATTTCTATATACATTTATTTGCTCCACAAGCCACTGTTCGAAAAATAGTTTGATATACATGTAGTTTCATTTCTGTCTGCCTTATTTATGGTATCTTCATTGTATATTGCCTGTTACCATCATTGTATATTGCCTGGTACCAGCATTGTATTAACATCATTGTATATTGCCTGGTACTATCATTGTATATAGCCTGGTACCAGCATTGTATATTACCGAAACCTGACAACTAATCAGTTCTTTAACAGTGTAACTTGGTGATTTATTAAAAGTTGTCAAAATCATTCCAAGGTGCTGGTAACCTACCTGTGATGTGGGTAGGAATCTACAGGCATGCTGTTAGTGGAGTCATGCAGGTTGCCATAGCGATTATTCTCCGGGTTGCCATAGTGATCATGTCCAATGTTACCATGGTGATCGAAGTCTCTAGGTTCAGCTTGTTCACGCACAGGACTCATTGGTACATGATGGTTTTGATGGTCACGGTAAGCCGTATGTAAAACTGAGGTATTTTGAGAACTAATTTCATTTGGTGAAGAAGACACATGCGGCACATTTTGGTATCTATTATAGTTCACATTTTGTTGTGAATGTGGCACATTTGAGACAAACTGCTGACCAGTGTGTCCATAATGATTTGTATTTGGTCCAGCAGGATGACTGTAACTATTCATATACTGACTATCCGAACTTTGTCGTACATGTTCGTGACTTGTCGTGCGGTAACCTTGACTGTGTTGACTACCATCTGAATTTTGCCTTTGCAAATCATGACTATTTCCATGATACACAGGGCCTTGTGGTGAACTAACTGGACTATATTGCTGACCACTAGGACTACGATGGAACTGTCCAGGGCTCTGTCTCTGCTGGCCCGAACTTGTTCCATAGCCACTATGATTTTGTCCATGGCCACTATTGCTATGTATATGAGCACTGGGACTCGGCACATGGCCACTGCCACTCTGTGTTTGGAAACTGGGACTATGTCCTGGGTAGCCAGGGCTTTGCTGTCCCGAAGTTCTATAAGTGTGACCTGGTCCACTATATCCTGGACTGGTCGCTTTAGTATGATCACTATATCCCGACTGGGCATGCGAATAATTAATAAAGTTTGTTCTATTGGCAAAATGTTGGTCTGGGCTGACTGGACTCCGAACTGCGCTCTGTGAAGGTAAGGGAGAATTCTGTGCTTCATGCTGATTGGCTAGAGGTGAAGGAGGCAGAGGCCATGCATGGTTACTGTTGCTGTAGTTGTTTGTACTGTTCGTTTTAAAATAGAAACTGTAAAGACAAGACAATATGCAATGCAAAATAAGTTTTACAACTTTGCTTAGCTTAAGACAGAAAAAACTGCTGAATGCAAACTTTCATGCAAGCAAGTTTTCCTAAAGTTTCAAAATATTTACAGCATTTTGTGTGGACATAATTATTTTTGGATTTCTGATCCCTATTTTGCTATTGATGAGAACATTTTTCCAGTTATAACACAAAAGTGACATTATTTAATTTTCTTTCTCAATATAACCCCTTCTCACACCCTTGCCCAAATAATTATACTTTTATATGATAAGATCAAAGAACTCCTGTAGAAACCCATATAGTAGATCAACCCAGTTATTTAATTTCATCAACTGTCCAAAAAAAATGGAACAGTATTATACGAGATTTATCAAACCTTCTTAACGCCAGGTATTTCCAGCTCTGTCAAATATATATACAATGTACTGGTATATGGTACCCCACTGATAAACCATAAAATGGAAATGAAAGTTTTAGCATCAATCTGTTTTACAGAGCAAATAAAACACTTAAAGCCAGAGCATAATTATACAGCTACAATACTGCATGTACCAATAAAATATAAATAATGCACAAAAAAAATAATCCTTTGATTTTACTACATCACTTCTGCTAACAGTAATATTATATAAATGCTGCACATGCAAATATTAGAAATTAATAGGTTTATATATCTCTTCTGCAACTGTTTGTAATTGAAAGATAAACACCGGCACTTCATTAGAATGGCCTACTCAGCAACATGTGTTTTGGGAAGAGTAGTTTCTATTAATGCAAGAATGCATACCGCTACACTATATGCAAAGTTTGCAAAAACAAGAAGGGCTGTAACTTTACAATTAGGTAACAGATAAAAATATGTATGCCTCTTAAGGTACAACCATTTAGTTGATACCAAAATTAGATTCCTACTAATTAAAGTTCATCACTTATTTAACACTTCTGTAAGTATGCTGGTTGTGAACAGTGACAGCCCACACAAAACACGTTTCTGTTGTCAAATTAGGCTTTTCATGTTAAAAACACTACCCTGACATTTCAACAAATCTGTAGGGTAACAGAGTGACAACATCATATCCAATGAAATAGTTTGTAACAACTGCTACCTTAAGTTTCTTAACAGTTAAGAAATCCATACACACAATCTCTCTATGGTTAGTGTAAGATCAGAGTAGTAAGTGCAAAGAACATGCAGAATATAGGCTCAAATTTCAAACACTTGACAGAACTCAAACACTCGATAGAATTCCCGTTAAACTACAGAATTTCTTTCTTCAAATAAAACAGCTGGTGGCCAACAGTAACTATACTCCTAGTACATGAATACCTTTTTCAAGAATTTGAATTTTATCAAGGATAAGAATTTTTTAGAAAAATTTATAGGACGTTGTAACAAGTAAACTTACCTTTAACATTAAGAAAATTAAATTGATCATGCTATTACTTTGGTCTGGAAGTAAACTAATTTCTGCTCTAAAAATTGGCATTTACAAAAACTTCAAGTTCTTTTCACTATGGACACAGTATAATGGCCACTGCAGCAGAAGTCAAGGCATTTTACAGTGGAGTAAAAACGATACATGTAATTGAAAGCGATTCAGAGGCAGAAACTGAGAGTCAGGAAATATAATTAAAATGCACTTATTTTAGATGTGATATCTTTGATAATAAACTTGGCTTTGGTCTGTAATAGTAATATAAAAGTAATTGTAATGTAATTGATTTACACTCTTAATTACAATTTTAAGTAATATAATATTTTTCCTTGTCATAAGCAACATTCTTCAAACTAGAGATTGTTTTTCACACACAAGAAAAACGTATGTCTCCTAGCCCTATGACTTTGACCTTTGTTTTTGGATAAGTATAGACACTATTTTCTGTTTTCAGGTCCCTGTGACCATGACCTTTGAGCTAGTGACCCCATATTATAATATGCACAACATGACTACATACTGATGCTTCCTGCAAAGTTTTATGAAAATCCAGCATGCTGTATTGGAGAAAAAGCGCAATTTTTTTTTTACAGAATATCAGGATGCTGAATGTCTTAAAAGTCCCATAACTCATACAAATATCAAGGAAGTAGAAAATCCTGACAATATACACAAGAAAACTTGGTACAAAATCTTTCTACCATTTCAGTAAATTTCGTTCAGGCTTGTAGGCGGGGTTGTACAGACAAACTGTGACAGACAGACAGACATACAGCACAAAATCATTATGTCTCCCACTATTATGAAGGAGACATAATAAGCAGATTCTTCTATATTAATAACTTTTCAAATTTCATCCGGTATTAGACAAAACTCTGTTTCATTCAAAACCAAACCATTTTACCATATTCATGTACCTATTACAAATAAACAGAACTAGCTTTAAAAAGGAAGAACCCCTGTGATACACTGAATACAACCAACTACCATAGAAAAACAGCAACTTTCTAGAACTGATAGTCCTAACCAGGAAGTAATTCTAAGCTGTTTGCTACATAACATAAATAATGCCCATATTTTGCCTATTTTGACTCGTCTATAAAAAACATAAATGTATGGTCTTAATCACAGGTCTTTGAAAGTAAGATTATCAACTTTGAAACAAGAGCATCCAGTGACCCATATCAATAATGCCCAGTTTATGTGTCATCCCTTCAATCAAATTCTAACAAAATTTCATTTTTAGTAATGTAAACATAAAATACACAAACAAACCCCACATGTACAGTGTTTCATTATAGCTTATACTTTTTACAGGTTTCTTTTACTAAACTTTCAGCAGTTGTTAGCCTTGAGTTTCAAGAACAACACACAAGACTTTGACTTCTAAAAATGCCAAGTTTAGCAAATGGAACTTCAAACAAGACAGCCCTGCACTACTTGTTCACTTCCTTGAAGTATCTGTTGGCAACCTTAATCTCTGCTGCATGCATACACAACAAAGTATCCATAGCAGACATATTAAGACCAGGTATGACCAAAGTCTTGACAAAAACTGAACTTCAACATAAAGCATCATAGAGTGTCCTAAGATATGGACCACCTCTTTTATCTAATAGCTCATTAAAGCTGAGCTCAGGTACACAAAAATATTAATACCCAATACATGTTAACATCAGTTTTCACTTCAAACTACTGCTCTTGTTTCAAAGCTGATCTTTTTTCATCACATACTGTACACTGCAGCATATTTAGTGGTCGTAAAATAGCGCTGTTCCACATTTTGTTCTTTTTTTTTTAAATAAAAGTTTGTCCCAATATCTGTTTTGCAGCAAGAATGAATAAATACAAAGAGTTCATTTTAACATAAATATTGAAGTTTAATGAAAAGAACCACCTACAGATCTACTTCTTTATAGATTAAAAGTTCAACAGTCTGAAGTATACTGCAGTGTACAGATATTAACGCCCTTTAACAGAAAAAGAAAATCCCCGAGACCGACCACTACCTAAGTGAGTTATCAACTGTATGTCGCCGTGGGTGCATCACTCTGCAATCAGGATAACATTTGTAATATCAACTGAGGTTTTACACATATAAAACAATTTGAGGTAACAGTATAGCTAAAACACTTAAGGCCTAACTTTCAATGTTTTTAGTCCTAAATAAGGCCAAATATTAAAAGTAAAGTCCCCATATATTTAAGCATTGTCCACTTCTTTCCTTTCTTCTTTTCAAATTCTAAAAGAGTCCTATTTTATGTCGTTCACATCAACGTGATGGTCGAAAAATATGGAAAATGGTATAACATACTGGTCATACGTACAAGAAGCATTAATCTTAACTGTTTCAAGTATTTCTGCCATAAATAAATGGTTGGCACTAAATTTTATGTCACTACAAATGTTACTGCATGAAATGTGTATAAAATTGTGATACCTATATTCTGGCACTAAAATTCAATGAATATAATATAAATGTTGGTTGGTTGGTTTCTAACAACACTGTAAAGTTAACCTCTGAAAGAAGATACATTTACCGACTACTGAAGTAGATATCTTTACCACCATAAAAAAAGTGCAGATACACAAATATTCCCTTATAGATAACAGATCTGTCCAAAAAATTCTACAGAAATTTTATATTGACCTATGTATCATTCAAAAACTATTCACTACTGCATACAAAAAAATAATCTTGCCACTTCTACTTTCAAAACATACATACTTATTTTCTACTTTGTGCTGTCTTGCTTCTTCTTGTCGCCGTAACTCTTCTTGCCGCCTGGCCTCCTCTTTTTGCCGAGCCTCTTCTGCCTTCCTGGCCTCGTCTTCGGCAGCTTTACGAGCTTCCTCGACCAGACGATGCTCTTCATCTCGCCTTTTAGCTTCTTCAGCCTAGATGAAGATAGTAGCATGTTTTACAAACCAACAGATTAATTCACTTATTTAGCAGCAACAGCGATAGACAAAAATCACGGAGTGGGTAAGGAAATCCCACCCGAGGGTTGAGATACGTCCAAAAACGAGGCGGCCATTTTTTGGACATATCCAACCCGAGGTGGTTCCTATCCCAACTCAATGGACATGGTATATTTTCTCACCGCTTAAACGCATTTTCACACAAGTAAGAAGGAATAAGTGCAAATACAGGATAGGGATGAAAAAGAAAATCAACTTTTCCAATTTTACTTCAAAACGCTATAGATGGATAGAAAATGATCAACTAAGAAAAGAATACCAACAACTCTGTGTTTATTTCAAAAATAACAATTTTACAGCCATTTTTCGATTTTTATGTCTGCTTACAATTAACGTAAAATAGTCCGGCAGCGATGTGAGATAAGCGATGTGAGATAAGTTTATCTCACATGGGTAAATACGCGGAAATATGTATCCCATAGGTGAGAAATGAAGGTCAGTGTACAGTAAATTGGGTAATTTTAGCCAGAGAAAAATTTTGCGATTTGTAAGCAGACAGTATTATTCCCAAATATCAAACTTACAAAAGGACAATATTTATAGTAAATCTATGAGAATTGAATCTGAAGTGAAAAATTTGCAAGTATAAAATCATTGCAGAATTAACCCGATTTACAGCATTAACTTTTATAATATTCCAATGTACTTAATCAAATCTCTCCTATTCTGAAGAATATATAACAGAGAAGTTTGACAAGCAAACAGCTGTATAGTCTGAAAAACCGCTTTAAGGTTTTGTTTAGACCATTTGTTTATTCTTGCCAAGATAATGAGAAAGTTTCTGGATATTCTGTATCCAGCATCAACATATACCAAGCCATAAAATTTTACCTCTTCACGTTGTTTATCGAGTAATGCCCTTTGTTCGTCCTGTATGCGCTGTGCTGCACGTCGACGCTGCTCCCTCTCCTCCTCTTCTTCTTGCTGGATACGCAACTGTTCTGCAATCTTTTTGCGAGTCTCGTAATCTTGTTTTTGCCGCTGTAGTTCCTTTGTAACAGTAAAAGTAATGTAAAATATCCCATATAGTGTGATGTTAACCATAACATTAAATATAGTAAAAGAGCTGCTGTATATTTTACATGTTACAGAACAGAACAAAACAGAACAGTATTTTAAAGATATATATTTGAAGATTTTATATTGCAAAACTGGAAATAACAAAGAATTATGATAACAGTCTTAATATTTCAAACACTAAAAGTCTACTACAAGGTTTGAACCTATATTTTACTCCCCTCCAAGGAAAAATGTTACTGAACACTGGACTTCCAAACTTCTACCTTGGTGTGATCAATTTTGCAATGACACGATATTCTAAACCATTTTGTTTAGAGATCATTATGTCGTCCCCATTAACTAGAAAATATTTAGTGCAAATCATATACTGCATGCATGCAAGTACCGACAAAAAAAGTAATGCATAACTGTAGACGTTACTATCATGCATGTAAGGACAATACGG
Source organism: Saxidomus purpurata (assembly GCA_022818135.1). NCBI lineage: Eukaryota > Metazoa > Mollusca > Bivalvia > Venerida > Veneridae > Saxidomus > Saxidomus purpurata. The sequence goes on from JAFMSR010000015.1 coordinate 43,145,632, forward strand.
AAAGGAACGAAACTTCTAACAACTAACCCTTGTGAATTCATCTTCCAAGCTGGTGCCCAATATACTTTGAGCATCCCCTGCCGCACCAGGTCCTGGTCCCTGGGGTGTAGGGGGCGTAAGTGGGGTCTGGGGATTGCTTGGGTATAAAGTAGGTGGGGTAGGAGGAGACGAAAACTGTGATTTTGAAGACGACGATCCAGGCGTTAAAGTCTGTGGCGGTGAAGGTCTTTCAAGGTTCTCAGATGACAAACGGCTGTTAACACGCTGTGGCGGCTCTGGTGGTTCGCGCCTAGGTTCTCTTGGTGGCGGGTATATTCTCTGCTCTCTGCATATAGCTTGTGCAGCTCTCACTGCCAGGTTGCTACTGTCTATTAGATGCTGTGGTTCCACTGTGCCCTAGAAATGGTTAATATCAAACAATGCATGCATCAGTCCAACGTCATACTTTGCTATATAGTGGAAAATTAACACATACAGAACTTTTATCATGCAAAAAAGAAGAAGCAGTACATCTGCACTAGAAAGTAGTGTGTATTATAAACAAAAATATTCATCTATATAGTCTAATAACTGTATCCTATCACTATGTGTCTACTGTGAACATCCTGTTACAACAAATATTGCACTGCATTGTTTAATTAATGAATCAAACTTAAATTGGATGGGTTTTTTTGGGGGGTCTTTTCAGAACTAGGAACAAAAGAGAGATTCCATTTACCATGCTTTGTAATTTGCTTCTGGCAAGTGGTAAAATCTTCATATTTAAATAATCATTAAGAAGTCAATATTTATTTCATTTCGAATTTTGCTCGTGCAAACTTCAATATAAATTCAACTTGGAATCAGTAAAAGCCTCTATGTCACTTTTAAATTAAAAAATAAAATAATTCAGAACTTGAAAAATTCAGTGATAATGTGTACACTTGACTGGAACCATTTCCTGTTTTTCGAAAGGGGACAATACAAGGATTTATAACCATGTTCCAGTATGGTGTGGACACTTAGAATATGCTTATCTGCACAACACTTTGGTGTTGTTATGGTGGTCAAATGGTCTAAGGTATTCTACTTAGCATTGCTAGGCAATGCCGATGTACGGTACAGGTTTGAATCCTGACTTCTGCCCCGTTATTTAGTTTATAGATAGATGACGTCACTGACCCTGAAGTTCTTGCTTGACTTAACAAACTCTTCCTTCTACAGAAAGCTGAACTAAAACACAAACCTCTAAGCAATCCAACTCTATTACACACCACTGATTTATCATCAAAACAAACTTCCAACTTAAGATTTAAAGTCCCCATGACACATACAAACAATTTACTGGTGAAATTTAAAGATCATAGAAAATAAAGCCATTATCAGAAATGGAAGATTTGTAGAACGGATGTAGAATGTTGATAAAGCCAACGCCGTCTGCAAACATCACTGTTGTAAGCAATCCTTTTATACTATGACATCCATTTACAGCCATATGAAATTTGCACTCATTGTTTAAGGGTGCACCATACACTGAACGATGACAGATAAACAAGATTTTCAGACCTGCCAAACACTGTTAGATTCATTCCCTCACTCTCACTACCCCTCCATTCCAGGTAGTTCTTGGAAATTCCTACATTACGTCATGCAGAGTGTAGCACTAACTTTATACACACAGAAAGACAGACAGACAGACAGCAGCAACAATTACCCACACAGTGGAGACAACATGGAGGTCATGGACACAGTTGATGCCTCATGCAGGCCAAGAAATATTCTACTTTTCTCCACCCTACTTCACTTCATCTAACAGGCCATATTTTTTAACAGAAGCTATATTCATTCATGTACTAATGTCTGATGAAATAACATTCCTTTTTTAAAGTCTGCCAGTATCAAATTTACCAGAAATTAAAGATTTTTTCAACACAACAATACTATCTTGTCCCTTCCAGAATTCTACAAAAGTTAAGCAACGCCCACATATGTATCCTTAAAATTGAAAAACTGGATTGACAACCCAAAATTTAAACCTTTTTGATACCTTTATCTCAGTAAAAAGGACATAATAGATATCCTATAGTATCAGAATAGCTTAAAGCAACATTAACTTGGTACCATGCAACAGTTTATTTGGTTCACCTATGATGTGTTGCTGTTTGGCCATGCAATCCCTTTTCATTATACAGGTACCATCCTCATTTAATGCAAATACATGAACAGGTTTTAGCAGCAATTAACCTTCAACAAGCTGGGTACCATGCATAATGGTTCTAACTTACTTCCTGTGGGGACCAGCCACATTTATCTACACTGTCTGTTGTACTGTAACCAGAATCACTGCTCAACACTGTGTGCCGTTTCCATTTGTCAGGAGATTCCATGAGATTTCTAAACTCTTCAGATGAACTAAAAAATATTGAAGAACACAACATTTACTGATGTGTACTGCAGTATAAGAATGAAATTTGTTTTAAGAATGATAAATCCCCAAACCTCACAAGAATATTCCTAAGAGAAAATGTTACATACTTGGAACTTTTTTCTCATTTTTATTAAACATTTTGAACAGAACAGTAACTATGGTAATTGTTTTTGTTTTACTCAAATATGTTGGAAAATGAAAATATTTTCATTAATTCAAAAACGATAGACATACCCAGCTGGTGGACACATTTCTTTGATAGTTCTCTATATATCACATATATATACTCACACAGACTGTGCAGGTGGTAAAGATTTCCTGAATCTTTTCAGTTCTACTTCACCCAGCATGCCTTGCCGTGCCTTGTCTTCTCGTATTGCAATGATGTGTAAATATTTCATGATATGTTGCTTCCCTTTTGTACATACCTGAAACAAGAACACAAATCATGTTCCTATTCTGCCATACATTTTCCAAGATCTCTCTATAATCATGATAATGACTCTTATATTCACAACATTTTCAGCTCAAGAAAGTGTTTGATTTAATAATGTAGATAATTTGACCTGCACTGCATTGACTGCAAAGGGCTGATTAAAACCATTAAATAAAGATCTTAAAAATAAAAGATAATGAATGAAAAGGAAATTTATAACTTAATGCACTGCAACTTCAATGCACTGTATCATTTCCAGCTACATCTCAGCTACATACCAACAGCTGCTAATAATTGAAATGCACCAATGTTGGTTACGTGTATAAAATCTTTGTCCCGAACAACTTCACACAACTTTCAACATTATCTAAGTTGTGTGTGAACAACAGTCAAATTAGACTTTCAGAAAATAATGTCCAGTTTCAGTCAATTTTTGGATACCTTTACTCCAGCCTACATATCTCATGCAACAAAGACTGTTTCTTGTTCGTCAAACACATGTCATCTACCTCTTACATGAACCTTACAGCACTTACATGAGCGGGTGGCGTAGTTAATGGGTTGTTATCTAATATGATCTCCTCTAGCGTCTCTATCCGTCGGAATACTGTGGGAATTTTGGACACTCTGTTTGACGATATATCCAATTTTCTCAGGTTTAACTTGCTGATCTCTGTATAAGAGTAAAAGGGTACTTTACAAAAATTTCATAAAAAACACAAAGTGCATGATACTTAATATTACAGTTTGTTCTTTAACTGAATATTTCTTGAAATTCATTATAATGCTCGTTCAACTTTCAAAACGTACCATTCTTACATATAATTTATACTAATTTATTTATTCTCGATTGCGAAACAAGTTCTTACAACTTATATTAATCGCTCTCGAGACTCATTCCAGATGGCATCAACCTCGAAGAGAGAGAGGCAATGTGGATTTAATTGTGTCTTGCCTAAGGACACTACCGACATGACGATGGTAGTGATCGAACCCGGGGCCCTTCGATCCTGAGGCGAACGCGCTACCATTGCGCCGCGGCGGCTCCATTCTTACATGGAAAGTCCAGTAACTCTAGTAACATTGTTCTTATCTCTGATTTCCAAGAATAAACCATCAAGATTTCAACAACAACCCTAATTGCTTAATTAAATGTTATGACTGTTTATTATGCCCAGTGTTTTCTAAACATTAAAATTTGCTGTCTCAACATGACTTACTACCACTCATGAGATTACCAGCATTCAAACATGTTTGACAATATCATTAAATTTGACCTGTATTTGGCAATTTTGTTGAAAACTCTCAAGCAATTTTGTTGAAATCTAATCACATATAGCAGAAAACTTTGCACAGATAAATTATTGGACAAATAACACAATGAAATTGGTCGACAATGAGCATAGTCAAAATGTCAAAAATCTGACTGCCAATTAACTAAGCATCTTTGCTACAAATTTACAATCCTGATTCTTGCCAACAAAGAAATGCAGAGAAAACAAAGTTGACAAAATAACACCAATACAAATAATACTTACCAACAGGCAGTTCTTGTAAAAGATTGCGTCGTACATTCAAAGATTTCAATGATTTGAGATCACCAATTTGCATTGGGAGATGTGATATTTCATTACAACTTACATCCTGTAAAACATAGAATAGATAGATATATTTTAGTGATGTAGTAAAAGATCAATCACAGTTTTTTTGCTCTATTCCAACAGCACCCTCCTCTTTGTGTTAAAGTTTGTCATCAAATCCTAGCAAAATTGCGATGTACTTTAATCATAACTGCAAAAAATTTAACACCAAAAATTTAGGAAACTCACACCCTGCTAATGATTGGTACATTACAATGTATTTCACATCTTATTGCTCTAAGCATAGGGAAAGTCTTGTGTCAATTTGGTCAGACTAGTACCATTTGAACCTTTCTGGACTTTGTGACTGTGACCCAGCCATTTAAAGGCACATACATTTGCTAAAAAATCTGTTAATTCATGCAACAGTTTTAAATAAGATTTACCAAAAACAAAGGCAACTTTGAACATAACAAGTAATAAGAACAAAATTATAATTTACTAGATGGGTGTTCAGTAGAACACTTGTGTCGCCCTCTTATGCTTTGTCAGAATAACCAACAATTTTGTGACAAAATGGCGAAGAGTAAAAAGGGACATAACTCTGTCAAATATGACCTTGACCAACAAACTTTGGCAGCATCATGACCCTTGTCATAAGCAATACAATTTGAAAGTTTGATGAAGAAATCTTAAGAAAATGGCAAAGTTATAGCCAACATTAAGTTTTTGACAAAATCTAAGTACAAAAGGGGGCCTAACTCTGTCAAATAAGACCTTGACCTACAAAATTTGGGGGTATCACAACCCTTTGACATAAGCAATATAATTTGAAAGTTTGATAAAGAAATCTTAAGAAATGGCAAAGTTATAGCAAAAATCTAAATATATAAAGGGGCATAACTCTGTCAAAATGACCTTGACCTACAAACTTTGGCGGCATCATGACCCTTATGTCATAAGCAATGCAATTTGAAAGTTTGATGAAGAAATCTTAAGAAATGGCAAAGTTATAGCCGACGTTAAGTTTTCGTGACAAAATCTAAGTACAAAAAGGGGCATAACTCTGTCAAATATGACCTTGACCTACACAATTTGGCGGCATCACAACCCTTTTGACATAAGCAATACAATTTGAAAGTTTGATAAAGAAATCTTAAGAAATGGCAAAGTTAAAGCGAAAATCTAAGTATTAAAAGGGGCATAACTCTGTCAAATATGACCTGACCTACAAAATTTGGCGGCATCACGACCCTTATTTCATAAGCAATACAATTTGAAAGTTTGATGAAGAAATCTTAAGAAATGGCAAAGGCAGCCAACGTTAAGTTTTCATGACAAAATCCACGTTCAAAAAGGGGCATAACTCGTCAAATATGACTTTGACCTACAAAATTTGGTGGCATCATGACCCTTTGTCTAAGCAATACAATTGTAAAGTTTGATGAAGAAATCTTAAGAAATGCCAAAGTTATAGCCAACGTTAAGTTTGTGTGACGGACGGACCGACGGACAAAGCGATCCCTATGTATCGCCTTTTCTCCGAAAGGGCGACACAATAAATGTCTGACCAGAAACTCTTGTCATCTATCACATCTTAAAGCTCACATTCTATAACAAATTATTTGAACATCTTTTGTTACAGTCTCATCAATTTGCAGCTCTTGAGGTTGGCCTGTATTTCATATCACTTTAAATTTAATACATACATGATAAAAGAAAGCCAAAAGTTCATTCCTGAATATAATCATAACTCCCTTTCTTTCATTCAAACAGCATTCAAAATGTGTAAAACAAACATCAGTAATGATACCTACCAGTTCCATAAGTTTATCGAGCACTCCTATCTCTTCTGGTAGTGAGACCAGGCGGTTATGACTTGCTATCAACACTTCCAACGCCTGTAGTTGACTAATGAAGGACGGTATTACAGACAACTGATTTCGACTGAAAACAGAAAAGAAAATTTCAAATTAAACAAAATCCCTCATTAAGAGTGCAACGATAAGGTCCAACCCGTATTGCCATATATTGCGTTACAGCCAACAAGTATTGCAATACTTATTGCGATATATTGATGTAATAGAAAAGCTAAACAAATGGAATAAAATTTAATCACTACAGTAAATACAGTGCCGCATGTTGTCCATAAACGATTAAAAGCTAAAAGGACTTATGCGCAAGTCATATATCATATAGCGAAGATGGTCAACCAAGATCTACTATTTGTGATTTATTTACATGCACAGCAATGTGTAAAGAGAGTAGTTTATTTAACTCAAATATCCTGGTACGGGAATTTGTACCGCAGTACATATCAGCCAGGCTCTGTATTACAATATACGGGTACTATCCCTCATACATGTTGACGTACATTAAGACTGCATTTTGGAATGAAAACAAGACAAGGAGGCCTGACCATATGGGAGAGAATATCAAAATGAGTAAGAAGTATGTTAATTACTGGTCATATTAGAAGAAAACTGCAATTGGTGAATATGTTCAATTTTTTTGATAGTTTGTTGTTCCATATTTTCCAACTACATATTTATATTAACTACTCCAAATGGTTTTGTAGTGAACCCTTAAAATGTAGAACCAAGTCATAATTAGAAAATCAAAATAATATGTAAGTTAAAACTGGAACAATTTCTCCTTCCTTCTGCACCTGGATTTGACACCAAGTCCTGTTGGAGAAAAAAACAATAATTATATACTTCTGTTTTGCCTTAGAAAGCTTTGGGATTCCAGAGACTGTCTGCCTTATTATCTCATAGGAGAGGTTTTACTATCTACATATTGTGCACAATTTACAATCAGTAACAAGAGCAGCTAGGCAGACATATTTATTCATAAAACTGAAAAGATCAATGCAATATAAGCAACCAGCAGAATGAATGGCAGAATAAACATCTAGGGTTGTATATTGGAATCTCTCCTCCAAGACATTCATGTCTGCCCTAGACAAGAATCCCCAATAAAAATGTGCATTTTGACATATTAATTCATCAGACACAGCCATTAAATACAAGGTATTTCCCCAGTTACCTAGATAACCTATAAATTATAAAGCTACCAATACCAGAACACAATCACTGAAAGAACATCTTTGACTTTTTTTATCTGTTTTCATTGGAATCATCACCTTACTAAAGCAATGAAAATACATGTACCTACCTAAAGAAAACATGTTTTGCTTAATATTAATGTTAATTCATTTTTTGTATTAAAAAACTAGAAAAAAACTAACAAATATTTGGTTAGCTGAAAAAAAAATTAAACATGTATATTGTAGTGTTTTGTTTTTGTTGTTGTTGTTATACCTACAACACTTAGTATTTTCTACCTTTCGGTGTTTGAAACTGCCAAACATTTTCTCCTGATTTTGGTTCAACAGAAAAATACTTTTTTTCTGTCTATTCAATTTTATTGTACAGAACTCCACAAAAATGCTTCATGAATTTACTAAGTACTACAAGAGTATGCAGGTTGCATTATCACAGATGTTTTCTGTCTGAAAAACACCAGGCATACACTATACTGAGACTTTTCACCCATAGCTTTACATATTTTGACAAGATTTTCCATAAATCAATATGTTTGTATAGATGCAATTATAACTAAGAGATATATTATAGAAGTGCAGACATTTAGACTACATTGAGCTTAGCTGCAAAACAATGTATTAATGGTATGAAATAAAACACAAAATGGGTCCTTAATTATATGGACAGTGCCTGTTATTTGTTCAAAATGATCCTCAGTGAAAACTAACAGACAGAAAAGCAAACAGTAATGATCATGATCCACTGCAATGTTTGTGCACTTGCAAAGGCAAATATCATTTGCATCTATGAAGGCAAACGATTTGCCTAAATAAGGGGCTTTAGCAATGCATAGTAATATTCCTTTCAAATTTGCATGCAATTTATAGTATTGCCAAAGTCAGTGTGACAAAATCAAAGACAAAAGTCTACTTTAAATTTGTTCTGAAAAAATTTCTTCACTCTTTTCTCTGCATTGTTACAATGTTATTGTAGGAGTTTAACGCCTGTGCCAAACATATTTTGGTCATTTTAAGTCAGACAGTTACCTAACTATCGTTCCTGGGAAAAAACAGCGTAAGACTTCTATCCTCCATAAAGACACATGGTCAGTAGACGGGCTTGAACTTATGACACTCAATCTATGAGAGGTTACAGGGAATCCAAGTCAGGGACTCTAACCACCTGACCACAGAGGCAGACTTCTATGCATTTAACAAAACAATGCATTAAGTACAGCTGCAGATCAATAACAAAGTCTGTACCACTTGCAAGCAGACATGACAGCAAGAAATAAATTCCAAATTCTGTTGCTGTTGAATCACAAAACCGTTAACTCAATACAGACATATTCTTAGTAATAATGCCAATTTTACTGATAAAATCACGAAATATTGGCAACCAGGAAAAAAAACAACATCGCAATTACTGCAAGGTAAGTCTACAACAGGGGGAATACTTTCACCTCTGATTAAATGATTATCTCAGCAAAATCTACAGTAAGGAACCCTACATCCATTTTATGGGAAAATACCCTGTTGAATACCAATCAACCGTGAAAAAATAGCACATAAATCATCGAACAAGTACAAATAGGCAAAAGGAAATAATCTGGGTGCACCTAGTCCCCTAGCAACCGTAGCCACATCTAGCAACCGCAAACTACTCATCCCTCTCTAACATTTTGATCATGAAAAAAAAAAAATCAAAGCAAAATGCAAACCTCTGCAACAGCAATACAGGGTCATGCTTGAAATGTTCTGCATAAACTCCCTGCACAAAAATGAGTAAAGAGGTAATAAAAAAAAAATTTTCGAGACACACCCTGATTACATATTTTTCAGAGATTGCATACTAAAACAAAATGTATTTTAGCTACAGTTAACCTTGTGATACCTGCAGTTTTTATGGTAGATTCAATCTAAACTCCATCTGATAGAAAAAACCCCAAGTTTACCTTTACAATAGAACTGATTGATGTATAGATCTGTTCACAGACAACTTCGCTAATCTCTCTACATCCCAGCAAATTGTTTATTATAGTGATCATAGCATCTTTATTAAATGAAGACTTTCTTTTAACTATCACAATGTTACAATGTCCCAGTCATAATATATAACACAACATTGTTAGTAATATAGACCTTCCTTTATCTGTCGAATTCAAATGTCAAAACTTTTAAGAGCATGTAAATGCAGGCATTGATTGCCTGAGTTTCACTTATTAACAGTTTCCAAAGCCCTAAACTCTGGACCTGGTACAGATTCACTATAAACTGAAGTACATTGTATTTACTTTCTCCCTGACAGTCACCAATGCAGTAGACAGAAATATCTACTAGTATTACTTCACTCACAAGTAATTAACTAAATTAATACTTAGTCTATTTGCTACTTATTTCTTCATTGAAAATAACTAAACACTACAGACTTGGGGCTGAAGTTAAATTATTACTTCATCGACAGTTAACACGACACAAGACTGAAAAACTTGTTACTTCGCCATCACATTATATTCATAAATTCAATGGCAACCTTCTCACCTCAAATAGTTTTGTAAGACAAAATTTTGACTTCATTAAACTACATAGCACTGGCATATGGTGATTTCTATAAAGATTAAAATTAAAAAGGATAGCTTAAAAAGATATTTATTACTAAATTTACTTCACTGACAACTACGATTGCAGTTGACTGTAGTATTTATTACTTCACTGACAACTACGATTGCAGTTGACTGTAGTATTTATTATTTCACTGACAACTATGATTGCAGTTGACTGTAGTATTTATTACTTTACTGACAACTATGATTGCAGTTGACTGTAGTATTTATTACTTCACTGACAACTATGATTGCAGTTGACTGTAGTATTTATTACTTCACTGACAACTATGATTGCAGTTGACTGTAGTATTTATACTTCACTGAAAACTATGATTGCAGTTGACTGTAGTATTTATTACTTCACTGACAAATATGATTGCAGTTGACTGTAGTATTTATTACTTCACTGACAACTATGATTGCAGTTGACTGTAGTATTTATACTTCACTGACAACTATGATTGCAGTTGACTGTAGTATTTATTACTTCACTGACAACTATGATTGCAGTTGACTGTAGTATTTATTACTTCACTGACAACTATGATTGCAGTTGACTGTAGTATTTATTACTTCACTGACAACTATGATTGCAGTTGACTGTAGTATTTATTACTTCACTGACAACTATGATTGCAGTTGACTGTAGTATTTATTACTTTACTGACAACTATGATTGCAGTTGACTGTAGTATTTATTACTTCACTGACAACTACGATTGCAGTTGACTGTAGTATTTATTATTTCACTGACAACTATGATTGCAGTTGACTGTAGTATTTATTACTTTACTGACAACTATGATTGCAGTTGACTGTAGTATTTATTACTTCACTGACAACTATGATTGCAGTTGACTGTAGTATTTATACTTCACTGAAAACTATGATTGCAGTTGACTGTAGTATTTATTACTTCACTGACAAATATGATTGCAGTTGACTGTAGTATTTATTACTTCACTGACAACTATGATTGCAGTTGACTGTAGTATTTATTACTTCACTGACAACTACGATTGCAGTTGACTGTAGTATTTATTACTTCACTGACAACTACAATTGCAGTTGACTGTAGTATTTATTACTTCACTGACAATTTCTAATTCAATTATACTACTAAGAGAAGGAATGACTTTTGAGAAACATCCATACAGAACAAGACTATGGTCCACTGGACAAATGCTGGAGTCCAGCTGTCTGAATTCTGACTTTTTATAGTTCATTGGGGAATGTAACAATGTTACAATCATAGCATAATGTCTTGCATACAGCAAATGGTTAACAAACCATTGAACACACATTAAATTTCACTACCTTCAAGGCTTCATCATGACTAAACCAGTCACCAGCAAGTATTTATAGCGCAGAAAAAAAGAACCCTTTTTCCATGATTATTGATAGCAAAATCCCACATAAAACTCTAATAAAAGCGACATTCTCTGGAGGTGGCAATTTTATAATCAAATATTCTACAGGATCAATACATTCTTTTATGTAATAAAGTTCAGCAGAGTCCATTGAGTCGGTGCAGTAGGGTCTTTTCTCATATGATCAAGACTGTATTTGAGTCTGTCACATTGTGAAAGTTTGCCTCACTCTGGGATTTCTCCACAAAAGTTAAATGAGAGTTAGGCATGCACAAGTTTAAGTCAGTCCTTGTGTCTCTCAGACTACTAGTTGAACTGCTTCTTCTCACAGCTGTGGCACAAAAAACACTTCTCGTAGATCACAAAAACTTAAATGTTCCCTTGTAGTGGACAACAGAAA